>JASPKZ010003061.1:97500-804477 GCA_030220185.1 Diploptera punctata | reverse complement strand
CAATTTATTTTGCTAGCTGAATATACAAATGTTTGAATAACTCCAAATATATATTAGGAAGCAAAGCTCTACAACATTGTGACTTCATTTCGGGTAATGTGGACCCTTTCTGTTTGAGCGGACCTGTTAATCTTTTTCTTTAATTGGTTGCTGGCCTCGTCTATGAAAATATTTAAACTTTTTCCCTCATCAACTTCGACGGGTTCAAGGCCAGTTTCTTTTTATTCATTGCGCGAAGGAAGGTTTATTTGTGACATTTATGAAAATGACCACTTTAAAAAATTTTAAAAGCTAAGAATGAATTCTTAATTTCTGCCTACTGAATATTAACAAATGTTGAAAAAAACTCCTAAATATATTAGGAAGAAGCACTCTGCAACAATGTGAAAACTGCTAAATTATATATATATATATATGGCATTTCGGGTATTGTGGACCCTTTCTGTTTGAGTGGACCCTTGTTAAACATACTCTTTAATCGGTGCTACCCTGGAACAGAAAATATTTTAACATCTTTTCCCTCATCAATTTCGACGGGTTTCAAGGGCAGTTTCTTGTACTATTTCCGCAAAGAATGTTTATTTGTGACATTTTTGAAAATGACCCGCTTTAAAAAAATTTCAAGCCAAGAATCAATTCTTAATTTCTGCTACTGAATATTACAAATGTTGAAAAAACTCCTAAATATATATTAGTAAGAAGCTCTGCAGCATTGTGAAACCTGCTAAATTATATATATATATATGAAAATCAAATAATACTACGTTTTATTTTTATTTAATTAATATCTATATATATACGGCATTTCGGGTAATGTGGACCCTTTCTGTTTGAGTGGACCCTGTTTAGATCTTCTTTAATAGGTGCTGTCCTCGAACTGACAATATTTTAACTACTTCCCCTCATCAACTTCGACGGATTCAAAGCCAGTCTCTATTATTCTTTCCGTGAAGAAGGGTTTATTTGTGATGTTTATGAAAATGGCCACTTTAAAAACTTGTCAAGCTAAATTCATTCCTTAATTTCTGCTACTGAATATTACAAAATGTTGAAAAAACTCGTAAATATAATATTAGGAAGAAGCTCTGCAACAATGTGAAGAGTGCTAAATTATATATGTATATATACAGCATTTCGGGTAATGTGGACCCTTTCTGTTTGAGTGGACCCTGTTAATATCTTCTTTAATCGGTGCTGCCTTCGAATTGAAAATATTTTAACTTCTTCCCCTCATCAACTTCGACGGGTTCAATGCCAGATGCTTTTATTCTTTCCGCGAAGAAGGGTTTATTTGTGAAATTTATCAAAATGACAACTTTAAAAATTTTTGAAGCTAAGAAATAATTCTTAATTTCTGCCACTGAATATTAGAAATGTTGAAAAATCTCCTAAATATATATTAGGAAGAATCCCTGCAACATTGTGAAACATGCAAAATTATATATATATATATATATATATATATATATATATATATATTTACGGCATTTCGGGTAATGTAGACCCCTTCTGTTTGATTGGACCCTGTTAATATATTTTTTAATTGGTGCTGGCCCTCGAAAAGAATATATTTTAACTTCTTTCGCTCATCAACTTCGACGAGTTCAAGGCCAGTTTCTTTTATTCTTTCCGCGTAGAAGGGTTTATTTGTGATATTTATGAAAACGACATCTTTAAAAAATTTTCAATCTAAGAAACAATTCTTAATTTCTGCTACTGAATATTACAAATGTTGAAAAAACTCGTAAAAATATATTATTAAGAAGCTCTGCAACAATGTGAAAAGTGCTAAATTATATATGTATATATACGGCATTTCGGGTAATGTGTACCCTTTCTGTTTGAGTGGACCCTGTTAATATCTTCTTTAATCGGTGCTGCCATCGAACAGAAAATATTTTAACATCTTCCCCTCATCAAATTCGACGGGTTCAAGACCAGTTTCTTGTATTCTTTCCGTGAAGAAGTGTTTATTTGTGAAAATTGTGAAACATGCAAAATTATATATATATATATATATATATATATATATATTTACGGCATTTCGGGTAATGTGAGCCCCTTTCTGTTTGAGTGATCTATGTTAATATCTTCTTTAATTGGTGCTGCCGTCGAACAAAAATTATTTTAATTTCTTCCCCTCATCAACTTCGACGTGTTCAAGGCCAGTTTCTTTTATTCTTTCCGCGAAGAAAGTTTATTTGTGACATTTATGAAAATGGCCACTTTAAAAAATTTTCAAGCTAAGAATCCATTCTTAATTTCTGCACCTGAATTTTACAAATGTTGAAAAATCTCCTAAATATATATTAGGAAGAAGCTCTGCAACATTGTGAAACCTGCTAAATTATATATATGGCATTTCGTGTAATGTGGAGCCTTTCTGTTTGAGTGGTCCCTGTTAATATCTTTTTTAATTGGTGCTGCCCTCGAACAGAATATATTTTCACTTCTTTCGCTCATCAACTTCGACGGGTTCAAGGCCAGTTTATTTTATTCTTTCCGCGTGGAAGGGTTTATTTGTAATATTTATGAAAATGACCACCTTAAAACTTTTCAAGCTAAGAATCAATTCTCAATTTCTGCTACTGAATATTACAAATGTTGAAAAAAACTCCTAATTATATATTAGGAAGAAGATCTGCAAGAATGTGAATACTGCTAAATTATTATATATATATATATATATATATATATATATGTATACATACGGCATTTCGGGTAGTGTAGACCCTTTCTGTTTGAGTGGACCCAGTTAGTATATTCTTTAATCGGTGCTGCCCTCGAACAGAAAATATTTAACTTCTTTTCCTCATCAAATTCGACTGGTTCATGGCCAGTTTCTTTTACTCTTTCCGCGAAGAAAGGTTAATTTGTGATATTTATGAAAATGACCACTTTAAAACTTGTCAAGCTATGAATCATTTCTTAATTTCTGCTACTGAATATTTCAAATGTTGAAAAATCCCCTAAATATATATTAAGAAGGAGCTCTGCATCATTGTGAAACTTACTAACTTATATATATATATATATATATATATATATATATATATATATATATATGTATATACGGCTTTTCGGGTAATGTGGACCCTTTCTGATTCAGTGGACCCTGTTAATATCTTCTTTAATAGGTGCTGTCCTCGAACAGAAAATATTTTAACTACTTCCCCTCATCAACTTCGACGGATTCAAGGCCATGTTTCTATTATTCTTTCCGTGAAGAAGGGTTTATTTGTGATATCTATGAAAATGGCCACTTTTAAACTTGTCAAGCCATAATCATTTCTTAATTTCTGCTACTGAATATTGCAAATGTTGAAAAAACTCGTAAATATATATTAGGAAGAAGCTCTGCAACAATGTGAAAAGTGCTAAATTATATATGTATATATACGGCATTTCGGGTCATGTGGACCCTTTCTGTTTGAGTGGACCCTGTTAATGTCTTCTTTAATCGGTGCTGCCATCGAACAGAAAATATTTTAACATCTTCCCCTCATCAAATTCGACGGGTTCAAGGCCAGTTTCTTTTGTTCTTTCCGCTAAGAAGTGTTTATTTGTGATATTTATGAAAATGACTTGTCAAGCCATAATCATTTCTTAATTTCTTGCTACTGAATATTACAAATGTTGAAAAAACTCGTAAATATATATTAGGAAGAAGCTCTGCAACAATGTGTAAAGTGCTAAATTAAATATGTATATATACGGCATTCCGGATCATGTGGACCCTTTCTGTTTGAGTGGACCCTGTTAATATCTTCTTTAATCGGTGCTGCCATCGAACAGAAAATATTTTAACATCTTCCCCTCATCAAATTCGACGGGTTCAAGGCCAGTTTCTTTTATTCTTTCCGCTAAGAAGTGTTTATTTGTGATATTTATGAAAATGACATTAAAAATTTTTGAAGCTAAGAAACAATTCTTAATTTCTGCTACTGAATATTACAAATGTTGAAAAAAATCCTAAATATATATTAGGAAGAAGCTCTACAACATTGTGAAACCTGTTAAATTAAATATATATATATATATACACGGGATTTCGGGTAATGTGGACCCTTTCTGTTTGAGTGGACCCTGTTAATATCTTCTTTAATCGGTGCTGCCTTCGAATTAAAAATATTTTAACTTCTTCCCCTCATCAAATTCGACGGGTTCAAGGCCAGTTTCTTGTATTCTTTCCGCGAAGAGTGTTTATTTGTGATATTTATGAAAATGACAACTTTAAATATTTTTCAAGCTAAGAAACAATTCTTAATTTCTGCTACTGAATATTACAAATGTTGAATAACTCCTAAATATATATTAGGAAGAAGCTCTACAACATTGTGACTTCATTTCGGGTAATGTGGACCCTTTCTGTTTGAGCGGACCCTGTTAATATTTTCTTTAATTGGTGCTGCCCTCGAATAGAAAATATTTTAACTTTTTCCCCTCATCAACTTCGACGGGTTCAAGGCCAGTTTCTTTTATTCATTGCGCGAAGAAGGTTTATTTGTGACATTTATGAAAATGACCACTTTAAAAATTTTAAAAGCTAAGAATGAATTCTTAATTTCTGCTACTGAATATTACAAATGTTGAAAAAAACTCCTAAATATATTAGGAAGAAGCTCTGCAACAATGTGAAAACTGCTAAATTATATATATATATATATGGCATTTCGGGTATTGTGGACCCTTTCTGTTTGAGTGGACCCTGTTAACATACTCTTTAATCGGTGCTACCCTGGAACAGAAAATATTTTACATCTTTCCCTCATCAATTTCGACGGGTTCAAGGGCAGTTTCTTGTACTATTTCCGCAAAGAATGTTTATTTGTGACATTTTTGAAAATGACCGCTTTAAAAAAATTTCAAGCCAAGAATCAATTCTTAATTTCTGCTACTGAATATTACAAATGTTGAAAAAACTCCTAAATATATATTAGTAAGAAGCTCTGCAGCATTGTGAAACCTGCTAAATTATATATATATATATGAAAATCAAATAATACTACGTTTTATTTTTATTTAATTAATATCTATATATATACGGCATTTCGGGTAATGTGGACCCTTTCTGTTTGAGTGGACCCTGTTTAGATCTTCTTTAATAGGTGCTGTCCTCGAACTGACAATATTTTAACTACTTCCCCTCATCAACTTCGACGGATTCAAAGCCAGTCTCTATTATTCTTTCCGTGAAGAAGGGTTTATTTGTGATGTTTATGAAAATGGCCACTTTAAAACTTGTCAAGCTAAATTCATTCCTTAATTTCTGCTACTGAATATTACAAATGTTGAAAAAACTCGTAAATATATATTAGGAAGAAGCTCTGCAACAATGTGAAGAGTGCTAAATTATATATGTATATATACAGCATTTCGGGTAATGTGGACCCTTTCTGTTTGAGTGGACCCTGTTAATATCTTCTTTAATCGGTGCTGCCTTCGAATTGAAAATATTTTAACTTCTTCCCCTCATCAACTTCGACGGGTTCAATGCCAGATGCTTTTATTCTTTCCGCGAAGAAGGGTTTATTTGTGAAATTTATCAAAATGACAACTTTAAAAATTTTTGAAGCTAAGAAATAATTCTTAATTTCTGCCACTGAATATTAGAAATGTTGAAAAATCTCCTAAATATATATTAGGAAGAATCCCTGCAACATTGTGAAACATGCAAAATTATATATATATATATATATATATATATATATATATATTTACGGCATTTCGGGTAATGTAGACCCCTTCTGTTTGATTGGACCCTGTTAATATATTTTTTAATTGGTGCTGGCCCTCGAAAAGAATATATTTTAACTTCTTTCGCTCATCAACTTCGACGAGTTCAAGGCCAGTTTCTTTTATTCTTTCCGCGTAGAAGGGTTTATTTGTGATATTTATGAAAACGACATCTTTAAAAAATTTTCAAGCTAAGAAACAATTCTTAATTTCTGCTACTGAATATTACAAATGTTGAAAAAACTCTTAAAAATATATTATTAAGAAGCTCTGCAACAATGTGAAAAGTGCTAAATTATATATGTATATATACGGCATTTCGGGTAATGTGTACCCTTTCTGTTTGAGTGGACCCTGTTAATATCTTCTTTAATCGGTGCTGCCATCGAACAGAAAATATTTTAACATCTTCCCCTCATCAAATTCGACGGGTTCAAGACCAGTTTCTTGTATTCTTTCCGTGAAGAAGTGTTTATTTGTGAAAATTGTGAAACATGCAAAATTTTATATATATATATATATATATATATATATATATATATATATTTACGGCATTTCGGGTAATGTGAGCCCCTTTCTGTTTGAGTGATCTATGTTAATATCTTCTTTAATTGGTGCTGCCGTCGAACAAAAATTATTTTAATTTCTTCCCCTCATCAACTTCGACGTGTTCAAGGCCAGTTTCTTTTATTCTTTCCGCGAAGAAAGTTTATTTGTGACATTTATGAAAATGGCCACTTTAAAAAATTTTCAAGCTAAGAATCCATTCTTAATTTCTGCACCTGAATTTTACAAATGTTGAAAAATCTCCTAAATATATATTAGGAAGAAGCTCTGCAACATTGTGAAACCTGCTAAATTATATATATGGCATTTCGTGTAATGTGGAGCCTTTCTGTTTGAGTGGTCCCTGTTAATATCTTTTTTAATTGGTGCTGCCCTCGAACAGAATATATTTTCACTTCTTTCGCTCATCAACTTCGACGGGTTCAAGGCCAGTTTATTTTATTCTTTCCGCGTGGAAGGGTTTATTTGTAATATTTATGAAAATGACCACCTTAAAACTTTTCAAGCTAAGAATCAATTCTCAATTTCTGCTACTGAATATTACAAATGTTGAAAAAAACTCCTAATTATATATTAGGAAGAAGATCTGCAAGAATGTGAATACTGCTAAATTATTATATATATTATATATATATATATATATATATATATATATATGTATACATACGGCATTTCGGGTAGTGTAGACCCTTTCTGTTTGAGTGGACCCAGTTAGTATATTCTTTAATCGGTGCTGCCCTCGAACAGAAAATATTTAACTTCTTTTCCTCATCAAATTCGACTGGTTCATGGCCAGTTTCTTTTACTCTTTCCGCGAAGAAAGGTTAATTTGTGATATTTATGAAAATGACCACTTTAAAACTTGTCAAGCTATGAATCATTTCTTAATTTCTGCTACTGAATATTTCAAATGTTGAAAAATCCCCTAAATATATATTAAGAAGGAGCTCTGCATCATTGTGAAACTTACTAACTTATATATATATATATATATATATATATATGTATATACGGCTTTTCGGGTAATGTGGACCCTTTCTGATTCAGTGGACCCTGTTAATATCTTCTTTAATAGGTGCTGTCCTCGAACAGAAAATATTTTAACTACTTCCCCTCATCAACTTCGACGGATTCAAGGCCAGTTTCTATTATTCTTTCCGTGAAGAAGGGTTTATTTGTGATATCTATGAAAATGGCCACTTTAAAACTTGTCAAGCCATAATCATTTCTTAATTTCTGCTACTGAATATTGCAAATGTTGAAAAAACTCGTAAATATATATTAGGAAGAAGCTCTGCAACAATGTGAAAAGTGCTAAATTATATATGTATATATACGGCATTTCGGGTCATGTGGACCCTTTCTGTTTGAGTGGACCCTGTTTATGTCTTCTTTAATCGGTGCTGCCATCGAACAGAAAATATTTTAACATCTTCCCCTCATCAAATTCGACGGGTTCAAGGCCAGTTTCTTTTGTTCTTTCCGCTAAGAAGTGTTTATTTGTGATATTTATGAAAATGACTTGTCAAGCCATAATCATTTCTTAATTTCTGCTACTGAATATTACAAATGTTGAAAAAACTCGTAAATATATATTAGGAAGAAGCTCTGCAACAATGTGTAAAGTGCTAAATTAAATATGTATATATACGGCATTCCGGATCATGTGGACCCTTTCTGTTTGAGTGGACCCTGTTAATATCTTCTTTAATCGGTGCTGCCATCGAACAGAAAATATTTTAACATCTTCCCCTCATCAAATTCGACGGGTTCAAGGCCAGTTTCTTTTATTCTTTCCGCTAAGAAGTGTTTATTTGTGATATTTATGAAAATGACATTAAAAATTTTTGAAGCTAAGAAACAATTCTTAATTTCTGCTACTGAATATTACAAATGTTGAAAAAAATCCTAAATATATATTAGGAAGAAGCTCTACAACATTGTGAAACCTGTTAAATTAAATATATATATATATATATATATATATATACACGGGATTTCGGGTAATGTGGACCCTTTCTGTTTGAGTGGACCCTGTTAATATCTTCTTTAATCGGTGCTGCCTTCGAATTAAAAATATTTTAACTTCTTCCCCTCATCAAATTCGACGGGTTCAAGGCCAGTTTCTTGTATTCTTTCCGCGAAGAGTGTTTATTTGTGATATTTATGAAAATGACAACTTTAAATATTTTTCAAGCTAAGAAACAATTCTTAATTTCTGCTACTGAATATTACAAATGTTGAATAACTCCTAAATATATATTAGGAAGAAGCTCTACAACATTGTGACTTCATTTCGGGTAATGTGGACCCTTTCTGTTTGAGCGGACCCTGTTAATATTTTCTTTAATTGGTGCTGCCCTCGAATAGAAAATATTTTAACTTTTTCCCCTCATCAACTTCGACGGGTTCAAGGCCAGTTTCTTTTATTCATTGCGCGAAGAAGGTTTATTTGTGACATTTATGAAAATGGCCACTTTAAAAATTTTTCAAGCTAGGAATCAATTCTTGATTTCTGCTACTGAATATTACAAATGTTGAAACAACTCCTAAATATATATTACGAAGATGCTCTGCAACAATGTGAAACATGCAAAATTATATATATATATATATATATATATATTTACGGCATTTCTTGTAATGTGGACCCCTTCTGTTTGAGTGGACCCTGTTAATATCTTCTTTTATTGGTGCTGCTCTCGAACAAAAATTATTTTAACTTCTTCCCCTCATCATTTTCGGCGGGTTCAACCCCAGTTTCCTTTATTCATTCCGCGAAGAAGGTTTATTTGTGACATTTTGGAAAATGACCACTTTAAAAATTTTTGAAGCTAAGAATCAATTCTTAATTTCTGCTACTGAATATTACAAATGTTGAAAAAACTCCTAAATATATATTAGGAAGAAGCTCTGCAACAATGTAAATCCTCCTAAGTTATATATATATATATATACAGCATTTCGGGTAATGTTGACCCTTTGTGTTTGAGTGGACCCTGTTAATATATTCAGTATTTGGTGCTGCCCTTAACTAGAAAATATTTTAATTTTTCCCCACATCAACTTAGACGGGTTCAATGCCAATTTCTTTTATTCTATCCGCGAAGAAGGGTGTATTTGTAATATTTATGAAAATGACCACTTTAAAAATTTTTGTAGATAAGAATCATTTCTTAATTTATGCTACTGAATATTACAAATGTTGAAAAAACTCGTAAATATATATTATGAAGAAGCTCTGCAACATTGTGAAACCTGCTAAATTATATATATATATATACGGCATTTCGGGTAATGTGGACCCTTTCTCTTTGAGTGGACCCTGTTAATATCTTCTTTTCTTGGTGCTGCTCTCGAACAGAAAATATATTAACTTCTTCCGCTCATCAACTTCGACGGGACCAAGGCCAGTTACTTTTATTCTTTCCGCGAAGAAGGGCTTATTTGTGATATTTATGAAAATGATTTCAACAATTTTTGAACCTAAGAATCAATTCTTAATTTCTGCTACTGAATATTGAAAAAACTCCTAAATATATATTAGGAAGAAGCTCTGCAACATTTTGAAGCCTGCTAAATTATATATATATATACGGCATTTCGGGTAATGTGGACCCTTTCTGTTTGAGTGGACCCTGTTAATATCTTCTTTAATCGGTGCTGCCCTCGAACAGAAAATATTTTAACTTCTTCCCCTCATCAACTTCGTCGGGTTCAAGGCCAGTTTCTTTATATTCTTTCCGGGAAGAAGGGTTTATTTGTGACATTTATGAATATGACCACATAAAAAATTTATCAAGCTAAGAATCAATTCTTAATTTCTGCTACTGAATATTACAAATGTTGAAAAAACTCCTAAAATGTATATTATTTAGTTGTTGTTTTAATATACTGACGTGTTTGATTTCATATTATGTGACATGGCGGCTGTATAAAATAATCAAACATAACAAAATATATCGTTTAATGTTGACCCTCCATAAGGACCTGGGTCCACTTTACACGAATACGTATATTTTATTAATGAGGATGTTATCTGTAAAGACCATTCATTTAATTAACTTCATTTAATATCCTTGTAATTTTACTAAACCTAAAGACCGTCTCTTTCTGCAGTTGAATGACATGTGAATTTTATAATCAACAGTACTTTTGAAAAGATTAAATAAATATCAACACTTTTTAAATTATGATTAGTCATAAATATTTTCAAATTAATATGTGTCTGTCTGTATAAATTAACAGAGTAAATAAACTTAAAATAGACTAAAATCTAAGGTGGACTCTAGGGTCCACTTTATCCGAATATGGAGGTTAAAGAAGACATTTCTTGTAATGTAAAACAATTTATATATTATGAAAATATTTATATATTTGAATAAAATAATAATGCTATTTCGTAGTTATAACATTAATGATAATCACTGTAATTAAACAAAATACAAACAGGGGTCCAAAAATACCCGAAGTTGCTATATATATATATATATATATATATATATTCATTCTTCATTACGTGTATCCACCTGTAGCTGATGACACGAATCCTTTGCATACTTGTGTTTATTTCAGTTTACAAGAATCAATATTGTGTATAAGTTTTAATGGGGCTGCATTGATGTAAATGCAGCTAATGTGGACATTTTTTTAGTTCCTTGTTTACTTAATATGTCAATAACAATGTTAACCCTCCAAGGTGAGGTTTTAAGAATTAGATCAATAGGGAGGAAAATATCTCCTAGGCTCTAATACCATCAGAATCGAAAAAAGAAGAATTAGCCAAGAGAGGTTAGGAAAGATAAAAGAAGGAGCAAAACATCAGTAAGTGGAAGCAATGTTTTGCTCAGCTTGGGCACCATGTGATCCCCATCCACGTATTCCCTAGATGGGGACCCCTGAGGTTATACATATATATATATATATTTCGGCATGTTGTGCAGCTAGGCTATTGTGTCCTATTTCCAGTTCAAAGACTGGTCCTCCTTCCTTATTTTATTTTCTTCACACAATTATGTTATTTTATTGAATTTTCTGGAAATTTCTTCTCCTTCTCATATTGACAGGCTGTTTTATATATTTATAATAATAATAATAATAATAATAATAATAATAATAATAATAATAATAATAATAATAATAATAATAATAATAATAATAGCTTTATTTTACCTGGCAGAGTTAAGGCCTTAAGGCCTTGTCTACCACTCAACCAGGTTAAAAAAAATACAAACAAAAACATAGTCTTAAATCTAAATTACAATATATATATATATATATATATATATATATATATATAATATATATATAAACGATTACAAGTTATGAATACAATACAATTAATATTTATAATGTATTTTGATTTACTCTAAATTTAACGAATTAAATATATAATATGTACAATATATATAAAAAAACTAGGAAAAGATTAATGACATAGTATAAAATTAAATAAATAGAGAAAAATTAATTATTAGACAACAGGTAACTGTATAAGCGTGACTTAAAGGTACCAAGTGTGCGGCAACCCCTGATATCTCGAGGAAGGAGATTCCAGGAGCGGGCAGAGGCTACTGTGAAGGAAGTAGAATAGGAGGAAGTGCTATGAAGAGGAATTGTTAGCAGACTGCTATCTTGTGACCTAGTGTCAATATTGTGGTAAGTGGATAACTTCTCAAATCTGGACGCCAGGTAAGTAGGGATATTTCGCTTGTGATAATTTTTCTGGGTGAGTTGTTTGTCAGGGATTTAGTTCCCATGCGGACTATAGTGCTTTATAAACTGTAATGTTGTAACTGCTGTAGATTTAAATTGTCTGGTAGATAACATAAGTGCGAAATAGGCATGAGCTTTGATGTTGTTATAGATGTTTAACGTATGCGCATGTTATGCATTTTTTAATACTAAAGAGCAAATTTGTTCTATTTCACATATCTTATGTACTGCATGAAAAATGGCCATCATTATGAAGCAATACACTAACACATTTCTTGCACATCATCATCATCATCATAGTACATTCACGAATTTAGGCCATTTGTTGACCTGTTTCGGCCTCAAGAGAAACACCATCCAGAAGTCTTTTGAGTGGACGTCCTGGTCTTCTTCTTCCTGCAGGTTGATATCTTAACATTTGTTTGGGTATTCTGTGATCTTCCATTCGATGAACATGTTGCATCCATCTTGACTTATAATCAGAAATTTTGTTTTCTAAAGATTCCATGTGTAATTCTTCTAAGATGTCTTCATTTTTTTTGTGATCTAGTAGTATGTATCCTGCAGTCCTCCGAAGATATCTCATTTCAGCAGATCTAAGTCTCTGTATATCCTTCTGTTTCAACGTCCATACTTCGCTACCATACAAAAGAGTTGGAAGAGCCAGTGTTTTATACACTTTCAGTCTTGAATGCTTTTGGACTAACTGTGGCTTGAAGATAGAATTTATTAACCCTAAAATTCTTAAAAATTTAGATATTTTTGCATTTACATCCTTTTCTTCTTCATATGAGATATTGCATCCTAGATATGTAAAATTATTCACCTGCTCCAAAATGTTATTGTCCAGTACAATTTTACTTCTGACAGGATCTACACCTTGAAATGCCATAATTTTTGTCTTTTCTGTAGATATCTTTAATCCATATTCTTCTGTAATTTTGTTAAGTTCATACAGACCTTTCTGTAGATTATCTTCGGAATTTGCTATTATTATTTGGTCATCTGCAAACAATAGGGTGTTTAATTTTCTATTTTCTGATATTCTTATTCCAAATTTATATGTTTTGTTCCAGCAACATATTACTTCATTGATATAAATTGCAAAAAGTATTGGGGATTTGCACATTCTTTTTAAAAAAAAACTGTACATTTGTGATGAACGATCACGGCATATGTTACTACATTTACCACAGTGAATACATAATTATATTCTGCGCACTTATATAATTTCCATTCTGCTAATGACTTCAAGTATTAGATGCAGCACATCAGACAGCAGCAACACATTATTTCCATCTTGTTATGTTATTATTGCAGGTTATTCTAGAAATGTATTTTCCGAAAGATGAATTATAATGATTATATAATATGAAATCGTTAAATTTGTACATCATTATTACATTTATTCGCTTGACCTATTAGTTAAAACATTCACATGACCCAGGAAGATCTAAGAAGCGATGGAGAGATCAATTTCTATCCGAACGCGGAACAGGCCAATGGCCTAATCCATGACTCTAATTGATTACGATGATGACATACTTTATCTTGAAGCATTTGGAAATGTATGCAGAGAGAGAAAAGACAAAATTATCTAATAGGCCTATATAAAAATGAATGTTTGTTTGTTCGTACTTTATGCGCGGCCATACCGTTGATACGATTGTGATGGGGCTTTTTGCAAAATGTTCAGGAGATTCCCGGGATGAACATAGGCTATAAGAGAGTTGTGATACGCAACTTCTACATCCTTAAACTAAATACTAAAGTAAAAATTGTAATTTTTAAATATTTTACATAACTTGTGATAGGCCCCTTTTACTCTAATTCTAATGAGATACTTTGCATTTTAATAGACACTGTAGTGTTCGATCAATAAAGCTTATTAACATCGATTAAAAGCGTAAATTACTTCAACACGTTGAATATGGTATTATAATGTAATATGACGAATGAAAACTATTATTCTACCAGTTATATTATATGGGTGCGAAACATGGACTCTTATTTTAAGGGAGGAAAGGAGATTACGAGTATTTGAGAATAAAGTTCTTAGGAAAATTTTTGGACCAAAGAGAGATGAACAGACAGGTGAATGGAGAAGACTACATAACAATGAACTACATGGTCTTTATAGGAAGCCAGATATAATAAGAACAGTTAAGTCTCGTAGACTGCGATGGGCAGGACATGTTGCGCGTATGGGGAATGAAAGACGTGCATGGAAGCTTCTTGTAGGAAGGCCACAGGGAAAATGCCCAGTTGGTAGACCAAGAATGAGGTGGGAGAACAACATTAACTGTGATTTGAGGAAAGTAGATTATACAGGGAATGATTGGAAAGCATTAGGTCAGGATAGGGATGTATGGAGAGCTTGTATCCGCGCGGCCATGAACCTACGGGTTCGATAGTGCCAGTGAGTAAGTAAGTAAGTAAGTAAGTAAGTAAGTAAGTAAGTAATATGACGAATGACTGTTTTCTAAGAATATTTTAGACAAAGGAACTAGAAATATATTCTTTCATAATATTGTACAATCAATAATAGATAGGACACTTCTTACAAAACCTGTGGATAAGATGGAACAATATGCATATAAGCTATTGCGATTTTAATAAGAATAGATTCCTGGAATAAATATATTAAATATGTATTTTCTTGTAACATATTACGTAATTTATCTTAAAATAAAAATACACAAGTATGTTTGTGCACTATCTGCATTGTAGTAATAATGCTTTTAAGGCCTCGTGATATGTAGGGAACAAAGTACAACACTTTCACCTTCATATTTTAATCATATTGATGGTTTTATAGAAAGAGAGACAATTAAATATTAACAGTTATTACTAATTAATTAAATAAAAATAAAACGTAGTTTTATTTGATTTTCATATTTATTATATAATTCAGTGACAGCTGTTTCGGTACACTGTACCTTCTTCAGACATGTTAACAAATTATGAATTCTGTTCCAACTGATTTAAGCAACAATACAACAATATTTATTTAAATTTTTAAATTTAACAAAGGGGATTCATTCAAATCAAGTTGAGAATTTAACAGTTTTTTACTACTTTTAAACTTATTAATTTCTACAGCCTCCAAAAGATCTAACTTCTTACCCTTATCACAAATATGTAAAATTTCAAAATTTGGATCGAAACAATGATTAAATTCCAATTTTTACTACTTTTAAACTTATTAATTTCTACAGCCTCCAAAAGATCTAACTTCTTACCCTTATCACAAATATGTAAAATTGGAATTTAATCATTGTTTCGATCCAAATTTTGAAATTTTACATATTTGTGATAAGGGTAAGAAGTTAGATCTTTTGGAGGCTGTAGAAATTAATAAGTTTAAAAGTAGTAAAAAACTGTTAAATTCTCAACTTGATTTGAATGAATCCCCTTTGTTAAATTTAAAAATTTTAATAAATATTGTTGTATTGTTGCTTAGATCAGTTGGAACACAATTCATAATTTGTTAACATGTCTGAAGACATGTACCGAAACAGCTGTCACTGAATTATATAATAAATATGAAAATCAAATAAAACTACGTTTTAGTTTTATTTAATTAATAAATATGGATTTTCATCAAGTAAACACCAACTCAATTGATTAATTATTACTAATATCACGGATGGAGAATCGGTAATTGTTAGACCTAATAGGTATACATCGAAAAAAAAAAACTATATTATATTTATGCTCATTTCATACCGGAATGTACTGTGTAAAAATCAGGAAAATGCCCACTTTCATTAAAATGTCTGAATATATTCAGGTAAAGTTTTTCTATAAAACCGTACATTTTCGACATTCTGATTATATGTATTTACCCTAATGTTCAGAAATATAAAACAATACCTGGGATCTCAGTCGTCCTTAATAACCAAACTGAAAGCAGAAGATGAAACTTAAGTTTTCGAAAGGCCTCCTACAAAACTACGCTGCTGGTTATTGAGGACGACTGAGATCTCAGATACTGTTTTACATTTCTTAAAATTTTAACATACTGACCTCAACGGAGTTTCGTTATATTTCAAAAATCTTGATTTACCCTAATCAATTTTTATGATAAAAGTTAAAAATGAAATTGTACCTGTTGGTGGGTGCCGTCGTCCTCAACTTTGTTAAAATATTGTACATCAAATTAACTGGAGCACTTTCGGAAGTTATCTTCCATCTTCTGCAGGTTGAGTTTCTGTTACTTGTTGTTGTTGTTGTGTACGGGGATGTATACTCCAACTGTTTGTAGCAGCAACTGACTTGTTTTTGACGATCTCGTATAATGGGTTTGACTGGGGTGCGTTCTCATTAAGAAGTGAGGTGTTGTTTGTTTCCTTTATAATTTCGAGATCTTCAAATATATTTATGCTAGCTGGAATGTTTTCTCGGTGGATTATCGTGAGAGTGTTTTCTATTGTGTTCATTCGATGACCTGCGTTAATGAATTTCTACTTAAATTCTGAGCATTTATATTAAATACAATTTTGGATAATAATTTCTTATGTAAGTGATGGTGTAGATATGTGATTAAGTTTCTTGATTACCACAGAGAAGGTGTGAGCATTTTCTCAACACTCTGAATGTTGTGTTCCTACAAATGTGAGAGGAATTATTTTAACTCTGGCGACTCCCTCAATAGGAACTCTTGAAGCTAAGTACCCTTTAGTCCAGGCAATATTGCGGTCTCATCCAACCCCAGAGAAACGTGATATCCAGAGCACGTATCTGGGCAAGCAATCTCCTCTTAGTTTCGATGGTCCATAAACAGAGAGATGAACTTTCCTCACGTATCACTTTCAGAGAAACTTTCCTACCATTACCACATACATTTTTGTGCACTGGTTAAAATAATTATTACAAATAATTATATGGCGAATAATTAATTAATATCATCAACCTTTTTTCAACGCTTTCATAAATGGAACTGATTACTGACTGGCGAACTAAACACTTGGTCAATTTCTCTCGTAAGTATTATGGAGGTGTACTTGACACATGATGTTATGAAGGAATATTTAATTCATCCAAGTAGTGATCTCCAGTTCAGAAGATGATCTACAAAGACCTATTTTTAATTTAGAAAAAATAAGTGTCAATTACAATTTTAAAAAATCCAAAAAATAAAATTAAAATTTTAGCATTTAAAGGACATGATATCTTAAGAGCAAAAATAGTAATTGATAATAAAATTTTAGAGCAGGTGAACAGTTTTAAATATCTAGGTTTCAATTTATCATATGTTAAAATTGAAGATATTAATGCCAAAATAAATAAATTTAATCTAATGTGTGGCACTATTAAACGAACCCTTAAAAACACAAGAAAAGAAACAAAAATTTAATTTTATAAAGTAATGGATGTTCCTGTATTGATGTATGGATCAGAATGTTGGACGACCATTAAAAGACAAGAACAAAGATTGGAAGCAGCTGAGATGTGATTTTTAAGAAATATAGCAGGATATACTCTGCTGGATAAGAAAAGAAATGAAGATAAGAACTAAATCTTTTCAAACCTACAGACCGAATAATTAAATATAGGAACGACTGTAAAGAACATATTGATAGAATGCCAGAAGGAAGATTTCCAAAATTATTGCTAAATTATAAAGCGCACAGAAGGAGAAATGTTGGTCGCCCACACAGAAGATGGTCTGAACAATTTTTAACAATTCTAGCTTTCATGAATCCGGAACGAGTCAACAGGCTTTTAATCCCTGGATGACGATGATGATGATAATAAATGTTTACCTTAAGGAAAAGTAATATTCTATTTGGGACTATTAGATTCAATACTTACCCTAGAAAATACGTCATAAAAATATAAGTGTCTTGCAAATTTTCATTTTAGCCGCTGTTTATTTTTTAACAATTTCTTGTTAATGTTTTTAAATATCTGTGATCATGAAAGAGAATATGGGCTCTGCGACTATCTAAGAATATTCAAGTTGTTTGATTGGTTAAGTACATATTTTTCTCACAATTAAATATATATCAGTGACCATGTTATGATTAAGTAATTTTGCTCTGTTAAATATTTAAAAAGTGTCAAACGAAAATCATTATCCAATGGAATCCTTTCCATTGAGATGTTGCTGGACATGTTACAGATTGTCTAGCAAAGAAGGGCACACAATACCAACCATGCTACAACTAAGTTAAGTACAGAAGAACTACGGGCGTCATAAATTAAACAATGCAGGAAATCCATCACAACAGTATTAAGGACCAGACTGAAAATTCAACATGGAAAGAAACCATAAAACGTGTTTCAAACTGGCCAAGGAAAGAATCAGTAGCAAAATTCCGAATGGTTATTGGCTATGAGTGCCTGGCGAAATACACACTTCCCATTAGCATCTCCACTGTCCCTCATGCAATCTCGGATTTTCAAAACCTATCTGTGTTCCTTTGAGGAGTAAAATCTTAATCAACAAGCATTTGGATGCAAGAGAAAAGATGGGTAGATGAAAATTCTCGACTTTGTCCTGTAACTATTATTTTCTTCCATGTGTTTTCTATTTCGTAGTTTTGTGATATATATGAGTCCACCGCTATGGTCTCGAGGTAGTGTGCTGCCATGTCACGCAGCGGGCTCGGGTTCGATCCCCAATCGGGGCAGTTTTTCTGAGTGAGGTTTTATCGGGGTTTTTCCTCACGTGTAAGACAAATGTCAGGAAAACTTTAAAGGCCCAAAACGGTCCCCGAAATCATATGGCCATCATCATCATCATCATCATCATCATCATCCTTCACAGTGTGGAAAGCAACGGGAAGCTACCACACCTACAATTCCCTAGTAAAGCTGCAAGCATAGCATGAAAATGCTATGATTACAGTGAAGAACCTGCCTTCAGGCAGAATTACTATGGTTGGATGGATATTTATATGCATGCAGTAATTTATATGCTTTCGTAACTATATCGATCACACAATTAATCAATCATATTTTCACAAAACCGTCACATTTCTTGATAACATACAGAAATGTAGGCCTATATTTAAATACGTTATAGTATTAATGTACTGCCTTGTCACGCAGCGGGCCCGGGTTCGATCCCCGCTCGGGACAGTTTTTCTGGGTGAGGTTTTTATCGCAGTTTTTCCTCACCTGTAAGACAAATGTCGGGAAAACTTTAAGGCCCAAACGGTCCCCGAAATCATATGGCCATCGCAATCATCATCATTCATTTTCATCTTATCATCATCATCGTTCATCGGTGTGGAAAGCAACGGGAAGCTACCACACCTAAAATTCCCTAGTAAAGCTGCAAAGCATAGCATGAAAATGCTATGATTGCAGTGAAAGACCTGCCTTCGGGCAGAATTACTATGGATAGTATTAGTATGAACATTGATGGCTAAGACGAAGGAATTTGACTCCCGCGTATGTTGAAAGACAGTTGCGCGCGCACCTCTGTATTTTTTGTGCTGTGTGCGTTTTTTAAGGTAAAAAAGAAGCGAGCTTTGGAACAGTTCAATATTTTAACGTCATTCGCTTGTTAGCTTATTATACAAAGGTTAAGGTTAGATGCGGAAAATAGCAAGAAACCGCTAGTGAACTCGCAAACTTTTGAGCACTAATTCAATGCTGAATGAAAGTTCTCAGCTATTAAAAATGTTAGTTTCATCATTCTATACAATTTATTTCCTCAAGAAAAAAGATACCCTCGAAATTCAATTAGAAAAGAGAGATCTTGGAATATTATTCCATTTGAAGCCCGTCCATTAGAATATCTTAGAAAGATGCAACTGTTATTTGAGGAAGTAGGCCTAGTTAACAAATTTGCTTCCCAGGAAAGGAATATTGTATTTAAATTTCGCTAATCTTGAAGAGAGTATTAGGGGTGAATTCGTTCATAGTGTTCTGCTCAAGAGCAGGTCTTTCACTGCAAACTCAGCATTCTCCACTCTTTCCTTGACTCAGCTTTCCTTTTTGTACCTGCATACAAACCATTTATTTTAATATTGTCTATCATCTGATGTCTTTTCTGCCTCTAACTTTCTTTCCGTTGACCATTCCTTCTAGAGCATCCTTCAGCAGGCAGTTTCTTCTTAGCCAGTGGCCAATCCAATTTCTTTTCCTCTTCTTTATGAGTTCCAGCATTGTTCTTCTTTCACCCACTCTGTCTAGCACATCTTCATTTCTTACTTTGTCTGTCCAGTTTATACGTTCCATTCTTCTCCATATCCACATCTCGAAAACTTCCAGTCGCTTTTCCTCATTCCGTCGTAATGTCCACGTCTCCGCACCATATAATGCTATACTCCACACAAAGCACTTCACTAGCCTCTTTCTTATTTCTCTTGCCAAAGGTCCGCAGAAAATGCTTCTCTTCTTGTTGAAAGCTTCTTTTGCCATTGCTATCCTCTGCTTTACTTAAGGGTGAATTAATTATTTATATAAAGTTGCGATTTTTGGAAGCTTGAATAAATGTAAATTGATATTACGCTAAATTATTGTAAATACATTTTAAACTGCTATCAGCTATGAGTTTTATCAAAGCAAACCTACTACTATTCACTTAAATATCCTTAAATAAAATATTCTTAAATATTCAGTGCTTCGACATCTGATTGATGAGCGCACGCCACTGGTATATAATATTAAGAATTCATTTCAGGAACTCAAAATATCCATCAATCATCATCAAGTTAAACCAAAGATCTTAAATGAGAAGCCTAAATATCTATTAATAATTATACAGTTGTCATTTTAGTATCTGTCATCCATGTAAAATATAGAGATTTTCAAAATTAAACCAAACAAACTTTCCTGTTATAAAGAGTTTACATAACTATTTTGAAGTTTTACAGAGTATTGGCAGTTCCATGTCTTATCTATGGATGTGAAACCTGGACATTAACAAAGGCAGATAGTAAACAAATAGAGGCTGCTGAAATGAAGATGTTGAGAGCAATAGCAGGATACCATCATCATCATCATCATAGTACATTCACGAATTTAGGCCATTTGTTGACCTGTTTCGGCCTCAAGAGAAACACCATCCAGAAGTCTTTTGAGTGGACGTCCTGTTCTTCTTCTTCCTGCAGGTTGATATCTTAACATTAGTTTGGGTATTCTGTGATCTTCCATTCGATGAACATGTTGTATCCATCTTGACTTATAATCAGAAATTTTGTTTTCTAAAGATTCCATGTGTAATTCTTCTAAGATGTCTTCATTTTTTTTGTGATCTAGTAGTGTGTATCCTGCAGTCCTCCGAAGATATCTCATTTCAGCAGATCTAAGTCTCTGTATATCCTTCTGTTTCAACGTCCATACTTCGCTACCATACAAAAGAGTTGGAAGAGCCAGTGTTTTATACACTTTCAGTCTTGAATGCTTTTGGACTAACTGTGGCTTGAAGATAGAATTTATTAACCCTAAAATTCTTAAAAATTTAGATATTTTTGCATTTACATCCTTTTCTTCTTCATATGAGATATTGCATCCTAGATATGTAAAATTATTCACCTGCTCCAAAATTTTATTGTCCAGTACAATTTTACTTCTGACAGGATCTACACCTTGAAATGCCATAATTTTTGTTTTTTCTGTAGATATCTTTAATCCATATTCTTCTGTAATTTTGTTAAGTTCATACAGACCTTTCTGTAGATTATCTTCGGAATTTGCTATTATTATTTGGTCATCTGCAAACAGTAGGGTTACCAAAGGACCGATAAAAAGAAAAACGAAGATATAAGAACAGAACTTAATATATTTAATCTCTGTGAAAGAATAAAATATTATCAAAATGCTTATATTCAGCACTTATTACGAATGAATGAACAGCGCATACCAAGATGAATGTATAATTATAAACCAAAAGGGAGAAGAATGTTGAGAAGACCATTAAAGAGATGGAAGGACCAATTCGACCTATAATGATATCGGAATAGGTCAGTGGGCTTAATCCTTGTTGTTGATGATGAAGAGATTACATACAAACAAATCGAGATAGAGGAAACATAATCTCGGACGAAACATATCTGAGATGTTAGTTGTTAAATTTGATTATGTTTAGTAAACGTAATCTAGTACCGGTATTAAAATGGAATATATTATCAATATTATCTCCTCCGTGATTTATAAAATCACTAATATTATTTGCACATTCTGTGAGAAGTTAAAAATTTAGAAAAAAAAGTAGAGACTTTTTTGTTATCATTCATTATCGTTTGGTTTCAATCTTTGCCTATAAACATCTGTCGGTAAATTTTTCTCTCTTGCTTAGAGTCCAGGTGTTGTGGCAACCTTGCATCACTATCGCTGTCATTTCGACAATCAGGAACGGAGTGCTGTGTGACGTGGCAGTATAGAAAGTATGACTTTTAGCTTGTGAAAGTTCTTTAGTTTATTTATTCGTTATGTGCAGTTTTATTAAAAGTTTGTTATGTTTATAAACATATATTAAAGTGTTTCGTATGCAGCATTTGGACTTCTCGTTGGTAATAGCAGACAATTAAGGTAAGAATGATAGTGGTGTATAGATAAGATTACATAATATATGCATCTGCTCAAATAAAACAGAAACAGACAGCGAAGCAAAAGCACAAATTTGAATGCTAATATAAACCTATTTATGGTAATATGAAAGTGAGTTATAATTATTATTTTTGCGTCAATTATTGTTACATTCAGCAATACATCGAGCGGTGCGGCGCATTTTGAAGGTAATGGGTTCAAACTAAACCAATATATTGCATTCCCGTTTTCACTGATAAAAAGACGAGATTTAAAATTACATTATTCTTTTTCCGAATATTCCTTTCCTTAAATCTGTCTTTGGTTAATGACTATGCTTACCCGAGACCACAAAGAATCCTTAATCTAATATATAAAAATTTGTTTGTTTGTTTGTATTTTATGTGCTGCCATACCGTTCATCCGGTTGTGACGGGCCTTTTTTGTAAAATGTTCAGGAGATTCTCGGGATCAACATAGGCTATAAGAGAGTTGTGATACTCAACTCCTACACCCTTAAAAATCACCATTTGCAGTGAAAAACATGAAAAAGTCCCTTTTTTGACATTTAAATAGCTTACGCTGCCTAAACCATAACAAACACACAAAATTAATGTACACAGAATTGTATATATCTCAAAAACCTCTACAAAAAAGTCCGGGATAGCATGTGTTTATCTTTTACGGATAACTTACAATAGGCATTTTTGTCTTTCATTGATGTCAATAAGATAGGGATAAGTAGATTCCCAGGCAAGCGTGCGCTGTCATGTTCATCCGATTGTGATGGGTTTTTTTTGCAAAATGTTCAGGATTTTCCCGGGAAGGTTATAGACTATAAGAAATGTTTAATACCCAAGCATTTCATCTTTAAAAATCACCCTTTGTAGTGAAAAAAGTAAAAATACAAAAAGTAGCTTTTTGTTCGTTTAAATGGATTACGCTACGTAAACCATAACAAAAAACTCCTCGCGCGACAGGCCTACAAGGCCCTTAGCCTACCATCAGGCTGCTGGCCTCACATCCACATGTGTCAATCACAGAGGTAGATGATAATCAGCCAGTGTAGGGGTGACATGTGGTCAGCATGTCGAGTCCCCCAGCCGTTATAGCTGGTTTTCTCAATCTGGAGCCGCTAATTATTGTAGCTACCCAAATGCATCACGATGCTGGGTGGGCACCGGTCCCATACTGGCCGAAATACCATGAGAAAATTTCTTCCCCCATGGAGACTCGAACCAGCGCAAGTCCCGTAGTTCTGCGCCAAGGCTTCCTGCCTTAACCACTCTGCTACGGCGCGGGACTCTAAACCATAACAAATACACCAAATTAACGTACACAACATTGAATACCTTAAAAAAAAAGAACTCTACAAAAAAGTCCGTGACAACATATGATTATCTTTTAAGGATAACTAACAATAACCATTTTTGTCTTTCATTGATGCCAAGAAGATCAGGATAAGTAGATTATTTTATGGATAACTCAAAATAACGAATGTCTTTCAGCTCATTTATGCCAAGTACAGTACATCGGGATACGTAGATTCCCCGGCAACGCCGGATAATCAGCACGGGGTATCTAAAAATAATTACGAAATGACCATAAAAAAGTAAAGTAAAGTATTCCTACTACAGGCCTCAGGATGCCCTTGGGGTAGTGGGAGGTTAAGGCTCCCACTATTTCTAGACAATCGGCACTTGATGTCAGCCGGGTTGTCAGCCCTGCGTGACGGCCGCCTTTACCCCAGAACAAGCGTCTGGTACTCATTTCCGTTAGAGGCTGAGTCGACCCCAGGGCCATACTTATGCTGATTGCTTGAATATTAAATTTTGGAAGATCAAATTTCATTTACCATTTGGAAATTGTATGAAAGGTAGTTTGGAAATATATCAATTAGTTTATTGATTGTTTTAGCTACAATACCGAAGAGAGCAAATTTATAAGTATTTTTCCTTTTACTTATTTAACTAAACATGAAAACACAGTTTTCGTCTTTCAGCTAATTTGTGCCAAGAAGATCGGGATAAGTAGTTTCTTGGGCAACGCGCGGTAATCAGCATGGAGTATGTAAGAATAATAACGATATAAATTTAGAATTATTTTTCCGTTTACTTATTCAAACGCAAAAACACATAATTTATTTAGGCGTAGCAGCACACGCCGGATATTAGCTAGCATTATTTAAATGAAAGTTTTGTAGAAAATATTTCCTTGTCCATGAACACCATTTTATGTCTCAAGAAGGAGACATCCCTGACTATTTAACTCATGCCCCAAATGGGACTCAATGGCCAATCACGTTTCAATGATTTCTGTTTTACAACCAATCAGAGTCGTGTTTCACGAAATATTTATCAGTGTTATAATTACCATATTAAAGAAAGCTCCTCCTTTTTAATATTCTGAACAGGTCTGACCATTATTTTGCAGTGACTGAGCCTGTGAGAAATACGGCTACCAGATTGTATATATAGTGAATGAATGTCAACACATGCCGCATGCGGGAGTTAATTTAAAAACATTTGTAGCAATTGATTATACCACCAAAAAAAGAAACCACTGTTTGCACTTTCTTAAATGTATTTTTTCCCACGTAACAATCCAGAAAAATATAATTGTCATATTTACATCATACGTCATCAGAAATGAATTAATATACAGTTTGATGTGTTTCATTTTTTCTCCACCAGAGAGAATTCTTACAATATTGCGTTCCTTTGGCAATAAATAGTATGATCTGGTTGCAGTGATAAACAAAAGAAGCAGATGAAGCATACTTATCGCTTCTCATTTGTTTTCAAACATCGCCGTTTACATTAAATATATAAATATTTTAAAATAACTATAGTTAAATAATGATTTGTGAGTAAACAGCTTAATTTTATTCGTTAAATGGTCCTAACAAATACCACTCTTGATTTCCAAATTCTCTAGATAAATTCACTCCTCACTTCGTGAGTCGTGAATTTATCGATAATTTGGAAATCACTCGTGGCATTACTTATGACAAATTTATAAAATGGTAGAGTTTGTTTTAAACCCAGAAGGTTACGTTTTGAATGTCATACTTACTTTTGTAATTGTACAGCCTTTGATGGCGCAACTCTTGATGGTAGAAAGTTAGAAGTTTTGAAGAGCGGTTCACACCAGTATGTTGTTACATGTTCTGTCTCCTTTGAGGTCAAATCCGGTGGCATAAGAGGCCAATCATATACCAATCGTTATTGAAAGAATTTCAACAAATAAGTTTATTAATTGAATTTCTAATTTAAGAGAGTTATCAGATGACAGAAAGAAAGTAATGGTCTCTTAAACCAATCAATAGTAAATTAGCGCTTACTTCTGATGCAGTATTCGTATCATTCTCGTCAGTAGAGCAGTAGGTAAGATGCTTTCTTGCGACAACGGAGGCCCAGGTTCGATCCTGGTCAGGAGTTTTTTTTAATAATGTCGTTATTTTTTATAATGCCTACACATTATCAGGCTACGTTATATAAATAAATGTGTGTGTAATAGGGTGCGTGTAGGCAAACAGTTTTCGGACACTTTTGAAATACAGAATGGGTTGCAAGGAGCTGCACTATCTCCTCTACTATTTAATTTTGTACTAGAGCATGCCATTAAATCTTTAGAGAATGAGGAAGGCTTACAACTCAATGGTATTAATAAGCTGTTAGTTTATGCTGATGATGTAGTACTATTGGTCGATAGCGAAGAGATACTAAAGGACAACACGCACACACTATTGAGGAAGACTAAGAAATTAAGACTGGAAGTAAATATCAATAAAACTAAATATATGGTCACACATAGAAATGCATTATATAATGGAAATGGACAGCTAATTACAAATAAGATTATTACTTTATTGTAACGGACTGTCAACAGCACGTACGGCTTACTGCCCGTGTGACCCATACTTGTAAATAATATTGTAAATATCTTACTTTTTGTCTAATAAAGTCCTACTACTACTACTACTACTACTACTACTACTACTACTACAAATGAGGGAAATTTTGAGGAAGTGGCTGAATTCAAATACCTAGGATCAATAATCACAAATAAGAATGAGATGTACAAAGAAATTAAACATAGGCTCAATTCTGGAAATGCGTGCTATTATGCATTGCAGAGACTCTTGATGTCCCAACTCCTTTCAAAAAACGTTAAACTGAAAATATATAAAACTATTATTCTACCAGTTATATTATATGGATGCGAAACTTGGAGGAAAGGAGATTAGACGTATTTGAAAATAAAGTACTTAGGAAAATTTTTGGACCAAAGAGAGATGAACAGACAGGTGAATGGAGAAGACTAAATAACAATGAACTACATGGTCTTTATAGGAAGCCAGATATAATAAGAACAGTTAAGTCTCGTAGACTGCGATGGGCAGGACATGTTGCACGTATGGGGAATGAAAGACTTGCATGGAAGCTTCTTGTAGGAAAGCCAGAGGGAAAACGCCCAGTTGGTAGACCAAGAATGAGGTGGGAGAATAACATTAACTATGATTTGAGGGAAGTAGATTATACAGGGAATGATTGGAAAATATTAGCTCAGGATAGGGATGTATGGAGAGTTTATGTCCGCGTGGCCATGAACCTACGGGTTCGATAGTGCCAGCGAGTAAGTATATATAGGGAAATTAATTAATTAAAGGAAACAGCTCACATATATAAAATGAATACCGATTGTAAAATCTCGTTACTTTGTTTAAAACACAAGGCATAACAAGATTGATTATTTCCACTAACAATGTTAAATGCGTCTGATTAATTTAAATTAAGACAATTCAATATATAATTTCATTATACAAGTAAGTGGTGAAGTATTGCATCGCTTCATACAGACAGTTTCTAACAGGGAACGGTTGTGGTCTAGTGGAGGAGCTTCTATTTCCCATGCATGTTCGATCCCACTGTCATGCTTTTTTTTTTCTCTCTCTCTCTCGTCCTTATCTCAATTAATTTTCTTTGATTTGTTTTATTTTTTCCTTTGTTTTATTTACAGCATTTACCGCACTACATATACACGCGAAATTATTTTCCATTGCACACAACGAAATAGAATGGATTTTAGTTTCCCAAATAGTTGTATACTTGTGAACCAAACAACTGACCTCTGGTCATGCGCAGTGGCTTCGTTCTGCGACTTGAAAATTACCTGTGCGCCAACAATTATTTCAAAGGCTTTCTTCTTCTTCCGAATGCAGTATTGGGTGATGATGCCCGTTCTGCGACTACAAAAACTGATCTTTCCATCGGTTGAAGGGTCTTCCGAGGTCTCTTTTGCCTTTAGGGTTGAGGTGGTAAATCATCTTTGGTAAACGGGAATTTGACATTCTCTGGACGTGTTGGAACCATTTAATCTGATAATTTTGTATATGTTCAACCATTTCCCTACTATTCCACTGCATCCTTATCTCATCACTTTTCATTCTATCCCTTAATGTTACTCCAGTTAGTGATCGGAGGAATCTCATTTGTGAACTATTAATGCGGGATTTACCTTTTGCTCGAAGTGTCCAGCATTCACTTCCGTATAGTAGAGCAGGTTTGGCTATGGCATTATGAAATCTCAATTGGATTTCTTTCCTCATTTGTTTTCCAAAATTTCTCCTAATTATACCATTTAATCTGTTATATTTTTCTAAATTTGTTTCCACATCTTTTTGATTATGAAACTATGATATATTATTACCTAAATAATTAAAGTGTGTTACTTGTTCTATTGGTTTATTATTTATTATTATTTTTACTCTCGAAAGTCCCTTTCCAGTGATTGCCATGGATTTGGTTTTATTTTCAGATATTTTCATGTTGTATTTTTCCAGGGTATTCTGCAATTTAAACACTGATCTCTGCAAATCATCTTTATTCTCCGCTAGAAGTACTTGATCATCTGCGAAGATTATTGTTTGTATTTGATTTCCTCTACATATTTTTACTCCAGGGGGGTTTAGTTTTTTCCACTCCTGGACAATTTTATTTAGATATAGAATAAACAGTAATGGAGATAGTCCACATCCCTGTCTTAAACAAGGCTGTAAATGTAACAAAGGCGATCAGCGCAACATATTGACAACTCTTATATTACTAAAATATGTAACTCGAAGATTGCTTGTGAGCACATAAAACAGGTTGATATTGATCACTGCTAAGTTTCCTACATTCCACATAATCGCGGCCTTGAGTTTTTTTAGTATCAATATTACTCCAACTATCCTATTTTCGAAGCTATATTCCCCCTTCAAGTAAAATGGAGTATTTTGTACTAGTACAGTTCCACATTTAATGATATGTTATATATTCTATTTTGATTGTGTCTTTTCTAAGGACCGAGCCGTCAAATTTCGTTGACTAATTTAATCCATGCCCCAAATTGGAGTCAATGACCAATCACATTTCAATGATTTTTTATTTACAACAAATCACAGTCGTGTTTCGCCTAAAATTTACCAACTAAAGTTTATCGTAATGAAGAAAGCACCTCATTTTTAACATTCTGAATAGGTCATAGCATTATTTTGCAGTGACTGACTCATTAAGAAATACGGCTACCTGATTGTGTATATAGTGCATGAATGTCAACACGTAGCGCATACGAGAGATAATATAAAAAACATTTGTAACAATTGATTATACCAAAAAAAAAAAGAAATCACTCTTTGCACTTTCTTAAACGAATTATTTTCCAGAAAATTACGCAGAAAAATATAATTGACATGTTTACATCATAGGACATCATAAATTAATTAATACCTATAACGTTGGTTATAAAGTTCTCCACTAGAGTGCATTCTTACAATATTGGCAATAAATAATATTATGATCTGGTTGCAGTGATCGAACAAAAGAAACAAATGAAGCGTACCAATCGTTTCTCATTTGTTTTCAAACATCGCCGTTTACATTAAATATATACATATTTTAAAATAACTATATTTAAATAATGATTTGTGAGTATACAGCTTAATTTTATTCGTTAAATAGTCCTAACAAATGCCACTCTTCATTTCCAAATTCTCTAGATACATTTGAAATCACTCTTGGCATTACTTCTTCACGTATCTTTAATACTTTAGTCATTAAAATGGAGTCACTTTTGTTTGATCCGTAGGTTATATTCAAATTGTCTAAAAATGTATATGTGACATTTGCGTATGAGTATAAAGTTTTACTTTCCAGTTTGTCATTTGTATATTGTTGGTTTTATTCTAATAACACAATTAAACCAACAAGGGTGGAGTGACGATTTTGTTTCCAAGTGGAATTTACGTAATAAATGAAATCACCAACTGGTTCCATACGCTTATTTTCAACTGTTGTATACGAGAATATAAAGTTTGTAACTGTTAGACTGGTTTTGTTAAATAAACATTTTTAAATATATCGAAAAGTGTACGTTTTGTATAAACAGAGGAGAACATGATTGAAAGCCGATAAAATATGTATACGTTACAATTATGAACATACAACACTGTTCTGTGAAATGAATTGTGTTTACATGTTGTACGAATCAAATTAACTACACCAGTATCCTAAAATTGTATAATTTTCCATTGGTTAACAATAGCAATCAATGAAACCATTATCCAATTAGTAACGTAATAAAGAAAAATATTAATTAAAAAAATTAAAAGTACAATAATTGTTTGATTCTCAGGGTCTAAAAAACCGAATGTCAAAAATTTTGGGAAACATTCCTCTCTTTTATAGAAACAATTTTTTCATTCTTTTTATAAGATTTTTTTTGAGATTTTTAAAAAGAAAACTCTGATTAAATTGTAGAGAGCATAATATTTGGAGGAACACCTTAAAACTGTTCTCTTGTGCATAATCCCTGCAGATCAAACATATTAGTCAAGAAACTTTTGACACGCTTTATATTAGCTTGACCTGTATCTATCTATCTATGTAAAGGAATCTTTCAATGCGCTTTTCACCCACTTAAAATCATTGGATCGACTTGAAACTTTCAATACTTGTAAATGACTCGTGATAATACAATAATATAATTTTTTTCTAAAATCCTGGCCAGAATCATCACAAAATAAAAAGAAGGTATCTCACACATTCAAGCCACTGAAATGAAATTTTTAAGATCCGTAAAAGGATGTACACGCTTGGATAGATTACACAATGAATCAATAAGATATTAACTGGAGATATTTTCAATAGTTGATAAACTAGAAGAGCACAAATACCAATGGAAAGAACATTTACACAGAATGGACAATACAAGATTACCCAAAAAGATCAAAAACACCTACAAACCAAACCACATGGAAAAAGATCTTTTGGACGGCCAAGGAAACAATGGACTTGAGACCGGAAGAGGTCGCATTGACTTAATCCTGGAAAGGAAGAAGAAGAAGAAGAAAAAGAAGAAGAAGCTTTTTAAAATCTCAATCAGAAGTCAACAATATTAAATAAATATTAAAATATAATTTATGTAATTTATTCCCCAGAAACAATGGTCAATCTGCAGTGGGAAGTCAAGAATAATAAATAATAAACATTAAAATATAATTTATGTAAACCACCAATAATTTATATCCCAGCAACAATGGTCAGTCTGCAGCTGTGAAGTCAAATTTAAATTTCAACAGTGTTGCCGTAACATATTAAAATAAGTACAGTTAGTACTGGCAATAGTTTAATAGTTTTCTATCTACCGACTCGTTGTTGGCTGTGTTTTATTAGTCTGAACCACAACGTATTTTTATTAGTAATACAATAATAAGACTGGCAGTGCATGGTTATCACCACAGACTCTGCGAAATTTCAAACTATCATGATCCGTCATTGGACTGCGTGTGTAAGCTCTGTGATAGACCGTGTGCAAGATATCATTTCAATGTCTGTTTAAAGAGAACAAAATCGTCGCTGGCATACAGCAGAGACCTAATCTAACGTACATTTGTGCGCGATTTCTCTTATTATTATCAGTATTGCAACTGGGTTTTCACAACAATAACACGGCGAATGTTGAGAAGGATAAGTTGTACGCACTTGCAAAATTCAAAACGGAATTTATCAAAACTGATGACATCTTTCTTCGATGTTCCGTCTGCGAAGTAAATATCACAATAAACTAAAGAGATATGAATTACCTCTTATGAACTCTATAAAGAAGAATAATTGGTGCAAAGTGATATGCAATATTATATAAATTGAGTTCATGCAACTGGTTTAAACCTTAATTCAATTGTTTCAGCAGCACCTTTCTTTGCACCATTTTGTATGTACCTTTCACTGGGCTCGTCTTGATAATGGCTACATAGTAGCCGAAACGTGTTGACTTGTTGTTTTTAACTGTTTTGGTGAATGCAGTGTTTTCTAACTTAATAATGCGTGTTACGGATAACTATGTTAATGAATATCTATTATTATTTTTACACTGATTTTTTTAAATCTCTTGATTGTAAAGGGGGACGTTAATAAGGGTATATAAATATAAATATAAAAATAATAATAAAAATTAATGATTGAACAAGCCAATAATTTAACATAAAACATAAAGGGATTAAAAAAATTAAAGGGAAAATTACTATATCTATGTGTTTTAATCAATGCCGCCAGGTTGTCGTTGACATTTCAGGCATTCACTCCTGGCATTGGCGGAATTGTAACTCACCTCTTATATTGGGGTGACTGGAAGGTTGGATTACGTTACCTCGTTGATATGAGAGGCGATGCGTGAAAATGAAGCGTCAGAAGGATCGTTAAACATAAACTTAACCTAAATCCTGACCATAGGCAACCAATGGAATAATTTTCTTTAAGAAAAACCATTCCTATGGTCTGATCGAGAATCGAACCCGAAACTCCATGAGCTGTAGTCAGAAGCCTTGATCACTAGCCCATGAGGCTAGTCATTATTATTATTATTATTATTATTATTATTATTATTATTATTATTATTATTATTATTAGCGGATGAGCCCATGTAGGACTACGCAAAGTACTTAGAGGCGTTTCCTTTGAGCCCAAATTTCTTTCATTCTATTGCTATGAGCCTGTTTTCCATCATCTGTCCAAGTTGTGCCAGTTTTTTTCTTCGGTTTGTCCTCTTGGTCAACTTGCCACTTATTCACCTTAATTCTAAATATATTTCTGTTTGGGATATCATCTTTAGTAATTCCTGCCAATTTTAAGTCATTTTTGACTTCATCAATCCACTTCATAGTATCCACTGGAGCTTTACTTCTGTTTTCGTAGAATTCCATTATCTGTTTTATAAGCCTATTAGAGTTCATTCGTTTAATATGGCCATAAAATTTTAACCTTCGTTTTCTAGTATCACTATGAACGTCTGTATATATTTTTATTTCCTTTTTACTTCTGAGTGTACATGCTTCACCTATGACTTGTGGACCTAAAACTTGTCTTATAATTTTGCATTCTTTTTTCATTATATTTTCGATATCTTTTTTTCTGTTCAAAATTAATGTTTCTGCTCCATAGAGGCACTCTGGTTTAATTACAATGTTATAGTGTCATAATTTTGTATGTAAAGATATGCATTTTTTATTATAAGTGTTGTGAGTAAGCCGAAATGCTGTTTCCATTTTTTGGCATTTACTTTTATTGGCTTTAGTTTCAGTTCCATTTTCCTGAATTATTTCACCAAGATATTTAAATTGTGAAACTCGTTTAATTTTTCCATATTTGGTTTCCAGGTATTTTGGTGCTTGTTTATTGCATGAAATATATTCCGTTTTTTTTCAAAAGAAATCTGCATTATTATTATTATTATTATTATTATTATTATTATTATTATTATTATTATTATTATTATTATTATTGTTATTATTATTATTGCTCACATTATTGATTTTCGTATTTCGATGGTAGCAAAATTATTCTATCTTAAATGCCGATAAATAACTAACAGCATTTTTTCTCTGTTTGTAGGGAACTTTCAGGTTACAATACCATTGTTTGTGTTTCTTTGAGAATGGGTAATTAACCTTCTACCGGGAACTGTTTGTCTACATAATAATCCTTTTGATCATTGCAGCCATTTAGTCTTTGACTTTGGCAGCAGGAAAAGAAGCTAAAAGGTAGATTAACGTGCCATTTAGTTTAAGTTCAAGAGTTATTTTTCTGTCAGAACTTGCGAAAGATTTATACATCAGCATAATAACAGAACATTTAGTTGCCACAAAAATAATCTATTTTGCTATTTCGTACGCAGATGTAGGATATAATGTTTAATTACGTACATATATAAAGAAAGAGATTTTTCATATTCAACTTCAGAATATATATAAATATTTTTTTTTTGAGTCGCTTTAACTGAAAGAGTCATCTAAAATGTCTCTGTGAGTTGTCACTGAATCTGGTCTGTTAGTTCAATACCCATGTGATAATTTGCTATTTTCTGCAATAAAATATTTACTGCTTTCAGTCATCTGATGATTAATATCTGATCCCAGAAATTTAATTAAGCCTCATGAAACAGTTTATCAGACTCCAGTAGATTCACGTATGGATCTTATAGTTCGAATCCACGCTACTACACAAATCATTCAAACGAGGCCAGATGTATTTGAACGTGTGCGTCAATCACTACACCGCCGATGTACGGTCTGCAACGAGATGGGAAGTGATATTTTGAAAACTTGATGTGACTGTGAGAGCATTGTCAAGTACTGAGTCTTGAAATCCAATTAACGGAACTATTGAGGAGTTATCTACTCATAGTGTGAAAACGCATCATTTCCAGACATTGGTACTTTATTAAAAATGACCACCATATCTCAATATACCACCTCACCTCGTTGTCGGTGTTTTCTGCAACACCCTGTATAAGGTAAATCGTATAAAGTGGCAGTTGTCAGTTGTTCATGAAATGTAGTCATGTAATATCGTCAGTCTAGTACATTTTTGCATCTCGATATTTAATAATAATACTGACGGCACAATTGGCACACTTCATAGCACTTACTCTTATTCTACTTCCTTCACAGTAGCCTCTGCCCACTCCTAGGATTTCCTTCCTCAAGATATAAGGGATTGCCGCACACTTGGCACTTTTATGTCACACTTATACAGTTACCTGTTGTCTAATAATTATTTTTTCTCTATTTATTTTAATTTATACTATGTCATTAATAATTTTTCTCGTTTTTTATATATCTTGTACATATAATATTTAATTCGTTAAATCTAGAGTAAATCAAAATATATTATAAGTAATAATTGTATTTATAAAATGTAGTAGTAGTAGTTTATTAGACAAAAAGTAAGATATTTACAATATTATTTAAAAATATGGGTCGCACGGGCAGTAAGCCGTACGTGCTGTTGACAGCCGGTTACAATAAAGTAATAATTGGTAATAGTCTAAAGAAAAACAAAAAAACAATAACATTACAATTACATAAAGAAAACACAATAATATTACAATTACATAATAAATATACACTAATTAAGTTATGTATAATTATTAAGAATTAATGGTATTGCATTTTGATAACATATATTTATTCATGAATGAGTGTTGTTCTTATTTTCCGCGTTTTGTCCAGAAACTACCCAAGTTTATCCAATTTTCTGGATTTACCAATAACTCGTAGCAAGCCAAAGTTTCCCGATTTGAATTTAGCAATCTTTCCGGTAATAACTGACGTCTCCAATATTTTAAATCATCATATTTTCCTAATATATGTATCTCATCTTCAACGTTCCCGCACATTGGACATATTCGCATATCGTGATCGTCGGTATTTTTTTTAGAAATTTCTATGCCCCTAGCCTAAACCAAGCAAGCCCTGATCTCTCTTTAAATCCGATTCCGATTGAGGGTCTTTCCACTTGTCAGCGGTTGCCCTTTTACCAGCCGGCTGCTGGCCCTTCACATCCACATGTATCAATCACAGAGGTAGATGATCAACAGCCAGTGTAGGGGTGACATGTGGTTAGCATGTCGAGTCCCCCAGCCGTTATAGCTGGTTCCTCAACTTGGAGCCGCTACTTATTGTAGCTACCCAATTGCCTCGATGCTGGGTGGGCACCGGTCCCATACTGGCCGAAATACCACGAGAACATTTCTTCCCCCATGGAGACTCGAACCAGCGCAAGTCCCGTAGCTCTGCGCCAAGGCTTCCTACCTTAACCGCTCGGCTACGGCGCGGGACTCTTTAAATCCTTGTTTGAGTATATAAGATTATTTCCCCCAGACGTGTTTTAGGTCTCTTTGTAAACACAGTGAGCGTTTTCCTGTACATTCGGCGAAAATATCTTGTTGGTTTATATCTAAGTACCTCCTCCTTATTTTACTCCACACGTTCTTGCGATTTTCAGTCCCTTTTTCCCATATCGAACCCATTCCAATCTTTTGGAGTTCTCTCCTAATCTCGTCTGCCCAAAATTTAACATCTATGTTTCTAATTTGGTGGTAGTAACGAATTGCTCTAAGCATTATTGTTTATGATTATTGTAATTTAGATGTAAGACTATTTTTTTACTTTTTAAAACCTGGTTGAGTGGCAGACAAGGCCTTAAGGCCTTAACTCTGCCATATAAAATAAAGCAATTATTAGCCTATTATTTTTTTAAGACGAATCATATTTCCATTTGCATGGTCATGTATCGACATGGAAAAACAGACAAGATAATCATTTTCAAAATCTGTGACAGATGTGATTATTCTAATTGTAATTGAGAAATCCGTATACGTGAATTGTCATGGCTACATCTAAAAGAGAGAAGAAAATCGCACTGTCTAATTCTCCTATTTAAGATCCTACATACCTCGATTCCCAATTATTTATCATCAAGTTTCCAGTATCTATCCTCAAACCATAACTTAAACACAAGATCACAACATAGTCTCTTGCTTAATATACCGCAACATAGGACATCACATCACTCCATGTCATATACCATCTTCACTTCTCGCAACTGGAATTCCCTACCACAAGAAATAAGGGGCTGCCGTACATTGGCATCTTTTAAAAGAAATCTAAATTTATATTTGCTCTAAACTCGACTTCATTGTTATCCAGTGTAAGGTATATATATATTAATTGGTGTTTCTCGTATAATGTATCATATTTATATAATAATAATAATAATTATTATTATTATTATTATTATTATTATCGTATCATTATTGTTATTACCCTATAAAATGTTGTTTGTACATGAAATTTACATTGCTACATTATTGTATCTTTAACTGTTTATAATTAGTATAGTGTATATCTATATTTGTCAAATATTTATTTGTATTTGTGCTGGTTGAGTGGAAGAGAGGGCCTTATGGCCTTAACTCTGCCAGAATAAATAAAGTATTATTATTATTATTATTATTATTATTATTATTAATAATAATTGAGAGGTTAAATTATATACACAAGATTTTATCGGCGAACGATTTGCTTCCAGCGGGTCGCGCGTTCTCGGTACATTGTAAAATAATGACAATGTATAAAGGCTTCGTGAGAGGGAGTTTACGTTAGTACATATAAAATGAATTACAATGTTCCGGTAGGATTTGAACAGAATTAGGAAATGTGTGTCGCTTGATGAAAAATGTGAGGGAGCTTGTGTGATGTTGCAGTGTCTGATGGAACTGGTCGTTACCGGGCGCAGGTGGTTAATCTCGTGTCGAGGTAGAGTAAATGAACTGACGTCACATTTTTCTTTTAAACTCGTTATTGAGCAATTTATTAATGGGGAAAGAAAACTTACCTAATATTTTTTGTTTAATGAATCATTTTTTTTTTATATTTTACCCACGTTGAACACAGTTTTTCAAAATGGTTTACACCAGATCTACTAAGAGGTTTATATATTAGACCTGTATGTATAAAAATCGATACTTACTCACTGGCACAAACGAACCCGTAGGTTCACAGCCGCGCGGACATAAGCTCTCCATATATCCCTATACTGAGCTAGGCTTTACGATCATTCCCTGTATAATCTACTTCCCTCAAATCATAGTTAATATTATTCTCCCACCTCATTCTTGGTCTACCAACTGGGCGTTTTTCCTCTGGCTTTCATACAAGAAGTTTCTATGAAAGTCTTTCATTTCCCATACGTGCAACATGTCCTGCCCATCGCAGTCTACGAGACTTAACTGTTCTTAATATATCTGGCTTCCTATAAAGACCATGTAGCTCATTGTTATGTAGTCTTCTTCATTCACCTGTCTGTTCATCTCTCTTTGGTCCAAAAATTTTCCTAAGTACTTTATTCTCAAATACTTGTAATCTCCTTTCCTCCCTTAAAGTAAGAGTCCATGTTTCGCACCCATACAATGTAACTGGTAGAACAATAGTTTTATATATTTTCAGTGTAACGTTTTTTGAAAGGAGTTGGGACATCAAGAGTCTCTGCAATGCATAATAGCACGCATTTCCAGAATTGAGTCTATGTTTAATTTCTTTGTGCATCTCATTCCTATTTGTGATTATTGTTCCTAGGTATTTGAATTCAGCCACTTCCTGAATTCAAATACCTAGGAACAATAATCACAAAAAAAAATCGATGCAAACATTATTTCTGCTTTAATATGTTTTCGTTTGAAAGAGTTCAGTTGAGTATTTTCTTTCAACTATACTATTTATACCCGGCTATAGTGTAAAAGGACTTAGTTGGCATGATTTCTGCTATCCTTGTCTAGAGAACTGTTCTTCCACCCTTCGCAAAACACAATGGGCTACCCTTGTAAAATTACTTAGGAATGCTAGAAAAACTCCAGCCCCCGCACTTCCGTCCAGTCACTTTTGTGTCAGGTAATTTTTGTCAGTGGCGACTGGTTCAAAGTGCTCTGTTAAAAGTGACTGCAGAGCGTGTGAACACACTGAAAAGATTGAAGAGTCATATTGGCAGGCAGACGGTTTAATGGACGAAATTAGTGATCGGTTTGAAATAAATTTAGACGATACCGACGACGACGACGATGAAAATGAAGACATAGAAACTTGCCAGGCAGAATCTTTAGAAGAAGGGAATGCCACCACTGCAGCGAGTGTCTGCCCTACCGCTGTCACCGTGAAGAGATATGCGTATGAGTGAGAAAGAAGATGGTGAGTACTCTCTTTCTCTTTCTAAAATATTCTAGACACTTTAGCCCTCATGGACTATACCAGTAAAGAATGATCATTATTTTTACAGCAATAATTTTACACACAAAAATTTTGTTTTACAATATGTTAGCGATAAGTGGTACAAGTTTCAAGGTTAACTCTTCCGGTTACTTTCTTCAGATAGTTGTGCAATTCGAGACTTGTTTAATATCGCTGAGATAGACGTAAATAATACACTGATTTAAACTTCTGCTTGCGTCTTAATAGATCTTCGACTATGAAATTTAGAGAATGAGTATGGAGAGTTTGTTATTCCTTGCAGTACAGCTTGAAGAGGTGCTATATAAATCACAATAACAACAAAATAGTGATCATTAACAAAACACAAAAAACAGTAAACGTTTGTTTCTCAAGAATTACAGTTTTAAACAATGTCGCTGACGCTTCTGGCGTAGTGATTAGATGGGATTTGTTGTAAATAAACACTACGGATGTTTGCATAATAGTAGGGCCTATATTGCGATACGAGTGTAGTAAACACTTGATACGGATCGAGGAAAACTTTTAAAAAAACGAGGCGGTCGCGCCGAGTTTTTTTTTTATATTTCCGAGATTCCCTTGTGTGTTTGCCACATGAGAATTGCATATTACATCTTGCACTATGTTTATTTATTTTAGTAATTAAGATATTAGCTAAAATATGAATAAATATAATTGAATTTTTTTTTCAAATGCCTGGTTTCTCTCCTGGCATGGCGTACTTGTAACCCACTTCTGAGGTTGGGGCGCCTGGAAGGCGGGGTTACGTTGCCCCGATGATATGATGGGTGATGATAATGGTGCACCAGGAGAGTCCCTAATCCTAAGCTTAATCTAAGATGTAGAAAAGTTTAAAAATTATGAAGATGTCTCCATATTTTAATAAAATAACAACGCTATTTCATAGCTATAACACTAATGATAATCACTGTAATTAAATAATATTAAAATCCCTTAATTAAAGGAGGAAAAACAAATTCAAAATAGGGTACCACATTACCCGAAGTTCCTCTTAACACAATTTTTATGAGTATTGTACAGAATGTACGGAGAGAAAACTGATAATAATGACGGAAGTAGGGGTCTCCAACATCCATGTATCTAGGGGGTGGCTGGATGAAAGTTCATTGAGGTGCTTTATATAGCAATTTGTTATGACCACCAAATTACGAACGCGAATGGGAAATTCTGGGCAGACGAGGTTAAGAGAGAACTCCAAAAGATTGGGATGGGTTGGGTATGGGAAAAAGGGACTGAAAATCGCAAGAATGTGTGGAGAAAAATTAGAAGGAGGTACTTAGATATAAACCGACAAAATATTTTGGCCGAATGTGCGGGAAAACGATCACTGTTTTTACAAAGAGACCTAAAACAAGTTTGGGGAAAAGAATCTTATATACTCAATCTAGGATTTAAAGAGAGATCAGGGCTTGCTTGGTTCAGGTTAGGGACATGGATTTTTTTTTTAAATTAGCGACGATCACGATATGCGAATATGTCCAATGTGCGGGAGCTTTGAATACGATATATTAGGAAAATTTAACGATTTAGAATATTGGAGGGGTCAGTTATTACCGAAAAGATTTCTAAATTCAAATCGTGGAAGATTGGCATGCTACGAGTTACTGGTAAACCCAGAAAATTGGATAAACTTGGGTAGATTTCTGGACAAAACGCGGAAAATAAGAAGAACTCTTATTCAGGAATAAATAAATATGTTAACAAATTGCAATACCATTAATTCTTAATAATTCTACATAACTAAGTTAATGTATAATGTAATTGTATTGTTATCTAATTGAATATTATTGTGTTTTCTTTTTTTTTAAACATCAACTTACTGTAACGGACTGTCAAGAGCACGTACGGCTTACTGCACGTGCGATCCATATTTGTAAATAACGTTGTATGTATCTTACTTTTAGTTTAATAAGTCCTTATGTATATGTACTAAATTCAATAACTTACTTACTTACTCACTGGCTCTATCAAAACCGTAGGTTCATGGCCGCGCGGACATAAGCTCTCCATACATCCCTATCCTGAGCTAATGCTTTCCAATCATTCCCTGTATAATCTACTTCCCTCAAATCAGAGTTAATGTTGTTCTCCCACCTCATTCTTGGTCTACCAACTGGGCGTTTTCCTTCTGGCTTTCCTACAAGACGTTTCCATGCACGTCTTTCATTCTCCATACGCGCAACATGTCCTGCCCATCGCAGTCTACGAGACTTAACTGTTCTTATTATATCTGGCTTCCTATAAAGACCATGTAGTTCATTGTTATGTAGTCTTCTCCATTGACCTGTCTGTTCATCTCTCTTTGGTCCAAAAATTTTCGTAAGAACTTTATTCTCAAATACTCGTAATCTCCTTTCCTCCCTTAAAGTAATAGTCCATGTTTCGCACCAATATAATATAACTGGTAGAATAATAGTTTTATATATTTTCAGCTTAACGTTTTTTGAAAGGAGTTGGGACATCAAAAGTCTCTGCAATGCATAATAGCATGCATTTCCAGAATTAAGCCTATGTTTAATTTCTTTGTGCATCTCATTCCTATTTGTGATTATTGTTCCTAGGTATTTGAATTCAGCCACTTCCTCAAAATTTCCCTCATATGTCATTAGCTGTCCATTTCCATTATATACTGATTTTCTACGTGTGGCCATATATTTAGTTTTACTGATGTTTACTTCCACTCCTAATTTCTTAGTGTTACTCAATAGTGTGTGCGTGTTGGCCTTTAGTATCTCCTCGCTATCGGCCAACAATACTACATCATCAGCATAAACTAACAGCTTATTAATACCATTGAGTTGTAAGCCTTCCTCATTCTCTAAATATGTAATGGCATTCTCTAGTACAAAATTAAATAGTAGAGGAGATAGTGCATCTCCTTGCTTCAACCCATTCTGGATTTCAAAAGTGTCTGAAAACAGTTTGCCTACACGCACCCTACTCTTTGAGCCATTTAGACACATTCGTATAAGTCTAACTAACTTTTTAGGAATTCCGAACTCCAGCAGGATACTATATAACTTCTCCCTCTTAATTGAATCATATGCTTTTTTGAAGTCTACATATAGTTGATGTACAGTACCATTATAACTAAATTCAATAACTCAGCAACAAAACATATCTCTACATACAAGAAGCCAACTCGAGAAAGGTGGCCCACGTTTTACGACATACTCTGTATTTATATTGCCCACATATGTATCACATTCTATGCGGACTTTTAGGGGATTTTTTTGATTTAATGTTAGTAATATTAAGTCCAGTTTTATAATTAAAGAACAATAAAACAAATAGCTGTTTTCTCGTGCGCACACTGTGAATATTTAGCTCTACTTTCGAGGGTGAGGATATCCATTGCTGAATCGTGTCCGGAATTCGAATGGAATTTGAGACACGTGCTACCGGAAATTTCCACTCCATCGTTATAGCGGCGTTCCTTTCATCCAGAAAAGCACCTTTATGCTCTTAGCACGATTCTAGGTTAGAATCTTGAATTTCATAGCAATAATAATTACAAGTTGCGATGTGAATTCACCATACAACATGCATGTTCATTTTTTTTTTTGTAATACAGAGCCTTCGTATTCTTTTCAGTATTTCATAAGTACCTAGAGAAAGATGTTTAGCAGAGAACGTTAACTTCATCTAGTTTTATGGATACAGTCTAGTTCTGGCAACTGTAGCCGTCTTGTAAAACCAAAGGCGCGTGGCAGGAGGGAACATTGCCGAGTGGGGTAGGGAACTAGTAGCCATGCAAAAAAAAAAACATTTCTTATTAATGATAATAATAATAATAATCGTCTCTTCTTCGGCTTTCCCTCACTTATAGGTTAGCCGTCTTCAGTCTCTCCATACATCCCTATTCTAAGATAATGTTTTCCAATCACCCCCTGTATAATCTACTTCCCTCAAACCATAGTTCAGTTATTCTACCTCGTTCTTGGTCTACCAATTGGGCGTTTTCCCTGTGGTTTTCCTACAAGAAGTTTCCATGCACGTCTTTCATTCCTCATTCGTGCCACATGTCCTGCCCATCGCATTGTACGAGACTCAAGTGTTCTTATTATATCTCGCTTCCTATAAAGATCGTGTAGTTCATTGTTATTTATTCTTGTCCATTCACCTGTATGTTTATCTCTGTTTGGCCCAAACATTTTTCCCAATAACTTTATTCTCAAATTCTAGTAATCTCCTTTCCTCTCTTAAAGTGAGAGCCCCATGTTTCGCATCCATATAATATAACTGGTAGAATTGCAATTATATATATATTTTCAGTTGAACTTTTTTTGAAAAGGGTTGTGACGTCAAGAGTGCATAACGACGCATAATAGTACGCATCAGCGGAATTGAGCCTATATTTAATTTCTTTGTGCATCTCATCCCTATTTATGATTATTGTTCCTAGGTATTTGAATTCAGCCACTTATTCAAAATTTTCCTAATTTGTCATCATTAGCTGTTCATTTCCATTATATAATATATTTCTAAAAATTGAACAGACTTTCACATGGCGAGTAAAACATTGCAATGAAAAATTGATAATATTTAAGAAATAAAGTCAGAAGGATCATATGTACAAAATAATGCACAATACATGCAATATTCATTTATTTTTATGTGAAAATTAAAATAACTTTTTTATATGTTAGATAAATAATAATCCATTTTCTTTTAACCATATTTCTTTGCTGTGGGTCGTCATATTTCAATTCCTTCTGGATTTTTTCGTGTTGAGACTTGAAAGTAGTTTTGAAGTTCCTTAGGACAGGTTACTGGCCCGACGCTAAGTAGTCCAGTGGTAGGGCTGCTACCTTTTAGTCTCTGGACAGACAGTAGGATACTGCATTTACTCAGTACCCGATGGACCGGTTATACCGCCGTGACTCGGTCCTCAGAGCCTCGTTTGTGAAAACGGGTTGTACCACGAGAAGGTGAGGATGAGAATTGGGTAGGAGAGGTTATACACACGTCACTACCCAGCTGAAATGAGATATCTTCGGAGGACTGCAGGATACACGCTACTAGATCACAAAAAAAATGAAGACATCTTAGAAGAATTACACATGGAATCTTTAGAAAACAAAATTTCCGATTATAAGTCAAGATGGATACAACATGTTCATCGAATGGAAGATCACAGAATACCCAAACAAATGTTAAGATATCAACCTGCAGGAAGGAGAAGACCAGGACGTCCACTCAAAAGACTTTTGGATGGTGTTTCTCTTGAGGCCGAAACAGGTCAACAAATGGCCTAAATTCGTGAATGTACTATGATGATGATGAAATAATAATCCATCGTTCAGGTCTCGAGGTAACAAAGGTGCTTCGTAAGCAGTGGGCACAGATTTTATCTCCGAAATGGGACATGTTTGCTAGGTGAGGTTTTTTTTCAGAGTGTTTCCTCGCCTGTAAATTAAATAAAGCATAAATGGTCCCGCAATATTATCTGGCCATCTCAGTCACCATTCTCATCTTGTCTGTATGTCTGGTATGAATGTATAAGTGTGAATGCATATTGAATGAACGAGGGGGAGTGGGAGTTGCGTTTTACCGCCTTTAATTACCTTAAACATAAATTTAAGTGCGAACATTGTCTGCTTCTGGATATTCTACTTTTCAAAAAATCAAGAACTGAAACATATTTTAAAGAAGCAAAGAACATTTGTCTGCTACTGTGAGACATTTTATGATAATATTTAACAAATTTCAATGTCGGGTATTGTATCATTCGGTATAATTTGAATGTTTGTTTTAAATTTTGGCACGTTTCTTCATTTTTATCATAAGTTATGCCACGAGTGATTTCAAAATAATCGACAAATTCACGACTCACGAAGTGAGGAGTGATTTTATAGAGAGAATTTGGAAATCAATAGTGGCATTTGTTAGGACCATTAAACGAATAAAATTAAGCTGTTTACTTACAAATCAATATTTAAATGCAGTTATTTTAAATGTTTTTATATATTTAATGTAAACTGCGATAATTCAAAACAAATGAGATACGTTTGTTATGCTTCATTTGTTCATTACTGCAACCAGATCATATTATTTATTGCCAAAGGATCGCAATATTGTAACAATGCTCTCTAGTGGAGAAAAAATGAAACACATCAAACTGTTTATAACCAACATATTAATTAATTTCTGATGTCTTATGAAGTAAATTATATTTTTCTGGAACGTAAATTACTGGGAAATAATATGTTTAAGAAAGTGCAAACAGTGGTTTCTTTTTATTGTGGTATAATCAATTACTACGAATGTTTTTCTATTATATCACCGCAAGTAGTATCTATTTACATTCGTCCACTATATATGCAATCTGATAGCCGCATTTGTTGGAGAATCAGTCACTGCAAAATAATACTGTGGCCTATTCAGAATGTTAAAGAGGAGGAGCTTGATTTTAAAGTGATAAAATTAAACTGATAAAATCGAGATGAAAAACTACTGTGATAGGTTGTAAAGGAAATTTAATTGAAATGTGATTGGTCATTGACTCCATTTGGGGCACGAGTTAAATAGTCATAACAATTAGTTTCACAGAAAACAGTATATTGATTATAAAACTAAACTATAATTGAATCGCTGAGTTGAAAAGGGAAGAAACTCCACTGCTTTCGAAGAGTTTTAAAACACGTATGCAACATAGAAATTATGAATTCTTGCTATATTTGCATTCCATGTAAGTAGAGGATTAATATTGTAATTGATCAAAAATTTATCATAAGTAATGCCACGAGTGATTTCCAATTTATCTAAAGAATTTGGAAATCAAGAGTAGCATTTGTTAGGACTATTTAACGAATAAAATTAAGCTGTTTACTCAAAAACCATTATTTAAATATAGTTATTTTAAAATACTTGTATATTTAATGTAAACGGCGATGTTTGAAAACAAATGAGAAACGATAGGTACGCTTCATCTGCTTCTTTTGTTTATCACTGCAACCAGATCATACTATTTATTGCCAAAGGAACGCAATAATGTAAGAATGCTCTCTAGTGGAGCAAAAATGAAACACATCAAACTGTATATTAATTCATTTCTGATGTCGTATGATGTAAATATGACAATTATATTTTTCTGGATTACCTGGGAAAAAATACATTTAAGAAAGTGCAAATAGTGGCTTGTTATGGTGGTATAATAAATTGCTTACTTACTCACTGGCACTATCGAACCCGTAGGTTCATGGCCGCACGGACATAAGCTCTCCATACATACCTATCCTGAGCTAATGCTTTCCAATCATTCCCTGTATAATCTACTTCCCTCAAATCATAGTTAATGTTATTCTCTCACCTCATTCTTGGTCTACCAACTGGGCGTTTTCCCTCTGGCTTTCCTACAAGAAGCTTCCATGCAAGTCTCTCAATAATAAATTGCTACAAATGTTTTTATATTAACTCCGGCAAGCGCTATGTGTTGACATCTATGCACTATATATACAATCTGGTAGCCGTATTTCTTTTCAGGCTCAGTCACTGCAAAATAATGGTCAGACCTGTTCAGAATATTAAAAAGGAGGATCTTTCTTTAATATGGTAAATTTAACACTGATAAATATTTGGTGAAACACGACTCTGATTGGTTGTAAAACAGAAATCATTGAAACGTGATTGGTCATTGACTCCCAATTGGGGCATGAGTTAAATAGTCAGAGCAAGTTGTAAAAAAATGTAGTTTTTAAAGGTTTTCTCAAAAGTAGGATACTTGGAGTTTGTTCCCTTTTCAACTCAGCGATTCAATTATACAGTCGCATTCCTTAAATTAAACGGTATGTGTTATAAGTAATATGAATTATTTGAGCGAATGTTCGGTTTACTTAAATTAATTATTCAGTAGGCGTTGAAAACTAATGAATTCATTAATTTTAATGCAGTTATAACAGTTTAGTATTAATATTTGATGATTTGGTGTACAAATGTTAGAAATTATTTATAATTGATGAACTCAACAGAGTTTCTGGAACAATTGAACATCATTCTACAGAGATGTGTGTCATAACATCTTCCTTAGGGAAGAGCTTGCAGGTAGATTGACTTAAAGTGAGTGTTAAGGTGTCTCCCCCCCCCTCTCGCCACTCAAGTTAGTTAATTAATTCTTGTTGCTGTCATTGTAAACTCCCCTATTTCTCATTTTCGTTTATTTTGCATGCAATTTCGCCTTTATAGAGACAGTAGTTGAGTGTGTTTTTGTTGCAAGCAATTAATTCACAGCGCCATGTGTCAACTAGATCAGGGTTTATTAGTTATGTAAGCTTAGAAATCTGTCAACTATATCCACTCAGCAACATTTATAACAGCAAGCATCTTTCATTCATCACATATATATTTGAGTATTATCATTTATTTATTAAGCTCTGTGAATAATCAATAAGTACTACAAGAATATACTAATAGCTCTAGAAATGGATTATTTACGCAGAAGTGCCAGAAGGTCAAAATTAGAACATGTCAGAAATAAGGAAATTACAAACATAATGGATAAAACTCATCAGTTTCAAGCTATGTGTGATACAATAAATGGAACATTGAATAATAAAGTCCATAAACAAACAAAATTAAAATGTTATAAAATATTATTAAGAGAATTTGATTATTTTAGAAGTCTCTAAAAAAATAAGACAGGATAAAATAAGAAATGAATTCCTTTGGAGAGAAATTAATTTCACCACATCTGTTGTTAAGAGGATTGAAAATCAAACGCTTAAATTATATGACCAGTTCAAAGAATGGAAAATGAAAGATGGCCAGAAAATATATACCAAAGGTCACCCCCTGGAAGAAATAAACGTGGCAGACCTGGATGGAAATGGAAAACCTACGTCAGAACCATAATGGATGATATGGATTTGGAAGAGGGAGATTGGAATCATAGAGATAAATGGAAACTGAAAACGGCAAACCTATAAGTGAGGGAAAGCCGAAGAAGAAGAAGATACAGTGCAATGGTTATTTGTAAGACAGGTATCTGTATTTCACACAACGGGTGTGCAGTGAGGCCGAAATAAAATTTGAGGTATAGGTAAAATCTCTACTTCACCCGGCTGCAGGAATTATCCCTTGTTGTTTTTTTTGGCCTAACGGGAATTTAATGAGGTGGAAATTAATTTATTTTTCTGTATTTCCGCTTTATAATTTTTTCATGAATTATGTAGAAATATCCTTCCATTTCCGCGTTAGACAGATTCCGTGTTATGCAAAATAAATACACGTAAAATTACTATAATTTCGCAGGGACCAGTACATTTGTTCACGTTGTACAGTTATCTGCATTATTCACGTTCCGGATTAAACAAGTTTTATTGTATAACTTCCTAATAAGACTATTGCCAATGCCATTACTATATTGAGACGGGCAGGTTACTGCTGGAATGGATGTCAGTATAAATTGTTTAATTAATAACTTACGTATTGGGAAAGCATTAAGAAAAAACAGCTATAAGACTATTTCACATCAAGATATCACCAATATCGTGCTATGCAATTACCACATTCTGGACTCAGTTAACCATAGCAAACCTGAAAAGACTGGAAATGGTCAAAATTGCCTACCTCCGGAGAGTACTTAGGGTTTTAAGGTCAACGAGCTCCCGACTCATATACTATCTAACCAAGACTGACTTCATCAGATAAATAGCGTTAAAATATAACCTGCCACACACCCCGGCTTATGAAGCACACATAAGAGAAGAGAGAGAGAGAGAGAGAGAGAGAGAGAGAGAGAGAGAGAGAGAGAGAGAGAGAGAGAGAGAGGAGAGAGAGAGAGAGAGAGAGGAGGAGGAGAGAGAGAGAGAGAGAGAGAGAGAGAGAGAGAGGAGAGAGAGAGAGAGAGGATATAGACCACGGATTCTTCCTGACCCCAGCGATGAACACTGAAGAATAGAAGGAACCGAACTTCTCCCTAAGACACGTGTTCACGAGGACCGCCACACATGGATTCCAGTACAGAGTATGTACCAAAAAACGGTTCCACCTCGCATCGAACCAGTGCCTCTGCAAGCTATTGACTAGAAGAAAGCCCGTAAAATTCTATGCAGGTGATAATAACTTTCAGTAATTTTATTATAATGTACACCGTGAGTTTAATAAATTATAAATCATTGAGAAAATATCATTAGGAGTAATAAGACGTTAGTGAGAGGATATCTAACGTCTTAGAGAACTGGATATCGGAGATATGTACTGGATTCAGGACTGAGGATGGGGCTCAATAGAGGTTCTTGTTAGTGAGATAGGTAATGAACCTGCGGACTCTTAATAGTTGAAGTTATAAGGGGACTACTATTGCTGGTAGTTATGATAGAATAGAATATATTTATTTAGCCTGGTGGAGTTAAGGCCACGTGGCCTTCTCTTCCACTCACCAGGACAAACATATGTTACATATAAGTACAAAAAATTACAATAATAGTCATATTAAACAATTAATTATCTGTCAAATTGAATAATAATGAAAATAATGTCTAATAATACAATAAAATTAAAATTAGATTAGTGATAGAATAAATACAGAAAGGAATAACAGCTCGAATCTACTATTCATAAACAGAAAAGAAAGAAAAAATACAAATAAAGTATTAAACTATGATAATTAATCTATCGCTTTTTATACAAGGCATTAGGTAAATGTATTAACAAATCTTAAAACTATTTTTATTAAATAATGAAAAAACAAATTATTAATTAAAAAAATAATATTAGTGAGTTGTTTATGTTAATAATTTTATTTTCAATTTGTTTCCGAAAGATTGTAAAGTTTGGCAGTCTCTGACATAGGGTGGAAGGGAATTCCATCTACGGATTCCCATGAAATAAATTGTTGGTTTAAATTTCTTATTAATCCACATTTTCAGTGTGGTAATTAAGGTTTAATCATATGGTTTATATAAACTCTTCCAATTAATTCAAACCAGTATAGTTGAATGGTGTGGAATATGTAATTGCTTTGGTAGCATAGGTAGTTAAATCGCAATTCACAGTTATTATTCTTTTGTTTGTCGGTTTTGAACCTCCAACACGATTATTATAATAATTTGGCGAAATCACCATATATCATCAGTAATCTAACAAGAGGTTGTGTTTTTCTGAAAAAATCACGAGTGGCAAAGTCGCGAGTTATTTTGTCTAATGAAAAACTTAATCTCGCGTTGGATTTAGCGAATAATACAACATCAGAAGCTAAAAATAATTACAATGTGTAATATTTACCAAATGTGAGGTTATGTATTCCGATCTTACTTCCGGGCGATTTCTAAGCCGGCTGTATAGTTATAAATAGCATATCTTTGCTGTTAAATCTCTTTGGTCTAGGGGAAAAATCAATAACAGATGATTGTTTGAGAAGTAACAATTACTAATAATGCAGATTCATTACACAACATTTCATAATTTTATCGAGCAACATAAATAACTTTTTTGGTAATTTTTTAAGTTGTTTCCTTTTGGAATTTCTTCTGTACCATATCGATCGTACATTGTTAATAGATATCCTTATGAAATAAGTTGATTTGCGGAGATATCTCTCATTACGAACAGGAAGAGGCAAGATTACCATAAGTAATGCCACGAGTTATTTCCAATTTATCTAGATCATTTGGAAATCATGAGTGGCATTTGTTAGGACTATTTAACCAATAAAATTAAGCTCTTTACTAAAAAATAATTATTTGAATATAGTTACCGGCGTTTTAAAATATTTATATAGTTAATGTAAACGGCGATGTTTGAAAACAAATTAGAAATGTGAGGTTATGTATATTTACTGCAACTCGATCATATTATTTATTGTAAAATAGGATGGCAATATTGTAAGAATGCACTCTAGTGGAGAAATAATGAAACACATCAAACTATTATAATCAACATTGTAGGTTAATCATTTATATTTTGAATAAACAACTCAGTAAAATCACTGAATCTATTAATTATTTGCTACATTCAATGTATTTATTGGAGAAAAATAATGGTCTAACCTATTCAGAATATTAAAAAAAGGAGGAGCTTTCTTTATCACAAAAGCAGGAGGTGATAAAGAGAAATCGATAAAGAGCGAGGTGAAACACGACTGTCATTGGTGTAAAACAGAATTCATTGAAACGTGATTGGTCATTGACTACCATTTGCGACATGAGTTAAATAGTCAACAGAAATAGGCAAAATTATCGGTCTATGAGTTAAATAGTCGTTGAAATAAAATTCACATAATGATACCTAATAGATTTCTCATAGCCCTATCCTAAAGTGTATCGCATTCTATTAGAATCTAACGTGTGATTGTATTAGGGTCTGTCATGTAAACGTCACGTAATCAGGATTAGGGATAACGTCTCGTAGAGATTAGATTTATATTTATTAAAATAAATATTGACTAGTTTTCATTTTATGTACGCATTGAAATATAAAGTTTTCCTAGAAAAAAAAAGAGTTCTTTATTCTCATTTAACTATTTTTTATTCCAGCCTTTTTGTTGTACAACTTTAGCTGAAATATAACTTTGCTCTTCTAGATATGACAAATTCAGGACATATAATTTAGCGCTGTTTTAAAAATGCTTCTAAAGTCATCAATTTTGTGAATCCAAAGTTTGCTCAAGAAGAATGACAAGGCACGAGAAGGAATTGACATAAAAAACGCCTGCCTTTTCACTTCCCGATAAAATGTTAAGTCAGTTTTTTTACTAGTCTTCGATCAACGCCCAGTTGGAGCTGGCAATGTAATATGCTCTTTTATAACTCGTCTTCTCAGCCAGCTCAAAATTCAAGCTTCAGTTTGCTTGGTTTTCTTTAAGATTAAATGTAAAGTTCGTAATGCGTGGTCCACGAAATTTCTCAAAATGTTTTGCGAGTTAAATACTAGGGCGTTTAATTGAATATGTGATTAATGTATTATTTTAACATTTCATTGCAATTCTACAAATCGATAACTGAACATTTAGTAAATGGTTACAGTAAATCTCTATTGAAAGATTTATTAAAATCAAGATAATTTTATATTTGAGAGGGGCGAGATAAGTACACTGTACAGTAGAAAGTAAAATATAAAATTTTGAAATATTTACCTAAAAAGTCCGTCTCCTCAACTTTATTAGTTATTTATCTGCTTTCGGGACTAGTCCTATCATCAGCAGAATCTTATTAATATTGAGTACAAAGTATCATCACCATGACCAAATTCGTTTTAGGCCATGTGGCCTGTATGGTAAACCTAGCGAAGATGGTCTTGATCTTTCCACCCGATGTTTTGGTCTTCCTTGGTCCCTATGTCCAGTTGGGGTATATTGGAATGCCAATTTTGGAAGTCTATTTCTTGCCATTCTCCTCAGATGATTTTTCCATTCTTGTTGGTATCTTTGTATATCTTCATTTAAACTTGTTACTCCAAGTTTTCCTCTGATAATAGTGTTCCTTTGGTGATCCAGTCTATTAACTCCTAACAATGATCGTAAGAAGCGCATTTGGCTTACTTGAAGTTTATGAGAGTTTCTTTTATTTAAAATCCAAATTTCACTTCCGTATTTTAGAGCAGCTTTTGATGTGATGTTATGTAATCTTAGTTTTGTCTCTGTCCTCATCTGTTTACCAAAATGTCTTCGTATTACCCCATTTATTTTATTATATTTTTGTAATTTTCAATGTCACTCTTATACTCTGCAAATACACTTCCTAAGTAAGAGAAATCTGACACTTGTACAAAGTATAAATTTAAAAATATTATATGTGAGAAAGTAACTTGAAAATGTACGATACCGCAAATCATACCTGTACTTTATATGTTGTCAAAGGCAAACGTAAGCTTATATCACAGCACAAATGCAGTTGACAAACATTACACTTCCTTCCGTAAGACAGATTCAGTCTTCTCGGTAAACACTAGCACATACGGTTGCCCCGACTGGCGGCTCCCGGGGTATTCTTGATGGGACTTACAGGGAGTATGTTTCGAGTTTCTCTCGGGATTCTCCCGTTTCTCCAATTGGGTCCCTCCTCTTCTCGTCATTAAATTTCTAATTCGTTCATTTGAAATCACCCTTCACCTCACCTCATGTTAGTGAAAATAGTTTAGTTGGCATCCACAAGTGTTAGAAATATGCGTGGGCTCTACCAGTGTATTGGCTCATGTCTCCGAGCCTGAAAAAAAGGGAAAAAGGGGTCAATGGGAGGATTATAATCCTTCCTCGCGGCCACGGATCCAACCCAAAAATGGCGGTATGGGTAACGTTGGAAGAGCCTGATGGATGTACCCAGAAGATGACCTACAACTCGGATAACACTGCATAATACTACTTCATTCCTTTCACCCATAACAGGGATATCGCAATAAATATTTCACGTCGCTCTGCTCAGGGAAATTGCCCGCCCAGTCTTAACAAAGAACTAGATACTTTCGAAAGTAATAAAGTAAAAATTATAAAGGGAAACTTGCATTTAAGTATTAAAAATAAAAAAAAGTAGCTGAAATGTGACTGGTAATGGACACCTAATGACAAATGAGGGAAATTTTGAGGAAGTGGCTAAATTCAAATACCTAGGAACAATAATCACAAATAGGAATGAGATGCACAAAGAAATTAAACATAGGCTCAATTCTGCAAATGCGTGCTATTACGCATTGCAGAGACTCATGATGTCCCAACTCCTTTCAAAAAACGTTAAACTGAAAATATATAAAACTATTATTCTACCAATTATATTATAAGGGTGCGAAACATGGACTCTTACTTTAATGGAGGAAATGAGATTACGAGTTTTCGAGAATAAAGTTCTTAGGAACATTTTTGGACCAAAGAGAGACGAACAGACGGTGAATGGAGAAGACTTACATAACAATGAACTACATGGTCTTTATAGGAAGCCAGATATAATAAGAACAGTTAAGTCTCGTAGACTGCGATGGGCAGGACATGTTGCGGTATGGGGAATGAAAGACGTGCATGAAAGCTTCTTGTAGGAAAGCCAGAGGGAAACGCCCAGTTGGTAGACCAAGAATGAGGTGGGAGAACAACATTAACTATGATTTGAGGGAAGTAGATTATACAGGGAATGATTGGAAAGCATTAACTCAGGATAGGGATGTATGGAGAGCTTATGTCCATGTAGTCATGAACCTACGGCTTCGTAGTGCCAGTGAGTAAGTAAGCTGAAATGTGACACGATATATGTAAACATCCACTAATAGAGCAAGTTCGGTTAATGTGGAGTGTTCGGTTTCAGTGGACTCTGTTAACACATGCTTTATTTGCAGGTGCCCTCGAACAGAAAATATGTTAACTTCTTCCCCATATCAACTTTGAGTGTTCAGGGCCTGTTTCTTGTATTCTTTGTGCAAAGAAGGTTCATTTGTGACAATTATGAAAATACCAGTTGAAAACTTGTTCAAGCTAAGAATTAATTTTTAATTTCTGATACTCAATATTATAAATATTGAAACATTTCAAAAATATATTATATTATGTAGATGTTGTTTTAATATACTGACGGATTTGATTTGATATTACGTGACATGACGGCTGTATAAACTAATTAAACATAACAAAGAAATTCGGTTGGTGTGGACCCTCCTTAATTATATTCAATTAGGATGCTACCTGTAAAAAATGCACTTAATTAATTTTATTTAATATCCTTGTAATTTTCTAAATCCAAATTACTGTCTGCAGATGAATAACGTGTGAATGTTATGGGCCTAATCAAAAGTAATTTTTTAAAACATTAAATATAGATCAACGCATTTTAATTACGATCAGCCATAAATACTTCCAGATTAATTTGTGCCTGTCTGTATAAATTAATAGAGTAAATAAACTTAAAAATAGTGTAAAAGCTACGATGGACTCTGGGGTCCACATTACCCGAATATGAACGTTATAATGGACACTTTCTAGTAGTGTAAAAAATTTATAAATTATTAAGATGTCTCGATTTTTTAATAAAATAACAATGTTATTTCACAGTTATAACTCTAATAATAATCACTGTAATTAAACTAAATTGAAATTCCTTAAATAAAATAAAAAAATATTAAAAATAGGGGTCCACATTATCCGAAGTTCCTCTATTTATGATGAATTAAACTACTTTAGAATCATGTTACAACAGAAATTTCGACTCATTTCCTCTAAGAAATGAAATTCATAAATTATTATATAACTTGGAATCAAGTAGGTATTCACCCCATCTTTTCTCAATCAACCAATGCTCCGGCTGAACACGAAGAATGGCTTCAAATTCTGTAAACATTGTTGTCAGTGGTTATGCATTCTATTGTCCTTCGCCGTGGCGTAGTCGGTAGAATCCCTACCTTCCACTCCGACGACCCGGGTTCAATTCCAGGCGGGGTAGGGGATTTTAAATCTCCACCTTGGGTCTGGGTGTGTGTCCTGTCTTGTGTTTGTGTGTGTGAATAAGATAAAAACGTTAACAAAGGTAAAACAAAAAAGGAAGAACAGTGTAAACGAAAGAAAACGAGAAAGAAAGAAAGAAATTAAAAAAGGAGGTATCCATTTAAAAAAAAAAGTCCGTCGCCGTGGCGTAGTCGGTAGAGTCCCCACCTTCCACTCCGGCGACCCAGGTTCGATTGCTGGCGGGGTAGGGGATTTTAAATCTCCACCTTGGGTCTGGGTGTATGTATCTTGTCCTTGTGTCTATGTGAGAACTAAAGAAAGTTAACAAACAGGTAAAACAAAACAAAAAAAACAACAAAGAGAAAAAAAGGTAAAACAAGAAGGAAAACCAGTATAAACAAAATACAGGTTTTATGTTGATTCCAGAACTTGTTTCCTGAAAAAAATACAACTATGGCAAATTTGTTGTTTACGTATTCATTCAAAAGAATAATCTCCTCTGCCTAGACCTTGTTCATCTAATCGCATAGAATCAATCTTCTTATTAGTAAGTTGAGTTAAATAAATTGGCATGTGAACTTATTAACATGTATAAAATTATATATACAATTCGGACACAAATATACTGAATATCACAACATTTACGTATGTAGTCTGTCATTCAAAGGAGAGCTTATTGATTCATTTCGCTCATGGGAAACGAATACTTCATATATGGACTTCGTCCAAGCGAAACGTTGCCTACAGTGTGATTCAGAAATATGGCTATAACGTTTGATCGCATTTTGTGACGAAAATATCATTATTAAAGGAAATATGATGTTATCATTGGAAAGGGAATTCTTCAAATTACAACAATAGAACAAAACAAATCACTTACAACAACACTAAGCAAGTCACTTTATTGCTTCAAACTGTTCGCCGTTTACATCCGAGCATAATTGGCAACGCTTTTGGGAAGACATACATTGCGTTATGATACATGTTTGATTTTCTGCATCCTTCCCGTTTCCAGCAGTCGTTTTCTCCACTTCCCCACATTCGACGGCTGCAATGCTACGTTAAACTCATGTCTTGCCCGTCTTGCGGCCTCACGATCATTAGCATATGTAATTGCCCATGCAGCAATCTTAATTTGCTGTTGCATATTCAACGCTATTTTGACTAATGACATAAGTTCTACACTGTTTTGTTTTATTCCATTGTTGTAATTTGAATAATTTCCTTTCCAAAGATAATTTCATATTTCCTGCAATGGTAATATTTTCATCACACAACGCGATCAAACGTATAGCCATATTTATGATTCACCCCGTATGTGGGTCTGTTATTCAAAGGAAAGCTTATTGATTCATTTCGCTCATGGGAAACGAACACTTCATATATGGACTTCGTCCAAGCGAAACGTTACCTAGTTTGAACCCTCGACATTTCTATTCTTTAGAATTTCAGTATATAAATAGGTGGGGCTGTATTAAGCGATTCCTTTCAATTCGAGAATGTTATTTATAGTCTAAATGTAAAACAACTTTATTTATATTTTACTGATGGTTAGATATTACCGGTTATTAACTTAATATAAACTAACTCTAACTAACCCACTGGCTCTACCGAACCGCGCGGACATAAGCTCTCCTTACATCCCTATCCTGGGCTAATGCTTTCCAGTCATCCGCTGTATAATCTACTCCCCTCAAATCATCGATAATGTTATTCTCCCGCCTCATTCTTGATCTACCAACTGGGCATTTTCCCTCTGGTTTTCATACAAGAAGCTGCCATGCACCTATTTCATCCCCGTATGTGCCACATGTCCTGCCCATCGTAGTCTATGGGACTTAACTTATTATATCTGGCTTCCTATACATATCATACAGCTCACTATTATTATTTCTCCGTTCCCCTTTATGTTCATCTCTTTTTGACCCAAAATTTTTCCTAAGAACTTTATTCTCAAATATTCGTAATCTTCTTTCCTCCCTTAAAGTTAGAATCCATGTTTCGCTTCCATATAATATTACTGGGAGAATAACTGTTATATATATATATATATATATATATATATATATATATATATATATATATAATTTGCTTAACTGTTATGTTAGCCGCTAGATGGACATTTCCGCTACCTCTTGTGTGAATTGAGAATACTATATGTATAAGAAAATTGTATGTTTGTCTTGGAATTCTTGGGTAGCTCAGTTGGTTAGAGCGCTAAAGGTACAGACTTTAGAGACTCGAGTTCAAATCCCGACTCAAGCATTCTTTTTTCTTTTCATATCATATTTGCCTTCATTGCCAAATGTCAAAAATATATTTCTAATATCTATATATACAAGCGTTACTGCTATAAAGTAAATATTCTCTTTAATAATTTGCTTAACTGTTATGTTAGCCGCTAGATGGCAGTTGAAAGAAATTTCCGCTACCTCTTGTGTGAATTGAGAATACTACATGTATAAGAAAATTGTATGTTTGTCTTGGAATTCTTGGGTAGCTCAGTTGGTTAGAGCGCTAAAGGTACAGACTTTAGAGACTCGAGTTCAAATCCCGACTCAAGCATTCTTTTTTCTTTTCATATCATATTTGCCTTCATTGCCAAATGTCAAAAATATATTTATAATATCTATATATACAAGCGTTACTGCTATAAAGTAAATATTCTCTTTAATAATTTGCTTAACTGTTATGTTAGCCGCTAGATGGCAGTTGAAAGAAATTTCCGCTACCTCTTGTGTGAATTGAGAATACTACATGTATAAGAAAATTGTATGTTTGTCTTGGAATTCTTGGGTAGCTCAGTTGGTTAGAGCGCTAAAGGTACAGACTTTAGAGACTCGAGTTCAAATCCCGACTCAAGCATTCTTTTTTCTTTTCATATATATATATATATATATATATATATATATATATATATATATATATATATATGTTGAGCCACTTCTTCAAATGTCCTTCATTTATCATAAGTTGTCCATTTCCATTATATAACGCATTTATATAGTTATTAATATATATATATATATATATTTATCCCAGTTTAACTTCCCACAATAACTGTACTTTTTAAATGCCACACGCCACCCGGGCCCTACAATAGCACGACTTGTCGAATCGAAAAATGGATGTTAAACGTGGATCACACACATTATTTTTTGACCAGAAAAGAACATGTAGGGCCTCCCTGAATGAGTTAGCAGCTAAATATCAGAGTCTTTTCTGATACATATTCATACTAAACGTTGTGAATATGATAATGATTACGATGGCCAGATGGTGTTCCGGAAGCGTTAGGGTCTTCAAGGTTCCTGACATTTGTCTTAAAAGTGAGGAACCTCCCCCCCCCAAAAAAAAAAGAAAACCGAAACCCAAGAAACTTATCCCGACCGGCGATCGAACAAGGACCCGCTGCGCACGAGGCAGTAACTCTACTCTCGGAGACCACAGCGGTGGACGCAAGGAATAATTACTTATTCATAATTACTTCGAGGATGGAAACAACATTATTTTCATGTTTTCAAGTTTATGAGTTAGAATGTTTTAAATTGCAAAATAAATCGGTTCTTAGGCTGGCGAACTAGGAATATTATTACATAACACATTTTTATTAATTTTTAAACGTAAGTTGCGCTGAATGGCTGGAGTGTCTATATCAAGGATGCGCAACTCAACCTAGTGATAAAAAAAAACTTAAATCACCATCTACCGCTGTGACATAATGAAACACTCATTATGTTGTCTGTATCGAATATTCATTATTATGCTGTTCTCTGCTGAAATATTCAGCTCGGTCATCCTTCAGTGCAAGTATATGTAATCATTTTGATGTATCTGTATCAGTAATGACAGCACCGCCATCGTGGAAGAAGTCAAAATTGAATACATTCTTGGAACATCAGTTACTTCTAGTAATAAATAATTTATGGCCCACAATTTAGCCCAGCGATCCATTGCATCATTCCTTATCGGAGAACTACGGAAAATGCTGTGGTCTCGTGTGGACAGAAATTTTCTCTTGGAATTTCGGCCAGTGTATGGTAACGGTGTCCACCTAGCACCGTGACTAGAAGAAGTAGCAGCTGCAGATTGAGAAAAAATATATATAACGGCTGGGAACTCGACATACTGACCACATCTTACACCTATGCTCATACTGGATGGATGATCACATCTGTGATTGATACATGTCGTTGTGAGATCAGTAGCCGGCAGGAAGGCCAAAGTATTTGTAGTCTTGTCGCGCCCTGTGATTAAATATAAGTTAATACACTGCCCGAAAAATGCAACACCCTTAAGGTCGGTGGCTTTTGGCACCAGGGTCTAAAATGTGCATACTGAGAGATTCTAGTGTTATTGATTCATTTGTCACGATCATCGGCGATCAGATGGTCCTCAGGAGACCTGTTTGCGCGCCCTCTGTTTTGACTCTGCAGGCAGTGATCGTGGTGCTTTTAGAACTGAACAGTGTTTGTAACATTCGCTCTAGGGTATAACCACCGCCGATGAACATGTGCTTATGTTAAACAACTTGAACCATTTGTATGAGGTCGCATTTTAGGCTTGCAGGAAGCTGGATAGACATATTGACGGATTGCTGTACATGTTGGGAACAATATATCGGTGGTATGTCGCTGCTTTCAACAGTGGTCTGTGGTATATTCCCATGCCCGTAAGCTAGGTTCTGAATGGTTGCGAAGTACAAACGCACGCCAACATCGATGCAAAGTCCGAACAGCGGCGGTAGCCTAAACAGCATTCAGGGAAGAAATTGGATACGTGTTGCAACAAGGACCATTAGGAACAGTCTCCATGTAGCATGGGTAAAATAACACGTGTCTTTGCCAGGCTACCTCTTACACCATGAAACCGCCAAGCATGACTACTTTGGTGTAGTGGAAGAGTCGACTGGAGTGTGGAATTGCGCTCTATTGCCTTCAGTGATGATAGTAGTTTCTGTCTGTATGTATGCTAGAACAGGATATACATGTATACATCGTAGATCTAGTGAGCGCCATCTTCTGAAATGCTTCGCCCATGACACACAAGTCCTCACCCCAGACTTCATCGTGTGGGGGGGCAATATTTTATATTTGTTATTTCTGCTGGATGAATTAAACAGTGCCCGATCATTGTACAGGTGGTTAACCCCGTGCTAAAGGCAATTTCTTCGACAGAAAGATGCTGTGCTTTTTCAACAGGACAATATATGTCCACATATGGCTCCTTCGCCTCAAAGTGCTCTTCGTGGTATATAACAACTGTCCTGACCAGCAAGGTACCCAGATATCTCGCCAATTGAACAGTTGTAGAACATGATGTAGCAAAAACTTACTCTTTCTCAAGAGTCTACAATAACATTGACAGTAAGTGCAATATGCTTTGGACCGTCTATCACAGGATACCATTCGGCACTTTTATGACTGTTTGCAATTGAGAATATACGCCTGTATTGCTGCCAGAGGGAGGTGCACTGAGTATTGATACGACGTTTTTGGGCACCTTTTACTGTGACTGGTTCATATCTTTATTTATCTTGAATCTGAAGTAAATTGTAGGAATGACAATTCGGCTGAAATTCATGTACACATCACGGCTGCAAACAAATGCTTTTTTTTTGTACTCAGGAAAATGCTTAGTTCTCGGTTTATATCTAGAAAGACAAAAATACCCATGTATAAGGCTCTCCTCAAACCAGTGTTAACATAAGCATTAGAAACTTGTACCATGTTGAAATCGGATGAGGAATCATTAGTGCGTTTTGAAAAGAAGATATTCAGATCCATTTTTGGTTCCGTGGTAGAAAATAATGTATGGAGATAGAGATACAAAAATGAATTGTATAAACTATACAATCAGCCATATATTCTGAATTTTGTTAAAATTAATAGATTTGCCTGAGTTGGACAAATTATTCGTATGGACAGAAAAAGGATCTCAAAAAGAATTTACAATGAGCAACCTCTATTGGCCAGAAACGTTGGAAGACTTAATTTAAGATGGGAGGATAATATAATTCAAGACATTAAAATTTTAAAAATAAAAGACTGGAAGAATGAAACTGAGGGCAGGGAAGTCTGGCATAAGTTTCTGAAGGCGACGAAAATTTCTCAAACCTCTTTCGTTTTGGGGAATTATATATGAATCAAACTCTACTTTTATAAAATCTGAATATTCATAGCTTCAGTATCACTGATGACCGATGGTTTTTAATGTGACAGGCCACATGGGGCTGTCGAGACATTGGCGATGATGATGATTTTTCAGTGACATGTGTGTTTAATTTGGACTGAATTTATCATATACTCCTATAATGATAAAGTACCTGTCACACCACATTTCATAAGTAATGCCACGAGTGATTTCCAAATTATCGATAAATTCACGACTCACGAGTGAGGAGTGAATTTATCTAGAGAATTTTGAAAAATCAGGAGTGGCATTTGTTAGGACTATTTAACGAATAAAATTAAGCTGTTTACTCACAAATCATTATTTAAATATAGTTATTTTAAAATATTTATATATTTAATGTAAACGGCGATGTTTGAAAACAAATGAGAAACGATTGGTACGCTTCATTTGCTTCGTTCGTCACTCCAACCAGATCATATTATTTATTGCCAAAGGAACGCAATACTATAAGAATGCAATCTAGTGGAGAAACAATTAAATACACCACACTGTATATTAATTCATTTCTGATGTCGTATGATGTAAATATGAGAATTATATTTTTCTGGATTGTTACCTGGGAAAAAATACATTTAAGAAAGTGCAAACAGTGGTTTCTGTTATTGGTAGTATAATCAATTGCTACAAATGTTTTTATATTAACTCCCGCATGCGGTATGTGTTGACATTCATGCACTATATATATACAATCTGGTAGCCGTGTTTCTTTACGAGTCAGTCACTGCAAAATAATGCTATATCCTATTCAGAATGTTAAAAAGGTGATTTCTCTATTATGATAAACTTCAGTTGGTAAATTCTAGGCGAAACAGGACTGTGATTGGTTGTAAATCAAAAATCATTGTAACGTGATTGGTCGTAGACTCCCATTTGGGGCATGAGTTAAATAGCCAATAAAAATAACTTTTCTGTGAGGATATTGCATTTTTTCGCGGTAGTAAAGTAGTAGTAGTAGGACTTTATTAGACAAAAAGTAAGATATTTACATTATTATTTACAAATATGGGTCGCACGGGCAGTAAGCCGTACGTGCTGTTGACAGTCCGTTACAATAAAGTATTAATTGGTACTAGTGTAAAGAAAAATAATAAACAAAAAAAGCAATAACATTACAATTACATAAAGAAAACACAATGATATTACAATTAAATAATAACACAATAGCATTATACACTAAAAACATTAACATTACAATTACATAAAGAAAACACAATAATATTACAATTAAATAATAACACAGTAGCATTATACACTAATTAATTTATATATAATTGTAAAGAATTAATGGTATTGCATTTTGATAACATATATTTATTCATGAATGAGTGTTGTCCTTATTTTCCGCGTTTTGTCCAGAAATTTACCGAGGTTTATCCAATTTTCTGGATTTACCAATAACTCGTAGCATGCCAATCTTTCGTAAGGTATATGATATGAATTCACATAGAGTGCTTAATTCGGTTTTGATGTAAATTATTCTGAAACATATTGTCTTTAAATTATTTAAGCTACAGACTTGATGCATTTTAGAGGTTTACAAAATGTTTCACGTAAAGCAAGGTTTTGCCGAGCTGCTGTTAATGAACGTCAACAAGAATTAATTAACGATTAACGATTACGTGCAGCCTACTACTTTCTGGGAAGATGCGACAATGTTATATAACCCCGGCTCTCACTTAACTTGATCGATTTTATATTATAAGCTAATCTCGTGGACGCTAATGTAATTTGGTTCGTCATCGAAGTTCATGTTGCCTGCCTCTAAGTTAACAAGATGACACTCTGAGTAAATCTATATTACTTTATTAAAGAGAATATTTCCAATCCGGCCTTTGCTTTGAGATGAATCAGTAATAATACTAGTAGTAGTAGTAGGACTTTATTAGACAAAAAGTAAGATATTTACAATATTATTTACAAATATGGGTCGCACGGGCAGTAAGCCGTACGTGCTAATGTCCCCTGATCGCGTTACGAGCGCTGTTCAGGGTAAGGATAATGGCAGGGCTGCTGTCTCAGATCATCTATCCATGCTCCTCTAAGATAAATGGAATTTATCATCATCATAGTACATTCACGAATTTAGGTAATTTGTTGACCTGTTTCGGCCTCAAGAGAAACACCATCCAAAAGTCTTTTGAGTGGACGTCCTGGTCTTCTTCTTCCTGCAGGTTGATATCTTAACATTTGTTTGGGTATTCTGTGATCTTCCATTCGATGAACATGTTGCATCCATCTTGAAAATGCTCTGAATTATGGTTTTATATATTTGTAATTTTCTATTTTTTGAAATATATTTGCTCCACCAAACAGAGTTTAAAGCATTTATTGCTTGTTTTGTTTGAGCGATTTTATTTTTAATTTCCACTGTGTTATCGCCTGAATGGTATAATTTTGTTCCTAAATAAGTGCATTCAGTACTAGATTTTAGTTCTTCTCCATTGTTGAAATTTTGTATTTTCCATTTCTTCTCCTACACACATATATTTAGTTTTCTCAATGTTTATACAAAGTCCCCATTTTTCATATTCTTCTTTTATTTTTTTAGCCATATATTCTATGTCATTTTCATGCTATGCTTTGCAGCTTTACTAGGAAATTATAGGTGTGGTAGCTTCCCGTTGCTTTCCACACGGTGAAGGATGATGATGATAATGATAAGGATGATGATGACGGCCGGATGATTTTCGGGAACCATTGGGCCCTAAACGTCCTGACATTTGCCTTACAGGTGAGGAAAAACCCCGATAAAAACCTCACCCAGGAGCATGTCCCGACCGGGATTCGAACCAGAGCCCGCTGCGTGACAAGGCAGCACGCTACCTCGAGACCACAGCGGTGGACAATATTGACATATTTTTTTGGAAATATTTGCGTTCATTATAAACAACTGACTAACTTAACAGTGTGGGCAATGTTTATTAGAAACTACAGCAGGCCGTGACACCAATCAGTCATAAAATAGCGACAAGTACATATTTATTGTATAATATTTATTTCAAATAAAGTAAAGTTGATTTAAAATGCAGTGATTTGTTACGTATAATGTATATTAACACTACCTTTTGGATATATATGTGTATATACATTGTACATAGTATAGATAAAGGGCAGTGGTTTTACTTCCCACACGTGGTTTGTAATATGTAATATTACACCATAGTTTCTTAGGTTGGCAACCTCGAAATGTAGGAAGTTGAACTTTCAATCATGGCCGCCATTGCTGTAAGTACGAAAAACGCACTATCCCGCAAAAATACAGTTTTATAAATATGTGAAAGTGAAGCTAAAAAGTATTAGGCCTATTTATTTTTTTAACCTGTCAAAATTACTAAAATTAAAATAATGGAACGTTTGAATGAAATATAGGTCACAGAATATATTACTGAAAATGAAAGTATAAAAAAAAGGTAGCGATCGATGGAGGCTGTGCACCAGGACAAAATATCGTGCAAGTAAACTCCAGTAAATAAATTGCAGGAAAATTAAGACGAAGTACATATAGCAAGCAGTTCCTGTTTTATAGACCTCTTCTTTCACTCTAAATAGAGAAAGTCACTTTTTAATGGAGCAATTTACACGACGTCACATATTTTCTTTTAACCACCTCCAGCTTTTTGTATTTTAACAGAATTCTAGACAATGGTAGACTGTAACTGGAGTATTGTATGCTCTTTCTTCAGATTATCATGATTTATTGAATCACGTTTGTCCCGATTGGGACATCTGTGTTCCCCTTGCATGAGTTCCTTAACCATATTGATTTAGTTACACTTATTTCCCTATAGATATCAGCGAGTGACATGTGGTTGGTACTCCGCTACAAGGATACATCTAGTAGGAAACAAAGGTATTACTTTAGTGGAGAAAGATCGGTTAAAGTTTGCTCAGAGGCCTTGTTATTCAGATTTGAGGATCTTTTACGATGCTGAAATTTTTCGGGATTCACGGCTTAGAAGTCCCTCCTGAAAAACTTGTCCCTTGGATTTTTCCATCCTAGAAATCCATCGACTCAGGCCGGGATTGAACCCCCGACCTTTAGGAATTAGAAGCAAAAAACATAATCACACCACGGCCGGCGATTTATTATCATAATAGATACTAGTAAAATTCATGTTAAGTTTTCGTTGAGGTATTAGTTCACAGTAATATAATGTAAGTTTAAAAACTATTAAATAGTTACCTTGTAGGTCCGTCTCCTCAACTTAAGTTCTTTTAAAACTCTGTAGTCCTCTCGGGACTATCCCATCATCAGCAGAATGCATTAGGTTCGTTCACAACCAAGTCAGTGCTTCAACAAGGGTCAACAAGAACGGACCAAATGCATTCTGCTGATGATGGGACCAGTCCCGAAAGCCTACAGAGTTTTAAAAGAACTTAAGTTGAGGAGACGGATCTACAAGGTAACTATTTTATAGTTTTTAACCTACATTATATTACTATTATCATAATAGTACATTATTATGCAATTGGTAATAAAACATATTTTTTATTGAGTAGGCCTATGTTTAGATCATGTCACAGAGTCCTTTAAAATTCACGAGTTTATAAAGTTATTTTCACGGTAGAAGGGTTGTAGACAGTATTTAATGTACCGTGCGTAAGTTTATTAAAAATTAAAAGAAATATAGGGAAATTATGGGTGTACAAGAGGAGCCGGACATTATAGAAAAGAAAAGATTGCAGTGGTATGGTCATGCCAAAAGAATGCCAGAGCAAAGATTGCCAAAACTTGTTATGGAATGGATCCCAATGGAAAGGAGGAAGAGAGGAAGACCGAAGAAAACTTGGATAGAAGGGGTACAAGCAGCTATGAATATCAGAGGAATGGAGGGATATCAATGGATGGACAGAGAGGAATGTCGTTTGTTTTCCGGAAGGACGGCGGCAGCTGCCATGATACCGGATGATATATATATATATATATATATATACATACATACATACATACATGCATGCATATAACTAGCTAATACCCGGAGTGCGCTCCTACGCCTAAATAAATGAAAATTAATGTGATTTTATGTTTAGTTGAATAAGTAGAGGTAAAAATAATTATAAATTTATATTGTTTAGACGTCCCGTGCTGATTACTCTTCGTTATCCGGGAATTTACTCATCCCGATCTTCTTGGCATAAATGAGCTGAAAAACAAAAATTATGATTAGTTGAATAAGTTAAATGAAAAATAGTTATAAGTGTATATCGTAATGATTTTAATATTTCCCGTGCTGATTACTCGGTGTTGGCCCGGGAATCTACTTATCTCGATCTTCTTGGCACAAATGAGCTAAAAGACAAAATTCGTTATTGTGAGTTATCCGTAAAAGAATACCCACCATGTGCTGCTATACTTGCACAGGAATCTACGTACTTGTTTCGATCTTCTTGGCATCAATGAAAGACAAAAATGGTTATTGTGAGTTATCCGTAAGAGATAAACATATGCTGTCGCGGACGTTTTTGTAGAGCTTTTTGAGATATTCAATTCTATGTACATTAATTTTGTGTATTTCTTATGGTTTAGGCAGCGTAAGCCATTTAAGCGTCCAAAGAGCTACTTTTTTCACGTTTTCCACTACAAAGGGTGATTTTTAAGGGTGTAGGAGTTGAGTATCACAACTCCCTTATAGCCTATGTTCATCCTGGAAATCTCCTGAACATTTTGCAAAAAAAAAACATCACAATCAGATCAACGGTATGGCCGCGCATAAAGTACAAACAAACAAACATTCATTTTTATATATAAATTTATAAGAAAAATATTCTGGCGATAATGGTTGCTGTGCTGTCTGCAAGTATAAAATTACATGACTGCTTGGATACTAATAGATTTATTAGAATTTTATACTAAGTTAATAGTAATGAGATGCCCCTTTAGTTGTTCCAATATATTTTATCTGATTTCTTATGGATTGGTACGATATTCGATTCTTCCCAAATTTTCCAAATCATACGAAGCAACCGACGTATCATGTTTATCAAGTATTATTTCCTTGCCATAAATACTCTTAGATGTTTTATTATCTCAATGTAAGTTTAATTTAATCTTGCGGCCCTTTTACGAGTCCAAAAAATTTCAGACTTGGAACCCACAGCTTAAAGTGCCTCCAAAAGATTTACTATTGGATTTTTTCATCCTAAAATATCCACCCATCCCTATCGGTATGAACCCGTGATCCTTGGGACTAAAGTCAAGTAAAGAAACCATTAGATCACCGAGACCGACATAAAATTAAATAGTAGAGGAGATACTGCATCTCCTCCTTTTAACCCTATGTGAATTTCAAAAGTATCTGAAAACTGCTTTGCTTATCCGCACCCTACTTCTTATACCATTTAGATAATTTGAAAAAGTCTAAGTAACGTTTGGGTAATTCCGAATTTCAGCAGATATTATACTACTTGTCAGTCTTTATTGAATCGTATATCTTTTTGAAACCTGTATTCGAGTAATTATTTATGTTCAATGACGTCATATTCCGATTTTTTGAAGTCTGTCTTATACTAAAAATCTGATCATTTGTAGATATATTTCAAAATATAACATTCTAAGAAGTATATTGTTACGTATCGCATAGCGACGTTTGAATTACGCTGGCGACTCGCCTATGGCGAGTTAGAGGACCCGCACAACCGGCCGAAATATCTGGAGTGACTTATCAGACGGTTCTACAGGTGTTTCCCTCCCCTTTGGAGAAAGATCCATGTCTAGAGGATTCTAGGCTTCGAAATAACCCGAAGCTATTTCTAGAAGTTTCCTCGCGCCTATAAAAAGGACCGAAGGAGAAACTCCAGCCAGTCTCGCATTGGTTAAGTGAACGAGAAATTGTGGCGAAGTTATTGAGCAGTGACTGAAAAATAGTTATGATTGTGATAACAATTAAAATATTATTATTTGTGAGTTGTAAATGTGAATAAAAGTTTACTAATAATTGTGGAAATAAAGTGTTGAGTGAAATTTTAAAAACATTCAGTGTGCTTATTTACGCCAAAATAACGCAGAAGCAAAATCGTGGCTATCCTATCACAATATTACTGACAGTACAACTGTCAATTTAAAGAGAAGTGCTTTGCTCGAACTCTATTGTGTAGAATATTTCTACAGGATAAAACGTAATACTATTTAACTCATGCCCCAAATGACAGTCAATGACCAATAAAATGTCAACGATTTTTGAATTGCAACCAATCACAGTCGTTTTCACCTCGATTTCATCACTTTCATTTTATCAAGTGACTCCCAGATTGTATATATAGTAAAGTGATCCCAGAACAGGCCCGGAGGCCCTTGGGGTAGTAGGAGGTTAAGGCTCCCACTTTTTCTAGACAATCGGCACTTTATGTCAGCCGGGTTGTCAGCCCTGCGTGACGACCGCCTTTACCCCCAGAACAAGCGTCCGGTACTCATTTCCGTTAGAGGCTGAGTCGACCCCAGGACCATAGTGCCGCTAGAGGGTTTGGGTCAGTTTAAAAATCCTGACCCCAACGGGACTTGAACCCTCGACCCTCTGGCTTGTAGCTCAGTGCCTTAACCACTACGCTACAGTGCACGAATATAGTAGCCAGATTCAGCTTGCGACATATAAAAGAAAAATATTCGAAACCATTATTTTCTCTTTCTTAAACGTATTATTTCTCAGGAATTAGTGTTGCAGAAAAATATAATTGACACATTTACATCATGGGACATAAAAAATGAATTAATTACCTGTAATGATGTGTTTCATTTTTTCTGCATTAGGATGCAATATTGAGATTCTATTTGGCAATAAATATGATATGGTTGCAGTGATGAACAAATGAAACATAACGTTTTTCATTTGTTTTCAAACATCGCCGTTTACATTAAATATATAAATATTTTAAAATAACTATATTTAAATAATGATTTGTGAGTTAATAGCTTAATTTTATTCGTTAAATAGTCCTAACAAATGTCACTCTTGATTTCCAAATTCTCTGGATAAATTCACGACTCACGATGTGAGGAGTGAATTTATCGATAATTTGGAAATCACTTGTGGCATTACTTATGAGAATAGTCGCATATTTGGTATTGTCCTTTGTTTATTTCAGATTTTTTTTGACAGGCTTATTAAATCTTAATGTATTGATACAATTTGCTACTACCATAGGAGAGTGAGTGCAGAGTAAATATTACAATATTTATTAAAGGAATGGCAGCTGTAATATATTTTAGAGAAGAGTAGATAATTTTTCAGTGTCTTGAAACATGACGTACATGAAGGGAGTGGTTTATCTTGAAGGCGCATCCTGAGCTAGAACGGAAGAAGTAGACAGCAAAGACGCGCTTCCTGATTACCAGGAGGATGTACTGGGAATATAGCCATGTTAATAATTCCTGAGGACAGATATTAAACCGCTAATCAGATTCTTACTCCTGACTCCCAGCTTTCAGTATCTCTTCAGCTAACATATTAATTTCAGCATATAGTATGATTAAATTTGTATGAAGAGTTCAATGAAAATTCTTGTAAGAGAAGTTCAACCACAGAATGTGCATGGGCTATTTTTTTTAACATATTTTAAAGGAAATCCGGAGAACGTTTGGTTTTACGCGTCACATTTTTCATTTTTTTTTACGTAGGATGCAATATCTCATTTGAAGAAGACAAGGATGTAAATGCAAAAATATAAACTTTTAAAGAATTTTAGGGTTAATAAATTCTATTTTCAAGCAATAGTTAGTCACAAAACATTCAAGACTAAAAGTGTATAAAACACTGGCTCTTTTGTGTGATAGCGAAGTATGGACGTTGAGACAGAAGGATATACAAATACTTAGATCTGCTGAAATGAGATACCTTCGGAGGACTGCAGGATACACACTACAAGATCACAAAAAAAGAAGACATCTTAGAATAATTACACATGGAAACGTTAGAAAACAAAATTTCTGATTATTTGTCAAGATGGATGCAACATGTTCATCGAATGGAAGATTACAGGATACCCAAACAAATGTTAAGATATCAACCTGCAGGAAGAAGAAGACCAGGACGTCCACTCAAAAGACTTCTGGATAGTGTTTCACTTGAGGCTGAAACAGGTCAAGAGATAGCCTAAATTCGTGAATGTATTATTATGATGATGATGATGATATTTTTAGTAATATTACAAAACAACTGACGGGCTTCACAATGGACCACAATAATTATTCTCCGAGAATCTGGAAACAATAATCACAAATAGAAAGGATGCACAAATATAGTAAACATAGGCTCAATTCTGGAAGTTCATGATGTTATACATTAGAGGGTCTCTTGTCGTCCCAACTCCTTTCAAAAAATGTTAAACTGTTATTCTCCCAGTTATATTATATGGATGCGAAACATGGACTCTTACTTTAAGGGAGGAAAGGAGATTGATTACGGGTATTTGAGAGTAAAATTCTTAGGAAAAATGTTGGACCAAAGAGCGGTGAACATACAGGTGAATGGATAAGATTACACAACTGAGCTAAATGATCTTCATAGGAAGCCAGATATAATAAGAACAGTTAAGTCTCGAAATGAAAAAAAGCCAACCCGGCAAATCCTAAAGATAAAATTCTTATTATTAAACCTAATTGACTTAGAGTAGAAAGAGCGATAATTTTCTTTAAATCATATTCAAAATTTGCACCAAGACCGGCTAGTTCAGAATATAATTTGGTTAATAGGGTAAAATTGAATTCCGGAAGTTCGAACTAAATAATGGTAGAATAAATAAAACTGAGATGGGCAGCATATGAGACACGAATGAGCAATGAAAGAGGTGCATGGAAGCTTCTTATAGGAAAACCAGAGGGAAAACGGCCAGTGGGTAGACCATGAATGAGGTGGGAGAGTAACATTATTCATGATTTGAGGGATATATATATATATATATTATTCGGAGAATGATTGGATAATATTAGCTCAGGATGGGGATATATTGAGAGCTTGTGTCAGCGCAGCCATGAACCTATGGGTTCGATAGTGGCAGTGAGTTGTTTTAATTAATCACCAAGCGGTCACAATACACGTACAGGTTTGAAATATTAATCTGAAGTAAATTAAACTTGTAAAGTTTGATTAAACTTTAAATATGCCTAGGTTACTCCCTGAAAATCAATTTTTTCTCCAACGTTAGAAAGAAAGATTATATGATTATACCTTTTTTAGTATTTTCTTATTTTAATAAGGGGAGCTCGTTCATTTTAAAGTAAAGTCTAATAACATTGCAAATTTAGTAGCAGAGTTGAAGTTGTCTGAATAAATCTTTCCCTTCATCAGAGGCATGCATATAAAACTTAGCGCATTAATATTGCATGACCGTTCTAGCAAAGCATATTTTTTTAACAGGGGATCATCAACAGACTGGAATTACGTCAGCGTATCTACTATTTGTGATACCAACAGTAGGACAATCTGTCAGTAAAATAATCTCTGTTTTTATTTTATATTATTTTTTTCAGAGGAATTAAACCCAATGTGTACAACTTGGACACTACATACACCAGTCCCAAGGTTTAGATTTTTTAAAAATACCTTAACCCGCCGGGATTCGAGTCGCCGGTGTGGAATGTAGGGACTGGGCCGACTACGCCACAGCGACGGACTTATTTTGCATTATAAAATTATGTTTCAACAGTTACAATTCAAATTCTTCTTTAAATATAAATCATCTTCATACTTTTTTCGTATTAGGTCTAGTAACAATTCAGCCACTTCTTCGAAAATTCCCTTATTTGTCGTTAGCTGTCCATTTCTATTATATAATGAATTTCTATGCATGACCATATATATAGTGCTATTGATGTTTACTTTCAGTCCTAATTTCTTACAGTTACTCAATAGAGTATGCGTGATGGCATTTAGTATCTCCTCGCTATCGCTCAATAGTACTACAAAATAATTTTAAAAATTAAGATAATAATCCAACCAATTTAATTTATAAAATTATAAAACTCTATAGGGTCTTATCGTCCCATACAATTATTTAAGCTTTCTTACTCAATAATTAAATTCAATTTTATCAAAATAAGATAGTAGTTATTTCGTCCCACCTTTCATACCATCATCAGCATAAACTAACAACTTATTAAAACCATTGAGTTGTAGGACATCTGCATCCACTAAATATTACATGGCTTACTCAAGTACAAAATACATATGCAAAAGTGTGTAGCAGAAAATGCCACTTATTTTTAAAATGTTCAAGAACAGTACGGCGCATGAGTAAACTAAACAATTTTATCAGCTGTTAACTTTTAACAGAGTTACATCTTTCTCCAATGGAGCCATTTTGTTCCGTTCTCTCGAACAGTATTCGTATTCTGGTTGAAATATTGATGACAAAACGGTTTTATTTTCATGCATTACATTTTTTATTCACCTATTTTTCAACTATTTATTTTTCCCTCTTTTTTTTCATTTGATTCCTATGTATGGAAATCTGCCTGGTAGCTGGAGAAGTAAACTTGGGACAATTACTTACAAATGTAATTGTTATTAATCCAGGCCAGAGGTCGACAAGCAATTTTAGGTGGAGTCTGGATGCGTTTCAAAAATTTGTTTTTGCTTCTATTTTCACACATAAATATGAAATACAATAGATAGGCATATTTATTATATAAATAATCAATGTGAGAAATTACATTTGCGATCATGAATCAGTTTTTTAAAGTTATGTACACGTAGGGAGCAACTTATGCGAAGAGTGTGTTTAAGGTGGCGGCCTTTAATCTTGAGCGATATTTGTGCCGACGCACCGCAAAGGAGCCGCTTACATATCAAAGTGTATGTTGGCACACGCCAAAGGAGCCGTAACACAAATGAGGTGCTTCCATTATCAGAAGTCGCCGGCGGCGGCGCCGAGTACATCTGCCCAAAAGATAAGTCTCATAAAGTGGTGTTAAGCTTTCGTTCGAGTTATGAACACAAATATTGTATTTAAATGAATATGACTGCTACGATTAAAAGAGATTCAGATGTTGTCACAGTCATAGATAGATTTATAAAATATCTTATTTCATAAAATAAAATTATTGTATTGCATTCGGGTGTACAGATCTTTTTATGTTGATCGAGGTAACATAATATTCTGCGCGGCCGGTTAGCGCTTCTCTCTTCCGTCCCCGCTCTCCACCGAACTCTCCTGCGCTGCACAGCTTAGCAACTATAATCAGTGTAACAAAATTGGTCTCATGTTTTGAAATGTGAAAGAATATAACTACTTAAATAAATATTATTTGTATTACCGTAATTGGAAATTTTCTTTTTATATTTTAGTTGATTCATTTTATATAATATGTTTGAGAGTTGAGTATGAGGTCATTTTGGCGACCAGTTTATTTGACCTTCCGCAGTCCGGACCTTTACTTTCCGCGATCCGGACTTGGACCGTGGTTCGCCAGTTGCCGACTATTGCTCTAGGCCTACTATTTGTCAAACGTTCTAGTGTCCATTATAAAGCGCATTTTTTTTTGTAAATAAAAAATTATAAGTCAAATATCGAATTGGAAGTAACAGGAAGTTACTTCGATATGTTGCAAGTTTGGGATTTGCCGTCGAAGTTTATATCCGTCCATAGTAATTCTGCCCGAGGGCAGGTCCTTCACTGCAATCATGGCATTTCGTTACTATGCTTTGCAGCTTTACTAGGGAAATATAGGTGTGATAGCTTCCCGTTGCTTTCCACACCGGTAAAGGATGATAATGATAAGGATGATGATGATGGCCGGATGATTTTCGGTGACTGTTGGGCCCTACAGGCTTCCACAGATTTCATGTAATTATTGGAACTACTTTTTTACTAACATGCTTACTTCGACACCTCTTTCTACACTTGGGGGGACCAGTCAAATAGCATAGATTGTATAATTATTCATTTTGGGAGGAAGCCGAGAAAGGGAGGCAAGCCCCCTAAAGAGAGAAGAGACAAGATACTAGAGTAACAAGATTTTTATCATTTTTCTCGTTGAAAATAAATCAATTGCTCTATAATAGGGGAGGATCTATCTTGTAAGTTTACATTAAACTTCCTGACATTTGCCTTATAGGTGAGGAAAAACCCGGAAAAAGCCTCACCCAGGAGCTTGCCCCGACCGGGAATCGAACCCGAGTCCGCTGCGTGACAAGGCAGCACGCTACCTCGAGACCACATCGGTGGACGAAGTTTATATGAAGTCTTGTAATTTGAAAAGCCATTTTCAGGTTCCTATTTTTACCTTTGCCTCCCGGAATATTTACAATGTTCACCGAAGTAGATTCCATACCTACTAGATTCTTCAACTTGTCTACTTCTATAACAATCTGCTTACTCTACCTCAAGATATTGTGGAAATTAGTATTTGGCCTAAACACGTGTTGAACTACATTTTGCGGCGCTCGTACGCCGAAACTATTGATTTTACGAAAAAATATTATTATATGAATTGTAGGAAATTTTCTCTAGTTTAATTTTGTATATAAATGTTTTTATCATAAAATGAGTCGGAAAGGAGATATGAAAAAACCGCTTTTAAGGGCCGTTTTTCCAAGATGGCAGCACGAGCGGCAAAGATACGAGGTGGCAAATTTGAAATTCGGAAAGAGCACATCGAAATCTATAAAATTGCCCATTTTCAAAACTCCGGAAAACTTTCCAGGTAAAACTACCAAATGACTGTACTACAATGTCAATTTCATTTAGATATCAAACATGTTTTGTCAAGTAAGTGAGAATCAATCATGTAATGGTCGGTATGTATTTTTAACCCATAGTAATTACAAAATAATTGTCTAAATATAATGTAATTAAAATTACATAATAAACTTGCTTTGTAAATAGAGTTTTTAAACATTTTCAATTATGTTTAGTAATATTTATCCAAGTGACATTAACATTCCAGAATTTTGAGTACATTGTGTTGCAATTGTATTTCATGTTATGTTCATTTTACATATTGAGCAGAACATCGAGTTATAATTTATTACAGAAATAATATTCCGCTATGTATGAAACCGAATTAGGAAGGAATATTTAAATAGCAAATGCGTCATGAATCAGTAGTTGCACATAGTATGTGTTATGTACATACTCGTTAGCTTTGTCATTACTGTTGGCTGATGACTGTAAAACATATTGTCTCTATCATATTTAACAGGGTAAAATAATGGGGCAACTGATTAACTTTCAAATACACCCACGCTAGTAAAAGGAAATTATTAATGCGCTGCATTGCAATAACATTCCCTTTTTTTACATGTATTAACTAACTCAGTAATTCACTTGTACTATAGAACCCGAAAAACCATCACCGCGCGGACATAAAAGTTACCTGTTGTCTAATAATTAATTTTTCTCTATTTATTTAATTTTATACTATGTCATTAATCTTTTCCTCGTTTTTTTATATATCTTGTACATATTATATATTTAATTCGATAAATTTAGAGTAAATCAAAATACATTATAAATATTAATTGTATTGTACTAATAACTTGTAATCGTTTATATATATATTGTAATTTAGATTTAAGACTTTTCTTTTGTATTTTTTTTTAAACCTGGTTGAGTGGTAGACAAGGCCTTAAGGCCTTAACTCTGCCAGGTAAAATAAAGCTATTATTATTATTATTATTATTATTATTATTATAAACGTCTCTTTTTTTTAAATTACTTTCACTGAGAGTAATTAATATTATCATAAGTAATGCCACGAGTGATTTCCAATTTATCTAGAGAATTTGGAAATCAAGAGTGGCATTTGTTACGACTATTTATCGAATAAAATTAAGATGTTTATTCACAAATCATTATTTAACTATAGTTATTTTAAAATATTTATATATTTAATGTAAACGGCGATGTTTGAAAACAAATGAGAAACGATAGGTACGCTTCATCTGCTTTTTTTGTTTATCACTGCAACCAGATCATACTATTTATTGCCAAAGGAACGCAATATTGTAAGAATGCTCTCTAGTGGAGAAAAAATGAAACACATCAAACTGTATATTCACTCATTTCTGATGTCGTATGATGTAAATATGACAATTATATTTTTCTGGATTATTACCTGGGAAAAAATACATTTAAGAAAGTGCAAACAGTGGTTTCTTTTTTTGGTGGTATAATAAATTGCTACAGATGTTTTTATATAAACTCCTGCAAGCGCTATGTGTTGACATCTATGCACTATATATACAATCTGGTAGCCGTATTTCTTACGGGCTCAGTCACTGCAAAATAATGGTCAGACCTGTTCAGAATATTAAAAAGGAGGAGCTTTATTTAATATGGTAAATTTAACACTGATAAATATTTCGTGAAACACGACTCTGATTGGTTGTAAAACAGAAATCATTGAAACGTGATTGGTCATTGACTCCCATTTGGGGCATGAGTTAAATAGTCATTACAAAGAAATAAACGTTATCTCAGTCAAAACATAAATTTATTGTGTCGACGTTTCAATCTCCATATGTGATATCATTTTCAAGACATAGTTGTTTATAAATTTATAAACAACCATGTCGACGTTTCAATCTCCATATGTGATATCATTTTCAAGACATAGTTGTTTATAAATTTATAAACAACCATGTCGACGTTTCAATCTCCATATGTGATATCATTTTCAAGACATAGTTGTTTATAAATTTATAAACAACCATGTCGACGTTTCAATCTCCATATGTGATATCATTTTCAAGACATAGTTGTTTATAAATTTATAAACAACCATGTCGACGTTTCAATCTCCATATGTGATATCATTTTCAAGACATAGTTGTTTATAAATTTATAAACAACCATGTCGACGTTTCAATCTCCATATGTGAGATTGAAACGTCGACACAACAAATTTATGTTTTGACTGAGATAACGTTTATTTCTTTGTAATTATAATAAACGTCTCTATCTTGAACTAATATTTTTCAATTATTTCCTTAAAATTCACCTTCAATAACATTAATAATATTCTCGCATCTCGTTCTTGGTTTACTTATTGAATCCCTCTAACTTTTCTACAACATTTGCATGCCCCTCTTTCATTTCTTACTAGTGCTACATGTCCTCTCATCACTACTACGAGACTTAACTGTTATTATTATATCTCCTTCTTCTTCTTCTTCTTCTTAAACATAATTTGTAGGATTTCCATCCTGTTTATTTCCAAAGTCACTCCTCGGAGGAAGACGTATTGGATGTGCATTCACTGTCTATCCATCTCTTGGCTGGTCTTCCTCTTGTTCTTCTCCCGTCCGTTGGTCTATCTTCTTTAGCTCTTTCTGTAAGTCGGTTTTCTTCCATTTTTTTCTAAATGACCATTCCAATATTTTCGTCTATCTATAATAAATTTGGTTGTATATTGAATGACATTTGTCCCTAACTTCTGTATTGTGTATTTTATCAAATCATGTTTTCCTCTGAATAGTTCTTAAGATTCTCATTTCACATGTGCTTATTATTTGTTTAGTTTTTGTTGTATCAGCCCTAGATTCTGCTCCACATACGATAACTGATCGAACCCTCGTTTTGTATATGCGGGTATATCAAAGAGTGTATGTATACATTTCAGTACTCAAATACTGGTTGCGAGTAATCCAAGGTGAACAAACAATGCTTAGATCAATTTGTTACGACCACCAAATTAAAAACCTAGATGTTAAATTTTGGGCAGACGAGGTTAGGAGAGAACTCCAAAAGATTGGGATGGGCTGGATATGGGAAAAAGGGACTGAAAATCGCAAGAACGTGTGGAGAAAAATAAGGAGGATGTACTTAGATATAAACCAACAAGATACTTTCGCCGAATGTACAGGAAAACGCTCACTGTGTTTACAAAGAGACCTAAAACACGTCTGGGGAAAAGAATCGTATATATTCAACCTAGGAGTTAAGGAGAGATCAGGGCTTGCTTGGTTTAGGCTAGGGGCATGGAAATTTCTAAAAATTAGCGACGATTACGATATGAGAATATGTCCAATGTGCGGGAACTTTGAAGATGAGGTACATATATTAGGAACATGTAATGATTTAGAATATTGGAGACGTCAGTTATTACCGGAAAGATTTCTAAATTCAAATCGGGAAAGATTGGCATGCTACGAGTTATTGGTAAATCCAGAAAATTGGATAAACCTCGGTAAATTTCTGAACAAAACGCGAAAAATAAGGACAACACTCATTCATGAATAAATACATGTTATCAAAATGCAATACCATTAATTATTAAGAATTATATACAAATTAATTAGTGTATAATGCTATTGTGTTATTATTTAATTGTAATATTATTGTGTTTTCTTTATGTAATTGTAATGTTAATGTTTCTTTTAGTGTATAATGCTATTGTGTTATTATTTAATTGTAATATTATTGTGTTTTCTTTATGTAATTGTAATGTTAATGTTTTTTTAGTGTATAATGCTATTAATAATAATAATAATAATAAATTGGTAAGAGGCACTCAAAGGAGCATTAAGTTATAAGTTTATGATTTGTCTTTTATGAGTTCATTCAGTGATCCTGTCCATATTCTGCATTGTTTGTAATGATATCTCTCACAATTTTGGTCGCATATCTTGCATTCACACGAATCACTCGGTTGGTGGAATTTTGTATTTTTGCACATTTTGTGATGATATCCGTGTGTTGCTAAACCTATGATTCTGTGCCTTTGTGGTTGGTTACTTCCAGTCCACTCTCTGTTTACCATGGCATCTGAGGCGTAGAAGTCTTCGTCGATCTCTTTTTCTCTCTGTTTCTTTTTTTCGATGACTTTCTTATATGGCTCCGTTGCTGGCAGTAGTATCCTTTGCCTCAGGTCCTGTAGGAAGAAGGTTTCTCTGGCTAGCTATAATGCTATTGTGTTATTATTTAATTGTAATATTATTATTGTGTTTTCTTTATGTAATTGTAATGTTATTGCTTTTTTGTTGTTTATTTTTCTTTACACTAGTACCAATTATTACTTTATTGTAACGGACTGTCAACAGCACGTACGGCTTACTGCCCGTGCGACCCATATTTGTAAATAATATTGTAAATATCTTACTTTTTGTCTAATAAAGTCCTACTACTACTACTACTACTACATTTCAGCACTGTGTACAATACTGTATTCTGTGTAATGCCATTGCAGATTTAGTGACTAGAACACACAGTATATACCAGTAACCATCTCTCTAAGCCATAAATAATTGGATGGAATACCTATCTTTATATTTGGTTGAACTAACGTGGCATAGCACCTGCTTTTCAAGCAGTTTTGTTTTCTTATTAGGAAGAGGTTTTACGTTTAAACTTTGATATTGAACGTGTCTTGATTTATTTTTACGGAATTATTAACCAAATGGTATGAAAGATGTATATAACTCCATGGCGTGACAGGCCTAGAAGGCTATTGGCCTACCAGCCGGCTGCTGGCCTTATATCCACATGTGTTAATCACAGAAGTAGACGATCATCCAGCCAGTGTAGGAGTAACATGTGGTCAGTATGTCCGGTCCCCCAGCCGTTATAGCTGGTTTTCTCAACCTGCAGCCGCTACTTATTGTAGCTACCCAAATGCATCACGATGCAGGGTGGGCACCGGCACCATACTGGCCGAAATACCATGAGAAAATGTCTTCCCCCATGGAGACTCGAATCAGCGCAAGTCCCGTAGCTCTGCGCCATTCGGACAGATATACATATATATATATGTGTGTGTGTGTGTGTTGTATTTGCAACTTTTTATTTTGTAAGTGTTTATAGTAGTAGGACTTTATTAGACAAAAAGTAAGATATTTACAATATTATTTACAAATATGGGTCGCACGGGCAGTAAGCCGTACGTGCTGTTGACAGTCCGTTACAATAAAGTAATAATTGGTACTAGTGTAAAGAAAAATAAACAACAAAAACAGCAATAACATTACAATTACATAAAGAAAACACAATAATAATATTACAAAAGTGTTTATATTGTGAATGTGCCGGAATAACTCTCGAACGCCTAGAGCAATTTGATCCAAACTTGGCACACGTATACATTACCATCAGGCAAAGTACCTTTAAGGGATAAAATACACATAACAACCTTAGGGGGATGAGAGCGGATTGAAATAAAAAAAAAAGATTGGCCCGTTAGTGGCAATCCATATTTAAAACCAAATTTGACGCCTAGCACCCCTAATTGTTATTGATAATAGAAATGGCAATTTATACATAATTAGAAAGATGAATGAAATTAGAAAACAATCGTTTGGTGAAGGAGTGAAGATGGGTAAAAAATAAAATGTCAAAAGGGATGTTGATTAGTGTCGAATGTATAGTTTCCGGAGTCGCAAAACTGATTGGTGAGAATCCCGATGGTTTAATGTAGTGAGCAGAATTATTTGGAAGAAACAAATTTCTAAAGACGCAGGCCAGGATACCAGCTTCTAGTTGACGTCATAATAAAGCCGTTTTTATAAAATGCTTCGTTTCACATTTGTGAAATTAATAATTTATAATTAAATATTCATGGTAATATCTATTAGCGTTGTGTTTAAATCATATTACACAATGAATTAATTAATTAATTCACTGAATGCATAAATAAATAAACACGTATATAAATATTTGTGAAATTACGAGGAAATACCTCATTACATTAAATGCAACATTTTTATTAAATGACACAATCTATAAATTTCCATTTGAGTATGATGAATTCCAATTGACCAGTTAGGCCTATATTCGAATTTATCCAAACTGATTTGTTCTTCTATTTAGAACGTTCATAATACATATAGAGGAACTTTGAGTAATGTGCACCCTTACTTTGAATTTGTTTTTCAATTTCTAATTAAGGGATTTTAATTTTGTTTAATTACAGTGACTGTCTAACTCATGCTCCAAATGGGAGTCAATGACGAATCACGTTACAATGATTTATTATTTACAACCAATCACAGTCGTGTTTCGCCTAGAATTTGCCAACTAAAGTTTATCATAATAAATAAAGCACCTCCTTTTTAACATTCTGAATAGGTCATAGCATTATTTTGCAGTGACTGACTCACTAAGAAATACGGCTACCAGATTGTATATATAGTGCATGAATGTCAACACATACCGCATGCGGGAGTTAATATAAAAACATTTGTAGCAATTAATTATACCACAAAGAAAGAAGAAACCACTGATTGCACTTTTTTAAATGTATTTTTTCCCAGAAAAATATAACTGTCATATTTACATCATAGGACATCAGAAATGAATTAATTTACAGTTTGATGTGTTTCATTTGTTCTCCATTAGAGTGTATTCTTACAATATTGCGTTCCTTTGACAATGAATGATATGATATGGTTGCAGTGACGAACAAAAGAAGCAAATGAAGCGTACCAATCGTTTCTCATTTGTTTTCAAACATCGCCGTTTACAATAAATATACAAATATTTTAAAATAACTATATTTCATTAATGATTTGTGAGTAAACAGCTCAATTTTATTCGTTAAATATTCCTAACAAATGCCACTTTTTATTTCCAAATTCTATAGATAAATTGGAAATCACTCTGGCATTACTTATGATTATTATCATTAGTGTTATAAGCTTGAAATAACATTGTTACTTTATTCATATATGGAAACATATTCATGATTTATGAACTCTTTTACATTACAATAAAGGTTCATTTTAACCTCCATATTCGAGTAAAGTGGACCACAGAGTCCCTTCTAGCTTTTAGACTATTTTTAAGTTTATTTACTCTATTAATTTATTCAGACAGGCACAAATTAATCTGAAAATATTTATGACTGATCGTAATTAAAAATTGTTGATATTTATTTAATATTTTGAAAAAGTATTGTTGATTACACATTCACATGTCATTTATCTGCAGACAAACGATTTGGGTTTAGTAAAATTACAAGGATATTAAATAAAATTAATTAAGTGCATGGTTTTTAAATATAGCATCCTCATTGATAAAATATAAGTATTCGTGTAAAGTGCACCCAGGTCCACTTTAACCGCCTCGTGGAATATCCACATTAATCGAATTCCTTTGTTATGTTTATTTATTTTATATAGCCACCATGTCACATAATATCAAACCATTGTGGGATATTGTGGGATAAAAAATAAGTAATAAGTAATAAAATTAATATATATCATACAATTGTTAAAAGCATCATTACTTATGGAGCAGAACTTTGGCCATTAACAACAAAAACAAATACGTATATTTTGGCAACGGAAATTGATTTTTTACGAAGGGTAGCAAAAATTTCAAGAAGAGAAACAAATAGGAACTCAGTTATAAGGGAGAAAATTAAGATTGAATACACTATTTTAGATTATATTAAAACTCAGCAATTATGATGGTACGGACATGAATGGAAGAGGATCGGCTACCAAAATCTGTTTTGGAATGGAAACCTGAGGGAAGACGAGGCAGAGGAAGACCTAAAACCTCGTCCGCTGGAGTCAGGATATATATTTATAGCCTGAAGTGAGTTAACATTCTACGATCATGTATGATTAGGATGCGTGCGCGACAAAAGCTGACTATTAGAGAATGCGGAACGATGTGTCAAAGACATTTAATGCTAATCCGATTATTCTATTTATTCTTTATGATTTATTCTTATTATACTTATTAATATTATTATTCTTATATTTTGTCTGCCGGCTCGTGTGACTTAAGTGGTTGATGCTCCTTGTCATCTGGTCCCGAGGGTCGCGGGTTCAAACCCGGCCGTGGTCGATGGATTTTTTAGGACGCAAAAATCCAAGGAGCAAGTCCTCCGGGAGGGACTTTAAGCCGTGGGTCCCGAGTCTGAATTTTTCAGGCTCGTAAAAAATCCTTAAGCCTGAATGAAAAGGCCTCTAAGCAAAATTTACCGAAGTTTCCCGTCCTAGTACTACCTTGGTTTCCTAGATGTCAGTATGAGGCGGAACGCTGACCACGGACCACTCAAAATGACTTCTATACGAAAACAAGTGTAACTAAATTAGTATGGTTCAAATTCTTCCCTGTAGGGGGAGAGCGCCTAATTCTCTGTAAAGGGAAAACATGGGCTAACAATACAATACAATTATTATTATTATTATTATTATTATTACTGTGAATATTATTACTTTTATTTTTAACATCCTAATTGTGCACGGAATAATTCATTTCGGTTATCTTTTACAGTTGTTAAACTAGAGGAAGACTAACATTTTATATTGAACATTGTAGGGTAATTCTGTTTTTAATGATGTGATCGCCTGATATTGATAGGGAATTACAACCTCTACTAAGTATTTAATAAACTGTTGTGCTTTAAAAGATTTTTAACATCACTCAAAATGAAGTTATAATTAGCATTGCCAGATAATTATTTTACAGGAAAACATTTAATAGAAGATATCGCGTTCCGACTCGGTCAGAGTGTTAACATGATATCACGATGTCAAATCATACTCTGCGTGTTATGAACCGTGCGTGATCCTGTCTGTAACAACATACCAAGTGAGTTTTAGGAATTCTGCCCATTCTGTCACTTATTTATATAATATTAATGCAAATGAAGTTAGCCTTTTTATCTGCATTCCTATAACATGTTTCAGCTAATGTATTCAAAACAAGCCGGTGTTCCCTCACGTCCATATTGTTAATTTAATCTAGGTCCCCTTCCTGTTCCATACGCATTCACAATGAAAGCTGATGTTGTAATGGTTTCAAGAAAATTTACGTCAGCTCTGCTTGCTATCTCTCTATTCATGGTTTTATCAGGAATTAACTTGTGGACAAGGTTCGTTTTGAAAGAAAGAAAACGGGAATTGTTATGCTGATTGTACAATGCTTCGCTCTAAAGTGTATTGTTTCACTTCGGATCGCTCGAATATATCTAATATTTTGTCTTCTTTTTCTTCTTTTTCACTTCCTGGTTTTGGCATCAATTTCTTGTTCCGTCTTCACTAATAGATCTAAGACAACCTCTTCCGAGGACGTTTGACATCTCTTCTTTCTCCCGGAAAATAATGTAACATTTATTTGGTAATTTGTTTTCTTCCATTCTTTCCACATGTTCTTTCCACTGATTCTTGTTGTTAAATATCTTTTCATTTATGGAGTAGATCTGCAAGTTCTCCACGGATATCCTCGTTTCTTATCTGGTCCTTTCTAGTGCAGCGTTTTACTCTTCTTAAAAATTTCATTTCGGCTGCTTGGATTTTATTTTCTTGTTTGGTAGTGACAATCCAACATTCGCTCCCATACAAAAGGACAGAGACCGTCATTGTTTTATAAAATTTTAATTTTGTTTCTTTATTTTTGTAATATGTTTAAACAAATTCGGTAAACATTGTTCATGATAGTGTAACATCATTGACTTCTATGTATGCAACAATGCATTTAAATGCGTATGCAAAAGGCAGTGTTAAAAGATTCCCCAATGCCTCAGGTTGTCATTTCGACATTTTTGGTGATCTTTCCTGATATGGCGTACTTTTAACCCACTTCTGAGTTTGGAGCGCCTGGAAGACAGGGTTACGCTGCCCCGATGATATGAGAGTTGATGATAGTAATGATGCGCCTTAAAATAATTAGGCGAATATGATATTGATGATAATGATGGCCAGATGGTGCTTGGGGACCGTTTGGGCCTTAACGTTTCCTGACAGTTATCTTACAGGTGAGGAAAAACCTCACCCAGGACACGTATCCCTACCGGGGATCGAACATGGGCCCGCTGCTTGACAAGGTAGCACGCTACCTCGAGATCACAGTTGTGGGCTAATTAAAATAATAATAATAATAATAATAATAATAATAATAATAATAATAATGATAATAATAATAATAATAATAATAATAATAAGAATACTTTATTTATTCTGGCAGAGTTAAGTCCATAAGCCCTCTCTTCCACTCAACCAGCACAAATACAAATAAATATTCGACAAATATAGATATACACTATACTAATTATAAACAGTTAAAGATACAATAAATGTAGCAATGTAAATGTCATGTACAAACAACATTTTATAAGGTAATAACAATAATGATACGATAATAATAATAATAATAATAATAATAATAATAATAATAATAATAATAATAATAATAATATAAATATGATACATTATACGAGAAACACCAATTAATATATATATATATATAATATATAATATATAATATATAATATATAATATATATATATATATATATATATGCGGGAATTCTACCCTTTAATCCCCTTCAAATCCCCCTATTAAATACAGCTATTTTATTATCTTCAGGAGTTACCGTTACCTGAGCTCATCATGGTCTACTAGAAAATAATTATAATCAATCTTTACAAGGTCTCTTCCTTACAGTTATTTTAGGCCTATACTTTACAGCTCTTCAAGCTTTTGAATACCTTGAGGCTCCATTTACAATTGCAGACTCAGTCTATGGCTCAACATTTTTTATAGCTAGCTTCCTAATTAACCGACCAGGGGTTTTATACGGGCAATGCTCTGAAATTTGTGGGGCCAATCATAGATTTATACCAATTGTTATTGAAAGAATTTCTACAAATAAATTTATTAATTGAATTTCTAAATTAAGAGGGTTATCAGATGACTGAAAGCAAGTAATGGTCTCTTAAACCAATTTATAGTAAATTAGCACTTACTTCTGATTATGAAGAGTTAGTTAATCTATAACATTAGAATGTCAACCTAAAGTAATTATTTTATAATACTCTTCTATCCCTCAAATAATACCTTTAAGCTGATTAACTTTATTTACATTTTTCATTATTATGTTAATTATTTTCTCATTTATAAACTATTATTCATCTCTACCATCCCCTCTTTACAAAAAAAAAATATATATCTTACACTGGATAATAATGAAGTCGAGTTTAGAGCAAATATAAATTTAGATTTCTTTTAAAAGATGCCAATGTCCGGCAGCCCCTTATTTCTTGTGGTAGGGAATTCCAGTTGCGAGAAGTGGAGATGGTATATGACATGGAGTGATGTGATGTCCTATGTTGCGGTATATTAAGTAGGAGGCTATGTTGTGATCTTGTGTTTAGGTTATGGTTTGAGGATAGATACTGGAAACGGGATGATAAATAATTGGGAATCGAGGTATGTAGGATCTTAAATAGGAGAATTAGACAGAGCGATTTTCTTCTCTCTTTTAGATGTAGACATGACAATTCGTGGAATAATGGAGAAATGTGATCGTATTTTCGAACATTAAATATAAATCTGATACACATATTATGGACACGCTGCAGTTTGTCCGACAATCCGTCACTTATGTCAGTTAGTAGAACGTTACAGTAGTCAAAATGCGGCACCACTAAAGTTTGGATTAAAATTCTTTTAAGAGTTGTAGGAAGAAAATGTTTAAGTCGCTTTAGGGAATGCATTATGGAGAAGATCCTTTTAGATGTTTGTTTTACTTGCTCATGCCATTTTAAATTAGAATCTAAGTGAAATCCCAAGTTTTTAACGACGTCGGTATAAGGAATTTGTTCATTATCTAATATGACAGCCGGCATATTGCCATTGTTTATGAGGTGTAATAGCCTTGGATGTCCGATAATTATTGCTTGCGTTTTGTTTACATTTAGTTTCAGCCCATATTGTCTGGACCATAAAGATATATGCCTGAGGTCAGTGTTTACAATACTATATTAAACAAATTTCACTTGAAATTATTGTAAATTATTCCAATTCAAAAATGAATCATTTTAGTCCTTACTAAAGTTAACGGTAACGTTGGATGCATTTACTGAAAGTCATTACAATCGATCCTCATACTCTCTAGATATTTCAATCTTTCACTCCGAGCTCGAAATAAGAAATCATAGTTGTTTGTCAATAATTTCATCACTTATGCTTGCTGCCATCTTATATTCGACCTATTATTTTGTATACTAAATACCCTATTCTCTTACTTTTCCCATCCAGTTTTCTGAATCTGCACACACGAATAGGTATTTTCCCGATACTGCTTTTTCCCAATGCAATTTTCCCGAATCCAATTTTCCGATTCGAAGTTGCCGAAGCAACTTTCCCGAAATTCAGTTGTTATTAAATTTCCCAAATTCAATTTATAACACGCTTCACCAACAAACAGGCATTTACCATGACTTCCTGTTGTCAGGAAACACTCATTTAATAAATAAAATTACATAATGTAATTTTAAATTCATATGTTACTAAATAATTATGTCTAGTTAATTCATGCCCCAAATGGTAGACAATGACCAATCACATTTCAATATATTTTGTTTTGCAACGAATGGCAGTCGCTCTTTATCGTTTCCTGCTTTTGTTATAAAGAAAGCACCTCCTTTTTAATATTCTGAACAGGTCATAGCATTTTTTTTGTTGTGGCTGACTCTCCAACAAATACATCGAATATAACAAATAATGAACAGATTTCTTGATTTTAGTGAGTTGTTTACTAAAAAATAAATTAATAATCTATAATGTTGGTTATAATGTACAGTTCGATGTGTTTCATTATTTTTCAACTAGGGTGCATTTTTACAATATTGCGATCCTATTTGGCAATAAATATGATTAAGTTGCAGTGAACAAACGTAACCTCACATTTCTGATTTGTTTTCAAACATCGCCGTTTACATTAAATATATAAATATCTTAAAATACTGGTAACTATACTTAAATAATTTTTTTTGAGCAAACAGATTAATTTTATTCATTAAATAGTCCTAACAAATGCCACTCTTGATTTACAAATCATCTAGAAAAATTGGAAATCACTCGTGGCATTACTTATAACTAACAAGCACAAAGTATAATGTTTGCGAGATGCAACATTATGACGTCAGCACATGGAGGGCAGAAGTTCCTGTTGATTGGTTACATATATTTGAAGAGCATGAATGGAGATCGAGACCTTAACTAAATACGAATGAGAGAATATTCAGCGAGGCAATTACTTCTGTGTCACCAAATAATCTGGAACTATTGAAACGACCTAACCAGAGTTCACATAAAGTAAAAGTAAAGTAAAAGTGATCCCACAACAGACACGGAGGTCCTTGGGGTAGTAAGAGGTTAAGGCTCCCACTTTTTCTAGACAATCGGCACTTTACGTCAGCCGGGTTGTCAGCCCTGCGTGACGGCCTACTTTACCCCCAGAACAAGCGTCTGGTACTCATTTCCGTTAGAGGCTGAGTCGACCCCAGGGCCATAGTGCCGCCAGACGGTTTGGGTCAGTTTAAAAATCCTGACCCCAACGGGACTTGAACCCTCGACCCTCCGGCTTGTAGCTAAGTGCCTTAACCACTACGCTACGGCGTGCCCCAAAAGTAAAGTAATCCCACTACAGGCCTCGGGAGGCCCTTGGGGTAGTAGGAAGTTAAGGCTCCTACTTTTTCTAGACAATCGGCACTTGATGTCAGCCGGGTTGTCAGCCCTGCGTGACGGCCGCCTTTACCCCCAGAACAAGCGTCTGGTACTCATTTCCGTTAGAGGCTGAGTCGACCCCAGGGCCATAGTGCCGCGAGAAGGTTTTGGTCAGTTTAAAAATCCTGACCCCACCGGGACTTGAACCCTCGACCTTCTGGCTTGTAGCGCGGTGCCTTAACCACTACGCTACGCACTGTAAATAATATTAATTGGAATTAAAATTATTTAGTGCCCGATAATCTATAATCATTTAATTATTAATTCGGGGAAAAGTATTTCGGGAAAACATAATTATTTAAATTAACATGTATAGAATGCGGATTCGGGAAATATGTTTTCGTGAAAAATATTCTTAGGGAAAATGGATATTCGTGAAAGAGGATTCTGGAATTTGTATGGGATCATTTCCTACAATTAGCGTATTCATGTTGTGTAAAACCTACGTATTCTATGTAAGCAAAATTATTATATGTTTACACACTATGAGTAGCTAATTTCTCAAGAGCTCCGTTGATGCGTTTTCACACTATGACTAGTTAATTATGTCTCAAGATTTGTGTTAGTTGGATTTCAAGACTCAATACTCGACATTACTGTCGCAGTCACGTCAAGTTTTCAAAATAACCACCTCCCATCTCATTGCAGAGCGTACATCAGCGGTATAGTGATTGGCGCATACATTCAAATAGCCTGGCCTCGTTTGAATTATGACCATGGGACTGTCCCCCTTGACATGCATACGTGGTATCCAAACGTCTCCTCACATTGGCATCAAAGTGAGCTGGAGCTCCGTCATGTTGCAGCCACATTCCGTTGCGAAGCCACGTATCATAGGTTCCGTACCTGTGAGGTGTTGTTATGTAATGAGTCTTCAAATCCTTGGAACTAACACTGATCTTGAGACATAATTAACTAGTCATAGTGTGAAAACGCATCATTTCCGGACATTGGTACCTTATTAACAAATGATCAACATATCTCAATATACTACCTCACCTCCATTGTCGGTTTTTTTAATATCCTGTATATGTTGGTGAAAATACTTCGTATAGTTTTTTCTAAGAAAATGAGCAATAATAATTTATTAACACCTTTATCATAAGTAATGGCACGAGCGATTTCCAATTTATCTAGAGAATTTGGAAATCAAGAGTGGTATTTGTTAGGACTATTTAACGAATAAAATTAAGCTGTTTACTCACAAACCATTGTTTAACTATAGTTATTTTAAAATATTTATATATTTAATGTAAACGGCGATCCATATTTGGTTTGTCTTCCGGGCTTATAGGCCGTGGTGCGGTTGTCTTCATACTCGACGTTTCGTCTACTGCTGCAGTAGACCTCATCAGGAGATACTGCGTGCTCTCTGTGAACTCCTCAACAGTCGACCGCAATACGCCGGCCGTGAAAGCCTACAATTATATGTAAACGGCGATGTTTGAAAACAAATCAGAAATGTGAGGTTATGGTCATTCACTGCTGCTTGATCATATTATTTATTGCCAAATAAGATCGCAATATTGTAAGAGTGCACCCAAGTGGAGAAATAATTAAAACACATCAAACGATATATCATAATCTACATTACGGGTTATTCATTTATTTTTTTTAGTAAACAACTCGGTAAAATCAAAGAATATTTTCATTATTGCTATATTCAATGTATTTGTTGGAGAAAAAATGTTTTGACCTGTTCAGAACATTAAAAAGGAGGAGCTTTCTTTATCACAAAAGCAGGAGCTGATAAAGAGAAATCGATAAAGAGCTAGGTGAAACACGACTGTCGTTGATTGTAAAACAATATTCATTGAAGGGTGATTGGTCATTGACTAGCATTTGTGGCATGAGTTAAATAGTCTAAAAAAATTGACAAATTAACTGTTTTCGTTAATTTCTAAACTGTAAGTACATTTTTAAATCAAACTTTATTTACTTTTTTTAATACAGTATCGCTTTTGGTTAACAAACTTAAACAAATACTAGAATAAATTTAGAATCTAATATTAGCACTTTCAGGTTTATTAATAGTGTATATATTAAGGTCCATTAGACTGTAAATTTCCGAGACATGCTATAGAGAACGAACTTGCTATCAGTACTTTTATTTAGTTACTTTGTTCAAAATTTTCAATCGCATGTAGATTACGGTGGTTGTTACAGTATAATGGAAATTTTACTAACACAATCCATATAAATAATCTCTCATACCAAATTGATACATTTTTACAGCTGCTATGGTTTCGAGGCAGTTAATTTTAATGGGAACTAGAAAACCGGACTGATAAAATTTACACAACTGGTTCCCAGTTTGTTATAATTTATAGGTATCATCTTCTTTAATCATCAACGAAATCATACACCATAATGAGTTATTTCTCTCTCTCTCTCTCTCTCTCACTCTCTCTCTCTCTCTCTCTCTCTCTCTCTCTCTCTCTCTCTCTCTCTCCCTCTACCACAGTATAACCTTTTTTTTTATAGGTACTTATACATGCCCTACGCCATACGGGCCTTAAATGGACGCGGCATATCGGAAGAGGATTTTTATATAAATATTTATTAAACTCATAGTGTACATTATAATACAATTACTGGAAGTTATTGTCATCAGCATAGAATTTTAAAGGCTTACTTCTTGCTATGCAGTCAATAAGGTGGTATTGTTGACGGGAGAGGATTTTTACCTCTGGATTGCACACTTTTTTCCCCACACAAGGAAATGGAAGACCTTCGGGAATGTGTGATCAGCTGAAAGCCGAAGCCACCCCGAGACAACACGAGCATTTAAGACAATATACACCATTTACTCTTTCATGCTAAGAAAAGCTAATATAATTAAGTGATTCCGGGCTATGTGGCCGTTTAAAAATGCGCATTGTATAAATACATGGATTAGTAGAATATTTAAACAAATGTTAGAGCAAAATAAAATTATATTTATTTCTAATAATTTAACGTATTACAGCTTCTGATTTCCTGTGCTAGGGAATTACAGTTGTGAGTGGAGAAGATAGTATATGATGTTGAACTATAATATTAACCTAGAGATTATGATGTGATTGTGTATTTAAATTTTTAGATTTTGGAAACAATAATCTAAATACCTTGGAATCGAACTATCTTGTGTAGGAGAAACTGACAATGTAATTCTCTTCAAGACAAGACAAACCAAATAAAAAAAATAATAATAAAGGAATGTATTGCTGAAAAAATCATACAAAGGATAAATAAGAATAAAGGATTAAAAATAAAAAGAGAGAAAATTTAGCTTTAAAATAATGATATATAATGAAGAATGGAAGTAAAAGAGAGGAAAATTGAAGAAGAGAAGAAAATATTGGATATAAAGTTGGTACCTGATAAGTCAGTCGTCCTCAACTAAATTATTAATCTTCATCAAGTAATTCCAATATGGAGGCCTTTCAAAAACAATGTTTCATCTTCAACTGACTTACCAGGTACCAATTTCACATTTAGTATCTTATTACATAACCTCAACGGTGCTTTAATAAGAATTTTAAAAGTGTTGAGAAGAATATAACAGAAAATGAAAGAAGAAGTGGGGGATAAGAGAGTTGGCGAGGAGTTTTGCAGTAATTGAATGTCTCCTAATATTTTTCACATTACTTAGGAAATTAGAGTAATCTATACGAAGTTAGGTTGTGGGGAAAAATAGACTACTTTGAAGAGTATAACAGCACATTAATTGTGAAGCAGAAACACTTGCAGCTCGGGGCTACACGCTCCATTACCTCCCGCATGTGTCTGACTCTAGGCATCTTCGACTTTGCATTTTCAAACAACTGCACAGCATCAAAATCTAACAATCCGTGTTACAAAACTCCTCTAAAATTATTTTAGAGTAATAATAGTAATAATAAAAATAATAATAATAATAATAATAATAATCATAATAATAATAATGTTTTACTTATTCTGGCAGAATTACGGCCATAAAAGGCTTTCTCTTCCACTCAACCAGCACAAATACAAATAAATATTTGTCAAATATAGATGTACACTATACTAATTATAAACAGTTAAAGATACATTAAATGTAGCAATGTAAATTTCATGTACAAATAACATTTTATACGATAATAACAATAATAATACTTACGATAATAATAATATCCATCCATAGTAATTCTGCCCGAAGGCAGGTCCTTCACTGCAATCATAGCATTTTCATGCTATGCTTGCAGCTTTACTAGGGAATTTTGTAGGTGTGGTAGCTTCCCGTTGCTTTCCACACCGGTGAAGGATGATGATGATAATGATAATGGTAAGGATGATAATGATAAGGATTATGGCCATATGATTTCGGGGACCGTTTGGGCCTTAACGTTTTCCTGACATTTGTCTTCCAGGTGAGGAAAAACCCCGATAAAAACCTAACAAAAAAAAAGTGTCCCGACCGGGGATCGAACCCGGGCCCGCTGCGTGACAAGGCAGCACGCTACCTCGAGACCACAGCGGTGGACATGATGATAATAATAATTATAATAATAGTATGAATATGATAAATTATACGAGAAACACCAATTAATATATATACCTTACACTGGGTAATGATGACGTCGCGGTTAGAGCAAATATAAATTTATATTCCTTTTAAAAGTTGCCAATGTCGGGCAACACCTTATTTCTTGTGGTAGGGAATTCCAGTTGCGAGAAGTGAAGATAGTATATGACATGGAGTGATGTGATGTCCTATGTTGCGGTATATTAAGCAAGAGGCTATGTTGTTGTATTGTGTTTAAGTTATGGTTTGAGGAGAGATGCTAGAAACGAGATGATAAATAATTGGGAATCGAGGTATGTAGGATCTTAAATAGGAGAATTAGACAATGCGATTTTCTTCTCTCTTTTAGATGTAGCCAAGACAATTCGTGGAAAAATGGAGAAATCTGATCGTATTTTCGAACATTAAATATGAATCTGATACACATATTATGGACACGCTGCAGTTTGTCCGACAATCCGTCACTTACGTCAGTTAGTAGAACGTCACAATAGTCAAAATGCGGCATCACTAACGTTTGAATTAAAATTCTATTAAGAACTGTAGGAAGAACATTTTTGAGACGCTTTAGGGGTATAGTGTAAACGAAATTTTCAGAGTGCCTGTATGTATTGTATTTATTCAATGCGATACTGTAAAATGTAATTGTTCAATAATCTAGTAGATTAATGGAAAATTGTACATTTATTTTGTTTGAATTACACAAATCCCTGATGGTATCAGATTGCATTGTGGGTTAAAATCGATACAGTAATGGATATCTTCAAACTGTATTCTCTATGAATTCAATTACAAGATAATTGCAAATACACATGAACTGCCAGGAAGACCACATCATGTTGAGTGCTGCAAGAGAAAGAAGCCATAGAAGTAAATTCAAATTAAGATATCAGTGGTGTTACAATATTGTTTCAAGTGTTAAATTTAGAATAGAATAGAATAGATTTATTTAGCCTGGTGGAGTTAAGGCCATGTGGCCTTCTCTTCCACTCACCAGAACAAGCATATGTTACATATGAATAAAAAAATACAATAATAGTCATATAAAACAGGACAAACATATGTTACACATGAATACAAAAAAATTGCAATAATAGTCATATTAAACAGGACAAACATGTTACATATGAATACAAAAAAAAGTTACAATAATAGTCATTGAACAATTAATTATCTGTCATATTGAATAATAATGAAATTGTCTAATAATAGAATGAAACTAAATACAATTAAAATTAAATTAATGACACAATGAATAAAAAAGGAATAACAGCTCGAATCTACTATGCATAAAAGAAGAGAAAAAAAATACAAAGAAAGTAATAAATTGCAATACATAAGATTACATCTGTTGAAGTCATAAAATCTCAGCTAATTTTCATTGTTTCATGACTATTAGCGAAATTATCCAAAATAAAATATGTACCTCTTGTACAAAAATGAATCAAATTTATACAAAATAAATTTTGAACGTGTAAATATTTTTAATGGAATATAGTAAACGCCCCTTTATTCGCGGTTCCCTTATTCGTTTTCGTTATTCGCGGGTAAAAAATTGCGACACAGTTCCTCTATTTACGACTAAGAATGTCTTTATTCGCGTATCCAGTCGGTATAGGTATAATGATTAGTATCCTTTATTAACTCATCGGCAACTTTTTTTACTGCAGGCATTTGTCAAGGCGGCTTTTACAAAGAGTGATTCAAACCAAATGGACAAATTAATATCAAAGTAAAACAAACCTTATTGTCACTAAGCCTAAAGTTCGTTGTTAAAAGCCACCGCCGCAGTATTTCACGTGCCGCTGTGTCAATTGATAAATTCCGCTCTCTCCATAATCGGTGTTTATTGTTTCAACTTGTCATTCGTTGCAATAATTTTGATTGGATAACACTTGTCTCTACTGCTTTGTTTTCAGTTTATAATGTCGAGTAAAAGGAAAGAAAATTAGTTCCGAAGCGGTAAAAAGTAGTGTTGCCGCTTAAAGTAAAAATAGAAAAGCTTGACCGTTTATGCGCTTTGGCGTACCCTCCGGGAATCAAAATCGGGCAATTGGTATAAATCTATGATTAGCCCCACAGATTTCAGAACATTGTCCATACTATAATTAATAATCCTACCATACCTACTATTAAATTCTTATTCTCCGGAATAGAATGTAGGGGCTCTACCGACTACGCCACGGAGACGGACAGTTAAATTTTAATATAATTAGTGTAGTCCTTTATTTGAGTTCATGATGAGGAATAGGCTAGCTTTTATTAGTTGTATATATTGACCTGTCCCGCGCCGTAGCCGAGCGGTTAAGGTAGGAAGCTTTGGCGCAGAGCTACGGGACTTGCGCTGGTTCGAGTCTCCATGGGGGAAGAAATTTTCTCATGGTATTTCGGCCAGTATGGGATCGGTGCCCACCCAGCATCGTGAGGCAATTGGGTAGCTACAATAAGTAGCGGCTCCAGGTTGAGGAACCAGCTATAACGGCTGGGGGACTCGACATAACCACATGTCACCCCTACACTGGCTGTTGATCATCTGCCTCTGTGATTGACACATGTGGATGTGAAGGGCCAGCAGCCGGCTGGTAAAAGGGCAACCGCTGAAAAGTGGAAAGACCCTCAATAGGAATATATTGACCTTGGTAGACTTGTTGCCATTCTCCATTCTGGTTCGAGGTTTGCCAGGATTGATGGGCATTTCAGAGCGTAATAATCGTGTGTTATAATGCTTCCTTCGGAAGAGAAGGAAGATCGTGGGCTGTCGTAGATTTACGGTATGTAAAAGAACTTTAAGTCTGATATAAGAGGTCTCTGACCAAACGTTGTCGGCCCTTTCACTCCCAGATTTCAGTTGCGAAGCTAATGACCTCAGCTGTTAAAGACGTTAAATTAAATAATACTTAACTACCGTGAGAAATATAACTGCGAATTATGTTACCATTAGAAGTTTTAAGTGTTGGCAGAAACATGAGCAAATAAGTCAGAATGATGTTGTTAACTTAAAATCAATCATCATCATCATCATCATCTAGGGATTAAGCCTGTTGGCTCGTTCCGGTTTCATGAAAGCTAGAATTGCTAAAATTGTTCAGACCATCTTCTGTGTGGGCGACCAACATTTCTCCTTCCGTGCGGTTTATAATTTAGCAATAATTTTGGAAATCTTCTTTCTGGCAGTCTATCAATATGTTCTTTCCAGTCGTTCCTATATTTAATTATTCGGTCTGTAAGTTTGAAAATATTTAGTTCCTTTCTTATATCTTCATTTCTTTTCTTATCCAGCAGAGTGTATCCTGCTATATTTCTTAAAAATCGCATCTCAGCTGCTTCCAATCTTTGTTCTTGTCTTTTAGTGATCGTCCAACATTCTGATCCATACATCAGTACAGGAACAGCCATTACTTTATAAAATTTAATTTTTGTTTCTTTTCTTGTGTTTTTAAGGGTTCTTTTAATAGTGCCACACATTAGATTAAATTTATTTATTTTATCAGTAATATCTTAAATTTTAACATATGATACATTGAAACCTAGATATTTAAAACTGTTCACCTGCTCTAAAATGTTATTATCAATTAGTATTTTTGCTCCTAAGGTATCATGTCCTTTAAATGCTAAAATTTTAGTTTTATTCTTTGAAATTTTTAAACTGTAATTTGCACTTATTTTCTCCAAATTAGAAATAGCTCTTTGTGGATCATCTTCTGAACTGGAAATTAATGACTTATCATAAGTAATGCCACGAGTGATTTCCAAATTATCGATAAATTCACGACTCACGAAGTGAGGAGTGAATTTATCTAGAGAATTTGGAAATCAAGAGTGGCATTTGTTAGGACTATTTAACGAATAAAATTAAGCTGTTTACTCACAAATCATTATTTAACTATAGTTATTTTAAAATATTTATATATTTAATGTAAACGGTGATGTTTGAAAACAAATGAGAAACGATAGGTACGCTTCTACTGCTTCTTTTGTTTATCACTGCAACCAGATCATACTATTTATTGCCAAAGGAACGCAATATTGTAAGAATGCTCTCTAGTGGAGAAAAAATTAAACACATCAATCTGTATATTAATTCATTTTTGATGTCGTATGATGTAAATATGACAATTATATTTTTCTCGATTATTACCTGGGAAAAAATACATTTAAGAAAGTGCAAACAGTGGTTTCTTTTTTTGGTGGTATAATCAATTGCTACAAATGTTGACATGTAAGCACTATTATATACAATCTGGTAGCCGTATTTGTTATAGGCTCAGTCACTGCAAAATAACGGTCAGACCTGTTCAGAATATTAAAAAGGAGGAGCTTTGTTTAATATATGATAATCCTAACACTGATAAATATTTCGTGAAACACGACTCTGATTGGTTGTAAAACAGAAATCATTGAAACGTGATTGGTCATTGACTCCCATTTGGGGCATGAGTTAAATAGTCTATATAATGTATTTATAATGTATTGGCTATTGATCTCACTTCTAATATTTTTATATATCGAACTTGTAATTTAAAGTATTTATCAGAGAGGAGTAGCTCACCGAGTGACATGCACAATAGAGCTTAACCCCTAAAGGCCTTTTCCCTAAAGGGACATACCAGGCTTTATTTATTTGTATATTTATTTATCAGAGAGGTTCTCTATACATGTATACGGTAGACCCATGTAATGGAACTTATAATTTTTTTCTTCAGACATTCACTTAATTTGCTATGTTTCCCCCTTGTCCTAAGGGAATTTAAAGTTAACCTATTAAAAGGTCATGAAGACCATTAGAGAATATGAAACTAGGGTTTACGTTTTTACGTATATCCTCAGTCAACGGCACATGACAAGGTAGCAGCATACCTTGTTTTGTGCTCAGGTCGGCTTTGTATTTCATATATTTCAAATAATATATAGGCTTACAATTTACTAAACGTTTAATATTAAAATAATAACTATTGACAAGACAACACCGAAAAGTTGGGAGACTGAATGCGTTTCAAATCCAGCAACCAATCAGTAGAATGATACTTCTGATCCGAACTTTCCAGAATCAGTAAATCCAGCAACCAATCAGTAGGATGATACTTCTGATCCGACCTTTCCAGAAAACAAAATGCTAATCGATTATATATATATATATATATATATATATATATATATATATATCCGATTTCCGATTGAGGGTCTTTCCACTTTTCAGCGGTTGCCCTTTTACCAGCCGGCTGCTGGTCCTTCACATCCACATGTGTCAATCACAGAGGTAGATGATCAACAGCCAGTGTAGGGGTGACATGTGGTTAGCATGTCGAGCCCCCAGCCGTTATAGCTGGTTCCTCAACCTGGAGCCGCTACTTATTGTAGCTACCCAATTGCCTCACGATGCTGGGTGGGCACCGGTCCCATACTGGCCGAAATACCATGAGAAAATTTCTTCCCCCATGGAGACTCGAACCAGCGCAAGTCCCGTAGCTCTGCGCCAAGGCTTCCTACCTTAACCGCTCGGCTACGGCGCGGGACTTTATATATATATAATATCTATATATACAAGCGTTACTGCTATAAAGTAAATATTCTCTTTAATAATTTGCTTAACTGTTATGTTAGCCACTAGATGGCAGTCGGAAGATCTTTCCGCTACCTCTTGTGTGAATTGAGAATACTACTACATGTATAAGAAAATTGTATGTTTGTCTTGGAATTCTTGGGTAGCTCAGTTGGTTAGAGCGCTAAAGGTACAGACTTTGGAGACTCGAGTTCAAATCCCGACTCAAGCTTTCTTTTCATATAATATTTGCCTTCATTGCCAAATGTCAAAAATATATTTATAATATCTATGTATACAAGCGTTACTGTTATAAAGTAAATATTCTCTTTAATAATTTGCTTAACTGTTATGTTAGCCACTAGATGGCAGTCGGAAGATCTTTCCGCTACCTCTTGTGTGAATTGAGAATACTACATGTATAAGAAAATTGTATGTTTGTCTTGGAATTCTTGGGTAGCTCAGTTGGTTAGAGCGCTAAAGATACAGACTTTGGAGACTCGAGTTCAAATCCCGACTCAAGCATTCTTTTTTTCTTTTCATATAATATATATATATATCTTCTTTGACTGAGAGGTCAGGCTACAAAAAAGCAGTCAGTCAAATAATATATGTAAGAAATATAATATGATAATTTCAAAATTAAAAACTAAAGTAATGGCGTTCCATGGAAAGTATCCAGTAAGAACAAAAATAGTAATAGAAGATAAAGTGATGGAACAGGTTTCACACTTCCAGTATTTGGGCTGCGATATAACTTATGAAAAATAACGAGGCATAAATAAGAAAATGCAGAAATTTCAACATATTTGTGGAACAATCAGGCGAACACTGAGGAAAAAAGTAAGAAAGGATACGCAGCTAAGATTTTACTCAACGATGGCACTACCAGTGGCGATGTATGGAAGTGAGGCCTGGTTCCTGAATGAAAAAAAAAGTAAAATTCAACAGTGGAAATGGATTTCCTACGGGCTGTGAAAGGTTGTACAAGAGAAAAACATATTAGAAATGAGAATATTAGAGAAGAGCTAAAAGTACATCCACTTCTTCAACAAATAGAAGAACACACGAACAATTGGATAGAACATCTGCAAATAATGACATAGGATAGGATACCAAATATGGCACTGATGTATAATCCTGGAGGACGAAGATCGGTAGGAAGACCGAGAAAGCGCTGGGCTGAACAGATCGGAACAGACAAAGACCTAACCGTGAAGGAAGATGATATCTTCTTAAATTAATTTTATAATTTTATTGTCGTTTATCTCTTAATTTCAATAAATTCATTTGGGAAAATTAGTGTGTTTTGCACACTATTATTATTGTTGAATCTCCAAATATTTTGAAACCCTATTTCGCCACAAATGCATGTTAGGGTTGAAGCTTACTACACCAATGTTATACTATACATTGTAAAACAGAAATATTATCTTATGGTTTTGAATGAGTGTTATGAATTACATAAATCGTCTATAAATGTCGTAGAAAAATACTACATACTTTTATGAAAGTGCGTTATGAATTTCATAAAATGTTTATAATAAATTTGGTTCTTAAAAATCTCTTCACATCGGCCGCGGTGGACTAGTGGTTATGCTCCTTCCCTCTGGTCCCTAGGGTCGCGGGTTCAAACTAGGCTGGGGTCGTTGGATTTTTTTAGGATGGAAAAATCCAAGGAGCAAGTCCTCCGGGAGGGACTTTAAGCCATGGGTCCCGATTCTGAAGATTTTCAGGGTCGTAAAAAAATCCTTAAGCCTGAACGAAGAGGCCTCTAAGCAAAATGTTCCGAATATTCCCCTCCTAGCACTACCTTGGTCTCCTAGATGTCAGTATGAGGCGGAACGCTGACCACGGACCACTCAAATGACATCTATAAGAAAACAAGTGTAATTAAATTAGTGTGGTTCAAATTCTTCCCTGTAGGGGGAGAGCGCCTAAATCTCTGTTAAGGGAAACATGGGCTTACAAGAAGAAGAAGAAGAAAAATCACTTCACACATTGAGGTAGAAGCTTCATCATCGTTTAAAAGTAAGTTTAAACAGGATCGTTGTCTTTCGAATACAGGACAATCAAATAAAACATGTTTTACAGATTATATTGATTCTTGACATTTACAATTATGTTCACTCTCTGGGTTAATATCAAATCTCGTAAAATAACTTCCAAATGTTCCATGGACAGTCATAAATTGTGTTAATTTGTAATCTGGAATAAAATGTTTTATATTTAGCCTATGGTGTACTGTAGGAAAGAAGAGCTCTTTAATCAAATAACCATTTGCGTTTCTTTTTCACACTATTAAGGTGCTGCCGGACATTGACAACTTTTAAAAGAAATCTAAGTTTATATTTACTCTAACCTTGACTTCATCATTACCCAGTGTAAGGTATATATATATATATATATATTAATTTGGTGTTTCTCGTATAATTTATCATAAGTAATGCCACGAGTGATTTCCAAATTATCGATAAATTCACGACTCACGAAGTGAGGAGTGAATTTATCTAGAGAATTTGGAAATCAAGAGTGGCATTTGTTAGGACTATTTTAACGAATAAAATTAAGCTGTTTACTCACAAATCATTATTTAACTATAGTTATTTTAAAATATTTATATATTTAATGTAAACGGCGATGTTTGAAAACAAATGAGAAACGATAGGTACGCTTCTACTGCTTCTTTTGTTTATCACTGCAACCAGATCATACTATTTATTGCCAAAGGAACGCAGTATTGTAAGAATGCTCTCTAGTGGAGAAAAAATGAAACACATCAATCTGTATATTAATTCATTTTTGATGTCGTATGATGTAAATATGACAATTATATTTTTCTCGATTATTACCTGGGAAAAAATACATTTAAGAAAGTGCAAACAGTGGTTTCTTTTTTTGGTGGTATAATCAATTGCTACAAATGCTGACATGTAAGCACTATTATATACAATCTGGTAGCCGTATTTGTTATAGGCTCAGTCACTGCAAAATAACGGTCAGACCTGTTCAGAATATTAAAAAGGAGGAGCTTTGTTTAATATATGATAATCCTAACACTGATAAATATTTCGTGAAACACGACTCTGATTGGTTGTAAAACAGGAATCATTGAAACGTGATTGGTCATTGACTCCCATTTGGGGCATGAGTTAAATAGTCGTATTTATACTATTATTATTATTAGCATTATTGTTATATTATTATTATTATTGTTATATTATTATTATTATTATTATTATTATTATTATTATTATCATCATCATTATTATTATTGTTATTATCGTATAAAACGTTGTTTGTACATGAAATTTACATTGCTACATTTAATGTATCTTTAACTGTTTATAATTAGTATAGTGTACCGGTATATCTACAGTATATTTGTCAAATATTTATTTGTATCTGTGCTGGTTGAGTGGAAAAGAAGGCCTTATGGCCTTATCTCTGCCAGAATAAATAAAACATTATCATCATCGCCATCATCATTATCATTATTATTATTATTATTATTATTACATAACAATGAACTACATGGTCTTTATAGGGAGCCAGATATAATAATAACAGTTAAGTCTCGTAGACTGCGATGGGCAGGACATGTTGCACGTATGGGGAATGAAAGACGTGCATGGAAGCTTCTTGTGGGAAAACCAGAGGGCAAACGCCCAGTTGGTAGACCAAGAATGAAGTGGGAGAATAACATTAATTATGATTTGAGGGAAGTAGATTATACAGGGAATGATTGGAAAGCATTAGCTCAGGATAGGGGTGTATGGAGAGCTTATGTCCGTGCGGCCATGAACTAAGGGTTCGATAGTGCCAGTTAGTAAGTATTATTATTATTATTATTATTATTATTATTATTATTATTATTATTATTATTATTATTATTATTATTATTATTATTATTATTATTATTATTATTATTATGGGAACATAAGTGGCGAATTGAGTGACGTTTTGATGAAGGGTTGCTGGACGGTTGTTATGAAACCCAAAAACAAACCGCACTTAGTTGCACGACGATAAATGTACCGCAAATAAATCTATAGTAACGGCACGTTAACTTTAACTAAATCACCACCATTACACCACGTCATGTAAATAACCACAAATCAATTTTACTGAAGAGAAGAGGGCGGTTATGGGTAAGAATGGCTGTTTACTGGAGGGTATGTAGTGTGTACAGATATAATATATCTTCACTAGCACTGTTCTTTCTCCCCCCCAAACCTTCTCTCTCAGCCTCAAAAATTCCACTCTGTCGCCATTTTTCCTCATATAACAACCATTTAGTAGTCTCACCATTGATTCATTTCCTCATCTAAAAATTTAAAAGGAAGAAAGAAGAAGTTACCATACTCTAGGTCGTAAAGTGAAGAACTGTTTTTTTTATGGATGTCTGGAAGCGAATTCATATTTACGTCATGTAAACTGAAAATGGGACGTAGGTTTCCGTCTCCGTAGCTTTTAAATTTAAAAATCAGTTATTTTAGTTAACATATGGAACGTAAATATTGTCAGTCAGTAATTTTAGTTGATTAAAATAAATAAAAAATAAACCGAACTATCAACTAAACTTATGTCAGAGAAATACCATAATATTATATTGAAAGAATGTATCTCACAAAGTAATTTCTCTCATCTACTGTTTATTATTGTCATCATAATCATCATCATCATCATTATTATTATCATTTTTATTTTTTAAATGCCCCCAGTTTTTGTCATTTTAGACATTTCTGGTTTCTCTCCTGGCAATGGCGTAATTGTAACCCACTTCTGAGGTTGGGGGCCTGGAAGACGGGATTACGTTGTCCCGATGATATGATGGGTGATGATGATGATAGTGGTGCGCCAGAAGAGTCCTTAATCCTAAGCTTAATCTAACATAAATATGAATGATGATGATTGCTATGCCCATATGATTTCGGGGACCGTTTGGGCCTTAAAGTTTTCCTGACATTTGTCTTAGAGGTGAGGAAAAACCCCGATAAAAACCTCACCCAGAAAAACTGTCCCGACCGAGGATCTAACCCGGGCCTGCTGCGTGACAAGGCAACACGCTACCTCGAGACCACCGCGGTGGACTATTATTATTATTATTATTATTATTATTATTATTATTAATATTATTATTATTATTATTATTATTAATATTATTATTATTATGTGATGAGTTTGAGTATTTGGGAGTAAAAGTAGATAAAGAGGATAAACAATAAAGTGATATTAAAAACAGAATAAATAAAGGTAGAGCAATAACAGCAATGATGAATGGAGTCTTATGGAACAGACATATAACCAGGAAAAATAAGTTACAAATATATAATGCAATAGTGAGAAGTACTGTCACATATGTAGCTGAATTTTGGAAATTCAACTGAAACTTAGAACAAAAACTTATGTCGATGGAAATGAATTTCATATAGAGAGCAGCAAGATGTTCAAATTATATAAAATAGAAAGAAATACTGTCATACGAGAAAAAATTAATATAAATTATTCAATAGTAGGCTATATAAGATATAAACAATTAAAATTGGTATGGGCACGCACGACGAATGCAAGTAGAAAGGTAACTCAGTAAAACATTGGAATGGTGTCCATCGGAAGAAGAAGGAAAGAAGACCTCGAAACTCATGGATACAAGAAATAAGAACTGGAATGAGAACAAGAGGACTGTAGGACGTGGAGTGGATGGATAGAGACGAGTGGAGAAGGAAAACAAAACTTTAGGCACAGAAATGTGTGTAAACATTAAAAATCTGTATACATAATAATAATAATATTATTATTATTGTTATTACTATTATTATTATTATTATTATTATTATTATTATTATTATTATTATTAATGTCGCTCTTTAATTAACGTGAGAATTTAATCTGGAAGTAAAAACAGCAGATTATGTATTCCCAGAGGCTTACTTTTTGGGCTTGAGGTTCATTTAATTTACGAGACGAGGCCGCGGCTTTAGTTTCTTTCCGATTGAACACATATTCAAGATTTTTACTTCGTGAGAAATCCGTAGACTCCTACCGGGTTTGATTAGAACGGTGACCATATTACACCTTAAATAACTTTCAACAATTCTCTGAAGTCCATATTGTGTGTTATCTTTTGACGCATGTAACACGTTTCGTCTAAATTTATTCTAATAATAGGTCTACATTTTAATTGGCATAAACATGACTAGGCTTTAAAAAAAGGACTAGTTATTTTTTTAATTTATTTTCCCCCAAGTAGACTTTTTTTAGACACGGTCAATATACAAGCAATCTAATTCAAAATTTGTCACATTATTAATGATAACAACTGGATTTCCGAAATTTAGCTTAATAATAATACCTAGATGTCGCCCAGCGGTCTAAATTCGACCACAATTCATTAAATTTTTAAGTTTATCACAAATACGTCAGTATGCATTAATTTTCCATTTATTTTAAATACCAACGATAGAGTATAGCTTGGTGAAGCCATATTAAAAAAAACAATAACGCGTCATTTGACATTTGTATACTATTTATACTATTTAAATTTTCATTTGGCCTATTGTTATGTGTACGGGCATATATATCCCTTCCTCTTTGTCTCTCACTTCAATCCTCAAAGTTCTATGTCGATGCATAATGGAAGTAGGTGCGAATATGTAAATGTAAAAAAATGCAATGAAATTACTGAAACAAAGATTACACAGGGTTTTATAAAAATCTAAATAATAAAATGTACTCACTTTTTAAGTCACTTATAATAAATAACCGAAAGTAAGTCAATTCACATTGCTGCTGCACAATTTTCTTTTTGCAACAATGCACTTTCAGTATGAACGTAAAACAAATGAATGAGTACACAAAAGAATGAGTAATACACACAAATTCCTTAGAGACAATTTATTTTATTTTGTTTAATTTAATTTATTTGTAACATAATATATTATACATAAATTGTATTTACCTGCACTCCTTCTCTATATGAACTTTAATTATGGCAAATATCACACTCCTCCGTGCGGGAAATCTGCTTAAAAAGGAGTACAAAGCTTTTCTTTTACGTATTGCTCGGATTCTGTTTCGTTAAAAAATATTAATATAGAAAATTTAAAAATCTGAAGGGAAAAAAATTACACATTTGTTGAAAATGTAGACCTAGATATACTACGTAGATGCACTAAAATATTATAATATTCAAAATATTCGAGCATGGATCATAGCACGGTGTTAATGGTCGCATTTTAAATAAATGAATGTAACGACATTTTCACAATTATAAATTGGCCTTGAGTTAGTATTAGCGAAATCCGGAGTTTGAACCTCCCAATCTCGACTATGTCATTTTTTTTTCCAGTTGTCATGGTAAATGGAAGTTTAGAATTTTACTAAAATTCCTTTCATGATAAGCTTCATTTCATACGGTTAATTTTAACCGAAAACACATAGACAATGCAATTGCGCAGTCTCTAAACCAAAGATCCGAGAGGCTATGTTATTAAAACTGTTAGCGTCTCTGTAAATAAGAACTAAATAAAAAAATATAAATAATCAATTGCGTTGGTGTTTACTTGATGAAAATCCATATTCATTAATTAAATAAAAATAAAACTTAGTTTTATTTAATTGTCATATTTATTAAGATATAATTCAGTGACAGCTGTTTCGGTACACTGTACCTTCTTCAGACATGTTAAATTATGAATTATATCTAAATAAATATGAAAATGAAATAAAACTAAGTTTTATTTTTATTTAATTAAAAAAAATATAACGTTCAGTTACTTACGTGACAACATAATATGCCTCTTTTGTGCGTGTGTGCGTATAATTTTACTTTTTATAAAACTTGTTTTCCTTCTTTCCTTGATCATATTTTATTGGAGCACTTATTGCCTCAAGTGCCTCATAAGGCCTGTAGTGGAATCACTTTAAAATGTGTTCACTCTTTGCTGTAAAAGAGTAGCTCTGATTCCTTAACTTAAAAGAAAAACATACATAAGAGGTTTACGGTGACTGAGACAGATTTTTAATAAAGAGTACCTTTCAAGCAGTAGCTGCAACTTCATTTAGGTTTGTGTTTTAGAAAAGTGCTGGATAAAATAACTTTGCGCTTTAATAAGAAATAACCCCATGTAGATTGATCCGAAATCCGTTGCTTCTACTTAGAGCAATGTAGCAGGATAAACACCAATTTCACATAATTATATTGTTTGTTTCGCCTATTCATTGAAAAATTAAAAGTTGATTAACTAACTAACTCACTGGCATTATCGAACCCGTGGGTTCTTGGCCGCGCGGACATTAACTTACCATACATTCCTATCCAGAGCTAATGTTTTCCAATCATTCGCTGCATAATCTACTTCACTCAAATCATAGTTAATGTTATTCTCGTACCTCATTCTTGGTCTACCATCTGGACATTTTCCCTCCGGTTTTCCTACAAGAAGCTTCCACGCACGTCTTTTATTACCCATTCGTGCCACATGTCCTGCCCAAAGCAGTCTACGAGACTTAACTGTTCTTATTATATATTTTAATTGTTCCACACACACAACTACATTTATTAAATTTGTTAAAAATACTTTCGTTTTTATAATTTAATTCTGTTCAAAATATACATCCAGCATATATTGGAGCAGTGGAATCGATATTGTGGAGGCATGGGAGTACCAGTCCAAGGTGGCACAGTACATCCCTTATTATTTGCAGACGATCAAGTGTTGATAGCTCAAGAGTCGTGAGGATGTGAAATACATGATGAGAAAACTTCTAAATGCTTTTGAAATAGGAGGATTAAGAGTAAACATGGAAAAACCTGAATATCTTGTAGTAGGAGGAAGTGGACGAGATATATCCCTATCCCAAGGAATTATTAGAGCTGTTAAAAAATTTAAATATTTGGGATCACTTATTGATGAATCAGGGAGTTGTAAAGCTGAAGTAGATAGCAGGTTAGTACAAGCACGAAGAGCCATAAAAATGTTGAATGGAGTACTGTGGAGTAGGACCATGTCAAACCACACGAAGAAGAGGATTTTGAAGTCTGTTGTGGAAAGCATAATGACTTATGGTGCTGAGGGATGGACTTTGGTAGAGGGACAAAAAATTAAGATTTTGGCAGTGGAGATGGATGGAATAAGACGCAGTGCCAGGGTGTCCAGGTTGGAAAGAAGAAGAAATGAAGAAGTGAGGCAGATGATGGATATGGAGGAGACAGTGGTGGAAAGGATCGAAAGACGAGCTCTTCAGTGGCATGGCCATGTCAGGAGAATGGAGGATGATAGGTGGATCAAAACTCTTTTGGAATGGTCACCTTCTGGTAGAAGGAAACGGGGCAGGCTAAGAACAACTTGGAAAGGAGAGATCCATAGATTGATGAACGACCGAGGTCTGGAGGAGGATGAATGGCGTAATTGGCAAGAATGGCGAATGGGAATACGGGGTAACCGCTGAAAAGTGGAGAGACCCTCAAAAGTAAGTAAAGTAAGATTCCATAACCCAGGTATTTAAAATGGTTCACTTGTTCAATGGGTTCCCCCTCCAGAATTATTTTAGCTCTTACTGTATCAGAGCCCTTAAAAGCTAAGATTTTGTTTTACTTATTGATATTTTGAAATTATAATTCTGTATAGTATTATCAAAAAAACATTAAAATGAAAAATATATAAAACTGTTATACTCCCTGTTATTTTACAAGGATCCAAAACATTGACTCTTACTTTAAGGAATGAGAAAAGATTACATTATTTGAGAATAAAGTTCTTACAATTTTTTAGACCAAAGATGATCAAACAGACAAGCGAATGGAGAAGACTGCTAACGGTGAGCTATATGATTTTTTTATGGGAAGCCAGAACAGTTAAGTCTTGTAGATTGCGATGGGCAGGACATGTGGCACAAATGGAGAATACAAAAGAGACATGCAGACTCCTTATATGAAAATAAGAGGTAAGAAATAATGAGGTCGGAAAACAATATTAACCATGAATTGAGGTATTATATAGGGGATGATTAGAAAAAATTAGTTCACATAGGGATGACTGGAGAACTTATATTCGCGCGGCCGTGAACCTATGGGTTCGATAGTGAGAAAATATTAGTTCACATAGGGATGACTGGAGAGCTTATATTAGCGCGGCCGTGAACCTATGGGCTCGATAGTGCTAGTGAGTTAGTTATTCCTTTCAGGTTAATTTTGGCTTTTGTATACTTACTTACTTACTCACTGGCACTATCGAACCCGTAGGTTCATGGCCGCGCGAACATAAGCTCTCCATACATCCCTATCCTGAGCTAATGCTTTCCAATCATTCCCTGTATAATCTACTTCCCTCAAATCATAGTTAATGTTATTCTCCCACTTCATTCTTGGTCTACCAAATGGGCGTTTTCCCTCTGGCTTTCCTACAAGAAGCTTTCATGCAAGTCTTTCATTCCCCATACGTGCAACATGTCCTGCCCATCGCAGTCTACCAGACTTAACTGTTCTTATTATATCTGGCTTCCTATAAAGACCATGTAGTTCATTGTTATGTAGTCTTCTCCATTCACCTGTCTGTTCATCTCTCTTTGGTCCAAAAATTTTCCTAAGTACTTTATTCTCAAATACTTGTAATCTCCTTTCCTCCCTTAAAGTAAGAGTCCATGTTTGCAGCCATATAATATAACTGGTAGAATAACAGTTTTATATATTTTCAGTTTAACGTTTTTGGCTTTTGTATAGAATCTGAAATGTACATGTGCGCACCAGCTAGATGATTATTATTTCAAGGTTTTTTTAGTAAAGTTTATGTTCTGTCGCTACTAAATCCCATTAGTAAGCCAGAAACATTTCACATTCACGTTCGGGCGAATATGACCTTTAAAAAGCATAACATAGAGAGGTCACCACGCCCCAAGAACTTTTCGTGTTTTATGCGGGTTTCGCCGGAAAATGTATATACGAGTAGTTGCAGCAGCTTTACTTCTTGTTTTAACATGCATATGTTATTGTAGAGTTTTCTGCTGTTACTAAAATCTTTGTAAGTAGTATTTTACGTTTAATTACATAACGTTATACTCAGGTATAGCAAAAAATATGAAAATAGGGTTTCATTCACCATTTTAATAATTGAATAGTTGCCCCGAAAAGAGACCTAATCCACAAAAATTCGGTAAGTTGAGTTTTCAGTGGATTGGTGATCTATCAGGAGAGTATCACGGCATGGCGCATGTAAAATTATCCATATTCTCTTCCAGATCTGTTTTATTTGTTTTTAAAAGTTGGCTTTCAAGCGAATAGTGATCTATATGTAACAAAATGATGGAAGCAGTTGATCAAGTCATTAATAGCAATGCAGAAAAATAATTACTGCACATGTGCAAATCCATTAACCACAGTTCCGTGAATTCTAATCAGAATCTTAAAGAAATTGAGTGAAAATAAGAAAGTCACAAAGAATGTAACGAAATAACATTAAATGCAAAATTAATACTGAAAACTGGTCAAGTTAGACATTTTTCTAATTGATTAAGTGTTCAATATGTATTTTCTATTTCTTATTATAGCATTTTTAGTTAACCCTTAAATTCATAATGTATCCCATAGGATACATCAGTTAGTTTAATTAATTTAATACGAGTATTTTAAATAAATCAGAAGAAAACGAACAAAAAGAAACCACTTAAATATGTGTCTAATTATACAACGTACCTAATAATAACAGTTATACAAGATCCCGTTTTCACTGCGGCCCGGCAAATTTAAATAACAGAGACAAGAAATTTGTGTTATATCAATTTAAGGGTTAATTATGTGTTAGATCATTTTTCCACTCTATACATATACATCAATTTTGCACTCAATTCTTTATTAAATTGTTGAAGTTTAGTTATTACCATATTCTTTTGCATTCAAATTTAGTATATATGATTGCAGTAGGATGATAGATTAAAATTTATATGATATAATAAAGGTAATAGCCTCAAAATGAACTTTTTTTTTCGTTTTCCCAACAATTTATAGTTTGTAGGTTAGATCTCTTTTTGGAGTAACTATTTAATTATAAAAATCTATAATTTTACAACAGAAAAAGTTTCATATCTAAATATAGACCACAATAAAAAGACCCATGAAATACTTAAACTTTAAGAATTCTATAATTTGAAGCGCAGCTAATTTTATATGATTGAATTTTTATAATAAATCATAAATACAATTTTTATTTCAATTTCAATTTGGAATGCAACTCATGCTGTTATTGTAAAGATTTACATGTAAATGATCAAAAGGTTTGTGATCATAAAAGTCCAACACAGCTTTCATTTTAATGACTGAGGACAACTAGGGAAAGAGTCCAATCAGATTGGTCCGATCGCAGGTTTTAACTCCTGATCGTCTGAATAAGAGACTCAGATACTAGTTCTGTGACAAGTTATTCGGTAGCAATATGACCTTGAATATAGTAATATAGATCACTATTAATGAAGAAAACTATAAACACATAAGAGTAAAAGGATGCACAAGAATTGGCCAGATAAGATATGAGGATATCCGTGAACATCTGCAGATCTACTTCTTACTTACTCAACTGGCACAATGAATCCATAGGTTCATGGCGGACATAAGCTCTTCATACATCCCTATCCTGAGCTAATGCTTTCCAATCATTTCCTGTATAATCTACTTCCCTCAAATCATAGTTAATGTTATTCTACCACCTCATTCTTGGTCTACCAACTGGGCGTTTTCCCTCCGGCTTTCCTACAAGAAGCTTCCATGCAAGTCTTTCATTCCCCATACGTGCAACATGTCCTGCCCATCGCAATCTCCGATACTTAACTGTTCTTATTATATCTGGCTTCCTATAAAGACCATGTAGTTCATTGTTAGGTAGTCTTCTCCATTCACCTGTCTGTTCATCTCTCTTTGGTCGAAAAATTTTCCTAAGTACTTTATTCTCAAATACCTGTAATCTCCTTTCCTCCCTTAAAGTAAGAGTCCATGTTTCGCACCCATATAATATAACTGGTAGAATAATAGTTTTATAAATTTTCAGTTTAACGTTTTTTGAAAGGAGTTGAGACATCAAGAGTCTCTGTAATGCATAATAGCACGCATTTCCAGAATTGAGTCTATGTTTAATTTCTTTGTGCATCTCATTCCTATTTGTGATTATTGTTCCTAGGTATTTGAATTCAGTCACTTCCTCAAAATTTCCATAAAATATAATATACTTAACAACAAGAATCAGTGGAAAGAACATGTAGAAAGAATGGAAGAAACATTACCAAATAAAATCTGAACATTATTTTCCGAGAGGAAGAAGATATGTCGGACATCCTCGGAAGAGATGATCTTAGATCTATTAGTGAAGACGTAACAGGCAATTAATGCCTAAACCAGGAAGTGAAAAAGAAGTAGAAGACCATACACACATTTGTCCCTATTTCATTGCAATCTCTACATAATATGGATGTTACCATTCGAACCATCTGGAAAAATACATATACCCTATAAACGTGTAACAGCTATAAAATAAGAACTGTTGAGATAATTTGGCTGAAGTGTGGCAATAAAAACAATAGATTTGCATCTCTGCGGTTGGGTAATAAAAGACAAAAGCAATTTATGTAACAATAACGAAATTTACAATGTTGTTAAAGATCATCATCAAAATAAATGTGAAACAGGTATATAACATGGCATTACAATGCATGGCGCACCATCTCTCCGTGACACATTCTGGAACAATATGTGCGATCGTCTGTCAATTACGTAATCTCCAAATCTCCAGACCTCATATAAACTGAATTTCTTCCTCTGGCATATTGTGAAGAATTTGGTTGCATTCACAGCGATTCATAGTTGTTCATATTATCAGCAGTAATCTAACCTCACATTAGATTTGCAGAGACTATTTAGCGAATAATGCATCAAAGGCTAAAAAAATTATAATATTTACAAAATGTCTATTTACGTATTCCGATCTTACTTCCGGGCGATTCCTAAGCCGGCTGTATACTTATAAATAGCATATCTTTACTGTAAAAACACTTTGGGCTTGGGAAAAATCATTAACAGATGATTGTAGGAGAAATAACTATTAACAATAATGCAGATTTATTTTAAAACATTTAATATATTTTTTAGAAGAGTAAGAGTGAACTATATGGTTTTTATAGGAAGCCAGATATAATAACAGTTAAGTCTCGTAGACTACGATGTGGCACGAATGGGAAATGAAAGACGTTCATGGAAGCTTCTTGTAGGAGAACCAGAGGGAAAACGCTCAGTTGGTAGACTAAGAATGAGGTTGGAGAATAACATTAACTATGATTTGAGAGAAGTAGATTATATAGGGAATGATTGAAAAGCATTAGCTCAGAATAGGGATGTATGGAAAGCTTATTATGTCCGCGCGAACATGAACCGACGGGTTCCATAGTGCAAGTGAGTAAGTAGGTAAGCTACAGAATTAACATTTTTTTCAGTAATTTTTTTATTTATTTTCTTTTGGCATTTCTTGCTGTACCATATCGATCGTACATTGTTGAATCGATATTCTTGTCAAAGAAGTTAATTTGCGGAGATATCTCTCATTACGAACAGGAAGAGCAATTTTATCAACAGGAAGAGGCAAAATTACCGGTATATGAGATAAATAGTCATAAGTAATGTCACGAGTTTTTTTCCAAATGATCGATAAATTCACGATGTCACGAAGTAACGAGTGAATTGACTAGAGAATTTGGAAATCAAGTGTGGCATTTGTTATGACTATTTAACGAATAAAATTAGGCTATTTATTCACAAATCATTATTTAAATATAGTTATTTTAAAATATTTATATTATTTAATGTAAACGGCAATGTTTGAAATCAAATGAGAAACAGTTATTATATTTCATTTGTTCACCGCTGCAACCAGATCTTTTTAGGCTATTTATTGCCAACGGATCGCAATATTGTAAGAATGCACCCTAGTGGAGAAAAAATTAAACACATCAAACAGTTTATAACCAACCTTATAGGCCATTAATTAATTTCTGACGTCCTATGATGTAAACTATATTTTTATGGAATGTAAATATCTGGGAAATAACACGTTTAAGAAAGTGTAAACAGTATTCTTTATTGTGGTATAATTAATTACTACGAATTCTATTCTATTATATCCTGCAAGCAGTATCTGTTTACATTCGAGCACTATATTATACAATCAGGTAGACGTATTCTTACAGAGTCAGTCACTGCAAATAATGCTCTGACCTATTCTGAATGTTAAAAAGGAGGAGTATGATTTTAATATGATAAAATTAAACTGATAAAATCGAGGTGAAAAAGACTGTGATAGGTTGTAAATAAAATTTTATTTAATTGTGATTGGCCATTGACTCCCATTCGGGGCATGAGTTGAATAGTCAAATGTAAAACCGCTCTCAAACGGTTTAATTTGTAGTCTTGTTTTACCTAAAATCGGCCGCGGTGGACTAGTGGTTATGCTCCTTGCCTCTGGTCCAGAGGGTCGCAGGTTCAAACCCGGCTGGGGGTCGATGGATTTTTTTAGGATGGAAAAATCCAAGGAGCAAGTCCTTCGGGACGGACTTAAAGCCGTGGGTCCCGAGATTTTCAGGCTCGTAAAAAATCCTTAACCCTGAATGAAAATGTCTCTAAGCAAAATTTACCGAATTTTCCCGTCCTAGTACTACCTTGGTTTCCTAGATGTCAATATGAGGCGGAACGCTGACCGCGGACCACACAAAACTACATCTATACGAAATCAAGTGTAACTAAATTAGTATGGTTCAAATTCTTCCCTGAAGGGGGAGAGCGCCTAAATCTCTGTTAAGGGAAACATTGGTTTATATGATTATGAGAAGTTTTACCTAAAGAGCATTAATTTACAACATTATATATATATATATATATTTATTTATTTATACAAATTCAGGGGACTTGACAGAAGTCATTGTCCATAATTATGAGAAAACAAAAAATATATACAATAAATTAATACAATAGAACATTGTAGCAAACCAGAAAGTTTGGCTTTTGCTTCCCAATATCTATCCTTCAGCGTAGCAGAGTGAAGTGCATGACACTGTAGCAGGTGGTTTCTGTCCATGTTAGTGTTCGTGGAGTACAGTGAGCAATGAGGACTTCTGTAGATTCCAATCCGATGTAGATGAGCTGAAAGACAATCATGCCCTGTGTTTAGTCGAAAATATGCTACAGCTTCCTTTCGAGGTGCATCTGGTGTAGTGTGTATGGCGTTTTTCCACTGTGTTTCTTGAATTCGGGTATGAAGATTGGTTGAGAATGTGTTTTTTATCATTTGTTTGATACAGTTTATTGCTGAGCGATAAGATGTGTTTAAATTAGGTTGCTGTAAACACATTGCTCCTCGTTTTGCCAGCATATCGGCTATATCATTTCCATTGATTCCGCAGTGAGATGGTATCCATTGTAATACTACTGTCTTATGTTTTTGATAAAGGTCAGCGAGTAGTTTATTGCAATCTACTACTCCCTTGCTTTGAGCTGATTTGAATGATGTTATTGCTTGTATGGCAGCTTTGGAATCAGACAGAATGACGATATGGCATTGATTTGTTGACGGCATTAAATATGTATATTTATAAAATTCTATTACACCCATACTCTTCTATTGAAGATACTTTCGGATTCATTGTTTTAATTATCGTTTTAACAATAATGGCGTTAAAGAAGCCACACATACTGGGAGATGTAGTTAATTTCAAACCAGCATATCCAGTAATACTCTTTTGCATTTTTTGCTGACGGATCGCTCTACATTTCTGCATACAGTTAATTTTAATATAAGTGCAGGCTAGAGAGTTATTATAATTCTTCATTTCATATTTATTTTGAAAATAAGATCAATTAAGTACGTTTACGTGATAAATTAAAGATAAACATGTATATTGTCCACAGACAAAAATAACTCTACGTCCATGTTAAGGTTCCAGTCCTATTCATCTCAGTATTGTCCAAATTTAAATCCAATTAATTTGATTGACACGAAAAAATAACTAAGTTAATTATTAACTAACTCACTGGCACTATCGAAGCCGTAAGTTCATGGACGCGCGGACATAAGTTCTCCATACATCCCTATCCAGAGCTAATGTTTTCCAATCATTCTCTGTATTATCTACTTCCCTCTTAACAATGACATTCATTGTTGTGGCAAAGGTGACTAATCTAACCCCAACAAACAAACAAACGTTCATTTTTATATATTAGATTAGATATAATTTGAATGATTTTTATTACAGTGATAAAATAACTGCAATTCCAAGTAAAATTCACCTGGATTGACTGCCGTCAGCTAACGCTGTTTGCTTTCTATAAGGAAATGTGAGATTTATACTAGTACATTCATTAAATTCTGAGACTTTACGCCTGAGGATAGGCACCCATAAGAATCTGAATGTCTAACAAGATGCCGATAACTTGGCGTACACTTAAATAGAATCACATCTTCCCTCAAAATAGTCGCCTTTGGCCGTCATGCATGTGTGCCAACGGTGGTAGGTATAGCTGTTGGAAGCACCGCTGAAAGGTGTTAGCAGAAAGGTCCCGTATGGTTTCTCTTGTGGCAGTCATGACCTTTTCGGAAGAATGAAATCTACGCCCACGTAGGATTGTTTTCATGCGAGGAAAGAGAAAAAAATCGTCATGTGATCATCACGTTGGTCTTGCAACAGGATTCCTGGCACACTGTGCTGGATAAGGTAACACAAGACATGTCCAGGTCATGAGACAGAATTTTGTAACAAGTACCATGGCTGACCCCTTACCACTGCTGCCAGATCGTCTACTGATTGGGAGCGGTTAGAACGCACCAACGTCACAACTTCTTCGATCTTGCGTTTAGTTCGAATTGTTTATGGCCGACCAGTATGCACATCATCTTCCAAACTGTATCTTCTTTGCAAAAAAGTCGTTGCCACCTAAACACAACACTGCGACTCAATGCATACTCACCGTAAACTTACTGCATCATTTGAAACGTTTCGACAGCGGTCTTGCCTAATTTCTGACAGAACTTGATGTTGCTCTAACTGTGACATTTCGAGTTCCGACATGCGCCTTCAAATCACCGTCACGACAAAGGCAGTAGTTCTGCTTGCAGTGAATGCACTCAACTGTTTCTTGCTGGGACGAGAGACTATTTGACAAGGTACCATACCACGGCGCCACCTATGCGCTATAACGCAATACAGCGCCACTATGCGCTCAGTCTCAAAATTTAATGACTGCACCACGTAGATATTTAATACATACAACTTTTTGGAGCTTCTTTTTATATGTATTTAATGAATGATTATTCTAAATTTTTCATGCGAGAGTATTATTCATAAGTAATGCCACTTCGTGAGTCGTGAATTTATCGATAATTTGGAAATCGAAAGTGGCATTTGTTAAGACTATTTAACGAATAAAATTAAGCTGTTTACTCACAAATCATTATTTAAATATAGTTATTTTTAAATATTTGTATATATTTAATGTAAACGGCGATGTTTGAAAACTAATGAGAACCGATTGGTACGCTTCATTTGCTTCTTTTCTTCGTCACTGCAACCAGATCATATTATTTATTGCCAAAGGAACGCAATATTGTAAGAATGCACTCTAGTGGAGAAAAAATGAAATACATCAAACTGTATATTAATTCATTTCTGGTGTCCTATGATGTAAATATGACAATTATATCTTTCTGGGGGAAAAATACATTTAAGAAAGTGCAATCAGTGGTTTCTTTTTTTTGGTGGTATTACCAATTGCTACAAATGTTTTTATATTAACTCCCGCATGCGCTATGTGTTAACATTCATGCACTATATATACAGCCGTATTTCGTAGAGAGTCAGTCACTGCAAAATAATGCTATTACCTATTCAGAATGTTAAAAAGGAGGTGCTTTCTTTATTATGATGAACTTTAGTTGATAAATTCTAGGCGAAACACGACTGTGATTGGTTGTAAATAAAAATCATTGTAACGTGATTGGTCATTGACTCCCATTTGGGGCATGAGTTAAATAGTCTATAAAATTATATAAATATAATTGCTTTCCATTATTATAGTCATTTTTTGAGCGAGTATTGCATGCAAGTGATGTAAGTAACTCAATGAGGTTTGCTTGTTTTCGTTAGGATTCTCTCCTTGCTTGTTGTCAGTCTTCATTATTTCTTGTTTTTTCCAACTTCTCTACCATCTTCTTTCTTTGTTCTCGCCCTTTAATCTTCATTTAAGGAGAAGCACAAAATATACTTCCATTTGCTGTTTAAATACTGACTTAGTAAGTGCAGTTCTCAGTCTTTGATGTACTTCATAGGATTATTACATCTTAAAACATTTGTCTCTACTTGTGGAATTACCTAACAAAAATTGAGTGTAGGAACAGGCTTTAAGTGGATCTTTTCATTACACATTTCATCATCATCATCATGAACAAATTCGTTTTAGGCCATGTGGCCTGTACGGTAAACCTAGCGAAGATGGTCTTGATCTTTCCACCGATGTTTTGGTCATCCTTGGTCCCTAGGTCCAGTTGGGGTATATTGGAATGCCAATTTTGGATGTCTATTTCTTGCCATTCTCCTCAGGTGAGTTTTCCATTCTTGTTGGTATCTTTGTATATCTTCATTTAAACTTGTTACTCCAAGTTTTCCTCTGATAATAGTGTTCCTTTGGTGATCCAGTCTATTAACTCCTAACAATGATCGTAAGAAGCGCATTTGGCTTACTTGAAGTTTATGAGAGTTTTTTTTATTTAAAATCCAAATTTCACTTCCGTATTTTAGAGCAGCTTTTGATGTGATGTTATGTAATCTTAGTTTTGTCTCTGTCCTCATCTGTTTACCAAAATGTCTTCGTATTACCCCATTCATTTTATTATATTTTTGTAATTTTGAATCAATGTCACTCTTATACTCTGCAAATACACTTCCTAAGTAAGAGAAATCTGACACTTGTTCTATAATTTTTCCATCAATCTCAATTTTCACCCGTTGTATGTTTTTTCCACACATTGCCATTGTTTTGAATTTTGGAGTGGACATTTTCATGTTATATTTGCTAGCAATTTTGAATAATTGACACGCTGCTATTTGTAAGCTATTTTCGGACATTACACATTTAAATGTAGTTAGGCATAAAAGCTAATGCTACAATATAACTTTATATTATATGTCTAAATATCTATAATTGCGAAAATGATAACAGGAAGGACTCATAAGAAACAGTTTAAGAAAACAATTATAAGTAATTTACATTAAAATTATTGAAACTAAGGTTATACGAATTATTTAAGATAGCTGAGACTGCAATTTCAACCCTTACAACGCACCGAATTTTATTTCATATGGAAATGATTACCAGTATTTGAGAATAAAGTGCTTAGTGAAATTTGTGGACCAAAGGGAGATGGATAGACAGGCGAACGGAGAAGACTACCTAACAATGAGCTACATGATCTTTAAGGGAAACAAAATATAGGCCTAATAAGAGATAAGCCTCGTAGACTGCGATGGGCAGGACATTCGGCACGAATGGGGAATAAAAGAGAGGGGACGGAAACTCCTTGTTGGAAAATCAAAGGAAAAGCGGCCAGTAAGTAGGCCAAGAATAAGGTGGGAAAATAGCATTAACCATGATTAAACATTAGCTAAGGGTAGGGATATATGGAGAGCTGAAGTCCACTCGGCATGAACTCATGGGTTCGATAGTGCCAGCGAATCATGAGTTAGTTACTTAATTAGGGCCTAATATGCAGAATTGTACTATTTTGTTAGATAGATATTAACTAGTACATATTCTGGATGAATTGGTTCGTATGTATGCTGAGATGTATAGGAAAAGTCCGCTAGTCACCGGACCATCCCATGCATGAACTGTTGTAAGCCTGGTATATTGAACTGACAAATGAAGTATCGGAAAAAAGTAATTAATCTGATGGAGAATTAATACAAAGTAAATCGATTGTAAGATATATGTGAGGTAGTTGTTAAAGTTTCAAATACCTAGGAACAATAATCACAAATTGGAATGAGAGGCTAAGATAAATTAAACATAGGCTCAATTCTGGAAATGCGTGCTATTATTATGCAACTCCTTTAAAAAAACGTTAAACTGAATATATATATATATAACTATTATTCTACCAGTTATATTATATGGATGTGAAACATGGACTCTTATTTTAAGGGAGGAAAGGAGATTACGAGTATTCTTAGGAAAATTTTTGGATCAAAGACAGATGAACAGAAGGTAAATGGAGAAGACTACAGAAGAGTGAACTACATGGTCTTTTTATGAAGCCAGATGTAATGAGAACAGTTAAGTCTCGTACACTGCGATGGACAGGACATTTGGCACGAATGGGGAATGAACGACCTGCATGGAAGCTTCTTGTAGGAAAACCAGAGGAAAAATGTCCAGTTGGTAGACCAAGAATGAGATGGTAGAATAACATCAACCATGATTTGAGGGAAGCAGATTATACAGGGAATGATTGGAAAATATTAACTCAGGATAGGGATGTATGGAGAGCTTATATCCGCGCAGCAATGAACTTACGGATTCGATTGTGCAAGTTAGTTTGTTAATTAGTTAGTTATCAAAGTTTCCTAAAAAGTGTAATTAATCAGAAACAATTTTGAACTCCATAAACTATCTTTAAAATTATAGTTTTTCATCTTTAAAATGATTTATATTAAATGTGGAGAAAAATATTTAAATTTCCTGAAAAATAATGACGATTTTTTAAATCATATGTTCAGTTTTCAATTGTTCACAATAAATATCTAAGCACTTTGATAATGTTTGGTTAAGACAGTGTTCTTGCTGTCTCGATGGACGCATGGCTAGCGCGCCGACTGGAATCTGAGTTTAAATTTTGGCACTTTTAGTGGAGTATTGATGTTGGGCCATATCGGTATTTTTCGGGCTTTTCTCGGGGTTCACCCTTTTCTCGAATTTCATCCCATACACTCTCAATTCCTCTTCCCTCCTCTGTCATATCATTTCATCTCCATTTAATCATTTCATATCACCTTTCACCCCATTTCATATTAGGTTTCACATATTTAGGCAAAATTATTACTAATGACAATGATGAATTACAAGAAGAAATACGAAATAGAATAAGGCATGGATTACTTCCAATCCTAAAATCCAATATTATCTTTAGGAAAGTTAAAATAAGACTATATAAAACCTATATACGTCCTTCTTCTTCTTTTTCTTCTTCACGGTTTAGGCTTATTTACTAGCCTGTTCCGGCTCCAAATTGCTGCTCTTTCGATCTTTTCCTTGGTCTTCCCAAACTTCTTCTTCCTCGTGGTGAATAGTCGTATGCTGATTTTGGTATTCTATTCTCAGTCATCCTTGCCAAGTGTTCTTTCCAGTTTGTTCTGGATTTCTCTATTGTTGAGTTTAATTCCTCTGTTTTTAGTTGTCTTATTTCTGTGTTACGTTTTTTGTCTGCCTGCATACGTCCAATACTGGTATATGGAGGTGAAACCTGGACTGTGACAAAGAGCTCTGAGAATTTAATTAACACTTTTGAAAGAAAGATTTTGAGAAGGATATATGGACCTGTATAAGAGAATAGAAGATGCAGAATGAGGTATAATAAGGAAATATATGACCTTTTATAAGAATATGAAATTCTGAAATAAAGTATCCGTGCAACAGTGATCTGATAAAAGAATTACAGGAAGAAGTGAAGCTAAAATTGTGCAAATATGATTCCGTGTGAAATTTAATAATATTTTTGTTAATTATAATTTCTATGGTATTTAATAGACCTGCTAAGTTTTCCACTAGCTACCCTTTCATTTTCTGTTTTACTTCAACAGTGGTCGTCCACCTCTAATTTTAAAACCTACGGTGGATTCCGCAGTCGGAATCGTTCCACATAGTATAATGAATATAAAAGTATTTAATAATCAATTGAGTTGGTGTTTACTTGATGAAAATCCATATTTATTAATTAAATAAAAATAAAACGTAGTTTTATTTGATTTTCATGTTTATTATATAATTCAGTGACAGCTGTTTCGGTACACTGTACCTTCTTCAGACATGTTAACAAATTATGAATTGTGTTCCAACTGATCTAAGCAACAATACAACAATATTTATTTAAATTTAAAAATTTAAATAAATATTGTTGTATTGTTGCTTAGATCAAGAACTTGATTTGAATGAATCCCCTTTGTTAAATTAAAAAAAAAATTAAATAAATATTGTTGTATTGTTGCTTAGACCAGTTGGAACACAATTCATAATTTGTTAATATGTCTGAAGAAGGTACAGTGTACCGAAACAGCTGTCACTGAATTATATAATAAATATGAAAATCAAATAAAACTACGTTTTATTTTTATTTAATTAATAAAAGTATTTCGTATGTTGAGTGATTCTGAATCGTCTTTCGAGTTGATGGCCATTAAACAAATATACTGAAAAGTATCTTCTGAGACGAAAATGTTAATATCGAGGCGATACTTTACCGTTTTAGCAATGTCATTATGCACTTGCGTTGTGATAAAATAGTAAATCATGGCAGAATTTTAGTGAAAAGCTTACCTTGAAGCTCCCGTACCCCGTTGTCAGTCCAACTGCTATTAATTTATTAGAGGATAACTCTTCTCAGCTTGTAAATTTATAATGACTTGTCGACTACTCAACTCAGCTCCATCTGATTGTATTAACAATTCACGTTCGTTTCTGAAAGTCATCAAAAGCAATTCACTTTGCAGAAATGTGGTTTTGTATTTTATTATATTTTATCTGAGATTTAATATTATTAGAATAGGAACATGAGATGAAATTTTCTACCTCAGCTGGAATTTATATCAAATATGTCCGTACTTATGCGCTGGTTCTCCGTTGTTGAGATATGGATACAATTTTTGAACTGAAGAAAACTTCTCCCACCTTTAGTCCCTCATATTTCAGTAAACAAATACATTTGAATGCATCATCATCACTCCAGGGATTGGGCAATTACCCGTTCCGACTTCATAATGCATCAGCCCAACGTCTTCTAGGTCTTCCAACATCACGTCTTCCTCTTGTTTGATAATTTCTTGCTAACAATGGATATCTCTTCTTACTCATTCCATCCATTTGATCAATCCATTTCTGTCTGTAATTCGTGACTTTATCCAATAAAGGCTGTACTTTTAATTCTTCTCTTATATCCTCATTTCTTATTCTATCAAGTCTTGTACATCCTTTTACTTGTCTTAGGAACCTCATCTCCGCCGTCTGTATTCTATCCTTCTGTTTTTTCACTGGGATAGAATGCATATGTCCTAAATTCAGTGCATCAACTGCTATGGGGCTATCATCGATTGGATTTTAGCATTATTATTATTATTATTATTATTATTATTATTATTATTATTATTGTTATCTATACATGAAAAATTGAAAGAAGGAGCAGAAAAGGAAGACCAAGAACAACCTGGAAGAATAACATTCAGAATTCAGTGAGGAAATTTGTTGTAACAGATGGAGACACAGAGGATAGAGAACTGTGGAGAACTTTCATTAAGAGAAATTTGTGAAGCTGTATTACAAACTGATAATCTGTAAGTCCGTAGACATTTATGTATCTTTAAAACTCATGTTAATTGTTAAGATTGTTTGGAGAAAATCCTCAATGATGAGAAAAATTCTCAAAATGAATGAAATTATTATTATTATTATTATTATTATTATTATTATTTAGCATTTAATATTTTTTTCAGTAGATCGAGGAGCTGGCACATTGCTACAACCCCCAATCCGGAGGACAAGGTAATTTCTAATCAAGGTTGTCTTCCTCTAGCCTTTAGTGAATCAACTCTAAAGTAAAAATTGATTTTTGGAGGCGATCGACAAGAATTTCAAGAAAGGATAAGGTCAGAAACAGCACAATATGGGAAATTATGCAACTTCAAAAAAACATATTAGGGAAAATAGAAGAAAAACGTTTGAAATGGTATGGACACCTCATAAGAATGGAAGAAGAGAGAATGCCAAAAATTATCCTCAATTGGAAATATAATGGAAGAAGTGGAAGAGACAGGCGTAGAGAACGATGGATGGATGGAATGAAGAGAAGTATGGAAGCTAGAGATTTGAGGGAAGAAGTTACTTTAGACAGGAACCTATGGCGGCAAATCACTTTGGGTTGAAGGAGGAACACTGTATTGTGGAATACTCATTATTATTATTATTATTATTATTATTATTATTATTATTATTATTATTATTATTATTATTATTATTATTATTATTATTATCCGATTTCTTATTGAGGGTCTTTCCACTTTTCAGCGGTTGCCCTTTTACCAGCCAGCTGCTGCCCCTTCACATCCATATGTGTTAATCACAGAGGTAGATGATCAACAGCCAGGTAGGGGTGACATGTAGTTAGCATGTCGAGTCCTCCAGCCGTTATAGCTGGTTCCTCAACCTGGAGCCGCTACTTATTGTAGCTACCCAATTGCCTCACGATGCTGGGTTGGCACCGGTCCCATACTGGCCGAAATACCATGAGAAAATTTCTTCCCCCATGGAGACTCGAACCAGCGCAAGTCCCGTAGCTCTGCGCCAAGGCTTCCTACCTTAACCGCTCGGCTACGGCCCGGGACATTATTATTATTATTATTATTATTATTATTATTATTATTATATCATTTGAAACAATAACGGATGTGGGATCCATGTTGATGGATCATAAAATAATTATTTATGCTCCGGACTACCGTTCTCAAGTTCGTGTAGTTTTTGCAGACATAGACAATTAATAAATGTTACAACACAAGAATTTGTAGGAATAGCCACACCAATAATTAATTTTGTAATATTACTTGTTAATTGTAATAACTTCTACTCATTGCAGTATATTATGACACAGATATTTGACGCTCGATAGAAATGAAATCTTATTTCGGATACAATAAGCTATAATTTTGTCCATCATCATCATCATCATCATCCGGTATCATGGCAGCTGCCGCCGTCTTCCGGAAACCAAACGCCATTCCTCTCTGTCCATCCATTGATCTTCCTCCAATCCTCTGATATTCATAGCTGTTTGTACCCCTTCTATCCAAGTTTTCTTCGGTCTTCCTCTCTTCCTCCTTTCCATTGGAATCCATTCCATAACAATTTTAGGCAATCTTTGCTCTGGCATTCTTATGACATGGCCATACCACTGTAATCTTTTCTTTTCTATAATGTCTATGATGTCCGGCTCCTCTTGTACACCCAAAATTTGCCTTATTTCTTTATTTCGTATGCTATCAATTCTAGATTTTCCAGCTGATCTTCTTAAAACATCCATTTCTGTACTTAAAATTCTTTTCATTTCCCTGGTAGGAATTTGCCAGTTCAGCACCATATGATAAAATGCTCTGAATTATGGTTTGATATATTTGTAATTTTCTATTTTTTGTAATATTTGCTCCACCAAACAGAGTGTAAAGCATTTATTGCTTGTTTTGTTTGTGCGATTATATTTTTAATTTGCACTGTGTTATCGCCTGATTGGTCTAATTTTGTTCCTAAATAAGTGCATTCAATACTAGGTTTTAGTTCTTCTCCATTGTTGAAATTTATATTTTCCACGATGACATAGAATATATGGCTAAAAAACTAAAAGAAGAATATTAAAAATGGGGACTTTATATAAAAATTGCGAAAACTAAATATTTTTAAATACAAAACAAAAATAAAATTATATCTCCTGTAACAAATTATTTAATTCCAAGTTCTGAGTTATTTTGTGCGAATATTCTAAAATCAATGTAGGTTGTAGAGCAATCGAAACTGCATACTTCAGTATGGAGAATCTTGGTTAAAAAAATCAGCTGACTTTCACGAAATCTTGAATCATTGATGAGGAACGGTTTGTAAGCTTATTCGCTGTTATACCTATACAAAATGTTGAACCTGTTGAACATGGCGACCAAAACACTGGTCAATATGATTTTTGTCTCATGAGTACCGATAGTTGTACTTAATGCAGTTTTTTATTGTGTTTTTAAATATGTATTCGGAATTTCTCCATCACCCACAGTTTTTTTTGTTTCAATTTCAATTAATGGATTTAAATAATTATTTTTAATAAACGTTTTTTTCGTCCATTTGTCCATTGTAAAATAAAACCAAATGAGCTAACTCAGGAGACTTCAGCTATGGAAAAGAGATATCAAGGCAAATGAAATCCTAATATGCTGACCGATTATTGTTGGACCATCAAGAGGGATGCTCCACAGGCGAAATGTAGCTGAAAATCGGCATTTCTTTCTTTCTAGATGAGTCCGAATGTTCGAATATTGTGTAGATACGAATGTAGAAAATATTAAAGTGTTTGAAATTATAAATTCCTGTCTCTCGGAAACCTTGCATGATGAAGGAAAACCGATATCATATTTGAATTCAGGAAAAAAACTACTGTCAGAATCACATATTGTTCTTTCTGAGAAAAAAAAGTTTATTTTTTGTTGCTCAGTGTAATCTTTCCTACACATTCATAAACTGGTTTTACAGAAAGTTGTAATATTTGGATAGGAGATAGTAGATATCATAACAAGAAAACCCTACATTTAAAAGGACTCCAAAATAAATATTTTGGGATACAAGCTACTGTTTACGATCACTATGAATTTCCAGTATAAGAGAAGACTATACTTAACTGGCGGTTGGAGATCCTTACTTGTTTCTCGTCTTATAACTTAAGGGCTACCTATCACTCTACTTTCCAACTAATGTCGAATAGATTTATTTAGAATATATTTATTTAGCCTGGTGGAGTCAAGGCCATGTGGCCTTCTCTTCCACTCACCAGGACAAACATATCATCATCATAGTACATTCACGAATTTAGGCTATTTGTTGACCTGTTTCGGTCTCAAGAGAAACACCATCCAAAAGTCTTTTGAGTGGACGTCCTGGTCTTCTTCTTCCTGCAGGTTGATATCTTAACTATTTGATTATTCTGTGATCTTCCATTCAATGAACATGTTCCTTTCCATCTTGACTTATAATCAGAAATTTTGTTTTCTAAAGGTTCCATGTGTAATTCTTCTAAGATGTCTTCATTTTTTTGTGATCTAGTAGTGTGTATCCTGCAGTCCTCCGAAGGTATCTCATTTCAGCAGATCTAAGTCTCTGTATATCCTTCTGTTTCAACGTCCATACTTCGCTACCATACAAAAGAGTTGGAAGAGCCAGTGTTTTATACACTTTTAATCTTGGATGCTTTTGGACTAACTGTGGCTTGAAGATAGAATTTATTAACCCTAAAATTCTTAAAAATGTAGATATTTTTGCATTTACATCCTTTTCTTCTTCATATGAGACATTGCATCCTAGATATGTAAAATTATTCGCCTGCTCCAAAATTTTAATGTCCAGGACAAACATATGTTACATATAAATACAAAAAATTACAATAATAGTCATAAGTATTGCCACGAGTGATTTCCAAATTATCGATAAATTCACGACTCACGAAGTGAAGAGTGAATTTATTTAGAGAATTTGGAAATCAAGAGCGACATTTGTTAGGACTATTTAACGAATACAATTAAGCTGTTTACTCACAAATCATTATTTAAATATAGTCATTTTAAAATATTTATATATTTAATGTAAACGGCGATGTTTGAATACAAATGAGAAACGATTGGTACGTTTCATTTGCTTCTTTTGTTCGTCACTGCAACCACATCATATTATTTATTGCCAAAGGAACGCAATATTGTAAGAAAGCACTCTAGTGGAGAAATGTATAACTAACGTTATAGATTTCTAATGTCCTATGATGTAAATATGTCAATTATATTTTTCTGGGAAAAAATACATTTAAGAAAGTGCAAACAGTGGTTTCTTTTTTTGGTGGTTTAATCAATTGCCTCAAATGTTTTTTTATATTAACTCCCGCATGCGGTGTGTGTTGACATTCATGCACTATATATACAATCTGGTAGCCGTATTTGTCAGTGAGTCAGTCACTGCAAAATAATGCTATTACCTATTCAGAATGTTAAAAAGGAGGTGCTTTCTTTATTATGATAAACTTTAGTTGGTAAATTCTAGGCGAAACGTGACTGTGATTGGTTGTAAATCAAAAATAATTTTAACGTGATTGGTAATTGACTCCCGTTTGGGGCATGAGTTAAATAGTTATACTAAACAATTAATTATCTGTCGAATTGAATAATAATGAAAATGTCTAGTAATACAATAAAATTAAATACGATTAAAATTAAATTACTGACAGAATGTATAGTTTAGACCTGAAAGAAAATGCTGTCTCTATTGTTTGCATCAGTGTTGGGATAATTCCAGCCGTGTGCTTCCACGTGATAATTTTGCGGTTAGTTATAAGTTTAGTTTAACTTGGAAGAACTCCTAAGCAAAAATTACACATTTGAAATGCCTCTTCATTAATAACAGATGAGTCGATATTTTTAAGTCTGTTAGTAGTAACAATTAACCTCTCTTTCCCCCATGCAACAATGACGTCACAGATCCGCCATAAGTGTGCGCGAGCTATATTACGGGGTGAATCATAAATATGCTATACGTCTGATCGCGTTGTGTGATGAAAATATGACCATTACAGAAAATATGAAATTACCGTTGGAAAGGGAATTATTAAAATTACAACAATGGAATAAAACAAAACGTGTAGAACTTACGTCATTAGTCAAAATGGCGTTGAAAATGCAACAGCAAATTATAATTGCTGCATGGGCAATAACGTATGCTAATGATCGTGAGGCTGCAAGACGGGCAAGACGGGCAAGACGTGAGTTTAACGTAGCATTGCAGCCGTCGACTGTAGGGAAGTGGAGAAAACGACTACTGGAAACGGGAAGGATGCATAAAATCAAACCTCCTGGAAGGCCTCGCAATAGCACGGATGCCAATTACGCTTGGATGCAAACGGCGAACAGTTTTTAAGCAATAAACTGACTTGCTTAGTGTTGTTGTATGTGATTTGTTTTGTTCTATTGTTGTAATTTGAAGGATTCCCTTTCCAATTATATCATATTTCCTAATATTTTCGTCACAAAATGCGATCAAACCTATAGTCACATTTCTGAATCACCCTGTATAATGAATAATAAATAATATTCTGGTTCTGGTGACGCTTTCTGACTTCAATCTAAATATTAGATCTGTTTTTAAACCAATCGTTATGTAAATAATTAAACGGATTAAAATTTGGTTCTCTTTAATGAGGTAAATTCGTATATTGAAATTTACAGCAGTGATTTTATTTCAATTATGTTTAATTCTAAATTAATTAGCTTAATGTGCTTTATCTTTGATCTCTAATAACGAATGGTGATTTTCTTCACATCTAAGTAATTGCATTTTCTATATTTCAGGTTACTTTGTTCCTGGTACATCCTGATCTTTACTGCTGCAGTGAGTACAAGCATTAGTAAAATTTTCCGTTTGTAAAATCATGAAAAATATAATAAATATTATAATATTATAAATGTTATAAAAAGTTTATATGAAACCACATTCATAAAAGTAAAGTTAGATCATGGGAAAATAACAGATAAATAAGAAATTAACCAAGGTTTAAGACAGGGATGTGGGCTATCTCCATTACTGTTTATTCTATATCTAAACAAAATTGTCCAGGAGTGGAAAAAACTAAACCCCCCAGGAGTAAAAATATGTAGAGGAAATCAAATACAAACAATAATCTTCGCAGGTGATCAAGTACTTCTAGCGGAGAATGAACATGAAAATATCTGAAAATAAAACCAAATCCACAGCAATCACAGGAAAGTGACTTTCGAAAGTAAAAATAATAATAAATAATAAACCAATAGAACAAGTAACACGCTTTAATTATTTAGGTAATAATATATCACAGTTTCATAATCAAAAAGATGTGGAAACAAATTTAGAAAAAATATAACAGATTAAATGGTATAATTAGGAGACATTTTGGAAAACAAATGAGGAAAGAAATCCAATTGAGATTTCATAATACCATAGCCAAAACCTGTTCTACTATACGGAAGTGAATGCTGGACACTTCGAGCAAAAGATAAATCCCGCATTAATAGTTCACAAATGAGATTCCTCCGATTACTAACTGGAGTAACATTAAGGGATAGAATGAAAAGTGATGAGATAAGGATCCAGTGGAATAGTAAGGAAATGGTTGAACATATACAAAATTATCAGATTAAATGGTTCCAACACGTCCAGAGAATGTCAAATTCCCGTTTACCAAAGATGATTCACCACCTCAACCCTAAAGGCAAAAGAGACCTCGGAAGACCCTTCAACCGATGGAAAGATCAGTTTTTGTAGTCGCAGAACGGGCATCATCACCCAATACTGCATTCGGAAGAAGAAGAAGAAGAAGAAGATGATGAAAAATATAAATACTACGAAGTTAGAAGTGCTGCTATAATAGTGAATTATTCTGTAATTTATAAATGTTTCAAACACAGCATATTTCCCCCGTGATAATATTTCCTCCCATGTTTTATGTAACACCTTAGGTTAACATGTTCCAGATGTGACAAATCTCTCCTGTGAGATATTTAAAATCGACGGGTTCCTATACGAATGTAACATTCTTCACAAAGTCTCAATAGTGGTTCTGAAGAAGTTGAAAAGTCACGTACGTTATCCAAATCGACCAAATGCATAATTTATAAAACGAATTTCAGTTAGCTTTATTGAGATGATAATTCATCCTATTGGATCACAATACCAAACTTAGGTCTGTCTCTCTGCTGCCATTGTACTATCGTCAACATTTCAAGTTCTATACACGGCAATATTAAACGTTTTAATGTATGCTGATGATGTGGTTATTATTCAAGAAAATTGAACCGAAAGTGCGATTTTCGGTTCGTAACATCAGTGCCGTTATCCTCCTTGAACTGAAAGATTCGTGAACTATGCCAATATCCCGTCGCTATGCATCTACCCCCACTCTCCTTTCTACCTCTCCTATTGCGCGGTATGTACTGCGCATCTCCCCTTCTACCTCGGAACACTCAAATACGATACGCACATTCAGAACATTATCATTCGATCGGAACATTTTATTGGAACTACGTCGTCTGGAGCACGCGAGTAGCGTGTTTTGAGTTTTTGGTCCGGAGGATCAGGGAAAGCCACCCTGGCTTGGACTGAAAGTATGTGTGAATTTGTTTGAGTGAGTTATGATTTTTTTGATGTTAATAATTATTAATTTGTTTTCTTTTAAATTCAAGAATGATCAATACTGTTATTTGATTATATTTTTTCTAATACTTCAGACGTACAATTTATATTAAACATAATTTGTTTATATACATCATGTTTAATGTTCAAATTATTTATGTGTATGCTGCTGTTGGGCATATTCCCGTACACAAGCTTACTTATTTAGGAGATCATACAAACTTCCTTTTTTCCGTCTAGCTTTGATGGTTAATAATAATAATAATAATAATAATAATAATAATAATAATAATAATAATAATAATAATAATAATAATAATGATACACCCAGTTTAGCTAAGTATCGTAGAATACTCAAGTGTTTTAGGATCAATTGTCGATTGATGTTTAAGTGTTTGGAAAAGAAAGATGAATCAATCTTTGCTTCTTATGGGCCCGGGCAAAGGCTTTTGAATAATAACCCTGATTGTTATGAACTCAAGGCTAATATATACAATGGAAACAAAAGACGATACACGGCGGCGCAAGAAATGGTTTACTATCGCGAGTTTAAATTATAAGGCGCCACAAAATTAAAATAATTTGTAGTACTCTGTATACATCAATAAAATAAATTATGCGAAGAATATAATTTTAAAATATCAAAAGATAAAAACAGAAATTATGGCATTTTGGGGAAATGAACATATAAGATCAAAAATCGTAATAGAAAACAAACTTCTAGAACAAGTAACACATGCTAATTATTTTGGTTGTAATCTTACTGTAAACACAAAAACTCAAAGTGACATAAATATGAAACTGTCGAAATTTCAAATGATATGCGGAACCGTGCATAAAACATTAAAGAACAAAACAAGAAAAGATACTAGATTGAAGTTTTATAAAACATTGGCAGTTCCTGCATTATTTTATAGGTGTGAAACTTGGGTAATGACCAAAACATTACAAAGTATAATACAAAGCGTATAAATAAATTTCCTTAGAAGCCAAAAGGCTGCACAAGGTTGGATCAGATAAAGAATGAAGATATGAAAATAGTGTTAAATATACATCCATTGAATGATAAAATCAAAGAATTTAGAGATACTTTTTTTTAGACATGTAGAAAGAATCAATTAACAAGGTTACCAAAAGCAGCATTTAACTACAAGCCAAGAGGTTCAAGGAATGTAAGAAAGCTAGTGAAAAGATGAACAGAACAACCGTGAGCACCTGTTATACTAGGTTTTCTCTATACAGTTTTAGGTGTGCGATACCTGTTGTTTTTCAGGATAGAAATATATTATTTCATTATGTTACGTCTATAGCTGATACGTTTTCTGATTATACGATACCCTGCAATTCTGCTATTAATATTTAATGTAATTGTTTTGGAAATTCTAAATGTTCATTACAGTGTAATAAAGTTTCAATTTTATTTCCATAATTTAATTTCTCTATTTACATAAAATGAATCCAATTAAATTAAATTTTTGGAACTAGCTATAATATTCTGTCTATTTCAGTAAATCCATTTAGTTTTAATTAAAATGTCATTGTAATAACCAGAACTCTAATTTAATGTAATGGCGAACCAGAACTCTAATTTAATGTAATGGCATATTTTAGAGCTACGTATTTATGCACGAATAAAAGGCAAATAAAAGGTAAAATTTGAAGGTATTTTGTACACACATTTTATTTCACATTTTTGTATAAATTTACATATTTCACAACATACTACGTATTTTAATATTTTTGAAAAAAAAATCGCTTGTATGAATTATTATCGAATACCTAACAAAAGATTATCATCATCATCATGAACAAATTCGTTTTAGGCCATGTGGCCTATACGGTAAACCTAGCGAAGATGGTCTTGATCTTTCCACCGATGTTTTGGTCTTCCTTGGTCCCTATGTCCACTTGGGGTATATTGGAATGCCAATTTTGGAAGTCTATTTCTTGCCATTCTCCTCAGATGATTTTTCCATTCTTGTTGGTATCTTTGTATATCTTCATTTAAACTTGTTACTCCAAGTTTTCCTCTGATAATAGTGTTCCTTTGGTGATCCAGTCTATTAACTCCTAACAATGATCGTAAGAAGTGCATTTGGCTTACTTGAAGTTTATGAGAGTTTTTTTTATTTAAAATCCAAATTTCACTTCCGTATTTTAGAGCAGCTTTTGATGTGATGTTATGTAATCTTAGTTTTTGTCTCTGTCCTCATCTGTTTACCAAAAATGTCTTCGTATTACCCCATTCATTTTATTATATTTTTGTAATTTTGAATCAATGTCACTCTTATACTCTGCAAATACACTTCGTAAGTAAGAGAAATCTGACACTTGTTCTATAATTTTTCCATCAATCTCAATTTTCACCCGTTGTATGTTTTTTCCACACATTGCCATTGTTTTGGATTTTGAAGTGGAAATTTTCATATTATATTTGCTGGCAATTTTGAACAAAAGATTAAAAACAGTTAAAACGTTATTTTGATAATCATACATAGTCATACCCTTATATTTTCGTTACATTCAAAGCTAAATTGTGAGAGTTAGATGCCAACAACAATGCCTCGTTTTGAACTTTTTTTTTGTTCACAAAACTAATCAAAATTTGTACCAGTCAGTTCCGTAAATGGTTAACCATGGCTAGAGTCCCATTTCCCTTGTCATCGAAACTAAACCTATGGATTTTTATTGGTATTAAGTTTCTTGCTTTCGTTTACGTTTTTCCTGTTCTACTTGCATCTAGATGTGCAGTATAACCCGATTCACACCCTCAAGTTATCTCTTTTGTACCAAAAATGTAGTATCAGCTTTTATAAGATTCATGATGTGTTCCGTTGAGGTATTATTCAAAATTAATATCAAATTATGGAATATTCACCTGAAAGGTCCGTCTCCTCAACTTAATTAATCATTTAACTGTAGCGCTTTCGGGACTTGTCCCATCATCGGCAGTTACTTAATTACGGAACTTATCCCATCATCGGCAGTTTTGAATCCTGCCGATGATGGGACAAGTCCCGAAAGCGCTACAGTTAAATGATTAATTAAGTTGAGGAGACGGACCTTTCAGGTGAATATTCCATAATTTTATATTAATTTTAAAAATGTAGTACAAAATATTAAAAATTGGACAGATTAAGAATGAGAGTAAGAGATTTGACGTATTCGCAAAATTTCCAGTATAATCAGAGGATATTAAAAAAAATACAAATTCAATGCTGAGATAAGAATGGCGTTTGATCATGATGCATGACTCGGAATATCACATTTAAGAGTTAAAGTTTTAATAATTGTAAAACAGTCCACCGCTGTGGTCTTGACGTAGCGTGCTGCCTTGTCACGCAGCGGGCCCGGGTTCGATCCCTGGTCGGGACAGTTTTTCTGCATGAGATTTTTCCTCACCTGTAAGACAAATGTCAGGAAAACTTTAAGGCCCAAACGGTCCCCGAAATCATATGGCCATCGCAATCATCATCATTCATATTCATCTTAGATTAAGCTTTAGGATAGGGACTCTCCTGGCGCACTACTATCATCAGTCATCATATCATCGGGGCAACCTAATCCCGCCTTCTAGGCGCCCCCGCCTCGGAAGTGGGTTACAAGTACGCCGTACCAGGAGAGAACATCAGTAATGTCGAATCTCATACCTCAATCGTCTTCAATAATTTGCAGTATTGTTTTATAGGAGGCCTTTCGATAACTTATGTATCATCTTCTGCTTTCATTTTGGTACAGTACCAAAGTTATCGAAATGCCTCCTATAAAACAATACTGCACATTATTGAGGACTACTGAGATATCAGGTACTGTTTTACAATTATTAAAACTTTAACACAGTAACCTCAACGGAGTTTCGTAATGTATTTTAAAAACATTGACACATTTAACAGGTAAAAATAATTGTAATCTACGATATTTTTCAATCTTACTTTTTTGTTAAAAATACGTTCGTTTTAGTATTTCTAAATACGAATTATCGACTATTTTTTTCAATTCTTGATAGCGCTGATATCTACCCACCTTAATGCTATCTCCTTCTGCTAACAGTGGATATCCCTATGAACTTCAAACCCAGCAGATCGAATTAATGTTTTAAAAGCTTCTCGCTGTATTTTATAAGCATGCCAAATCGTGGAATTTCCATAGCTCGTGGATAAGCATTATAACCAATATAGTGTCACCAATGGTTTCTGCACTCAGTGACACTAAGATGTGAAAAAAATAAAGAAAAAGTCATTTGTATGTCGGTAACATTTGTGTTTACATCAATGCTTTCTGTTGCTCTTAACAACCCTCCGATAAAGTTGCTGATTGTATTTACATTGAGATCTCGATAAAACATGGGAAACGTGCCGAATGATCTTGTATACACCTTCTTCTTCTTCTTCTTCTTCACTTCACGGGCTAGACAAATTGCCTGTTCCGCCTCACAGTTGTTCTGTCCATCTTTTCACTGGCCTTGCTACATTCCTTGAACCTCTAGGCTTGTAGTTGAATGCTGCTCTTGGGCATGATCATGAAAATAGATCAATTGTTCTATAATAGGGGAAGCTCTATCTTGTAATTTTGTAATCTTGATACATTCATTCTTTCCACATGTGTAAACCATTTCTCTCTATATTCTCTGATTTTCTCATCCAATGGATATATATTTAACTCTGATCTTATATCTTCATTCCTTATCTTGTGCAGCCTTTTGTTCTTTTAAGGAAGTTCTTTCTGCGCTTTGTATTCTACTTTGCAATGTTTTGGTCATTACCCAAGTTTCGCTCCCATAAAGTAATCCAGGAACTGCCAATGTTTTATAAAACGGGATTCCTATTAGCGATAACGTTTTCTGTTACTTCATTCAGGACTTGTATTGAAAAAAAAAAACATGAAATAGATCATATTTGAAGAGAAAAATTATACGCTCAGACCGGGACTTGAACCCGGGACCCTTGGTTCTCTAGACCAAGTGCTCTACCAACTGAGCTACCTGAGCAAGTACCGATCTAAACGCAAATCTTTCTCTATATACATTGTAATTCCCATCCACCAAATGCTGTGAAGCCATGCTTCTATCTTGCAAATGGCGGCTCCTTTATTAAGAAGACATATTTGGGAATTATACATTACAGCCAGTAAAAAAAAAAAAAAAAAAAAAAAAACATGAAATAGATAATAAGTAGAATACAGTCCTATCCGATTAAACGCCACTCATGTTTCTTGTGTTTACAAGTTTACAGTGAGCCGTATTCAGCAAATCTTTAGATTCTGAGTGTACTTCAAACTTTATTTCTAATTAATAGGCACAAAATATTTCAATAATTTCAATATATTAAAGATAAATGGAATATACTTTTGTGCATAAATACTTTTAAAACCAGGTAACATATTTTGCAAATGTATAATCCTTTTTTATAGTCATACTTAAGTTGATTCAATGTTTGAGTATACTCATGTAAGAATGCTGTCGTCATATAAGTGAGAACTAGACTGAAGTTCATGAGTTCATTATTCTCGAAACAACGTTTACAAAGAGAAAGTTTTAATCTGAAGGCCGATTTTATTATTTACATGCAGGTATAACAAAATGTATCTGTGTTTTTCCTCACCTGTAAGACAAATGTCAGGAAACTTTAAGGCCCAAACGGTACCCGAACATCATATGGCCTTCGCAATCATCAACATTAATATTCATCTTAGATTAAGCTTAGGATTAAGGACTCTCCTGGTGCACCACTATCATCATCATCATCACTCGTCATATCATCGGGACAACGTAACCCCGCCTTGCAGGCGCCCAACCTCAGAAGTGGGTTACAGTTACGCCATTGCCAGGTGAGAACACGAAAAATGTCCAAAAAGGACAAACCTGGGGCATTAAAAAAATATTTCTAGACAGATATAAATACAGAAAATTCACAGTTATAAAAAAACTACATTGGCTATGTAGGCTATAATAAACGAGGAAACCTTGTTTTTTTATAATACATTAATTCAAGAACTAGAAAAGTATTAAATATAACAAGAAAACAGTCAAGTAATGGTGTTGAAATGCCGGTATTGCTCTTCAGTAAATAGAGCTATTTGAGTAGACTATTTAACTCACGCCCCAAATGGGAGTCAATGACAATCACATTTCAATGATTTTTTATTTACAACCAATCATAGTCGTGTTTCGCCTAGAATTTACCAACTAAAATTTATCATAATAAAGAAAGCACCGCCTTTTTAACATTCTGAATAGGTCATAGCACTATTTTGCAGTGACTGACTCTGTTAAGAAATACGGCTACCATATTGTACTATAGTGCCTGAGTGTCAACACGAAGAGCATGCGGGAGTTAATATAAAAACATTTGTAGCAATTGATTATACCACCAAAAAAAGAAACCACTGTTTGCATTTTGTTAAATGTATTTTTTCCCAGGTAATAACATTCCAGAAAAATATAATTGTCATAGGACATCAGAAATGAATTAATATACAGTTTGATGTGTCATTTTTCTCCACTAGAGTGCATTCTTACAACATTGCGTTCCTTTGGCAATAAATAATATGATCTGGTTGCAGTGATGAACGAAAGAAGCAGATGAAGCGTACCAAATGTTTCTCATCTGTTTTCGAACATCGCCGTTTACATTAAATATATACATATTTAAAAATAACTATAGTTAAATAATGATTTGTGAGTACACAGCTTAATTTTATTCGTTAAATAGTCCTAACAAATGCTATTTTTGATTTACAAATTCTCTAGATAAATTCACTCCTCACTTCGTGAGTCGTGAATATATCGATAATTTGGAAATCACTCTTAGCATTACTTATGAATATTCTATTCATCCACGTGGATAAGATACACCTGTGAAGTTTATTTCAAATTAACTATCAATGTAGTTATTCATTATGCTTTTTATTGAAAAAAAAACTCTATAAATGTTGATTTTGAATTAACTGAGGCTTTCGGAAACGTCAAGTATCAATCATTGTAGGACATGTGAATGTGCAAACATTTGTTTGAAAATTTGATTTAATGAATAATGTCAGTTTCAGTTTTGTTGTTGATATGAAAAAGGATAAAATTACATACGTGAAAGTAGTCACGAGAAGGAAAGTAATTACAGGTCCATCACGATAGAGGCACTGGCACAATATCGCTACTTTAACGTATTGTAAATGTGTAAGTGCGACACATCCTGACAAGTAAGTAACATTACACCATACTCACCACTGCATAATCAATTATATTTTCGTTATAAGAATGCAGACTGCTGAGTTACAGCAATGTTTTAACAACAACATTTATCCGAACAACACCATTAATATCTCTCATTCGCGTACTGAACGACCTATGGACGAAGTGTCAGATTTTGTGGATGACTATTTAACTTATGCCCCAAATAGGAGTCAATGACCAATCACGTTTCAATGAATTTTGTTTTACAAACAATCACATTCGTGTTTCACCTCGATATTTATCATAAGTAATGCCACGAGTGATTTCCAATTTATCTAGAGAATTTGGAAATCAAGAGTGGCATTTGTTAGGACTATTTAAATAATAAAATTAAGCTCGTTACTAAAAAATAATTATTTGAATATAGTTACCGGTGTTTTAAAATATTTATATAGTTAACGTAAACGGCGACGTTTGAAAACAAATTAGAAATGTGAGGTTATGTATATTCACTGCAACTCGATCATATTATTTATTGCCAAATAGGATCGCAATATTGTAAGAATGCACTCTAGTCGAGAAATAATCAAACACATCAAACTATTATAATCAACATTATAGGTTAATCATTTATATTTTGAATAAACACCTCAGTGAAATCACTGAATCTATTCATTATTTGCTATATTCAATGTATTTATTGGAGAAAAATAATGCTTTGACCTGTTCAGAAATTAAAAAGGAGGAGCTTTCTTTATCACAAAAGCAGGAGTTAATAAAGAAAAATCGATAAAGAGCGAGGTGAAACACGACTGTGTTTGGTTGTAAATAAAACAAATCATTGCAACGTGATTGGTCATTGACTCCCATTTAAGGCATGAGTTAAATAGTCAACTTAACTGTATCCTCCTTTTAAATATTTTGAACAGGTCAGAGCATTATTTTGCAGTGACTGACTCTCTAAGAAATACGTTGGATATAGCAATTTATATATTAGGATTTAAGAATCCTAGAATGCATATGGCTCCTAGATTATATATATATATATATATATATATATATATATATAATGTACGAATGCAACCAGATTCTGTTTGCGAAATATAATAAAAAAATTGTGGCAATTGATTATACCACGAAAAAAAACACTGTCTACACTTTCTTAAATTATTTTTCAGGCATTTACGTTCCAGAAAAATATAATTGACATATTTACATCATAGGATATGAGAAATGAATTAATAACCTTTAATGTTGATTATAGAATACAGTTTGATGTGTTTAATTTTTTTCTCCAGTAGGGTGCATTCTTACAATATTACGATCCTATTTGGCTATAAATAATATGATTTGGTTGCAATGGATGAATAAATGAAACATAACAAACGTTTCTAATTTGTTTTCAAACATCGCCGTTCACACTAAATATATAAATACTTTAAAATAACTATATTTTAATAATGATTTGTAAAAAATGCCACTAATGATTTCAGATAAATTCAAGATCACTCGTGTATGATAATAACTACATGTCGGATTTTTACAGAAATGCATCTTCTACCTGATTTTACATAATATATGGAAAGGAGACTATAACTAAGTTTTGACATCACTTGTTACTGAATATTAACCTTTATAATGCATATAATAACATATTTTCGGTGTTTCATATTTCGTAATTTTTGTACAAATATTGCATATTTAAAATCTTTTTAAAGTTGGGATTGCATATTTCGTAATTTTGGTATGGTCCATGCATATGTCAAACAGTTTTAAACGTGGGAACGTAATTTTCAAGTACCAATTTTAACATTTTTATAGAAAAGTGTTAAAACATTTTTTTGCACTTCTCCTTGCTAGCCGAAAATCCCTTGATGATCCTCTCGCCAGAAGCTGAATATCACGCAGGGATAACGTGATCCCGTGTGGAGTGACTCTTAATTGATTTCCAGTAAGTGACTTATTTGCTTGCAAGAAAGAAGTTTGAAGGAGTGTTTTGTAATGCCGAAATATAAAAATAATATCAATGCGCCTTTAAGAGAGAGAATTAAGGAACAATGGAGAGTAGTACAGATGATAGAGTTTTTTTGTCAACTTTATAACAAACATATTGCATGTGAAAAATAAGTTTCAATTAACAAAAGTCGGAGTCAATTTTATTGACCCAACAAAGTTCTACTTATCTAAAGTAAGGATTTTTCAATGATTTATGCCATTCTCTAATCCCAGCAAAAATACTTTTCAATTCACTAAAACAATCGGAATTTCCTGAATTTCTTAGAGAAAACACAACGGGGATATATACCCATCAATAGGAACCTCAAACTCGATGCTATTCTTTTTGCAGACAATTTAGCGCTTCTGGCACTTTCCGAAAATGATAAAGCTACAAAAAATAGCTGCCAAAATTAATATGGAAATATCAATTAACGAAACTAAAATTAGGCATTTCACGGTAAGGACTCCATACAAAGTAAAATCTGTCTCCAGAATAAAATTTGAGAGAGATCTAATCAATTTAAATATCTTGGATATTATCTCTTCATCTGGGATGAAAAGGATATCCCTGAAAAAAAATTACTAGTTATAATAAAAGTTTGGGAATTATTAATAAAGTTATGAAACAATCCCTTGTACAAAAAGGCACCAGATTACGTTTATATAACACTTTGGCTGGATCAGTGTTGACCTATGGTAGTGAAGCATGGACACTAAAAAGACAACATGAAAGCAGAATAACGGCTTGTGAAATGAGATTCATGCGCAGAACAGCGGGTTACACCAGATGAGATCGGAAAAGGAACACCGATATCTTAAAAGAATTGAAGACTACGCCAATTTTGGAATATATTAAACAGTACCAACTACATTGGAAACACCATCTTGAAATAATGAGTTCAAATAGGATTCCCAAAGCTGTTTATAATTATATACCAAGAGGACGAAGATCTCTAGGTCGTCCTATGAAACGCTGGAGGGAAAATTTTCTATAAGATCGTAACAGGCCTTGGCCTAATACTTGGAAGGAAGAAGAAGATGAAGAAGAATATATTGTAATAATTCCATACCATGTGAATAAAATATTCAGAAAAATATACTTAGTTGCTTGTTACCATTCAACAGTTTATTCAAATAATAATAATAATAATAATGATAATAATAATAATAATAATAATAATAATAATAATAATAATAATACTTTATTTATTCTGGCAGAGTTAAGGCCATAAGGCCCTCTCTTCCACTCAACCAGCACAAATACAAATAAATATTTGACAAATATAGATATACACTATACTAATTATAAACAGTTAAAAAGATACAATAATGTAGCAATGTAAATGTCATGTACAAACAGCATTTTATAGGGTAATAACAATAATGATACGATATTAATAATAATAATTATAATTATAATAATAATATAAATATGATACATTATACGAGAAACACCAATTAATATATATACCTTACACTGGATAATAATGAAGTCGAGTTTAGAGCAAATATAAATTTAGATTTCTTTTAAAAGATGGCAATGTGCGGCAGCCCCTTATTTCTTGTGGTAGGGAATTCCAGTTGCGAGAAGTGAAGATAAAATATAGTTTGGAATAATGCCTTATATGAGGTTAATGGTCGGTTAATCAACAGAGATAATTGTATTACACCAGTTTTCCAAGTGTATAATGCATAGCTTAAACTGGCGTAATACAGTTACCTCTGTTGGTGAAACCGACCCTTAGTCGATGAAACTGCAGATGCTTTGGCCGCTGTGGGCGCCGTGGAAGCTAGCACGATATTTATTTACCCACTTAAACACCACTTCAATGCAACAAATAATCATAAAATGATATATTAAACATTTAGCCCCGGGTTTTAATTACATTCAACTCACTTTACTCTAAATATGAAAATAAGTGGGACTATTTCCTGTCATGACCACTCTGGTTACAACAGTTATTCTATGAACTAGCGATAACCACAGTAATAACCAGGGATAACCACATTAATATCCTGCGATAACGCATTAATAACTTGCGATAACCACACTGATAACCAGCGATAACCACATTAATAACCTGCGATAACGCATTAATAACTTGCGATAACCACACTAATAACCAGCGATAACCACATTAATAACCTGCGATAACGCATTAATAACTTGCGATAACCACACTAATAACCAGCGATAACCACATTAATAACCAGCGATAACGCATTAATAACTTGCGATAACCACATTAATATCCTGCGATAACGCATTAATAACTTGCGATAACCACACTAATAACCAGCGATAACCACATTAATAACCTGCGATAATGCATTAATAACTTGCGATAACCACACTAATAACCAGCGATAACCACATTAATAACCTGCGATAACGCATTAATAACTTGCGATAACCACACTAATAACCAGCGATAACCACATTAATAACCTGCGATAACGCATTAATAACTTGCGATAACCACACTAATAACCAGCGATAACCACATTAATAACCAGCGATAACGCATTAATAACTTGCGATAACCACATTAATATCCTGCGATAACGCATTAATAACTTGCGATAACCACACTAATAACCAGCGATAACCACATTAATAACCTGCGATAACGCATTAATAACTTGCGATAACCACACTAATAACCAGCGATAACCACATTAATAACCTGCGATAACGCATTAATAACTTGCGATAACCACACTAATAACCAGCGATAACCACATTAATAACCTGCGATAACGCATTAATAACTTGCGATAACCACACTAATAACCAGCGATAACCACATTAATAACCTGCGATAACGCATTAATAACTTGCGATAACCACACTAATAACCAGCGATAACCACATTATAACCTGCGATAACGCATTAATAACTTGCGATAACCACACTAATAACCAGCGATAACCACATTAATATCCTGCGATAACGCATTAATAACTTGCGATAACCACACTAATAACCAGCGATAACCACATTAATAACCTGCGATAACGCATAATAACTTGCGATAACCACACTAATAACCAGCGATAACCACATTAATATCCTGCGATAACGCATTAATAACTTGCGATAACCACACTAATAACCAGCGATAACCACATTAATAACCTGCGATAACGCATTAATAACTTGCGATAACCACACTAATAACCAGCGATAACCACATTAATAACCAGCGATAACGCATTAATAACTTGCGATAACCACATTAATATCCTGCGATAACGCATTAATAACTTGCGATAACCACACTAATAACCAGCGATAACCACATTAATAACCTGCGATAACGCATTAATAACTTGCGATAACCACACTAATAACCAGCGATAACCACATTAATAACCTGCGATAACGCATTAATAACTTGCGATAACCACATTAATAACCAGCGATAACGCATTAATAACTTGCGATAACCACACTAATAACCAGCGATAACCACATTAATAACCAGCGATAACGCATTAATAACTTGCGATAACCACACTAATAACCAGCGATAACCACATTAATAACCTGCGATAACGCATTAATAACTTGCGATAACCCACACTAATAACCAGCGATAACCACATTAATAACCTGCGATAACGCATTAATAACTTGCGATAACCACATTAATAACCAGCGATAACGCATTAATAACTTGCGATAACCACACTAATAACCAGCGATAACCACATTAATAACCAGCGATAACGCATTAATAACTTGCGATAACCACATTAATATCCTGCGATAACGCATTAATAACTTGCGATAACCACACTAATAACCAGCGATAACCACATTAATAACCTGCGATAACGCATTAATAACTTGCGATAACCACACTAATAACCAGCGATAACCACATTAATAACCTGCGATAACGCATTAATAACTTGCGATAACCACACTAATAACCAGCGATAACCACATTAATAACCTGCGATAACGCATTAATAACTTGCGATAACCACACTAATAACCAGCGATAACCACATTAATATCCTGCGATAACGCATTAATAACTTGCGATAACCACACTAATAACCAGCGATAACCACATTAATAACCTGCGATAACGCATTAATAACTTGCGATAACCACACTAATAACCAGCGATAACCACATTAATATCCTGCGATAACGCATTAATAACTTGCGATAACCACACTAATAACCAGCGATAACCACATTAATAACCTGCGATAACGCATTAATAACTTGCGATAACCACACTAATAACCAGCGATAACCACATTAATAACCTGCGATAACGCATTAATAACTTGCGATAACCACATTAATAACCAGCGATAACGCATTAATAACTTGCAATAACCACACTAATAACCAGCGATAACCACATTAATAACCAGCGATAACGCATTAATAACTTGCGATAACCACATTAATATCCTGCGATAACGCATTAATAACTTGCGATAACCACACTAATAACCAGCGATAACCACATTAATAACCTGCGATAACGCATTAATAACTTGCGATAACCACACTAATAACCAGCGATAACCACATTAATAACCTGCGATAACGCATTAATAACTTGCGATAACCACATTAATAACCAGCGATAACGCATTAATAACTTGCGATAACCACACTAATAACCAGCGATAACCACATTAATAACCAGCGATAACGCATTAATAACTTGCGATAACCACATTAATATCCTGCGATAACGCATTAATAACTTGCGATAACCACACTAATAACCAGCGATAACCACATTAATAACCTGCGATAACGCATTAATAACTTGCGATAACCACATTAATAACCAGGGATAACCACATTAATATCCTGCGATAACGCATTAATAACTTGCGATAACCACACTAATAACCAGCGATAACCACATTAATAACCTGCGATAATTCACACTAATAACTAGCATATATATTTAACCACGTAAAACAAAATCAAAAGACAGTTTCATGGGGTTCACCTAGGTTAGAATAATTGAATTAGGTTAGGTTAGCTTCTAGGTTCGTTACATTTTAAATGTGTTTAAATACGTAAAAAAACACCTCTTCTATGGAAATTCAAAATGGTCGACGGTTAAAACGTAAAAACATATTTCCACTCGTAAATTTCACATACATTAACATACTTTCAAGATAGTGATTTTTCGGGGACTATTTAACTCATGCCGCAAATGGTAGTCAATGACCAATCACGTTTCAATGAATTCTGTTTTACACCAATGACAGTCGTGTTTCACCCCGCTCTTTATCGATTTCTCTTTATCAGATCCTGCTTTTGTGATAAAGAAAGCTCCTCCTTTTTTAATATTGTGAACAGGTTAGACCATTATTTTTCTCCAATAAATACATTGAATATAGCAAATAATGAATAGATTCAGTGATTTTACTGAGTTGTTTATTCAAAATATAAATGATTAACCTATAATGTTGATTATAATAGTTTGATGTGTTTGATTATTTCTCCACTAGAGTGCATTCTTACAATATTGCGATCCTATTTGGCAATAAATAATATGATCGAGTTGCAGTGAATATACATAACCTCACATTTCTAATTTGTTTTCAAACATCGCCGTTTTCATTAACTATATAAATATTTTAAAACACCGGTAACTATATTCAAATAATTATTTTTTAGTAAAGAGCTTAATTTTATTCGTTAAATAGTCCTAACAAATGCCACTCTTGATTTCCAAATTCTCTAGATAAATTCACTCCTCACTCCTCACTTCGTGATAAATTGCATTAAAAATGTCTTAAGTTGCGTAAGTAAATATCTGGTTATGTACATCCCCACCTCGTTGTGTTCCGAAATTTCTCGTTGGTAAACTCGATGAAAAAGAATCGGGAACACGTTTCTTGATAGCTTGTAGGGTGTTAGAAAACACATTCCATTGTAGCAAGCTTTGTAAACGATGCTCCAAGAGGGTAACGACAAGTGGTGGGTCCTAGTTTCACATTCTGTATTATGTATGTTGAATAGTAGTTCAGCTCTAAAAAACATTTTATTCCAATATAAAACATGTTACTTGTATTGCACATGGATTAATACGGTGCAGAAACAGTATGAGGCAGTTTTCTGAAGTAAAAACTTGTTTCAAGCATAAAAAATGTATTTCTAGAAGCACCTGCGCGAGAAAACGCTTACAGAGAATCACTTTGGAAATGAACTTTACCCCCAGAACCTATTCTTACGCGCTGGGATATGAAGATAAATGCAGCTATATTTTATTCACATAATTTTAGTGATATTAAAGAACTTGTTTGCTGCCTCTAAGTGACGCAGCTTCAATTCAGCGTTCACAAGAGGAATTAAAAAGTAAGACATTACAAAGCGATTTAAATTTAATCAAAATACATTTCGAAATTCTATCAGAAACAATTAAGGACTTAGAAAACGGTGATTTTATCGTTCATGATGCCCTACTAATCCTTAAGAAAGTAAATATGATCTTAACTGTTAGTCTGTGAAGTATGCAGAAAACAATGGGGGGGGACTGTCCAGTATTTTAGAAAGGAATCCTCTGTGAACAAATAACTGCAGGGTGACAACGTTGATCTTCCACAAGAAACTTATCCAGAATTTATCGGTTCTTACAAGTACTGTCCTATGATATCTGTGGACTTGAGATGTTATTTTCTTCATCATCATCATCATCATCATCATCATCATCAACAACAACAACAACAAGGATTAAGCCCAATGGCCTGTTCCGATTTCATTATAGGTGGAATTGGTTCTTCCATCTCTTCAATGGTCTTCCCAATATTCTTCTCCCTTTTGGTTTATAATTATACATTCTTCTTGGTATGCGCTGTTTATTCATTCGTAATACGTGCTGAAGATAAGCATTTTGATAATATTTTATTCTTTCACAGAGATTAAATATATTAAGTTCTGTTCTTATATATTCGTTTTTCTTTTTATCGGTTCTTTGGTGTCCTGCTGTTGCTCTCAACATCTTCATTTCAGCAGCCTCTATTTGTTTACTATCTGCCTTTGTTAATATCCATGTTTCACATCCATAGATAAGAGATGGAACTGCCAATACTTTGTAAAACTTCAAAATAGTTTCTTTTCTAGTTTTATTCAAACAAGTGCGTTTAATTGTGCTACATAGATAATTGAATCGTTGTATAAACAATGTAATTATAGACCAAGTTCAGAATTTTAATTATTTGGGATGTAATTCAGGCAATGACAGAAATGTATTTTCTTCTTACAACAACACATATTAACCAACACACGTCATAAATTTACTACGGGACACTTGGAAAAGATTATTGTAGTCTACTGTAGATCCAATTACAACCAGCAGGTTAACACTTGAACGTAAGTCAAGAACTCTCAAGAACTCGTGCATTTTTTATGCATATATTTATATTTTAAAACATATCTTACATATTTTGGCAGCAAAGATGCAGCTATATTTTAATTGAATATAGTGCATAAAATTCCCGAAGGCTAATAATAATAATAGATACGTTATACGAATGTGTCTAAATGGCTCAAAGAGTAGGGTGCGTGTAGGCAAACAGTTTTCAGACACTTTTGAAATCCAGAATGGGTTGAAGCAAGGAGATGCACTATCTCCTCTACTATTTAATTTTGTACTAGAGCATGCAATTAAATCTTTAGAGAATGAGGAAGGCTTGCAACTCAATGGTATTAATAAGCTGTTAGTTTATGCTGATCATGTAGTACTACTGGCCGATAGCGAGGAGATACTGAAGGCCAACACGCACACATATTGAGTAACATCTAGGCCCTGCCGTCCACCCCTTGGGATACCTCGGTCGTCATGACCATACTCCCAAGTCCTAGTTCTAGTCCTCCCTAATCTAATCTCGCGTCCACGTTCAAGGTCTCGGTCTATAAAACCAACACTCCAGGGAGAGAGTGTTGGAGTTTTGCATTTCTCGGGCAATTGATGAGCTACATAGTACATCAGGTCACTCAATCCTGATGACCCCACAGTTGGTCCACGGGCTCCATGAGCCTAGCCGGGAGGACTGCTGTCGCAGATCCACCGACTATTCCCCTGTTCTGCCTCCAGGGACGTGTCCTGCAGCCGTTGTGAGACCGGCTAGGGCTACAAGCCCAACAGTGTGAGACTTTTAGTACATCCAGGTGCTCATCTCCTGGCGACCCCACAGTTTGTCGACGGGCCCGTAGGCCAAGCCAGGAACCAGTACAGTAGCTCCCCGCTGGACTGGTCCGAGCCGAGCCCTGGTGTGCCCCCAGGGACGCCTTCTGCAGCTGTTGTGGGCCAGCACGGAGCTCGCAAGCTCCAACAGATGAGCAATTAGTACGACAAGGCGCTCAACTCTTGCCTACCCCACTAATGGTTCACGAGTCCCTTGGACTTAACCGGGAGGACTGTCTAGCAGATCCACCGATCTTTCCCCCAGTGCACCAGCTGGGGACGTGTTTGTTGCTGAAGTGGGTCCAGCCTGAGCTTTTAGTACGTCAGGTCGCTCAACTCCTGACGACCTCACAGATTGTCCTTTGGGTCACTTGGTTCCAGAGTCGGCGCTAAGCCCTCCTCCAAAGACCGCGCTTCCTCCTTTACCGAGATTGACCTGGTGGTAATTCCCAGCATTACGCCCGGTATTGTCCCATCCAGCCCGTTCGCAAGACTAGGCCTAGTCGTGTAGCTGCTGTGAGGCAGCCCACTGAGCAATGTAGGCATCCAGGGAGCTCATCTCCCATGGTGCCCCCACAAAGGTCCTCGGGATAAACCAAGAGAAGGGAGCAGGCGGAACTCCACAATCTCCCACCGCCTCGCCACGACGGCCGCTGTCCCCGTTGTGGGCACGGGGCGATGAGCTTTAGTACAACAGTGCGCTCCTTTCCTGTTGACCTCACTTATGGTCCGCGAGTCCATCGGACTTGGAAGGGAGGACTGACTAGCAGATCCACCGACCTTTTCCCCACTACGCCACCGAGGGGACGCGTTTTGTTGCTGAAGTGAGACAGCACGAGCTATGTAGTGCATCAGGTCGCTCGAGTCCTGACGACCTCACAAATGGCCCGCGGGTCCGGTCTGGACCTAGCCGGGAGGAGTGCAAGCAAACCACCGACCGTTCCCCTATCCGCCGCCCGGGGACGCGCCCTGTTGCTGTTGTGAGCACAGCTGGGGCCCGTAAACGGACCCCCAGGGACATATTGAGTAACACTAAGAAATTAGGACTGGAGGTAAATATCAGTAAAACTAAATATATGGTCACACGTAGAAATTCAGTATATATTGGAAATGGACAGCTAATGACAAATGAGGGAAATTTTGAGGAAGTTGCTGAATTCAAATACCTAGGAACAATAATCACAAATAGGAATGAGATGCACAAAGAAATTAAACATAGGCTCAATTCTGGAAATGCATGCTATTATGCATTGCAGAGACTTTTGATGTCCCAACTCCTTTCAAAAAACGTTAAGCTGAAAAGATATAAAACTATTATTCTACCAGTTATATTATATGGGTGCGAAACATGGACTCTTACTTTAAGGGAGGAAAGGAGATTACGAGTATTTGAGAATAAAGTACTTAGGAAAATTTTTGGACCAAAGAGAGATGAAGAGACAGTTGAATGGAGAAGACTACATAACAATGAACTACATGGTCTTGTAGGAAGCCAGATATAATAACAGTTAAGTCTCATAGACTGCGATGGGCAGGAAATGTTGCGCGTATGGGGAATGAAAGACGTGCATGGAAACTTCTTGTAGGAAAGCCAGAAGGAAAACGCCCAGTTGGTAGACCAAGAATGAGGTGGGAGAACAACAGTAACTATGATTTGAGGGAAGTAGATTATACAGGGAATGATTGGAAAGCATTGGCTCAGGATAGGGATGTATGGAGAGCTTATGTCCGCGCGGCCATGAACCTACGGGTTCGATAGTGCCAGTGAGTAAGTAAGTAAGAGAAGTCCAGCTGAATATTCTATGACCAGCCGCATGGGCTAGTGGTCAGTGTTCCTGACTACTGTTCATGATATCCCGGGTTCTATTCCCGGTCAAACCATAGGAAATTTTCTCAAAGGGTTCCTGTGGTTGCCCATGGTCTGGAATTTAGGTTAAGAATTATCGTGGCTCTTCATTACCATTTATCACCCATGATATCATCGGGGTAACTCCGCCTTCCAGATATCCCAAGCTAATAAATGGATTACAATTCTGTCAATATGTATATAACTTATATATATTTGTCTAATCACATTTCTGGATTTCTCCCCTAGTATTGGCAGAATTGTGTGTATATATATATTTTTATAATCACATTTCTGGATTTCTCCCCTAGTATTGGCAGAATCGTATATATATATATATATATATATATATATATATATATATATATATATATATATTTAATATTACAGAACACTGTTTGAAAGTAGGCTATCTACTTCACATTTCTCGTTTAACAAGTATCGGAATATGAGATAATTATTCTATAAAACCTTAAAATTAACTGAAGTCGTTAAAAGTGGCTACCACCAATCTCGAATTCATGGAATAAATTTGCAAATTACGGCATTTGTACCGTCATTTATCAAGTAACTAATACTAAAATATTTCTTAAGAAGCCTTGTACCATGACATTTAAATTTAGAATGTATTTTTAGTATTACAAAACAAATCACAATGGATGGTTAGATTTAGGGACACGGAAACCTAGAACGATATTTGTTAATTCTCATAAGATTTAATGTGTATTGGTTTTCATCATGGCGGAGATGTGTATGTTTTTCACGTCTTCGCCCTCTATTTTTTGTTCAGGGATTCAAAGTGTATTGTTCGTTACATTCAGATCGCGTTGCACTTAGATTTATTTCTCTGTTCATTTGTTTGTTTGTTATGCTTTGGAATGATCTCATTTATGAACTCGGTCACTCCAAAACTTCTATAAGACCTTGCATTTTGCAAACCAGTTAAGTTGTCTAACCTTGTTAGACAAAATTGTCCACTATGAAGCACTCTTTTTAACATTTATTTTCACGAAATAAGATCATGGAAACAAATGACGACTGGGGGTATTAACGTAGAAAATATAATAATAAAAACAGTAGCCCTTGCAGAAGACCAGATTTTAATAGCAAAAACAGAAGACGGATTACAAAGAAAGCTATATAAACTAAAATAAATATAACAAATACAATATGGAAATATAATCAGAAAAATAGAAAACAATGGCTTTCAAGGGCGCTCATCCAGTTCAGACAAAGACAATATTAGAAAATAAACCAATAGAAGAAGTGGTAAGATGTAACTCGTAGGTTGCGAAATATCATACACAACGGTAACAGATGTGAATAACAATCTAAATAAGTTAAATTATGTAACAGGAACACTAAACAGAACTTTGAAAAATAAAGCCAGGAGAGACTTTATAATGAAAATATACAAGACAATGGCAGTTCCTATTAATACTTTTGGAACCGAAACATGGACAGTGACAACACAACAATCTGCCAGAATCCAAGCTGCTGAAATGAAATTGTTCAGACCAAAGAACAGACAAAAAACACAACACAGAAATAAGACAATAACTAAAAGTAGATGACTTAAACACAACAATAGTGAAATGCAGAACAAAGTGGAAAGAACACTTGGCAAGGATGACGGAGAATAGAATACCAAAAGCAGCATACTACTATTCACCACTAGGAAGAAGAAGTTTGGGAAGACCAAAGAAAAGATGGAAGCAGCAGCAATTTGGAGACGGAACAGACTAGTAAATAAGCCTAAACAGTGACGAAGAAGAAGAGGAAGTTAAGTTTAAATTCACTACTGCTGTCATTACTAGCAGGCCTACAATTTATGTTTTAAGTTTAAGTTTAGTCCTGATTTCAATACTAGCAGGCCAATAGATTAAGTTGAAGTTACTCCTGCATAAGCTGATTTTTACACGCTTCACCTGTATCTATCTATGTAACGGAACATTTCAACACGATTTTCAACCACTTAAAAACATTGGATCGACTTGAAAATTTGTGTCCTTGTAAAGGACCAATGACAATACAATAATTTCATAATTTTTTCTAAGATCCTGGCCAGGATCATCAGGACATCAAAGAAATAAAGACCGGTATAATAGGTTGCGGACGTATCGACTTTTTAGTCTATCGTTGTGGTAGCTCAGTTGGTAGAGTGGAGGACTGTAGTGGTATATAATTTGAGTAATCCATAAGTCGCTGGTTCAAATCCGGCCCGGAGGATTTTTTTTAGAAGTGTGTTACTTTTAGCTCATACTACAAAAGTATCGAATTTGAAGATATTTACATTTTTAGGAAACCAAACTAAAAAATTAAAAATAAATAATAGTTTAAAAAAACTAAAACAACACGCTTTATTACCGAACTAAAAAATGAAAACTAATTTTAATTTCCAACACGCTTGGGATAAAATTAAAATGGTCAACAACAAAAAAATCATCTCCAACACATCTAAAATAAAACTATAGTTACCTACAAAAAAAAATTACCATCAAAAGCGTGTGGAGCTCTATATCAATTAATATATTTGATAATAAACAGATATTGGTAAAAGTAAAGTCTCTAAGAAGAAAACGTAAAAACCATAAAAAGCACTCCGCGCTTTTGATGGTAAAAAAATATATATATATATATATAATTTTTTAGATAACTCCACTTTTATTCTAGATGTGTTGGAGATGATTTTTTTTTGTTGACCACTTTAATTTTATCCCAAGCGTGTTGGAAATTAAAATTATTTTTCATTTTTTAGTTCGGTTTTCTAATAAAGCATGTTGTACTAGTTTTTCTAAAATATTATTTATTATTAATTAAATAAAAATAAAACGTAGTTTTATTTGATTTTCATATTTATTATGTAATTCAGTGACAGCTGTTTCGGTACACTGTACCGTCTTCAGACATGTTAACAAATTATGAATTGTGTTCCAACTGATCTAAGCAACAATACAACAATATTTATTTAAATTTTTAAATTTAACAAAGGGGATTCATTCAAATCAAGTTGAGAATTTAACAGTTTTTTACTACTTTTAAACTTATTAATTTCTACAGCCTCCAAAAGATCTAACTTCTTACCCTTATCACAAATATGTAAAATTTCAAAATTTGGATCGAAACAATGATTAAATTGGAATAGGTGGTTAGCATAGTTTGAATTTTCTAAATTTCTGTTATATGTTATATGAAATTTAGAAAATTCAAACTATGCTAACCACCTATTCCAATTTAATCATTGTTTCGATCCAAATTTTGAAATTTTACATATTTGTGATAAGGGTAAGAAGTTAGATCTTTTGGAGGCTGTAGAAATTAATAAGTTTAAAAGTAGTAAAAAACTGTTAAATTCTCAACTTGATTTGAATGAATCCCCTTTGTTAAATTAAAAAATTTAAATAAATATTGTTGTATTGTTGCTTAGATCAGTTGGAACACAATTCATAATTTGTTAACATGTCTGAAGAAGGTCCAGTGTACCGAAACAGCTGTCACTGAATTATATAATAAATATGAAAATCAAATAAAACTACGTTTTATTTTTTATTTAATTAATAAATATGGATTTTCATCAAGTAAACACCAACTCAATTGATTATTATTTATTATGTTCAGCTCCTGCAGCGAGCAGGCATACCATCAAGTTTCATTTAAGTTAGTATGTTCAGCTCCTGCCTCGAGCAGGCATACCATCAAGTTTCATTTAAGTTAGTATGTTCAGCTCCTGCCGCGAGCAGGCATACCATCAAGTTTCATTTAAGTTAGTATGTTCAGCTCCTGCCGCGAGGCAGGCATACCATCAAGTTTCATTTAAGTTAGTATGTTCAGCTCCTGCCGCGAGCAGGCATACCATCAAGTTTCATTTAAGTTAGTATGTTCAGCTCCTGCCTCGAGCAGGCATACCATCAAGTTTCATTTAAGTTAGTATGTTCAGCTCCTGCCGCGAGCAGGCATACCATCAAGTTTCATTTAAGTTAGTATGTTCAGCTCCTGCCGCGAGCAGGCATACCATCAAGTTTCATTTAAGTTAGTATGTTCAGCTCCTGCCGCGAGCAGGCATACCATCAAGTTTCATTTAAGTTAGTATGTTCAGCTCCTGCCGCGAGCAGGCATACCATCAAGTTTCATTCAAGTTAGTATGTTCAGCTCCTGCCGCGAGCAGGCATACCATCAAGTTTCATTTAAGTTAGTATGTTCAGCTCCTGCCGCGAGCAGGCATACCATCAAGTTTCATTCAAGTTAGTATGTTCAGCTCCTGCCGCGAGCAGGCATACCATCAAGTTTCATTTAAGTTAGTATGTTCAGCTCCTGCCGCGAGCAGGCATACCATCAAGTTTCATTTAAGTTAGCTTCAGATAAGTTTAGTATCTACACTAAGTTTGAGCAGATCCTGTTCAACAAATTATTGGGAAGAAGCTGCAGTGGAATTTACAAAGTTTAAATCTAGTGCAAGTGAAAAGTGCATTCGTCGAACTTGGTTATTGAACTTCGATATAAACCAATACTTTAGTGAATGATAATTAATAGAGTTCTCCTCACGAGTAAACAACTGCCCCGACCGGGGAGCCCGTTGCGTGACAAGGCAGCACGCTACCTCGAGACCAAGGGGTGGACTAAATACATATATATATATATATATATATATATATATCCCATCCATACATAATAATTCTACCCGAGGGTAGGTCTTTCACCGCAATCATAGCATTTTCATACTATGCTTTGCAGCTTTACTAGGGAATTACAAGAGTGGTAGCTTCCCGTTGCTTTCCACACACACACACACACACACACACACACACACACACACACACACACACACACACACACACACACACACACATATATATATATATATATATATATATTCCATGGATTTCGTCCTTTTAAGTATTTCAAGTCTGTGCGACTTGTAAATGAACTTTAGATATACCGGTACAGTTTTTCTGCGGCCACTGATTTTAACCTTACTTTTCTATTTTTCACTGTCCTCAGTCTCAATATTATTATTCTAACTTCAGTTTATTTCATGTCAATAAATTATGTTACCAAATGCTAATCTACGTTCTTACCGAGGTTGCAAGTGAATTTTCTCTCAATGGCTTACAAATAAAAATTATAAATTCTACAGTAGAATAACATTACATACGCACTTGCAATCTCTTATTGATTTACATGAAATTCCAAATAATTCCATAAGCGTTTTCTTCGTCTGTATATTTAATAAGGTTAAGATCTCGTTTATGTACTGTTTTAATAGCAGCGTTTCATTCCCATATAGAGATTGGACTCAACCGGGAAAATTTATGAATATGTTTCATGTTCATATATTCATACGTAGATTCATTTTGATTGCCCCCACACATATTTTTGTACGAGATCCTACAATATATTATAGTTGCATTTATAATTAAATGTATGCTGTATTGAGATAATTATCTCAAATAGATCAGAGTTCAAATTAAGAAGCCTACAGACTACTTTATGAATTTTTATGGGTCACTTGAACCATCTTGACAAATGTATGATTGGGTATTTCATTGCTACTACCAATTTCACTGTTAATGTTTTAGGTTGTTCGAGTGGTCTGCGAGCCTATCATGGCTACTTTGATTATCCGATAAGGAAACAAGTATGCGTTATGTCATAACCAGCGAAAACGACACAAGTAACTAGCGATAGCTGCCAAATTTAATATGGAAATATCAATTAACAAAACTAAAATTATGGAATTTCATGGGAAGGACCCCATACAAAGTAAAATCTGTCTCCAGAATAACATTTTAGAGAGATCTAATCAATTTAAATATCTTGGATATTATCTCTCTATCTGGGATGAAAAGATATCCCTGAACAAATTACTAGCTATAATAAAAGTTTAGGAATTATTAATCAAGTTATGAAACCATCCCTTGTACAAAAAATCACCAGATTACGTTTATATAACACTTTGGCTAGACCAGTGTTGACCTATGGTAGTGAAGCATGGACATTAAAAAGACAACATGAAAGCAGAATAACGGCTTGTGAAATGAGATTCATGCGCAGAACAGCGGGTTACACCAGATGGGATCGGAAAAGGAACACCGATATCTTAAAATAATTGAAAACTACGCCAATTTTGGAATATATTAAACAGTACCAACTAAATTGGAAACACCATCTTGAAAGAATGAGTTCAAATCGGATCCCCAAAGCTGTTTATAATTATATACCAAGAGGACGAATATCTCTGGGCCGTCCTATGAAACGGTGGAGTGAAAATTTTCTATAAGATCATAACTGGTCTTGGCCTAATACTTGGAAGGAAGAAGAAGAAGATAACTAGCGATAACCACACTACTAACCAGCGATAAACCCACTGCCACAGCATCTCTGTCGATTGTAACCGGTTTCAACAACAAAGATCTGCCGATAATGGTGCTTCTCTGCTGGTAACAGAGATTTATGTCCGAATTTAACCGCGTAAAATAAAAAAAAATGCGTTCCATGAGATTCACCTAGGTAAACGTAATTGAATTACGTTAGGTTAGCTTTTATGTTCGTTATATTTTAAATGTGTTTAAATACGTAAAAAAAATACCTCTTCATCGCAGTTATTCAATGTCAATTCAAAACGGCTAATTTATGCTCAGCCCGCATAATACTAGTTTCCCCATTTTTTTAATTAAAAACCGACTCGCGAATTTAAATATGGCACATGTTTACTAGAAAATGTAATCACTAGAATACAGGCGCTTATCCTAAATTAAATGTTATCAGAAAATATCAACTTTAACACAACAAAACTAAGAGGAAAATATTTTAGATGAATTACTTTCCTCTCAATTCTGATCATGGAACGAAATTGTATTTGTAAAATAATAAAAATGTTTAAACTGAAGTTAATGGTACATAATATATTCACTTGAAGTAGCTTCCTTCCTCCGATCTTATTTCGAGTGTTTCTTTAAGGAAGAAAAATATTCCAACAGTTGAAAAGATGATTAAAACCGATAAAGCACGGAAGCTCCTGCTTGTCTTGTGAAATTACGTACAAAGCGGCATGCAACGATAATACCCCTCCAGAACATTTCAGCTCCTTGTTACACACAGCGACACAAGCTTATCAAATTATTACACTCTGTTATACAGACTCTTTGTAAACGTCATTAAACTACGAGCTAAATAACTATTTTCACAAAACAGTAGCTCGGATATGAAGTTAAAACTCTGGGTAACAGACCTACAAGAAGCAACAATACAACAGATTTTTGTCTCATTGCTGACTTCAATAGCACATGATCTTTAAAACAATAAAATATACAAAATGGGTTTCTGTGACAATCTGTTCGCATCTCTTTTTAACAATGGTTGGTTATTTTTATAGTATACTAGCGTACCCGGCAGACGTTGTCCTGCCCGATCGTTCAATTCTTATGTCATGGGCGGACGATAAAAATATGTTACTTTTTTACCATTCAGCAATTAGGACATAATTAGATATTATTAAATAAGTTCGCAAGAAAACCTCTTACAGCCTTCTGTTGCGGCTCGAGAAGTGTGAATGATGACGTCACACAGTCATGAACATTAGAGTTGTACCCTCCCTTGCAGATAAGTTAAGAACCGTCATATAACAATTACATTAGAGTGAAGAAAAAAGATTAATTGATGGGAGTGAGTCAAAAGAGTTTTTTTTTTTTCCAGCTAGATTTCATTTCTGATCCACTGTGCACCAGCCCCATACTGGGAGACATTCCATGAGAAAAATGTCTTCCCCCGTAGAGACTCGAACCAGCGTAAGTCCCGTAGTTCTGCGTCAAGATTTTTTGCCTTAACCACTCGGCTACGGCGCGAGACTCTTGGTATCAATGAAAGACAAAAATGATTATTGTGAGTTATCCGTAAGAGATAAGGGACTATTGGTATCAATGAAAGACAAAAATGGTTTTTTGAGTTTTCCGTAAGAGATAAACATATGCTGTCGCGGACTTTTTTGTAGAGCTTTTTGAGATATCCAATTTTGTGTACATTAATTTTGTGTATTTCTTATGGTTTAGGTAGCGTAAGCCATTTAAGCGTCCAAAGAGCTACTTTTTTCACGTTTTCCACTACAAAGGGCGATTTTTAAGGGTGTAGGAGTTGAGTATCACAATTCTCCTATAGCCTATGTTCATCCCGGGAATCTTCTGAACATTTTGTAAAAAACCCCATCACAATCGGATCAACGGTATGACCGCGCATGAAGTACGAACAAACAAATATACAAACAAACAAACAAACAAACATTAATTTTTATATATAAGATTGATTCAATTAAATTTACTATGGTACTCCCTACGTATCTGCCAATTATACATCTAAATTTAAATTTTGGATATATGTGATAATGTATTTTATTTATTTAAAATAACAATAAATTGATATATACATATTGTTCGTAAATTGAGTTGATATTGAGTAAGTTGGGAAACCTGATTTAAATTTCACTAATCGCAAAAGAGAGCACAAAAATAACTTGTACGCGCTAGGATTACCAGCCCAGCTGCGTGCTGGGCTCAAGTCCACATGTAGTAGTAATAGGACTTTATTAGACTAAAAGTAAGATATGTACAATGTTATTTACAAATATGGGTCGCACGGGCCGTACGTGCTGTTGACAGTCCGTTACAATAAAGTACGAGTACAAAGAAAAACAAAAAGAAAACAATAATATTACAATTATATAAACAAAACACAATAATATTACAGTTATGTAATAATACAATAACATTATACATTAATTAGTAGTAGTAGTAGGACTTTATTAGATAAAAAGTAAGATATTTACAATATTATTTACAAATATGGGTCGCACGGGCAGTAAGCCGTACGTGCTGTTGACAGTCCGTTACAATAAAGTAATAATTGCTACTAGTGTGAAGACAAATAAACAAAAAAAGCAATAACATTACAATTACATAAAGCAAACGCAATAATATTACAATTAAATAATAACACAATAGCATTATTCACTAAAAAACAATAACATTACAATTACATAAAGAAAACACAATAATATTACAATTAAATAATAACACAATAGCATTATAGATTAATTAATTTATATATAATTATTAAGAATTAATGTTATTGCATTTTGACAATATATATTTATTCATGAATGAGTGTTGTTCTTATTTTCCGCGTTTTGTCCAGAAATTTACCCAAGTTTATCCAATTTTCTGGATTTACCAATAACTCGTAGCATGCCAATCTTTCCCCATTTGAATTTAGAAATCTTTCCAGTAATAACTGACGTCTCCAATATTCTAAATCATTACATTGTCCTAATATATGTATCTCATCTTCAAATTTCCCGCACATTGGACATATTCGCATATCGTGATCGTCGCTAATTTTTTTTTAAATTTCCATGCCCCTAGCCTAAACCAAGCAAGCCCTGATCTCGAATTAAGTTATGTATAATTATTAAGAATTAATGGTATTTCATTTTGATAACATGTATTCATCAGACTATCCGACACACATAATCTTGACACTCGATCCCATTAGCACATTGTTCTTTATATCCCTCCTCATCACACTGTATATTATTCATTATCTTCTACGGTCTCACTTATCAAAACATGTAATTCTTATTTTTAACTAACATTAAGTGGTTGCATTATAGATCGTAATATATTAGATATTATCTTTTTGATCAAATTTTTACTTAGTATTTAATATTGGAGTTAATTGAGATTGTTATATTCTGATGCAATATATGTTTGTCCTGGTGAGCGGAAGAGAAGGCCACATGGCCTTAACTCCACCAGGCTAAATAAATCTAATCTATTCTATTTATTCATGAATGAGTGTTGTTCTTATTTTCCGCGTTTTGTTCAGAAATTTACCCAAGTTTATCCACATGTATAAATTAGGGAGGTGGACGATCACCCGGCCAGAGGTGGCATGTGGTTTGAAAGTCGGTTCCTCAGAAGTTATAACTTTTCTTTTTACAACTTAGAGCTGCTACTTATTGTAACTACCCATACTCTTCACTATACTGGGTGAGCACTGATCCCATGCTGGCCGACATTCGGTGGGAAATTCCTTCCCCATGAGGAATCGAATCAGCGCAAGTCTTGGTAGGTCTTCAACAAAGCATATTGTCTTAATATACAAAATTATAATGCCCGATTTTGATTATTGTGATGCTGTTTCTACAAACCTAAAAGCCGTATTTACCCAAAAATTCAGCATGTTCATAATTCTTGCGTACATTTCATATGTGATATTCGCAGATTCGATAATATTATACCCTCCCTGGAACATTTGTCTTGGCTTCGTGTACGAGATCACAGAATCGTCAATTCCCAATCTCTTCTCTATAAAATATTACATCATCGCATAATTACATATCACACCGCCACGTTTTGGACTATCTCATACACATAATTTAAATAATTCGATCCATCTCAGAGATTGTCCTTTATGTTCCTCTTCATGTCACTAACTATTTAACTATTTCTTACAATCGTTTACTGTTTCGCTTGCCACAATATGGATTTTCCCCCCCATGTCAGTGATTCCAAACCGTAATATCTTTAAAATAAACTGAAGATATTTTAATAACTAACTATCGCAAACACCAAACAGTATCCATTCATAATATATTGACTTAGGCTTTCACGGCCGGAGTAAATATGACAATCTTGAAGAAGATTTCCCAGCTCTTGGCCGTGGTCTTTTTTAGGCTTGAAGTCCCCCGACGTTTCGCCAGAGACTTCGTCCGGCATCCTCAAGGGTTGTCAAATTCCCCGACGTTTCGCCAGAGACTGAGCCCAGCATCCTCAAAGAGTCTCAAGACAACCCTTGAGGATGCGGACGCAGACCCTGGCGAAACGTCGGGGAACTTCAAGCTTCAAGACCACGGCCAAAAGCCCGGAAATCTTCAAGGTCATCACAGTATCCATACAATTAATAATTTATGTTCTTTCTTGTAAAAAAATACTGGCCTGTGAATTTGTAATTAATTCAAGATGTAGGCAAATCTTGTATTTTGTAAAACATTGCTCCTATAACATTTCAGGCCATATCAGGTTGTCAAATATTCGATTCATTCTGTTCAAAAGCATTTTATTTTAGAAATGAGTTTCTTTTAGGTACCGTAAATACGGTAACCATTGGTTTACTTCCTTTTGTAAGGAGGGATACTCGGGATTATTTTGTACCCTGATAATTATTCACCGAACCAGCGGATATTGATCAACCGAGACTGACTAATGCACAATGTGATACTCATGTCCGTGCATGTAATGCTCGTCAATCGTTATTATCAAAATTTGTCATACTTCGATTCACTACAAATCTCAAACCAACTAATTTTGGACATAGTTCCCTCTGTAAAGGCTGTTCGCTCTTAAAGTGATCGTCATCAAAACAAAACCATGTGACATGCTCGACTTTCATTGGTTATGAACAGTGACGCACGTTCTGGAAGAAATATGTACGCGAAGAAGTAGTTCTCTTTATTAAATTAAAAAATATGCCTTCTGAATATCTACTTGTTATTCTTCGTGAATGAAAATAATAATATTCAAAACATAGAAAATATTCTAAAATATACCTAATCAATAATTACAACAACTTAAGATAGTTTATTACATATGTAAGATGCATTTGAGTCATGCTTCAGTAGATTCTCATGAATCAAAATGGCTGAAAGAGTCGAGTCTTCTGTTGCTCTGTTGTCATCTCCCTGTCAAAAGTGACACTAATTTTGACGCGAATGGTGGAAGGATACAATTGGCGTGTGTTGATGTTAGATCACTCTAAGAGCGGATAACGCATAGAATATTGTTCAATTTGGCATCCGAACCATATGTTAAACGCTGTAGCATTGTATTGAACATACTTTAGTTGCCTTATTTCACTGACAAATTAAAATGTAAGATAATAGGGCCTGTTACTTATCATCATCATCATCAACAATCACGGATTAAGCCCATGTGGCTTGTTCCGGTCTCATAGATTCTCATTCAAAAGTTGGATCCATCTCTTCTTCGGTCTACCAACATTCCTGCGTCCTTTTTGTTTGTATTTAAGTATAATTTTGGGAATGCGATCATCTTCCATTCTTTGAACATGTTCTTTCCAGTTGTTTCTACATTATTTTATTCTATCTAAGACTTTAAAGATATTTAGCTCATTTCTGATATCTTCACTTCTTCTCTTATCTAGAAGTTTGCAACCAGCCACACTTCTCAGAAATCTCATTTCAGCTGCTTCTATGATCTTCTCTTCTCTTTTAGTTAAAACCCAAAATTCACTACCATACAATAGTAAGGGGACTGCCACTACTTTATAAAATTTTAGTTTTGTTTCATTTCTTGTGCTTTTAAATATCCTTTTGATTGTTCCACATATATAATTAAATTTATTAAGTTTGTTAAAGAGATCTTCATTTTTAAAATAGGAGATTTCATAACCCAGGTATTTAAAGTGGTTCACTTGTTCAATGGGTTTCCCCTCCAGAATTATTTTAGCTCTTCCGGTATCTGATCCCTTAAAAGCTAGGGTTTTCGTTTTACTTATTGATATTTTGAAATTAAATTTATTTAACTGAAAGAGTGATTTCTGTAGACCATCCTCTGAACTAGATATTAGAACCAGGTCGACTGCAAAAAGTAAGGTATCTAACATCTTATTTCGTATTCTGAAATGTGAGTCCAAATTTATCTGCCAATTATATATGATACCGTCAATATAAATATTAAAAAGGGAGGATGAGAGTGGACATCCCTGTCTTACACCTCTATTTATTGTTGCTGTTATATTGTTTTTATTTTTGCCTCCAGTTTCTGTTGTTATTTTATTTTCTACATATAGACTTTTTATTGCAGTTATTAGGTGCTGAGGTATTCCTTTCTCTTTCATTGTATTCCACAATTTATTTCTGTTAACTTTGTAAAATGCCTGTTACTTATCTCGGGGACAAATATAGGAGGAAAACAATATAGCTAAATTTTGTGAGAACAGTTACGAAGCAATTACATTAGCAGGGCAGTTACTGGAAATGAGACTCAAGTGCCATTGAAAATGTAATCTCCGAGCAAAAACCATTACTATTTATATGTGCAATCTTCTGGAAGGTAACAAATTAAAATTCTATGTAATCTTTATTTAATTTTATTAAAATTAATTAATAATATTAAAGAGAAAGCTTGAGGTAAATGTAATATATTAATGAATGACAAAATAGACTGCGCTTAGAATTTTATTTTAAAAATATTTCTAACGTCTGTAAATATATATAGGTTCTTCCTAGACTAATGGGCTCAGGTCAGTTAATATGGCACAGTGATGAAATGTTTGTCCAGATATTTTGAGATAAATGAAAACTGGTGAGAAATGCCCTCTCCAAACACAACGATACATTTAATTATTAATAACAGTGATACATGTTGCCAGTTGCTCTATTTTTGTACCAAAACAACTCGACATATTTAATAAAAAACTCACTACGTTTTGTGTACTCTTTCAATCAATGGGGTCAATAGCATAATCCGGAGATAAAATAATCTCCCATTTGTATTTTAGGCCGGAGGCTACTTCGGGTATCTATGGCAAAGTTGTAAACTTAGGGATATGTTCCTTGGAACATAGGATGTTGGATCTTGATGGAGTAGGGAAGTCCCTTAGCTGCGATGGCAGGACATGTGGCACGAATTGGGAATAAAAGATGGGCATGGAAACTTCTTCTAGGAAACCCTGAGGGAAAGATTCCAGGAGGTAAGTCAAGAATAAAATGGGAGAATAATGTTTAAAATTATTTGAGGGAGGCGAATTATACTGGGAATGATTGGAAAATACTTGCTGAAGGGTGGGATGAATAGAGAGCTTTTTCCGCACGGCTCTGAATTTCCGGATTTAAAAGGTAATTGAGTTAATCTATAGCACAACGTGGCAGAAACACTAATATTATAGAAAATGATAGTCACAAAAAAAAGTGTTCAGTCGTATTAAAAAATCCAGAAACTGAAATCAATTTGAGAGGAATATAAAATAACATGACAACGTTTACGCCACACCTCTGGAAAATATATTGCTACTGCCATGAACATTCGTGTTTAATAGTGCAATTTGACTAAAATACCAGAGCCTATAACTTTTAAAATTGTGATTGTCTTGTATTGTGTAAGCATTTCATGACTTAGTGTAAGAACAATATATGTTTAATGCAACTTACATGCATTCATTTAATATTTTAAGAGTCAGAACCAAAATCTAAGAAACTTCTCAGATAAATAGCATTGATTACAAGTTAGAGCGAAAGTTTTTATTTTTATTTTACTACATTCATTGTAAATTTTGCTTATCAGTTTTATAATACTTTGTTCATTGTTAAACGAATGTTGGATAAATATTTATATTCCGAAAATGCACATATTATATGGAAAACACATCTGGAATTTTATCAATTATTTGAAATTCCATCATACAATCTAGGCACTTCTAGTCTATCTCACCTCATGAAATATTGGCTATAACAGAATAGACAAAAGAAGATGCCACAAGAGTTCGAAAACTTTGGGACATCAGTTACAACTAAACAGCGCAATAAACCAGATTCTTAGATCGCGTAATACGCTACAACATTTACCAATAATTCGAAAAATAACTGAACAAAACGAAAGAGGCTGGCATGAAACACAGAAAATGAAATAGGGATAGGAGGATTTTAGTTTTGAACAGAGTGTATGTCATATTTCAATATTTTAGGGGTTCATTTTAGCACAGTTCTTAGTCATCTTCAAATTGATAAGGAGACCAGAAGTCTGATATAAATATTTACGAAGGGCTATTACAAGATTAAGTAGTAGATTTTAGTAGGACATTGTTCTCCTTTCAAATGTATATCGTTTGACATTCGTATAAAATTACCTCTTGCAGTTTAAGAAACAACTTGTCCAATAAATTCGGGAAGGGAAAATAAGAAGAATCTGCCGTATCAGAAATTTCACTGCCCGAAACGCGTAGCACACGAATTCTTATTTGAAAACAACGCTCTGTCATAGACAGAAAGAGAAAGATTCTGTCTTCTTCATCGATTATATGAGATCCAAGATGGAGCCCATATTCTGGATTATTGCTTCTAAGGGAAGAAAGGAATCATAAAAAGAACGAACATCTCCAGTATCCAGGATAAAATAATATGTATCGATTCAAATATAGCTGACAAAGCGAAGGTGTTCTTTTTTTCGGCGGCACAAAATGTAGGGCATTTGGTAGTTTTGAAAGTTATAAAAACATATTTATGAGTGTACAGGGGACTGAGAGTTTAGAGAGATTGCCACTGTATGGAGTATGTTGCGCCATTTCAGCGTGAAAGCCGTGCAGTTTAACTTTTTTACAATTTCTAAAAGTCCTCACGTTTTTTATACGCCTTCCTGAGTTCTATGTAGTTAGACGGCAATACAAGTCCTAAAAGCACCACCATTTTATTTCTATAGTACATTTTGGCAGTTTATTTCTTCTCTCTATTGCGAAGGCCTACATTCTTTCAATAAACAGATATAAGGCACCTCGAAAGAGAAAAAAATGTAAATTCAACAAAAATATTTAATAATATTAGTAGCTAATACACGGCGTGCGCTGCTACGCCTAAATAAATGAAAATTAATGGGCTTTTATGTTCAGTTGAATAAGTAGAAGGAAAAATAATTATAAATTTATGTTTTTTAGATACCCCGTGCTGATTACTCGGCATTGTCCGGGAATCTACTTATCCCGATCATAAATGAGCTGAAAGACGAAAATTAATATACTTCTTATGATTAGTTGAATAAGTAAAATGAAAAATAATTATAAATGTATATCGTAATTATTTTAAGATTCCTCCGTGCTGATCATCCGGTGTTGCCCGGGAATCTACTTTCTCTATCTTCTTGGCATAAATGAGTTAAAAGACAAAATTCGTTATTGTGAATTATCTGTAAAAGAATACCCGCCATATGCTTTTATGCTTGCACAGGAATCTACGTACTTGTCTCGATCTTCTTGGCATCAATGAAAGGCAAAAATGGTTATTGTGAGTTATACGTAAGAGATAAACATATGCTGCCGCGGATTTGTTTGTACGGCTTTTTGAGATATTCAATTCTGTATACGTTCATTTTGTGTATTTGTTATGGTTTAGGCAGCGTAAGCCATTTAAGCGTCCAAAGAGCTACTTTTTTTCACGTTTTCCATTACAAAGGCTCCGTTTATTTTATTATTCAATATGCGGTGATTTTAATTTAGCCACCTTTTACGTTTTTTAAGGGTGTAGGATTTGAGTATCACAACTCTCTTATAGCGTATGTTCATCCCGGGAATCTCCTGAACATTTTGCAAAAAGCTCCATCACAATCGGATCAAATGTATGGCCGCGCATAAAGTACGAACAAACAAACATTCATTTTCATATATTAGATATTTGTTTCTCCTCTCTACATAAGGTTTATATATTATAATTATGTCTTCTAGATCCACCGCTGTAGTCTCGAGGTAGCGTGCTGCCTTGTCGCGCAGCGGGCCCGGGTCCATTCCCTTGTCCGGACAGGTACCTGGGTGAGGTTTCTTTCGGGTTTTTCCCTCACATTGTAAGACAAATGTCAGGAAACGTAGGGCCCAACGGTCTCCTAAAATAATTCGGCCTTCATCATCATCCTTATCCTTATTATCATCATCCTCCTTCACCGGTGTGGAAAGCAACGGGAAGCTAACCACACCTGTAATTCCCTAGTAAATCTGCAAAGCATAGCATGAAAAATATATGATTGCAGTGAAATACTTGCCCTCTGGCAGAATTAATATGGATGGATGTCTTCTAGGAGCGGTTACATTACCGTCAATGCAGGGTAGTGTGACATAAATGTTTAAATATATTATTAAAATGGACAAAAAGAGTGTGTAATGCTTTTTTATGTTTAATGTATTTATGTTTTAGATTCGATTGATTAGGGGTTTAGCATTAGTTTCTGCTCTATTACTAAAAGTCCTATTACTACTAGTTTATGCTACGAGATTAATAGTGATGTTACGGAGTGACTTCCTACAGCATCTATATATGACGGTATATGAAAAAGGTATAACAGTTTTTTAATTATAATTCCTATACCTTGCAATTTTTTAATGCTCTTTTAATATGCTAACATAATTTTAAATGCTATTGATATCTGTAGTATGAATCGACATATTTCAAATTTCCTACAAAAGGAAGTCACATTCTGAAGTTTTCTTATACAAAAATTGTCATAAACTTGACCCAAGTTCGAACTACAAGAGAAGCTATATGCCAATAAATTGAAGACCAATAAGTGTGTAGAAAATAGAAAAATAAAATATAATTTTGTTAATTTCACTTCTTAAACCCTAACAGACAATTTTGTATTCATGTTTCATTACATAATTTGGGCAAAACCTTCAACGAATAATCGAATTTTTATTTATTGTCATGAAAAATAAATTCATCGATGGAAATTAATTATATCTTGTCGACAAAGTGTAATATTCACGATGATACACAAAAACAAAATATACAAATCCATATTCTTACCTTAAAATTTTCAGTTATGAAGTGGAATGATAACAGAATCTAATTTTTTTATTTAATAGATTTTTAGAATTAAGTAATATTAATTTGAAAACAAAAAAAATCATCTTGGACTCCACATTTGAGAGTCTTATATGAGACCATAGGTGATTTGAGGAGTTATCATTTTGCTTTTAAGTTAGGCCTATATGGGATTTCAAGTAAAACAAAATGGTTTGATTTTTACAAAATTGAGAGATTATAGATAGACGAAAATATCGGAAGGGTCATATAGAAAGAATGGAAGAAAACCGATTTGCAAAAAGAGCTAAAGAAGATAGACCAATGGACGGGAGAAGAACAATAGGAAGACCAGCCAAAGATGGATAGACAGTGAATGGACATCCAGTACGTCTTCCACCGAGGAGTTATTTTGGAAATAAACATGATTAAAATCCTACAAATTAAGTTTAAGAAGAAGAAGAAGAAGAAGAAGAGAGGTAAATTTATGATAGAGTAGATATTTATTAAACATTTTACAGTTTTTAAAATTTTACCACCCAACCATAACAGTTAAAAAATAATAACAGCGATCTTTAATTTTCATAGAGCGAGAAAAGTATCAAATCGCTCTTGTATTATACAGGAAACAAAGGGACTGAAGAGTTTCAGTGTGTACTAAGTAAAGTGATTTTTCTACGAGCCTTAAGAGAGCTTTATATTAGAATGTTGAAGCTGCCTCCTTTATATAAAATTTGTAGCGATTAATATGATAGGAGACATATAAACTAAGATACAACTCTAATATGCATGGATCGGAAACTAAAATGTTCCGAAATATATTAAATTGTTATTAAAATTAAATAAATATATAAATAATGAAAATAGAATATATTACTAATATCGCTATAAAATATCTAGGTGGAAAAGCAGAAATATATCCAGGTAAAAATTCCACGTACATTTGTCTAGAATAAAGAGGTATTGACAGAACTCTACCTGCTACACAAGTTACAAATAATATAGGAACACAAAAAAGGGTATTGTCAAAAGAATATAACTAATTCCAATTAGCAGTCTATACAAATTCCAAGAAATAAGGATATAAAAAACTACCTGGCTAGTACAGACAACAAAAGACATTCATTCACCTTTAGAAAAGATAATCTCTTAATATTGACAGTTTACAAATAAACTGAAAAAGCATTATCTATTAAATATCAAAGAACCAATTTACCCAGTTCATAGAAATGTTATACATACTAGTAAATAATATTATTGTAACATAAATATATTCAATTGTAAGGAGTGGATTCGAGAAAAGTGGGAGGAGCCACCGCCTTTATAAGCGAGAACTTATATCAAAATACTCTCACTATCACTATCAGTGACTCTGTGTTCAGTGTTGGAACTCGTAGACCTGCAGACCGCGATCTCCGATTCAGTTTAAATATTACATTCGTCCGAGAAATAGTTAAATTTAAAGTTATAGTCCGTTAAGCATTCGGACTCTTAGAGAAAATTGATTCGAGCACGTGGACCTCTAAGTATTTCATCGACTCCACTCTTAGATAAAACTTTGTAACTGTATTAACAAAAGTGTATTTCTCCGTAAATAAACAGTTTCTTGGATTCGTTAAAATTGAGTGTACATTTATACGTTGTTCTTTTGCTTATAAAGAGTTCATAACCCTGAGATCTCATGCCTACCATCGAGCTCCGGTATAAATTGGCATGAGATTTTAGCCCTAGGTGACGGCAGCATTTGCACCCAGGGCATATGCACCATATCAATTTTTGTTAGATGCTGAGTTATGCGTGATAATATGCATTGCAGAGACTCTTGATGTCCCAACTCCTTTAAAAAACGTTAAACTGAAAATATGTAAAACTATTATTCTACCAGTTATATTATATGGATGTGAAACATGGATTGTTACTTTAAGGGAGGAAATGAGATTACAAGTATTTGAGAATAAAGTAGCCTACTTAGGAAAATTTTTGGACCAAAGAGAGATGAACAAACAAGTGAATGGAGAAGACTACATAACAATGAACTACATGGTCTTTATAGGAAGCCAGATGTAATAAGAACAGTTAAGTCTCGTAAACTGCGATGGGCAGGACATGTGGTACGTATGGGGAATGAAAGACTTGCATGGAAGCTTCTTGTAGGGAAGCCAGAGGGAAAACGCCCAGTTGGTAGACCAAGAATGAGGTGGGAGAATAACATTAACCATGATTTGAGGGAAGTAGATTATACAGGGAATGATTGGAAAGCATTAGCTCAGGATATGGATATATGGAGAGCTTATGTCCGCGCGGCCATGAACCTACGGGTTCGATAGTGCCAGTGAGTAAGTAAGTAAGATGCTGAGTTAGTCGAACCCGGGACCATGGTGGCAGAGAAATTTTTAAGCAAATTAAAAATTCCTGACTCCATCAGGAATCGAATCCTAGATCCTCTAGTTTGTACCATTTTCGTTGACTAACTACTCTACGGTATATGCCATTTCTGTCAAGTATTACCGTAAAATAAAATAAATTCACATAATTGAGAACTTAGTGACAATAAGAGAACGTAATGACAGTATTTTTTTCATCATGTGACATGAAAATTCAAACCCATATGAGTACCTTGCCTAAAATCAAATGCTGAAAGAAAAAAAAATCTTATGCCGTTTAATTGCAATTTTGTAAAAATATATGTTCTGTATTTTCTCCTCCACTGTAAAATAACTAATTTCCTAAAATTTTATGTCTTGATACAGGGTTTTTAGGTGCGTAATTTCATTTGTATGACGAATTATAGCTTTCTGAAAAAAAAAATAGTGAAATTTAGCCTCAAAATGAGAATGGAGGCAGTCTTCTATAATGTTTTTTTCCTTTCTTTGAGACCTTTAGCATTTTTACTCATTTTTATCCCATTCTGTTCATAATGCCTCTGTCCCCGTTTTCTGTTTTTTGTTAAAATTTAATATTTTATATAGCGAATTGTGTAATTTAATTTACTTTAAAATGACCAATATATACAAAATTATTATTTATCAATATTAAATTCTTGTTAGCTGAACATGAAATTAGTGACCCAGACTGTTTTCAGTGAACATAGAACTGAACAAAACTTAACAATGATCTATTATCGCTTTTTTAAATGTAACCGAAGTAAGTAGCAATGCTTTTACAGATTCTAATTGTTGACAAGTTAGAATTGAGTTTTGTTCAGATTTAAATTTAAAATACTCTAATAGAGAATACAAATTAACTGATCGTATTTCTCAGTACGTTTCATTTGTGAATCTAAATTGCTTGATTCGTAACAAGTTTAGTGTTTGCCTGCCGAAGGCAATTCTGTCACCGAAGTTCAACAACAGGATAGGATATAAAGATGGAATCATTATATGATGGATTGTTTGTGATTAAGGAACCACATTGGATGATAAATAACAGAGAGATCATATCTTAAACACATTTGTGCTTTGAATCATCACCGTTTATATTTGATAAAAAATATTTTTTATTTCTGTATTTTCTTAACTTAGTTTAATCTCCCCTTTTTAGGTACTTTTACATATCCCACATCGCCCGGGCCTTAAAGGAACATAGCCTGTCAGGAGAGGATTTTAAACTCTTGAACTACTTTTGTTCCCTAGTAAAGCTGCAAGCATAACATAAAAATGCTATGAGTGCAGTCAAGGACCTGCCTTATAACAGAATTACTATGGATGGATGGAACTACTTTTTTCACACAAAAGGATATGGACGGCCTCCTGGATGCGTGATCAGATCGATACAAGGGCCGACTCTTAGACAACATAAACATTTAAAACAAAGACACGTCGTTTGTTCATATAATCATACTAAACAAGGTGAATATTATAGGATGACTATAATACCCACAAATGATGTTCAAGGACTATTTGCATCTTCACGTTTCCTGACTATTTTTTGTTATAGTTCAGGAGAATCGCGAAAATAATCACGCAGTAAATTTGTCCCTACCGGGGATAGAAACTGGGCCCGTTGCATCTGAGGCAACAAAGTTACCATTCTACTATACGTGTTGACTGAAAACTAATTTGTTTTACAAATACTATCATTTAGTTCATGTTATTTTCAATTTTTTAGTAAATAGCACTTAACTAACAAACAAATTCACTTGCACTATCGAACCCATAGGTTCATGGCCGCGCGAACATAATATATCCATACATCCCTATCCTGAGCTAATGTTTTCCAATCATTCCCTGTATAATCTACTTCCCTCAAATCATAGTCAACGTTGTTCTCCCACCTCATTATTGGTCTACCAATTGGGCGTTTTCCCTCTGGCTTTCCTACAAGAAGCTTCCTTGCATGTCTTTCATTCCCCATTCGTGCCACATGTCTTGACCATCGCACTATACGAGACTTAACTGTTCTTCTTATATCTGGCTTCCTAAAAAGACCATGTATTTCACTGTTAGTAGTCTTCTCCATTCACCTGTCTGTTCAAAATATTTCTTAAGAACTTTATTCTCAAATACTCGTAATCTCCTTTCCTCCTTTAAAGTAAGAGACCACGTTTCGCATCCATATAATATAACTGGTACAATAATAGTTTTATGTAGCCTATTTTCAGTTTAACGTTTTTTTTAAAGGAGTTGGGACGTCAAGAGTCTCTGTAATGCATAATAGCACGCATTTCCAGAATTGAGCCTATGTTTAATTCCATTGTGCATCTCATTCCTATTTGTGATTATTGTTCCTAGGTATTTGAATTCAGCCACTTCCTCAAAATTTCCCTCATTGGTTCATTAGCTGTCCATTTCCATCATATAATGCATTTCTATGTGTGAATATATATTTTGTTTTATTGATATTTACTTATGAACAAAAAATAAAGAGCATATTTTGTCCTCTTTTTGATTATTATCTTTTCCCTCCCTTTCTTATCATGAGAATTGAATCTAAAAATCATAAGCCTAGTTATGACTTCTAAATTGGGTCGTAGAGTAAGACTGTGCGAAATGTTGTTATGGGAATCTCTTGATATTTGTAGAAGCCGTAAACTGTTAGTATATGTGGTTATGCTAAGCCGCATATATATTCCGTCCTTTAGATTATGTCCCTAGTATGAGGATCCTCTCTGCCGAGGCACTGGGCCAACAATGATTGCTGCCAAGCGTTTGTAATCTTACTCAGAATTATGAGCCCACCCCCTACGTACTGAGAAGAGGAATTGTGCATATGCACGGCCATAAACTGCATACTCTGCCTGGGAATTACATCACACACTGTTATCCTTTATCAAAACGAGGCCAAGGAAACAGGATTAACGCCAACTTATCTTGCATTAAGTAATTTGTAGGTCTTATGAAGTAGATCTCTACTTTTTATGATACCAAGGTCAAATAAAGGGCTATTTAATAATGTGTGTATATGAACTCGTCAACATAATCAAGAATTTGACCTGAAGGTCTGTTGCAATCGCATATTAGAATTGGTCTGTCCATCTTTTACTGGGTCTTTCAACATTCCTACGTCCTAGTAATTTGTAATGAAGACCATAATGCATTCCCTAAAGCGACTTATATATTTTCTTCCTACAACTCTTAAAAGAATTTTAATCCAAACTTTAGTGATGTCGCATTTTGACTACTGTGACGTTCTACTAACTGACATAAGTGACGGATTGTCGGACAAACTGCAGCGTGTCCATAATATGTGTATCAGATTCATATTTAATGTTCGAAAATACGATCACATTTCTCCATTATTCCACGAATTGTCATGGCTACATCTAAAAGAGAGAAGAAAATCGCACTGTCTAATTCTCCTATTTAAAATCCTACATACCTCGATTCCCAATTCTATATCATCCCGTTTCCAGTATCTATCCTCAAACCATAACTTAAACACAAGATCACAACATAGTCTCTTACTTAATATACCGCAACATAGGACATCACATCACTCCATGTCATATACCATCTTCACTTCTCGCAACTGGAATTCCCTATCACAAGAAATAAGGGGCTGCCGGACATTGCCATCTTTTAAAAGAAATCTAAATTTATATTTGCTCTGAACTCGACTTCATTATTATCCAGTGTAAGGTATATATATTAATTGGTGTTTCTCGTATAATGTATCATATTATATTATTATTATTATTTTATTATTATTATTATTATTATTATTATTATTATCGTATCATTATTGTTATTACCCTATAAAATGTTGTTTGTACATGACATTTACATTGCTACATTTATTGTATCTTTAACTGTTTATAATTAGTATAGTGTATATCTATATTTGTCGAATATTTATTTGTATTTGTGCTGGTTGAGTGGAAGAGAGGGCCTTATGGCCTTAACTCTGCCAGAATAAATAAAGTATTATTATTATTATTATTATTATTATTATTATTATTATTATTATTATCTGTTTTGGAATTCTATTTTTATCCATTCTATTGATGTGGTCCTTCCATTCATCTCTGTATTGTTCAATTCTATCTAATAGTTTGAATATATTTAGTTCATTTCGCATATTTTCATTTCGTTTTCGATCTGTTATTGTATACCTAACCACACTCCTCAGAAACATCATTTCTCACGTTTCTATTCTTCGTTCCTGGTTTTTGGTTAAGACCCAGCGTTCCGATCCATACAGTAGTGTTGGAACCACCATTGTTTTATAAAATTTTAAAATTGTCTCCTTTCTTGTTCCTTTGAGACTTCTTTTTATGGTTCCACACATATAATTACATTTATTTATTTTGTTTTCAGTGTCTTCATTTTTTCTATATGACACATTGTATCCCAGGTAATTAAAATTGCCCACCTGTTCTATTATTTTATTTTCTATTTGGATTTTTATTCTTAGTGACTCATACCCTCGGAAAGCTAAAGCTTTTGTTTTTTAGAGTAGATATTTTCAAGTTGTATGTTTGACATAATCGGCCGCGGTGGACTAGTGGTTATGCTCCTTGCCTCTGGTCCCGAGGTCCGCGGGTTCAAACCCGGCCGGGGTCGATGGATTTTTAGGACGGGAAAATGCAAGGAGCAAGTCCTCCGGGAGGGACTTTAAGTCGTGGGTCCCGAGTCTGAATATTTTCAGGCTCGTAAAAAATCCTTAAGCCCGAATGAAAAGGCCTCTAAGCAAGATTTGCCGAATTTTCCCGTCCTACCTTGGTTTCCTAGATGTCAGTATGAGGCGGAACGCTGACCACGGACCACTAAAAAATGACATCTATACGAAAACAACTTATGCATAACTATATCAATTCTTATGATAGAAGACTCTAAAATATGAACCTTTCCACTGTAAAAATTTTATCTTGATAGGATTAATAGTTCAGGAGAAAATGTTCCTTACATTTAACATTATAGTAGGACGTTCCGGGTCCCCTTAAGTAATTTCACACAAAAGTAGCAGAATTCTGGTAGCCGGAATGTAACTTTGTAATACTGAAAATCTATTGTGTATAGTCCAGTTCTGATAACTGTAGCCGTTTGGTGAATCCTAATGCGCGTGACAGGAGGTACGTAACATTGCCGAGTGGAGGAGAGAAATACAGTAGTTCCAATTTCCATGGCTCGACAAGCCTAGAAGGCCCTTAGCCTACCAGCCTGCTGCTGGTGTCATATTCACATGTGTCAATCACAGAGGTAGATGATCATCTAGCCAGTGCAGGGATGACTTGTGGTCAGCATGACGAGTCCCCCAGCCGTTATAGCTGCTTTTCTCAACCTGGGACAGCTATTTATTGTAGCTACCCAAATGCCTCACGATGCTGGGTGGGCACCGGTCCCATATTGGCCGAAATGCCATGAGAAAAAATTCTTCCCCCATGGAGACTCGAACAGTGAAAGTCCCGTTGCTCTGCGCCAAGGCTTCCTGTCTTAACCACTCAGCTACGGCGCGGGACGAAGAACAGTAGCAGTCATGCAAAAAAATCATAATAATAATAATAATAATAATAATAATAATAATAATAATAATAATAATAATAATCATCATCATCATCATCATCATCATCATAGTACATTCACGAATTTAGGCCATTTGTTGACCTGTTTCGGCCTCAAGAGAAACACCATCCAAAAGTCTTTTGAGTGGACGTCCTGGGCTTCTTCTTCCTGCAGGTATCTTAACATTTGTTTGAGTATTCTGTAATCTTCCATTCGATGAACATGTTGTATCCATTTTGACTTATAATCAGAAATTTTGTTTTCTAAAGATTCCATGTGTAATTCTTCTAAGATGTCTTCATTTTTTTTTGTGATCTATTAGTGTGTATCCTGCAGTCCTCCGAAGATATCTCATTTCAGCAGATCTAAGTCTCTGTATATCCTTATGTTTCAACGTCCATACTTCGCTACCATACAAAAGAGTTGGAAGAGCCAGTGTTTTATACACTTTTAATGCTTTTGGACTAACTGTGGCTTGAAGATAGAATTTATTAACCCTAAAATTCTTAAAATTTAGATATTTTTGCATTTACATCGTTTTCTTCTTCATATGAGATACTGCATCCTAGATATATAAAATTATTCACCTGCTCCAAAATTTTATTGTCCAGTACAATTTTACTTCTGACAGGATCTACACTTTGAAATGCCATAATTTTTGTTTTTTCTGTAGATATCTTCAAACCATATTCTTCTGTATAATAATAATAAATAATAATAATAATAATAATAATAATAATAATAATAATAATAATAATAATAATAATAATAATAATAATAAATGTTTACCTACATTCATCATATAAACACATTCGTATTAGTCTAACTTCTTATCCTCTCTGCTACTACGCACTAAATATAACAAAGCAAGACTTTCGTATTTTAATATTATATTTAAACTATTATAACTCAACGCACATCCAATATATAAAGATGTTTGTTTTTACGTACTCTATGTGCGGCCGTACCGTTGATCCGATTGTGATGGGGTGTTTTGCAAAATGTTCAGGAGATTCCCGGCATGAACATATGCTTCTAAGAGAGTTGAGCTACTCAACTCCTACACTCTTAAATAACACCCTCTGTATGAAAAACGTGAAAAATTCATTTTTTACCCTTAAATGACTTACGCTGCCTAAACCATAACAAATACACAAAATTAATGCACACAGAATTGAATATCTAAAAGAAAACTCTACAAAAAAAGTCCGCAACAGCATATGTTTATCTTTTACAGATAACACAGAGTAGACATTTTTGTCTTTCATTGCCGGACATTGGCATCTTTTAAAAGAAATCTGAATTTATATTTGCTCTAAACTCGACTTCATTATTATGCAGTGTAAGGTATATATATATTAATTGGTGTTTCCCGTATAATGTATCATATTTATATTATTATTATTATCGTATCATTATTGTTATTACCCTATAAAATGTTGTTTGTACATGAAATTTACATTGCTACATTTATTGTATCTTTAACTGTTTATAATTAGTATAGTGTATATCTATATTTGTCAAATATTTATTTGTATTTGTGCTGGTTGAGTGGAAGAGAGGGCCTTATGGCCTTAACTCTGCCAGAAAAATAAAATATTATTATTATTATTATTATTATTATTATTATTATTATTATTATGGCAAGGAGATCGGGATAAGTAGATTCACGGGCAAGCATGTGCTGCCATACCATTCTTCTGATTGTTATGGAGTTTTTTTTTTTGCAAAATGTTCAGGATTTTCCCGGGACGGTTATAGGTAATAAGAGAGTTTTAATGCCCAAGCCCTTCGCCCTTAAAAATCACCTTCTGTAGTGAAAAAACGTGAAAAAAGTCGCTTTTTGTAAGCTTAAATGGCGTACGCTGCCTAAACCATAACGAATACACAAAATTATTTTACACAGAATTGAATATGTAAAAAAATCTGTACAGAAAAGTCCGCGACAGCATGTTTTTATCTTTTAAGGATAACTCACAATAACCATGTTTTCCTTTCATTGATGCCAAGAAGATCAGGATAAGTAGATTCCCGGGCAAGCATAGCAGCGCGCAGAGGGTATTCTTTTATGGATAACTCAAAATAACGAATTTTGTCTTTCAGCTTATTTATGCCAAAGTACACTGGGATGCGTAGATTTCCGGGCAACGCCAGGTAACCAGTACGGGGTGTCGAAAAATAACGAAATAAATTTATATTTATTTTTCCTTTTACTTATTCAACCAAATGCAAAAACACATCATTTATTTAGGCGTGGCAGCACACGCCGGGTATTAGCTAGTCTGTTATGAATAATGTAGATATTTAATTATTCCCAAAAGAAAAATTTTGAATTCTAAATGTTCCTTTCTATTTCATGATGGAAAATAGATCTAAGTTTATAAAATATGCAGGAAAGTACGAGATTTATCCTATGTATATTATTTCTCTTCTTTCGATAAAACAAAATAAACCTGTGAGAAGCAAAATGCGTTCTCTGCTCACATAGACCAACAGTGAGATTACAGCCACTAAAAGAGGATTACAAATGTTTCAATTCTATCAGTACATAGTTCATGTTGTATGTAGTATTCTCCTTGTTCCTGAGGATACATTTTCGGTTATGTTTCATTCGTAATGTTTTTCATAAGTAATGCCACGAGTGATTTCCAAATTAACGATAAATTCACGACTCACAAAGTGAGTCGTGAATTTATCTAGAGAATTTGGAAATCAAGAGTGGCATTTGTTAGGACTATTTCATCATCATCATCATGAACAAATTGGTTTTAGGCCATGTGGCCTGTATGGTAAACCTAGCAAAGATGGTCTTGATCTTTCCACCGATGTTTTGGTCTTCCTTGGTCCCTATGTCCAGTTGGGGTATATTGGAATGCCAATTTTGGAAGTCTATTTCTTGCCATTCTCCTCAGATGATTTTTCCATTCTTGTTGGTATCTTTGTATATCTTCATTTAAACTTGTTACTCCAAGTTTTCCTCTGATAATAGTGTTCCTTTGGTGATCCAGTCTATTAACTCCTAACAATGATCGTAAGAAGCGCATTTGGCTTACTTGAAGTTTATGAGTTTCTTTTATTTAAAATCCAAATTTCACTTCCGTATTTTAGAGCAGCTTTTGATGTGATGTTATGTAATCTTAGTTTTGTCTCTGTCCTCATCTGTTTACCAAAATGTCCTCGTATTACGTTAGGACTATTTAACGAATAAAATTAAGCTGTTTACTCACAAATCATTAGTTAACTATAGTTATTTTAAAATATTTATATATTTAATGTAAACAGCTATGTTTGAAAACAAATGAGAAACGATTAGTACGCTTCATTTGCTTCTTTTGTTCAGCACCGCAACCAGATCGTAATATTATTTATTGCCAAAAGATCGCAATGTTGTAAGAATACACCCTAGTGGAGAAATTTATAACCAACGTTATAGGTATTAATTAATTTATGATGTCCTATGATGTAAATATGTCAATTATATTTTTCTGCATCATTTCCTGGAAAATAATTCGTTCAAGAAAATGCAAACAGTGGTTTCTTTATTTTTTGTGGTATAATCAATTGTTACAAATGTTTTTATATTATCTCTCGTATGGGCTTTTTGTTGACATTAATGCACTATATATACAATCTGGTAGCCGTATTTCTTGGACTTTCAGTCACTGCAAAATAATGCTAGGACCTATTCAGAATGTTAAAAAGGAGGTGCTTTCTTTATTATGATAAACTTTAGTTAGTGAATTTTAGGCGAAACACGACTGTGATTGGTTGTAAATAAAAAAATATTGTAACGTGATTGGTCATTGACTCCCATTTGGGGCATGAGTTAAATAGTCGTAGAAATTTATGAGGCGAGTTTCTAAAAATGTCTCTGATAAATGTTAAATTATTACTACCTCATAATGTTTACTTCCTAACATTTCAGATACAATTAACTTTTTTTTTGTTTTAGAAAAAACTGTTTTTAACAATATGCTCAATTACAAACAATTGTAATACTACTTGCTTATGTGTTACTTATTGTACATTTAGGCTTATTTTACAATAGCCTGTACTTTTATTTTTTTGATAATTATTGTTCTCCACCAGATTATTTGAATGTTCTCGAGTTCCATTTTGTTGATGAAGTTTTGGAAATGTTTATAATGTCTGTCCATATGATCACTTGTTTCCTCAGGCCACTTCACCCTGATTTGATCACAGTTCTACGAAATTGGTCTCTTTCAGAATTCAGTTTTTCACACTCCCATAATAAATGTTCCACTGTTTAAGGTTTCTGTCTCCACACACACACGTGGGATCGTTCACAATTTAAACCTATAAAAAATAATCTGCAAATTTACCCGGTAATGAAGACTGTTAAATTATGGTTTAGTACTATTTTGGATCTCATTCTCCTTTTCACATTTGGGACGCATAGTTTGGTTATGTGTCCGTTTGTTCTGTTGAGCCACACGTTCTCCCAAAGTTTAACTCTCTCATCCTTTAGTTCTCATACTATGGTGCTGGTCGGTATTCGACTGTAGATTACGTTTATTTCTTGGCTGTTTGATGCTTATTTGGCCAATGCAATTAACGTATTAACCCTTATGTTGGCTGGCTATACACTGGACTGGACTGGATAAGGCGAAGTCTAGCTTCACCCAGTGTGCTGCGTATGTTAGAACCCACTAGGGCTCTTTGGCAGCTAAGTTAATAGTGGCTATCATTACGGGGTTGTAGTTCACTTAAGCCGAGCCTATTTGGCGGCGCTAGCGTTTGTGTGCAAATGGTGATGAAATTTGGACAGAGATAGGGATGTGATGACCTGAAGCAGGACATCAGAAACCACATTGCTTTCAAGCCGAGAGTCGGAAATCCAGCATTGTGGAATGAGCCACGCTACTCCAGGTGAGAGCACATCGCCAAATCTCTGGCTGGATTTAATGAGGAGTAAATCGGATGAATATGTTTCTATGTACAGCACGCCACTGGGGCAAGCGTCCAATACTGCGTACCATAAAATTTGTATGCAAAGATGTAAATTTGTGCATCTTGCTTACATTTTCAGTTATCATGGCATCGATATGGGGAAGTTGCGCTACTTTGTGTAGGTCTGTCATCCTTGTGAAACGCGTGCTTGAAAAATTATTTTCAAACACTTATTCTGTATAATTTGTATTCTTCGTTTATGCTGTTTTGCGAGGATGCTCCAGGCCTCACATCCGTTCTAGCTGGCTATACACTAATTTCTCGTGCCAGTTATTTAAATGTGGCGGACCGCACTGAACACAAAACCATGCATGATTGTTAATATAAGGTTTTGCGCGATAGTGCGTTTTGTCGTACTTACAGCAATGGTGACCATGATTGAAAGTTTAACTTTCCACATTTCGGGGTTGCCAACCTAAATAACTATACTCTAATACTACAAACCACGTGTGGGAAGTAAACCCACTGCCCTCTATGTATACTACGTACAACGTATATACTAAAATATATTAAAATTGTAGTGTTAATATACATTATACGAAACAAATCACTGCACTTTATTTGAAACAATATAAAACAATAATACGCACTTTCCGTCACTTTATGACTAATTGGTCTCACGGCCTACTATAGTATCAACTAATAATACATTGTCCACACTCTTAATGTTAGTCAGTTGTTTATAATGAACACAAATATTTCCAACATATATGTTATTATTGTATTATCATTTATTATTTTCAAAACACAATCGCGCAAAAAAATAATGTACAACGCACGTTTGTGAAGTGTTTTACAGAATCTCGGAAATTTGAAACCTCGCTTTCGCTCGATTTTTAAACATTTTCTCGCCTCTGTAAAAACCACTTCCCAACCTCACATCGTACTCGTAATATACTATTGTTTGCTTGGAATACATAATTTATTTAGTATTAGTATTTTATTCAACGGTGTCCTTTAAAAACTTAGGTCATTATTGATGTAATTAAAATCAGGGAATGAAAGCGCCGAAAGAATTTGCTCGGGACCTCTTATTTCAGGTTTTTTCACGCGGCACGGGACGCAAGGCATTACTTCTTTAATATAAAATTATGGAATATTCACCTGAAAGGTCCGTCTCCTCAACTTAATTAATCATTTAACTGTAGCGCTTTCGGGACTAGTCCCATCATCGGCAGGATTCAAAACTGATGTTTCACTGAAGATCTGGTAGAGGGGGTTGCATGTATTGGGTTCGTTTTCGTTTATCAGGCTGTCGTTGTTGTGAGCTGCTTTAATGATTTCCATCTCTTCGAGTACGTTTATCTTCGCTGGATTATTTTCTCTGTGCATTACTGTTAGGGAGTTTTCAATATTTAACATGCGATGTCCTTCATGGATAACGTGTTTTGCATAGCTTGATTTCCCTTCTGCGTGAATGAAGTCTCGAAAATGTTCTTTGAATCTGATGTTAAAACTCCTGTTTGTCCTTCCTATATAAAATTCAGTGAAACACCAGTTTTGAATCCTGCCGATGATGGGACAAGTCCCGAAAGCGCTACAGTTAAATGATTAATTAAGTTGAGGAGACGGACCTTTCAGGTGAATATTCCATAATTTTTTATATTAATTTTGAATAATACCTCAACGGAACACACCATGAATCTTATAAGAGTTCATTACTTATTTACCGAAGAAAATATACTCACTATTTTATGCCCTTAATATCCCATCGACCCAAGGGGTGTATGAACTCGCGAAGCTCCGGACCAGAGTAGGCCTACTTCTAGGCCACTCTGATGTAAAGAAATCAGAATGAAACTAATGTTTTTATTTACATATATGCTACAACCCGTGTTTCACCAATGGTATATCACGGGATATTTACAGTTTTACAATTGCTCAATTATTGTTCTAGTTGTTCTTGTAGTTGACGGAAGATCCTCGTAAGAAATTCTGCAACGTTGACTGTGTTAAAGTGGAACTTCAGAATATTTGACGGAGTAGCAATTTGTAGTATAGCTGGTCGATCTCTGGAGAACTGAATGCAACATGTTCTCCAGGGATCGACCAGCTATACTACAAATTGCTACTCCGCCAAATATTCTGAAATTCCACTTTAATGAATGCAACATGTTCTCCAGGGATCGACCAGCTATACTACAAATTGCTACTCCGCCAAATATTCTGAAGTTCCACTTTAATGAATACAACATGTTCTCCAGGGATCGACCAGCTATACTACAAATTGCTATCTCTACTTCCGCCAAATATTCTGAAATTCCACTTTAATGAATGCAACATGTTCTCCAGGGATCGACCAGCTATACTACAAATTGCTACTCCGCCAAATATTCTGAAGTTCCACTTTAATGAATGCAACATGTTCTCCAGGGATCGACCAGCTATACTACAAATTGCTACTCCGCCAAATATTCTGAAGTTCCACTTTAATGAATGCAACATGTTCTCCAGGGATCGACCAGCTATACTACAAATTGCTACTCCGCCAAATTTTCTGAAGTTCCACTTTAACACAGTCAACGTTGCAGAATTTCTTACGATGATCTTCCGTCAACCACAAGAACAACTAGAACAATAATTGAACAATTGTAAAACTGTAAATATCCCGTGTTATACCATTGGTGAAACATGGGTTGTAGCATATATGTAAATAAAAAAAAAATATTTTCTTGCTATTACATTATTCTACACAAGTCATCGGTTAGTTTTGAAAACCAGGAAAACCAGGACTTGTTTTGTTCTATAAATGCAACGAATTGCATGAAATTAAATTATCTTTAATGACACAAGCGTTTCTGGAGGTCGAATTCATCAAACGAAATGGAAATAATAATTCCGACCACAGAAACCGAAACACATTAGTTAAAATTAAACATCAAAGCTCGTCTCATTTTTACAACTTTGTATCAAGCTTAATTTGAAGAGCCTTAGCACAAGCATCTGGCAGTGCTATTCAACATGAGAGCGAGTTGGTTGTAAAGCGTCACGGTTTGTATTAAAAAGCTCTGTTCAGCATCAACTCATTACTAACTTTACTGCTTTCATGTCACTGATTAATTTATACCTTGGCCTTGTAGCGCATTATTTTTATTCTGATATATCCGCCATAGTGACACAATTTTCAACATTCCTCTAATTATTTGCGTAATATTCAGTAAAACTGAAGATATTTATATTCAATTGCTTACCATCTTTCAGAAATAAATTGAATATCCATCCATAGTAATTCTGCCCGAAGGCAGGTCTTTCACTGCAATCATAGAAATTTCATGCTATGCTTGCAGCTTTACTAGGGAATTGTAGGTGTGGTAGCTTCCCGTTGCTTTCCACACCGGTGAAGGATGATGATGTTGATGACGATAATGATAAGGATGATGATGATGCCCATATGATTTCGGGGACCGTTTGGGCCTTAAAGTTTTCCTGACATTTGTCTTAAGGTGAGGAAAAACCTCACCCAGAAAAACCCGGGCCCGCTACGTGACAAGGCAGCACGCTACCTCGAGACCACAGCGGTGGATAAATTGAATATGGAATTATTAACAGAAACATCTCACTAAAATCACTTTTTTAACCATTAAAAAATTAGTTTTTTATGATTTAATAAATGTACTATTAGGGTTGTCAATATATTTACCTTATATATATATATATATATATATATATATATATATATAAATGTATGTTTGTTTGTTTGTTCTTACTTTATGCGCAGCCGTACCGTTGATCCGATTGTGATGGGGCTTTTTGCAAAATGTTCAGGAGATTCCCGGGATGAACATTGGCTAAAGAGAGTTGTGACACTCAACTCCTACCCTTAAAAATCGTCTTTTGTAGTGGAAAACGTGAATAAAGTAGCTCTTTGGACTCTTAATTGGCTTACGCTGCCTAAACCATAAGAAATACACAAAATTAATGTACACAGAATTGAATATCTCAAAAAGCGCTACAAAAAGTCCGCGACAGAATATGTTTATCTCTTACGGATAACTCACAATAACCATTTTTGTCTTTCATTGATACAATTCGGGTGAACCTTTCATCTTTGTTATTAATACCAAAAAACCCGCGCCATAGCCGAGTGGTTAAGGTAAGAAGTCTTGGTGCATATCTATGGAACTTACGCTAACTTGACAACCCTGTTACTTTTGGGGTTACTCCTAGGAATGAGCTGTTCTTTTCTTGCCCTTCTCATTACATGTTGCCACTTGTGATTTATTGCGAGGCTGGTAACAGAGAGACGACAAATACTGTGATTTTAAATGATCCGACCACTTGAGCCGTCCGCGCTTAAATGAATAATTTGACAACCATGTTAAGAACTTTCACACGTGTTTGGAGATTCTCCCCCAACATTTGAAGTTGAAAATTTTCAATACGTGATCGGATGTACTGTTTTCTCCTACATCCCTTCCACAGATTCAGTAGATCGGCGACACTAGCGCTAAAACTCTTCCCCTCCTCCCGTGAACAGTTAACTTGTATGTGTAATACTATTGAACAGTAGTGTGTACTAATAAACTCGAGTGTTTTTCCAGAACCATTTCGCTACTTTTGTTACTTATTTTACGGTATACGTTACTGAACGCGCGTCAAAAAGTAATTATTAGTAGATTAGTTTTTTATTTAACTTTCACAGGGAAATAACACTATGAGGTTTAATTTAATAATTGAATTAATGTTTTTATTACCTCACCTCATATCCTTTTTCTTCTATACTGCAGTTTCGGAGCTTATCTCCATCGTCAGTAGCCTCTGGTCGACCGGTGTCATGTCGTTTCTTGGCGGTTTCCTTCTTACTTCTATCGGTGGACCGATGAACCTCTGGATCAGGTCAAAATTTGCGGGAGTTTCAAAATTCATGAGTTTGTCTTTTTTGTTTTTTTGGATAAACTAAAGGAACTCACAGTCTGGGAAAAAATCCATATCCAAAAAAACAAAAAAGACAAACTCATGAATTTTGAAACTCCCGCAAATTTTGACCTGATCCAGAGGTTCATCGGTCCACCGATAGAAGTAAGAAGGAAACCGCCAAGAAACGACATGACACCGGTCGACCAGAGGCTACTGACGATGGAGATAAGCTCCGAAACTGCAGTATAGAAGGAAAAGGATATGAGGTGAGGTAATAAAAACATTAATTCAATTATTAGATTAGTTTTTGTTTGTAACGTATTAGAATCCATCTGTGACATTAATATCCACCTGTCATTATCAAATTACTCTGTAATAAGTGTAGGTAGTGTTAGTTTTCACTCTGTATTTTTGAATGTGTTTGTACTGAAATTGGATGCAGAGGATCTAGTATCGTCGCACTGAATTCGATATGTAATGAATAATTCCATATTTAAAATGTCTGGGAGGTAGCGAGTTGCTCCCTGTATGGGGATTTCATAAAAACCTGTTCAGATATATACATACATACATGAAAAATCTTCTTGTGATGCTATGTTCTTAGTATTCCAATGGGAGCGCAGCAAGGCCAGAAGCTTTTTTAATCAGTTGATGCTGGGATTAAATTGTAAAAAAATTGGCCATGCAGTACTTCTATAAAATATACACACACATAAAACTGTGTTGTCTGTAGAACAGTATATCTTGAACTTTAAACAGTTTCAACGTAAATTTATACATTTTACTCTAATGTATTTAAATAAAATTCTTAAGAAACTAATTTAACTTGAAGGTAATATTCTTTGTTAATTAGCCTCATGGAATTATTCCACTTCAGAATTCAAGCTAGTTTCATAGTTATTATTATTATTATTATTATTATTATTATTATTATTATTTATTATTAGTAAGTAAAATAGTCCCACTACAGGCCTCAGGATGCCTTTGGGGTAGTAGGAGGTTGCGGCTCCCACTTTCTCTAGACAATCGGCACTTGATGTCAGCCGGGTTGTCAGCCCTGAGTCACGGCCGCCTTTACGCCAGAACAAGCGTCTGGTACTCATTTCCGTTAGAGGCTGAGTCGACCCCAGGGCCATAGTGCCGCCAGAAGGTTTTGGTCAGTTTAAAAATCCTGACCCCACCGGGACTTGAACCATCGACCTTCCGGCTTGTAGCTCAGTGCCTTAACCACTACGCTATGGCGTGCCCCTATTATTATTATTATTATTATTATTATTATTATTATTATTATTATTATTTATTATTATTTATTATTATTTATTATTATTTATTATTATTATTTATTATTATTATTTATTATTATTATTTATTATTATTTATTATTATTATTATTATTTATTATTATTATTATTATTATTATTATTATTGAATTTCCAATAATACGAACCATATTTCACCATCCGGTATGTTAGGGTTTTAGATAAAATACAATTAATTATTTACAGTAATTTAGAGTCTGGAAATGCGTGTTTATTATGCATTGCAGAGACTTTTGATGTCCCAACTCCTGTCAAAAAACGTTAAACTGAAAATATATAAAACTATTATTCTAACAGTTATATTATATGGGTGCGAAACATGGACTATTTACTTTAAGGGAGGAAATGAGATTACGAGTTTTTGAGAATAAAGTTCTTAGGAACATTTTTGGACCGAAGAGAGATGAACAGACGAGTGAATGGAGAAGACTACATAACAATGAACTACATGGACTTTATAGGAAGCCAGATATAATAAGAACAGTTAAGTCTCGTAGACTGCGATGGGCAGAACATGTTGCGCGCATGGGGAATGAAAGACGTGCATGGAAGCTTCTTGTAGGAAAGCCAGAGGGAAAACGCCCGGTTGGTAGACCAAGAATGAGGTGGGAGAACAACGTTAACTATGATTTGAGGGAAGTAGATTATATAGGGAATGATTGGAAAACATTAGCTCAGGATAGGGATGTATGGAGAGCTTATGTCTGCGCGGCCATGAACCTACGGGTTCGATATGCCAGTGAGTAAGTAAGTAAGTAATTTAAAGTATGGTTAATTTCTAGCGTTATATAATAACGTAATATGAACAAATTAATTAATTAATTAACAAACAAAAAAAAACTAACTCAATATGATGATAAAGTCACACAGCATTCTATAGCAACACTACTTACATAAAATATTTGACAAAAGCAGTTGAAATCTATTATGGAAATAAACTAATTTTTAAATAAATTCATGTATTTTGGAATAAAATACGGGACACTCAAATAACAGAAGTGAGATAGTCTGGCTGGAGGTTTTGCAAATGCAGATATCAGTACCTATTTTAAATCGTTCCAAATAATGTCCAAATTTACCGTGTCCAGTCATAAATTGCGTTAATACAAAATTTGATTCTACGTATTTGCACTTTATTCGGTCAAAAACAGTTGGGAAAAATAATGTTCTTGTTAAAGCACCATTAATACTGTTTAACCACTCAGCATTCCAATTTTGTAAGAGATCATTTTTTAATCGATTGAGGGTCTTTCCACTTTTCAGCGGTTGCCCTTTTACCAGCCAGCTGCTGGCCCTTCACATCCACATGTGTCAATCACAGAGGTAGATGATCAACAGCCAGTGTAGGGGTGACATGTGGTTAGCACGTCGAGTCCCCCAGCCGTTATAGCTGGTTCCTCAACCTGGAGCCGCTACTTATTGTAGCTACCCAATTGCCTCACGATGCTGGGTGGGCCCCGGTCCCATACTGGCCGAAATACCATGAGAAAATATCTTCCCCCATGGAGACTCGAACCAGCGCAAGTCCCGTAGCTCTGCGCCAAGGCTTCCTACCTTAACCGCTAGGCTACTTCTTTAATATGTGATGGATGACAGAAGGAGTAAAAGTAATCCATATTTGAATTAGCAGCTGATTTGGCAAGAAAATATGCACATTCAATTCCTGTAGTTCCAGCATGTCCTATTTTCATAGTTCTATTAACATTTCTCTTCCCAAGAATCTGTAATAATCTCTGTTGTAACTACGCCATAACTATAATTGTAGGCATTCACGGCCGGCGTCTTGATCCGTCTTGAACAAGGATCAATACGCCTTAACTATTTTTATCACTGAATGCAGGCTTTCACGGCCGGTAATCATAATGTTGAATGATTCCGGGTTCTGTGGCCGTGGTCCATAGGTGGTGTTGATACCAGACGTTTCGCCCTCAACTGCGGAGGGCATCTTCAGTGGCGAGTGCTTCTAGGCGTGTTTCCTGGTCGGAAGCTCTACTTAGTAGTACACTGAAGATGCCCTCCGCAGTTGAGGGCGAAACGTCTGGTATCAACACCACCTATGGACCACGGCCACAGAACCCGGAATCATTCAACATTATTTTTATCACTTTTTCTATATATTTTGATTGTTTTGATGGACGTGTACATTTTATATTCTGTTTTTAATTAATTTATATTTTGATTACTCCTGTACATATTTATTTTATTTATTTAACCTGGTGGAGACTACGCCAATTTTGGAATATATTAAACAGTACCAACTAAATTGGAAACACCATCTAGAAAGAATGAGTTCAAATCGGATCCCCAAAGCTGTTTATAATTATATACCAAGAGGACAAAGATCACTGGGCCGTCCTATGAAACGCTGGAGGGAAAATTTTCTATAGGATCGTAACAGACCTTGGCCTAATACTTGGAAGGAAGAAGAAGAATAAGTTATGGCCAAGTGTTCTCTTTCACTCACCAGGATAAACATAACTATGTTTCATTTAAAATAGAATAATAAAATAATTGTAATTTTAATATTAAATAAACATTTGGTAAATAAAAGCAATGTTGTTAAGACTAATATCGGTAACACATTAATATATTGGCCATAGTGAAATAATATACAGGGTGTTACCGAAATGAGTGCAAATTTTTCGTGTGGTGGTAAGGAACATCCATACAAGTATTTTAAAACAACAAACCTTGGGTCGGAAATTCATTGTTTGGGTCTACAGCATAAAACAGAATTTAAATTGTTGAACACATTGTTTATTCATTAATTCTAAAAAAAATGGAATGTATTACATGTTATTTTACAGTACTTGTTGGAAATTACCTTTGACCTGGATGCACAGCACCGCGCATGTCACCTCGGACTGATGAATTCTAAGAAGCATATCTGGATGCTCCCTGATTTCCGCAGCAGCTGCCACGATATTTGCTACAAACTCTGGAGCTGTGCATCCGGGTCAGTGATCGCCATTTCCAACAATTACTGTAAAATAAAATGTAATATCTTCCAATTTTCTTAGAATTAATAAATAAACAACAATGTGTTCAACAATTTTAAATTCTGTTTTATTCTGTAGACCCACAAAAATGCATTTCCAATCCAAGGTTCATTGTGTTAAAATGCTTGTATGGCTGTTTCCTTCCACCACACGAATAATCTGCATTGACTTCGCTAACATCCTATAGTCTGCTATTGACTAGGCGTTGCATATACGTATTTGAGCTGTACAGTGATGTAAGGATATCCATAATGTCGTAAAACTTTGTAACCGTCATTGTTATGTACATGCATGGCGCTGAAAGTTTTGAATTTATTAAATAAATATTTTGAATTTATTAATTATTTGTAATATATATATATATATATATATATATATATTATATAATGCACTTATTTAGGAACAAAATTAGACCATTCAGGCGATAATACAGTGGAAATTAAAAATAGAATCGCACAAACATAACAAGCAATAAATGCTTAAACTCTGTTTGATGGAGCAAAAATATTACAAAAATAGAAAATTACAAATATATCAAACCATGATTCAGAGCATTTTAACATATGGTGCTGAAGTCTGATAAATTCCTACCAGGGAAGTGAAAAGAATTTTAAGTACAGAAATGGATGTTTTAAGAAGATCAGCTGGAAAATCTAGAATGGATAGAATACGAAATAAAGAAATAAGGGAAATTATGGGTGTACACGAGGAGCCAGACATCATAGAGACATTATAGAAAAGAAAATATTACAGTGGTATGGCCATGTCAAAAGAATGCCCGAACAAAGATTGCCTAAAATTGTTATGGAATGGATCCCAATGGAAAGGAGGAAGAGAGGAAGACCGAAGAAAACTTGGATAGAAGGGGTAGAAGCAGCTATGAATATCAGAGGAATGGAGGAAGATCAATGGATGGACAGAGAGGAATGGCGTTTGGTTTCAGGAAGACGGGTAATATATATATAGGCTATATTACAAAAAAACTACTTTATCTATAATGGATAAATCAGGTATTTTTTTGAGAGGTTATGCTGGGGCGCATGGAATGCTACACTGATAAATGGAGATGTCGGGCACATATTTTATTATGAAAAGTTTTTGTGTAAATATCCTCATTATAAACTAGTGCACTAATAAACTTCCGTACTACAAAAATCTGAAGAAACCAGACATTTGTGACACAAAATGTAATAACAGTATAATTTATCATTTATACAAGGTAATTCTTATATAATATTCTACGCAATTGTATTATCCTATGTGTACCCTTTAATTTTATACGTAAGTTATGTACTTACGTGTTAAGCTATGAATGCACCATCGTAATAAGAGACAAAAACGATGCGAGCCGAGTTTGGTTTTTTTTAAATCACTAGACCTGTAGCCTATTTCAGTTTTTTTTTTTTCGTTTATACTGGTTTTCCTTATTGTTTCACCTTTTTTTTATTTTTTTGTTTTACCAGTTTGTTAACTTTCTTTAATTCTCACATAGACCCAAGGACAAGACACACACACCCAGACCCAAGGTGGAGATTTAAAATCCCCTACCCCGCCAGGAATCTAATCCGGGTCGCCGGAGTGGAAGGTAGGCACTCTACCGACTACGCCACGGCAACGGACTCGTTTACAATGTTATTCCTTCTTGTTTTACCTTATTGTTTTATCTTTTTGTTAACTTTCTTTTATTCTCACATATAGATACAAGGACAGGACACACACCCAGACCCAAGGTAGAGATTTAAAATCCCCTACCCCGCCGGGAATCGAACCCGGGTCGCCGGAGTGGAAGGTAGGGACTCTACCGACTACGCCACGGCGACGGACCGTTAAATTCTTCGTCGTTTTATATTTGTGTACAAGGCCATGCGTTTTTTTAATAATATCTATCAAATCCTGTCATTGTTAATTTGCGGAAATCTCATTCTAGAGGATTTGGTTTCAAATGTAGGTGCAGGACAACCAGATTGATTTTTCTTAATTTTAATTAATGGCACTAGATTGAATGCTATTTTCACGGTCTATTTTTTAACTTTTAATCTTGGCTGTGTATGAGTTGAGTGAGTGCAAATTCGATTCCTGAGAAAGGACATACTGTAATTCTACGTAGTGTTTTTAGAACTATGTCTTTATTTTGATTGGAAGGAAGGTAGTTCTATTAACAACATTCTTTAACAGCTCAGCTCTTCGGCGCCCCAATTCAAATCAGACTTCAAAGGACTGAAACATTTGCTCAGAGACCTTTGGTTATAGCCTTGAGGTTATTTTTTGTATCGTAATCTAGGATAGAGAACTCATGGCTTTACTTCCCTTCCGAAGGAAGTCATATTCAGCAGTTTCGTCTTGAAAAAGTCCACGAACCCCGGCCGAATTAGAACCCGCGAATCTCGGAACTAGAGACCAGCAATAATACTTCAAATCCACCGGTATCAATAGCCTTCAGACCGAAATTTGCTACTTTTTATAACATTTTATAGGCAAGAGTCTCTCGATTGAATTATTGAACCAGGCGCTTCGGACTCGAACTCCAAAATACACAATCGTTAAAACTTGCCCTCTGACATAACCAATTAAGTTAATATTTGAAGCAGTGGTGATAACTTTATAAAACACACTCAACCAAGAACTTGTATAATAATATAGTTACAATTACTAGTTAGGAATGATTATTATTCGTTTTGAAATGTTATCCAGACTTTATTCTTTCTTGAAATAATGTTTTATTTTCTTGGTAGCGCCGAAATAAGGACCTCATATTACCACATATATAGGTTTTTTACATTACAAATAAACAGATCCATGACAGTTATATTTTGTGGTTAATATAAACACATTTTTTTGTTTGGAATGATTTGAATTGTTTTGAAAATAAAACTTGTGGTGTAGAAAACTGAGACAAATCTGTGGATAATTCCTTTGGCACGAATTTCTTCTAAGTCTCTCTCTCTCTCTCTCTCTCTCTCTCTCTCTCTCTCTCTCTCTCTCATTCACTCATCCCTCTTTCTCTCGGTTTTCTTTATTTACTATTTTTTCGTTACTTCGGATTTTAGAACGGTTATATGGTTGATAAAAGATGAAGATCTACTTAAAATATATTTTTCTTCTTAGCTACTCTTTCAATTTCTCAGTTTTATACGATGTATAATTGTTTCATCTATTATTGCTTGTTGTTTTGGATTCCATCTCTGTAATCCCGGTGCTCACTCTAGCAGCAGGCACGATAAGGAGCGGTTTAATATATTTAATGACGTGTATGTTGGGAATAAGTTACAGTTTGTCACCTCTTTTTCCCTTCAAGCCTTCAACTAAACCGAAAGAAAGAGGGAGAGAGATGAAGAAATTCATTAGAAGCAGTTTTCTTACGTCACGACATGTTTCTTCTTCTTTTCTTAATCGTCGGAAATTTGAAGTCGTGCACTTTATTTTATAAATATAAAGAGAGAGAAAACTTTAGTCTAATGTACTGAAGGCAAAGATCTCCCGTTATAAAGGACAGGGGGAAAAAAAAGCATAGACTCGTGGTGAAAATGGATAACATCTATTGAATTGAAGACATAGTGTGAAATCCTCCGTCGCGTAAAATACAATATTTTTATTTATTTCTTCTTCGTCACGGTTTAGGCTTGTCCCGGCTCCAAATTGCCGCTGTTCGCACATTTTCTTTGATGTTCCCAAATTTCTTCTTCCTCGTGGTGAATCTGCTTTTGGTATTCTATTCTCAGTTATCCTTGCTAAGTATTCTTTCCAGTTTGTTCTGTATCTCACTATTACTTACTTACTCACTGGCACTATCGAACCCGTAGGTTCATGGCCGCACGGACATAAGCTCTCCATACATCCCTATCCTGAGCTAATGCTTTCCAATCATTCCCTGTATAATCTACTTCCCTCAAATCATAGTTAATGTTGTTCTCCCACCTCATTCTTGGTCTACCAACTGGGCGTTTTCTTTCTGGCTTTCCTACAAGAAGTTTCCATGCACGTCTTTCATTCCCCATACGCGCAACATGTCCTGCCCATCGCAGTCTACGGGACTTAACTGTTCTTATTATATCTGGCTTCCTATAAAGACCATGTAGTTCATTGTTATGAAGTCTTCTCCATTCACCTGTCTGTTCATCTCTCTTTGGTCCAAAAATTTTCCTAAGTACTTTATTCTTCTCAAATACTCGTAATCTCCTTTCCTCCTTAAAGTAAGAGTCCATGTTTCGCACCCATATAATATAACTGGTAGAATAATAGTTTTATATATTTTCAGCTTAACATTTTTTGAAAGGAGTTGGGACATCAAAAGTCTCTGCAATGCATAATAGCATGCATTTCCAGAATTGAGCCCATGTTTAATTTCTTTGTGCATCTCATTCCTATTTGTGATTATTGTTCCTAGGTATTTGAATTCAGCCACTTCCTCAAAATTTCCCTCATTTGTCATTAGCTGTCCATTTGCATTATATAATGTATTTCTACGTGTGACCATATATTTAGTTTTACTGATATTTACTTCCAGTCCTAATTTCTTAGTGTTACTCAATAGTGTGTGCGTGTTGGCCTTTAGTATCTCCTCGCTATCGGCCAGTAGTACTACATCATCAGCATAAACTAACAGCTTATTAATACCATTCAGTTGTAAGCCTTCCTCATTCTCTAAAGATTTAATGGCATGCTCTAGTACAAAATTAAATAGTAGAGGAGATAGTGCATCTCCTTGCTTCAACCCATTCTGGATTTCAAAAGTGTCTGAAAACTGTTTGCCTACACGCACCCTACTCTTTGAGCCATTTAGACACATTCGTATAAGTCTAACTAACTTTTTAGGAATTCCGAACTCCAGCAGGATACTATATAACTTCTCCCTCTTAATTGAATCAATATGCTTTTTTGAAGTCTACATATAGTTGATGTACAGTACCATTATATTCCCATTTCTTTTCTAAAATCTGTCTTATACTAAAAATCTGATCTGTTGTAGACCTGTTTCTTCTAAATGCACATTGATGATCTCCTAGAATGTCATCAATATAGGGAGTAAGTCTGCTTACTAATATATTTGTTAGAATTTTGTACGAAGTTGAAAGTAATGAGATGCCCCTGTAGTTGTTGCAATCAGTTTTATCTCCTTTCTTATAAATTGGTACGATAATTGATTCCTTCCATTCATCTGGAAGAGCTTCTTTTTCCCAAATCATACTAAGCAACCAGCGTATCTTGTCCATCAATTTTTCTCCCCCTGATTTTATCAGTTCTGCTGGGATCTCATCTGAACCTGATGCTTTATACATCTTCAATTTTTCAATCGCCATTTCAACCTCTAATGCACTTGGCTCTGCGACTAGCATTTCTGCTGTCTGTAACTTATCCTCCTCAATGTCCTGTTCTGTATGTACATTTAATAGCTGATTAAAGTAACTTTTCCATCTATTTAATATACTCCTAGAATCTGCAATCATATCCCCATTTTCATTTCGAATTATGTTTGTTCTAGCCTGAAACCCTTTCTTCTCTATACTAATTCCCTGATATAATTCTCTAATGTTCCTATTTTTTGCATTCATTTCAAGATCATTAATCTTCTCTCTCAAATATTCCTTCTTTTTACTCTTTAGTAACTTGGTGGTTTCCCGTCTAATACTACCCAATTGCTCTAAATTTACCTCATTTGGCTCGTGTAACCATTTCATTTTTGCTAGCTTTCTTTTCTTTACAATGTCGGCACATTCCTCATCAAACCATTTCTTGTTTTGCCTCTTTTTTAAACAACCAATGCTTTCTGATGCTGACAATTTAATAGTATCTCTTATAGCCTCCCATTCTTTATTTATATCAGTTTCTTCTCCGTTTGCCACATTGTCATCTGAAGATCCCAGTGCTTCAAATCTATTAGCAATTTTGATTTGGTATTCTTGCCGCATTTCATCACTTTTCAAGTTTTTTAATTCAAATTTTATAGAATCATCTTTAGCGTTTGTTCCTCTCATAAGCAATAGCCGTTGTCTGATTTTCACTTTGACCAGATGATGATCCGAATTGCAGTCTGTCCCTCTAACTGATCTAACATCGATGATGCTACTGTGCCAGCGTTTATCCACTAATACATGATCTATCTGGTTCCGAGTTTCTCCATCTGGGGACGTCCAGGTGTATTTATGAATATCCTTATGCTGAAATGTTGTGCTCTTAACAATGAGATTCTTCGATGTGGCAAATGTGACTAATCTAACCCCGTTGTCGTTACTATCTTCATGAAGACTGAATTTGCCTATTGTTGGTATGAATATATCTTCCCGCCCCACTTTTGCATTAAAATCTCCTAAGACAATTTTCATATGATATCGTGAAAGGCTATCAAATAGGCATTCTAATTCTTCATAGAACTCATCCTTGATCTTGTCATCTTTATCTTCTGTGGGAGCATGTACATTAAGAATTATAAAATCATGTCGTTTACCCTTTAGAATTATGTGTGATATCCTATCACTAACAAACTTAATATCTCGGATAGCGGATAGGATCCTCCTTCTGACTAAAAAACCCGTTCCAAATGCAGGTCTTTCTGCATCCCCGTAGTATAACGCAAAGCTTCCTGATTCCTGACTACCTTCTCCTGGCCACCTAACTTCCTGTAAAGCGACTATATCCAAGGGCGATTTATCCAATTCCCGCGTTAATATCTCTAGTGCCCCGCTATTGTATAAAGTCCTAACATTCCATGTTCCTAGGTACATGTCCCTGTGTTTGAGCCTTTGGCATGGGTTCCCTGAAGTAGTCCCCGCGCGGAGAACCGAATGGGGGACTATTTGACCTCCGGAAAATTTTACCCCAGTAGAACCCATGTCCGCATTTCTTGACGGTTGTATTTTTACGGTGAAAGATCGTCACTCTTTCGACCAAGGTACTTATTTCGTCTGGCTTATCACCTTCGACCAGTCCGGCATGGTAACCCTATCGGCAGCAATACTACCGCCGGCATATCTCTCAGGATCATTTAAGCACACAAGCCACTCCACCACGACAAGGTAAAGATACCATGGAGGGGTATCTCACTATTGTTGTGTTTAATTCTTCTACTTTTAGTTGTCTTCTTTCTGTGTTGTGTTCTTTGTCGGTTCTTTGATATCCTGCTATTGGTCTGAGGAATTTGTATTCTGGCAGATTGTTGTGTTGTCACTGCCCATGTAGTAATACGAACTGCCATTTTCTTGTATAATTTCATTATAGAGTCTTTCCTGGCTTTATTTTTCAAAGTTGATTTTAGTGTTCCTGTTATTTAATTAAATTTATGAAGTTTGTTATTTATATCTGTTTCCGTTCTATACGATATTTCGCAACCTATGCAGTTATATCTTACCACTTATTCTATTGGTTATTTATTTAATATGATAGAATTAAGTAGATATGACTATAATTCCCACTTAACCAGATATTGGATCACATAACATCAGCGTTTGAAATGTTTTATTGACTCAAATTGGATGACAGGCGAAATATAAACTTCCTCTGTTTCTTATACATGTTTTGTTCGCGTCATCACCTCTTCACCTTTTTACTCGCTTCTATTCACCATAAGTTAAACACAGGATCGAGATTCAGCTTAACTCTACATGTTCCTCTGCATCGAATATCTCGTCTTTGTTCATCCTTGTTTCAGCTTCCCATATCTGGAATTCTCCCTCTCTTATATGAAGGACTGCTCGGCTTAAAAATAGTTAAAAATCAGCTCACCAAATGTTTTCTTAAACAATACAATATTAAAAGTGTTCTAGAAATATTTTTATTCTTCTTCTATACTTTGCACTCCTATTATTAAGTTAATTATCAAGTCATAGGTTATTATTATTTTTTGTATTTTCCTTCCTGTCATTTGGGGCAGCGTAACTCTGCCTTCCAGGTGCCCCAACCTCAGAAGTTGGTTACAATAACACCATGGCCGGAAGAGGATACCAGAATGTCGGAGTGACAACGTGGTGGCATTGAAAATAAATGTATTTTGTATATCTATTATGTATTATTAATTTAATTGTAGATCACTGATAATTATTGTTAATAGACCTATGTGTATAATTTAACTCTGATATGAAGTGGAAGAGAAGACATTATGTTTTAACTGCAGCAGGTAAAATACAATAATCATAATAATAATAATAATAATATGATACATATATTATTAATAATATTATTGTTATTATTTTTATCTGTATTTTTCTTCCTGTCATTTTGGGGTCATTTGAAATATATATTTATAGGATAAAGATAAAGAAGAGCGATAGTTTCTGTTATTTGGGATCAATTGTAGAGAAAGACGGAACATCAAATAAAGAAATAGTAAAAAGGATTAGTAATGGAAGATAAACCGTAGGAATGTAAAACTACGTACTATGGAGTAAAAATATCATTAACGGAACAAAACAGCTAATTTATAAGTCCACATTAGAAAGTATAATGTTATATGGATCAGATTCATATTTAATGTTCGAAAATACGATCACATTTCTCCATTATTCCACGAATTGTCATGGCTACATCTAAAAGAGAGAAGAAAATCGCACTGTCTAATTCTCCTATTTAAGATCCGACATACCTCGATTCCCAATTATTTATCATCCCGTTTCCAGTATCTATCCTCAAACCATAACTTAAACACAAGATCACAACATAGTCTCTTACTTAATATACCGCAACATAGGACATCACATCACTCCATGTCATATACCATCTCCACTTCTCGCAACTGGAATTCCCTACCACAAGAAATACGGGGCTGCCGGACATTGGCATCTTTTAAAAGAAATCTAAATTTATATTTGCTCTAAACTCGACTTCATTATTATCCAGTGTAAGATATATATATTAATTGGTGTTTCTCGTATAATGTATCATATTTATATTATTATTATTATTATTATTATTATTATTATTATTATTATTATTATTATTATTATTATTATTATTATCGTATCATTATTGTTATTACCCTATAAAATGTTTGTACATGACATTTACATTGCTACATTTATTGTATCTTTAACTGTTTATAATTGGTATAGTGTATATCTATATTTGTCGAATATTTATTTGTATTTGTGCTGGTTGAGTGGAAGAGAGGGCCTTATGGCCTTAACTCTGCCAGAATAAATAAAGTATTATTATTATTATTATTATTATTATTATTATTATTATTATTATTATTATTAGTATTATTATTATTATTATTTCTGGCAATTACACAACAATATGTCAACAGAATAACTGCAGTCTGCAGTTGAAATGGATTTTTGGAGAAGAGCTGCCAGAAACCTCGACTGGAAAGAATTAGAATACAGAAATTAGAAAATGGATGAATGCAAGAATAAGTTTAATGGATGAGATTGAACACAGAAGGCTAAAATGGTATGGACACGTAAGAAGAATGCAGGATGGAAGACTACCAAAGGCCGTCTATGCATGGAAAATTGAAAGAAGGAGCAGAAACGGAAGACCAAGAATAACCCGGAAGAATAACATTCAAAATTCAATGAGGAAATTTGGTGTAACGGATGAAGAGACAGAGGACAGAGAACGATGGAGAACTGTAATTAAGGGAAATTTGTGAATGTTTGTTACAAAGTGATAGTCTATAAGTCCGTAGTCATTTATGCGTATTTTAAACAAAATTCATGTTAATATTTAAGATTGGTTCGAGAAACCCCTAAATGATGAGGAAAATTTTCAAATTAATGAATTATTATTATTATTACTATTATTATTATTACGTTTTAGATATTTCAGTAAACAATTGAATTTGAATGTATACGGCGCTATAGGAATAGGAAGTTTTTGGCTTACCAGCCGAGTTCGGTAAGAGGTGCACAAACATACCGCTAGTATAGGTGTGAAATGGACAAATGATCCGGTCCTTCAGCAGTAATAGCTAATTTTCTCATCCTGAAGTCTTTATTCATTGTAACTACCCAAATTCCTCACGAAGCTGGATTCTACTTTTCCCATAAAGTCCAAAATTCTATGAGAAAAATTTCCCCTATGGCAACTCAAATGACCAATATTAGTTAGAATAAATGGGACATGAGATGACTATAGTTAATTAAAGGAATACACTATAGTGTAAAAGGACTAAGTTGGCATGATTTCTGCTATCCTTGTCTAGAGAACTGTTCTTCCACCCTTCGCAAAACACAATGGGCTACCCTTGTAAAATTACTTAGGAATGCTAGAAAAACTCCACCCCCCCCCACTTCCGTCCAGTCACTTTTGTGTCAGGTAATTTTTGTCAGTGGTGACTGGTTCAGAGTGCTCTGTTAAAAGTGACTGCAGAAAATTGGAGAAGAGCGTGTGAACACACTGAAAAGATTGAAGAGTCATATTGACAGGCGGACGGTTTAATGGACGAAATTAGTGATCGGTTTGAAATAAATTTAGACGATACCGACCCCGATGAAAATGAAAATGAAGACATAGAAACTTGTCAGGAATAATCTTTAGAAGAAGGGAATGCCACCACTGATCTATGTTCACTGCAGGGAGTGTCTACCCTACCGCTGTAACCGTGAAGAGAGATGCGTATGAGTGAGAAAGAAGATGGTGAGTACTCTCTTTCTCTTTCTAAAATATTCTAGACAAGTTAGCCCTCATGGACTATACAAGCCGGGAAGTTGAGGATTCAAATCCCGATGGGATCAGAAATTTTAAACTTATCTAAATCATCTGGGGGCACCATGAACTTGTCGACTTTGCCACTAACGCAAATGAGTACTAGATTATGTTTTCAAGGTAAAGCTGACCGTCACGCAGGGCTGAAACTGTGATTGACATCTGGTGCCAGTTATCTAGAAATGTGGGAGTTTTACCAGTCCAAGGACTTTCTAAGGCTTCCTTATCATGAATATGATGATGATGATGATGGTAATAATGATGATAATAATAATACTAATAATAATTTTTATATACAGATTTTTAATGTTTACACATCTTTCTGTGCCTAAAGTTTTATTTTTCTTCTCCATTCATCTCTATCTATGCAATCAATATCCTCCAGTCCTCTTTCTCATTCCAGATATTATTTCTTGCATCCACGAGTTTCGAGTTCTTCCTTTGCTTCTTCTTCCAGGTGGACACCATTCCAATCTTTTCCTGGGTAATCTTTCTTCTTGCATTCGTTATATCTGCCTTGTTACGAACACATCGCGGTGAACGTATAAATAGGACAGACAGTGGACAGAATTGCCAATCTCAAACCAACCCTTGAGGATGCCAGACGCAGTCTCTGGCGAAACGTCGGGGATCTACAACCCTCACGACCACGGCCTACAGCCCGAAAATCTTCAACAAGATCATCATAGCAACTCCGGCCGTGAAAGTCTACGTGAATACATTCTTACCACTGTTGTTTCCAAACTTCATAAATTGTTACTACCCATTTTTTTCAGATTGACATACAAACAAAAGTAATCAGAGTGAAGTTATGATTACTTTACTGCCCTAGTGCGGTAAGCACAAACAGATGAAACGTTTATCATTTCTGTAATCTTAATTATTATATTACTGTAATGACTTCTCACAGACATGAAAATTATGTATGATTATCAAGTAGCAACAAATGGGTCCCATTTTTCACAAGACTCATGTAACCGAATAGAAAGGTAATTTATAAGTTCAAATTTAACATGAGGCTTTGTCTATTGAGGCAAATGATGGACGCACAACACACTAATTAATTAGTATTCATTATTCTATTACGTCGCTAAATTAGCGACACCGCAGTGAAGTTAATCTTTAGAGCACGATAAAAGAAAGACTCATGCAAATTACAAATCAATACATAAAATGGCGCTAATTTCAAAGTATAAAAACTGTAATTGTGTTTCCATAATTATTTTAAACAAGCGTTCAATACTGAAAGACTGGATGGAACTTTGAATCTGTTTGCATTTAAAAGACGTGTTTATAAATAATGTTGTTTAAAAATATCCAAAACTCTCTATAAAGCTGTTAAATAAAACACACAACTCATGATGCAAATAATGTAAATATTCAGGAGTTAAGGAATTCATACTTAACTCCTGAATTCCCTGTGGTAAATAACTTACAACAAAAGTCTAACAGGCTATAATTTTAGTTCTCATATTTATAGTTCTCTTGCACCGGGACTTAAAAACCATTTAACCACGCGTTCTATTACGAAAGATTACTCCGCATGTTGGTGCTGGATCAAACTATTGTTTATGATAAATATTTTCAATAGAAAACATAGACTGCTCAAATTAAGATATCTTTGCCCGGGCCCATAAAAGGCAAAGATTAATTCAACTTTCCTTAATAAATTAGCAAACATGTAGAGTGTAGTAAGCTACAAGCTATAATCGTGGAAGCTTTAAGGAAAGAGGAACTCACACACGTTTGAGTAAGCTTTGGAATTTTACCTTCATATCTGACATAGGCTAGCTACTAAATTAATAGGCATAAGTAAGTGAGATAGACAACTAAAGTTTTAATGCGAGTCAAAAGATAGATATAACATTGAAAATAAATGAATAAATAATTACGTTGACAAAGAAAATCATGCTATCATTGATCATCTATACAAAAATAATATTAATAAACATACATACATTTACACTCGCACTAGTCCAGCCTAGGGTTGGGGTATACGGTCCTTGCGGCCCCACCCTGGCCTGAAGGACTAACAAACCAAACTAGCTCTTCTGAGCTATATCGACCAGACTCGTACTGTAGATAAACAGATGATGATCCGATGTTAGAAAACACAGCTCTTTATGAGAGTTCACTAGGAGAGGGGAGAATGCGCGATAGCACACGGCGCGTACTAGGAACGAAGGGGTAGGTAGGGGAGCATTTGGCACTCTTAACAAAGATCACACACGAAATGGAGACGCGATAGGTTGCGCAGCATGACGTAATCCCTGTATCGAAATCTTGATTTCGGTACACTCTCAGAGAAAATTGGCAAACATTTTTGGCTACATTACGTTACAATGATAGCAACTTTTTTTTAACATACCTTACAATCATTCTCAGAAATGTAGTGGTCCTTCTGAAAGTGAAGAAGACATTTCTTCAGGTTAAGGAATATAAATAAGTCTCTTCTTCTTTTTCGGCTATCCCCCGCTTATAGGTTTACCGTCTTCAGTTTCCATTCATTTCTATCATTCCAATCTCTTTCTTCTAAATTCCTATCATCCATTATAGTTCTGACATAGGTATTATATTTCCATATTGGTCTGCCACGTTTATTTCTTCCAGGGGGTGACCATTAGTATATTTTTTTGACAATGTTTCATTTTCCATTCTTTGTACATGGCCATACCATTTAGGAGATTGATTTTCAATCCTCTTAACAACAGCTGTGGTAACATTCATTTCTCTCGAAAGGAATTCATTTCTTATTTTATCCTGTCTTGGTTTTTTAAAGGCTTCCTTTAGCAATTTATTACGACCACCAAATTAGAAACATAGACATAATTTTGGGCAGACGAGGTTAGGAGAGAACTCCAAAAGATTGGGATGCGTTGGGTATGGGAAAAGGGGACTGAAAATGGCAAGAACGTGTGGAGAAAAATAAGGAGGAGGTACTTAGATATAAACCAACAAGATATTTTCGCCGAATGTACAGAAAAACGCTCACTGTGTTTACAAAGAGACCTAAAACACGTTTGGGGAAAAGAATAATATATACTCAACCTACGATTTAAAGAGAGATCAGGGCTTGCTTGGTTTAGGCTAGGGGCATGGAAATTTCTAAAAATTAGCGACGATCACGATATGCGAGTATGTCCAATGTGCGGGAACTTTGAAGACGAGATACATATATTAGTAAAATGTGATGATTTAGAATATTGGAGACGTCAGTTATTGCCGGAAAGATTTCTAAATTCAAATCGGGTAAGATTGGCATGCTACGAGTTATTGGTAAATCCAGAAAATTGAATAAACTTTGGTAAATGTTTGGACAAAACGCGGAAAATAAGAACAACACTCATTCATGAATTAATATATGTTATTAAAATGCAATAGGCCTACCATTAATTCTTAATAATTATACATAACTTAATTAATGTATAATGCTATTGTATTATTATGTAATTGTAATATTATTGTGTTTTCTTCCTGTAATTGTAATGTTATTGTTTTCTTTTTTTTTGTTTTTTCTTTATACTATTACCAATTATTACTTTATTGTAACAGACTGTCAACAGTTTGTACGACTTACTGCACGTGCGACCCATACTTGTAAATAATATTGTAAATATCTTACTTTTTGTCTAATAAAGTCCTACTACTACCACAGATAATCAAATCCAACTGTTCTAGTTTTACTCATTTGTAATTCCGTCAAAAACTAAGTTTTACTTCCATATGACAAAATATTCTGTATTATGCTCTTATAAATTTTAATTTACACTTTCCTTTGTACTATTTTTATTCCAAATTATTCCATGCAATGTCTTAGTTGCATTTTTTGCCATTTCAATTCTAGTCTGTACATCTCTTTCATATGAACCTAAACTTGTAATTATAGACACAAAATATTTTTAAAAAATCACTTTTTTTATTTTCCCTGTTTCAAATATGAGGTCATCCACATCCTTTCTCAAACACATATATTCTGTTTTCTGTAAATTTATAAATACCGCTACGTGCTTCAGTAAAATATGTCTCATGGGATTAAATATGGACTATAAGAGGGATGAGGACTCTCTCCACTTTGATTCTTAAAAGTTTTCAGCAGCAACATCTGTGGTATGGGGCCTCGCTTTATCGTGGTGCAGCATCCAGTTTGTTTTCTGTCATCAACATGTAGGTGGCATCCTGTGAAACTGTAAATATTTCAGAAAGTGATCTTAAGGTTATTCGTTCGATTCTCTCTCACTATAACAGCAACGGTGTTGACGTTTTCTTCCGTAAGAACAGCGCCAGGTCTACCTTCTTTTCAAATTGTATCTTCTCTTTATATAAAATGTATACTATCTTGGAACTCCTCTGTAGGAAAAACAAATTCTCCACAAGCCTATTGTAACATTACATAGGAATCAGCTGAAGGTCTGTTGAGACGAAAGCAGAATTTCAAAGCAGCATATTTTTCACTTCTGCTGTAGCCGTCGGCGGTATTGAACATGTCTCGACTTACACACCCACTCACAAGACTAAAACCTGGCGTCCAGATTTCAGAAGTTATCTTTTTACCACAATATTGATACTAGGTCACAAGATAACACTCTGCTAAAAATCCCTCTTCATAGCACTTCCTCTTAATCTACTTCCTTCACAGTAGCGTCTGCCCGCTCCTGGAATTTCCTTCCTCAAGATATCAGGGGTTGCCATACACTTGGCACTTTTAAGTCACGCTTATACAGTTACCTGTTGTCTAGTAATTAATTTTTCTCTATTTATTTAAATGTATACTATGTCGTTAATATTTTCTCGTTTTTTATGTATCTTGCACATATTATATTTAATTCGTTAAATTTAAAGTAAATCACCGAGAAAATTGGAATACTTTTGTTATCCAATTGGAAATGGACATCACGAGACCAAAACAAAAAAAAACAAACAAAAGTGTATATTTATAAAATCTTATGCCAATTAAATGGAGAGCTATATGGAAGAGTTGAATTGAATACAATTCCTTTAGAAAATTTAATAGAATATTTTCAAAACTTATGGCAGAAAAAAAATTAAATCTCCCAATTTCTAACAATAATTACATAGATGCTTTTATATTAGAAGAATTAAATACAACACTCGTGCATTGCAAACATAACAAAACATCAGTTGAAAATGGTATTAACCTGGAATCATTTAAGTATACCAGGTCTGCCTTTAATTAAATATTTATAAATTTTTAAAATAGAATTTATAATGAGAGCCCTCCACCAAAAAGCTGGCAACAAGCTGTTGTAATCCCACTACAAAAAAGGAGATATAAATAACTGTGATAACTTCAGAGGAATAAGCCTTTTGGACTCAGGCTACAAAATCTACACAAAGTTGCTCAAATCAGAATTAACTAATTATTATGACAATTTATTACATAAAGCGCAAAATGGATTCCGAAAAGGATGATCCTGCACAGATGGATACTTCACTATTAAAATTCTAATAGAAAAAAACACAGAGAGTTGAAACACACGTGGCGTTTATTGACTTGAAGAAAGCATTTGACAAAGTAAATAGAATCACATTATTACAAATTCTCAAATATGATGAAATCGCAGACTAAAAGATAAAATCTATATATGATATTTATAAGGATAATTACATCCAAGTTAAGATTGAAAATAAAATCTCTGAATGCAGACCAATTATTCAAGGAGTTAGACAAGGGTGTAGTCTCTCACCAATGCTCTTCATAATATATATGAACTCAATTATTAATGAATGGAGACTACAACCACATGGCAGCATACCACTTAATAGAATATATAATTTAGACACCCTGTTATTTGCAGATGACATTGTGTTTATAGCGAATTCAGAAGATGACCTACAACGTTCAGTCCACTCTCCTCACCAAATTGCAATAAACTACAACATGGAAATCTCAACAGAAAAATCTAAAGTTATGACTTTCCTAGGAAAATACCCAGTTCGCAGTAAAATTGTTATTAATAATAAAATATAAGAACAAACTAACACAATTAACTACCTCGGATACCAAGTTACATACGAAGAGGAAAAAGATTTTAGTCAAAAAGTTATAACATTTAATAGAGTAACGGGAATTACAAATGATATTTTCAAGCCAAACACAGTACAGCAACACACACGAACTAGAATTTATAAAACACTGGCCAGACCCATATTGTGTTACGGCAGTGAGGCCTGGGCAATTCGCAGTGTAGATGAACAAAGACTAACTGCGGCAGAAATGAAATTTATGAGACGTACTGCAGGCCACTCAAGAGCAGACCATAAAAGGAATTCTGAGATTCTCAGAGAATTACAAACAGAATCAATCATGGAATATGTACAAAAAATACAGAAACAACTGGAAATCTTACATAAGAAAATTGAACGGAACGAGAATACCACGTCAGATCTTAAATTACCAGCCACCAGGCAAGAGATCTTTGGGCAGACTCTTCAAACGATGGATTGAGACCGTGACAGACCACTAGGTCCTTCAATGAAAGGAAGAAGAAAAATAATTTAAAGTAAATCAAAATACATTATAAATAATAATTGTATTGTATATATAACATGTAATCATTCATGTTTGTTGTAATTTAGATGTAAGATTTTTTTTGTATTTGTTAAAACTTAGTTGAGTGGTAGACACGGCCTTAAGGCCTTAACTCTGCCAGGTAAAATAAAGCTATTATTATTATTATTATTATTATTATTATTATTATTATTATTATTATTAATGGGAAGGACAAGAACCACCACAAAGCTGGAACAAATCCATTGTAATACCAATCTTCAAAAAAGGAAGTCGCCAAATCAAAGATAACTATCGTGGAATTAGCTTGTTGAACTCTGGATATAAAATTTATGCTAATATAGTTAAGAATAAATTGAGGAAAATTTATGAATATATAATTGGAGAAGAGCAGAATGGATTCAGAAAGGGTAGATCTTGTACAGATGGATTCTTTACTCTAAAACTACTATTAGAAAAGCACAAGGAATTCAATATAGAAACCCATATCGCCTTCGTTGACTTCATAAAGGCTTTTGACAAAAGTAGACAGAAATATATTACTACAAATTTTAGCTGATGATAACGTTCCACAACAATATATTACTAATATCTTCAACATCTATAAAGATAATGAAATCTCTGTTAAACAAGATGGCAAATTATCTTCTTGGGAAAAGATCAACACTGGAGTAAGACAGGGATGTGGACTTTCACCGGTGCTTTTCATTATATACATGAATAAATTAATAAATGAATGGAGGAAAACACAACGAGGATATATACCCATCAATAGGAACCTCAAACTCGATGCTATTCTTTTTGCAGACGATTTAGCTCTTCTGGCACTTTCCGAAAATGATTTGCAACGATCAATTTATAATTTACAAAAAATAGCTGCCAAATTTAATATGGAAATATCAATTAACAAAACTAAAATTATGGCATTTCATGGGAAGGACCCCATACAAAGTAAAATCTGTCTCCAGAATAAAATTTTAGAGAGATCTAATCAATTTAAATATCTTGGATATTATCTCTCTATCTGGGATGAAAAGGATATCCCTGAAAAAGTTACTAGTTATAATAAAAGTTTAGGAATTATTAATCAAGTTATGAAACCATCCCTTGTACAAAAAAACACCAGATTACGTTTATATAACACTTTGGCTAGACCAGTGTTGACCTATGATAGTGAAGCATGGACACTAAAAAAACAACATGAAAGCAGAATAACGGCTTGTGAAATGAGATTCATGCGCAGAACAGCGGGTTACACCAGATGGGATCGGAAAAGGAACACCGATATCTTAAAAGAATTGAAGACTACGCCAATTTTGGAATATATTAAACAGTACCAACTAAATTGGAAACACCATCTTGAAAGAATGAGTTCAAATCGGATCCCCAAAGCTGTTTATAATTATATACCAAGAGGACGAAGATCACTGGGCCGTCCTATGAAACGCTGGAGGGAAAATTTTCTATAGGATCGTAACAGGCCTTGGCCTAATACTTGGAAGGAAGAAGAAGAAGATTATTATTATTATTATTATTATTATTATTATTATTATTTAAATCGGACGGATAACCTTAAAACCTGTACCACATTAAATGAAGCATTAAGGTAAGAATTATCATAAAACCAAACGATTGCGTTTTAAATTATAGCTGTAAAAATAATGACCATTCTTTATTAAACAACTCTCGTATTTTTTGCCGCAAATTAAATTAAAAGAGAAGGAATGACATAAATATTTTATTAATTTTACGCAAGGAGAATTGGCTAATTGCAGTGGGCATATTATATTTTTTATTGAAAAATATCAACGGAAAAAAGTTGCTCCATTTCATTTCTCTTATTAACAATACTATGTGAAAATGAACAAAATTCTCCATCATTATAAAGTAACACACTACTGTATGAAAAGTATTCTTTTAAGAAAGCCGTACATTTGTGATCCAAAGACTGCAAGACATTTTACTGTACTTACCACATGAAATTCATAATTAAAATCTGTGCACGTATATTACATTCACAGTCTAATGCATTAGTAGTTTAGTAATAACATACTCGGTGATAAACCAACGATATTAATTTTACAATATTAATAAACGATATTATCTTATATATGGCTCCTATTTAGATCTTGAAAGTCCACTCATGTTGCGTTAAGTGCATTATAAACCCCAATAAATGTCTTAGTTAAATTTCTCGACGTTACTATAAATCCATACCCTACAGGAGCTTCCAGCGTCTTAAAACTGGGTTAACTTGATTAAAATATTCAGAAGATTCCCCATTCCTACAGGTTAGGGTTTAGAACGTGTGGCAGATTATTCCACGTATCCTAAAACAAGTGCGGTCGCGAAACCGAAACAGCCTCGAAGCATGGACGGAATGGAAGAGAGGCTTCAGTTTCATTTTATTTTGGAATGTTGAGCCACATGATGATGATTTCATTGTTGTTGATTATCATGATAATGATGCTTATGATTGTACCCTATCTCTGCCAAACTGTAGGTAAATAATATTTGAAGAGAAAAATTATACGCTCAGACCGGGACCTGAACCCGGGACCCTTGGTTCTCTAGACCAAGTGCTCTACCAACTGAGCTACCTGAGCAAGTACCGATCTAAACGCAAATCTTTCTCTATATACATTGTAATTCCCGTCCACCAAATGCTATGAAGCCATGCTTCTATCTTGCAAATGGCGGCTCCTTTATTAAGAAGACATATTTGGGAATTATACATTACAGCCAGTACGGCTTTTTCCATGTTTTAAAAATGCGAATTTCGCAGTCGAGTCTACGACAGGGAAACAACAGCTTCTAGCGTTCGCCACTGAAGATGCCCTCCGCAGTTGAGGGAGAAACGTCTGGAAGAAACGCCAGTTATAGACCAAGGCCACATAGCCCGGAATCTTTTACTACCAAGTAAGTAAGATATTGTGTAAGCTATAGGCCTATACACTATACCCACTGATAAGTGTAGGTACGATGCTTAGAACATGAGAAGTGTGGTTATCGAAATCCTTACTGAAATGCAATTTTAGTTCATTTTTCGCTTAAGTTGTTACTTTTTACCTTCGTAGATAATATATTTATTTATTTTATTTATTTATTTATTTATTTAGCCTGGTGGAGTTAAGGCCATGTGGCCTTCTCTTCCACTCACCAGAACAAGCATATGTTACATATGAATACAAAAAAAAAATACAATAATAGTCATATAAAACAGGACAAACATATGTTACACATGAATACAAAAAAATTACAATAGTAGTCATATTAGACAGGACAAACATGTTACATATGAATACAAAAAAAAGTTACAATAATAGTTATTGAACAATTCATTATCTGTCATATTGAATAATAATGAAATTAATGTCTAATAATAGAATGAAACTAAATACAATTAAAATTAAATTAATGATACAATGAATAAAAAAGGAATAACAGCTCGAATCTACTATGCATAAAAAGAAGAGAAAAAAACACTACAATGAATTAATCTACGCTTTTTATACAAGGCATTAGGTAAATATATTAACAAATCCTAAGTCTATTTTATTAAATAATGCAAAAACGCATTATTAATTCTTAAAAAGTAGTATTAGTGAGTTGTTTCTGTTAGTGATTTTATTTTCAATTTATTTCTGAAAGATGGTAAAGTTTGGCAGTCTCTGACATAGGGTGGAAGTGAATTCCATGTTCTAGCAAGAGAAACTGTAAAAGATTTCGAATAATAGGTAGTATGATGAGGAGGGATATAAAGGACACTGTGCTCAAGGGATAGGGTATCTAAGTTATGTGTATCAGAGAGTTTAGTGAAGCGGTGTGATAAATAATAAGGTAAAGATGTGTGTAATATGTTATAGAGTAGGCATAGGGAATGGATGGTTCTACGATCTTGAAGACGAAGCCATGACAATTGTTCCAGGGATGGTGTAACGTGATCAAATCTACGTATACCACAAATAAAACGTATGCAAGAATTGTGAACACGTTGAAGTCTTTGGGTAAGAACAGTATTTAGGTCAGTAAAAAGAGTATCACAATAATCAAAATGGGGCATTGCGAGTGTTTCTACTAGCATTTTTCTTTTAGAGAAAACGGTAAACAATTTCTTATACGATTTAATGAGTGTATTATTGAGAAGATAGTTTTGCAAATGTTATTTATTTGTTTATTCCAAATTAAATGTTTATCCATAAACACTCCTAGATTTTTTACTGTCTCACTATAAGGGATCTGAACCCCATTAAGTGACACATGTAATACTGCATTTGTGTTAATTGAGGATAATAGTCTCTGATGGCCCATAATGATTGCTTGTGTCTTTCTAGGATTTAATTCAAGTCCATATTTCTCTGTCCACGCCGTTAGGGAGTCAAGGTCCTCGTTAATTTTGGTTACCGCGTCATTTAAAGAATATTGTCTGAGTGAAGGTAGATCTGCATGTCGTCCGCAAATAAATGATGTTTGCATGTTTTAGGGAGTCAGAAATGTCGTTTATATAGATTGAAAAAAGCAATGGGCCGAGCACCGAGCCCTGTGGAACTCCAGCTTTACGGTAGGTCCAAGAAGAGCGTAATGTAGAATTTCCTACAACATATTGCTGGCGCTCACGAAGGTAGGAGTTGAACCATTGCGTGACACTGTCAGAAAGTGAGAGGTTTTTTAGTTTAAGCAACAATAAGTCCAAGTCAACCGTGTCAAATGCTTTACTAAAGTCAAGTAGTGTAAGAATAGTAAGTTTTCGATTATCAGATGCTTCGCGTATGTCTTCACATATATTTAGTAGAGCAGTATTTGCATTGTGTCCTGTCCTAAAGCCTGATTGGTATTGATCTAAAAGGTCGTGTTCAGTTAGGTAGTCAGTCAGTTGTTTGTGGACTAATCGTTCCAAAGCTTTTGAAAGGGTAGGTAAAATACTAATGGGTCGAAAATCGTTAGGAGTTAAGGGAGTTTTTACTTTCGGGAGTGGGCGTACAATTGCTTGCTTCCATAATGTGGGATATATAGAGGTTTGTAGTGAGGAGTGAAAACATGAGTTATGGTAGGTAGTATAACGTCGATTATTTTGTTAAGTAGAGTGATATTTATACGGTCAGTACCTTCTGCTTTTGTTTTTATTCGTTTGAGAGCTTTCTTTATGTCATTTTCTGTAAGATATGAAAAATGGAAATGTTCTCTGTCTGGTGGATTTGTCAATAGTAGTTCACTTGTTGTATGTGTTTTGTCTTTAGGAGTAAAGAATGTGCTTGTAAAATGGTTATTAAGTGTGTTCAGAGAAACAGGTAGTTTTTCTACCTGTGTGTCTTTCCTTCCTACACCCATTTTATTCAGATTTTTCCAATATCTGGGTTATTGTTATTAGGTTCAGTAAGGCTGTATAGATGTCTAAGTTTGGCGTTTCTGATAGTTTGTGTAGTCTTGTTTCGTAACCGTTTATAGTGATTAAGATTTATATCAGTTTTGTCGACTCTATATTTCCGATATGCTGCGTCTCTTTCAGTCATCAAGTCACGAATGTTAGCAGACATCCAGGGAGCAGGGTGTCGTTTCACTAGTTTAGTTTTCAGTGGAGCGTGTCTGTCATATAGTTGTAATATAAGGTTATTTAATGCCTCAACTTTTTCGTCAACAGAATGCAACGTCCATATAGTATGCCAGGGTAATTTTATAGCGTCTTCAAAGTAGAGCTGCATTGTTTATATGTTTTAGGTCTCTATATGTGATAGTCTTACGAGCTAGTTTAGGGCACTGCAGTGAATATGCTAAGAATATAATATCATGTGCTGATATTCCGGGAGCTGACAGTTGCCCGTGGGTTAGTACTCTGTCTGGATTATTAGTAGCAATTAAGTCAAGTAAAGTCGCAGAATGATTGGTGTGATGTGTAGGCTGTAAGGGAAGGATAGTCATATCACAAACTTGGAACGCGGACATAAGCTGTTGTGTATGTCTGTTGTCAGTGTCTAGTATATTTATATTAATCACCCATGACGATAACGTGTTCATATTGTATACGTGCGTTTTGTAGAGCGGATTCTATTTCTGCTATTTTTTTCATTTTAGGGGGTTGGTACACTACACAAAGAAGGCATTTTTTGAAGCTTGCGTATATTTCTATAAACATAATTTCAGGAGATGTCTCGTTATTAGAAAAGTATACAGACTTAGGGCAAAGGTCTGTCCTAACGAAGACACCAACACCGCCCCCTCGACTATGTACACGATCATGTCTAAGAAAAGTATAACCATCCATGTCAATTACACTAGAATTAATGGAGGGAGTGAGCCATGTTTCTGATACGAGAATAGCATGAATATTGGAAGAAGAAAAAATCATACTAATTTCGTCTGTATGTGCAGTTAAGCTCTGTGCGTTCAAGTGAACCACATGTAGGGAAGACGGGAAGGGGGAGAATGCTGTTTCTAGAACCTGTCTTGCATTATTGTTGTTTGGAAGGGTTTTGAGAAGGGTAGTGTCCTCTAACCTGTCAGAGACCGCCAAATGAATAGCATTATTTGGATGGAAAATTTTAAAAATATTTTAACTAGAATTATAAGAAAAGAAACAAGTCACTAATATCTTATTCAAATATTAAATTAATAAATAAAGTAAAATTTCTAAATATAATACTAATAATTAATGTGAAATTTCTAAATATAATTTTAATAATTTATATAAAAGTGCTAAATTGGGGATATGGTATCACTGGGCGTGTGTTGCACTAGGTAGATTTACATATCAGAGGCCCGGGTGATGATGCGTTTGGTATCTCCATTTTTCACATGTATTGCGCCATCAATTGTCCACACATTTGTGACGCCAAATTTTGTGATGCAGTCCTTTAACAATTTATATCTAATTTGGGTGAGATCTTCTCTTACTGTGATCCCACTGCCTTTCAATTGTTTTTTATTTTGGAAGACCTCCCTTCTCTTTCTATAACTGATGAACTTAACAATAACAGGCCGTGGTCGATCCGACTTTTTCCCAACCCTGTACTCTTAATACAGTTTAATTGAATACAAATTTAATACTTTTTTCACCTTTCTACCCTCCCTCCTCCTTTGTCAGACATGGTAATTTTAACCCAATTTCTGGCTGAACTCATATAAGCAGGGAGCAATGGTTATGAAACACTCGTTAGATGGGTAACGTAATAGAAAGAGCACATGTAATAACAGTATGCTATGGCTTACAACGAAGACACACCCCAACAACAGAAAACAAGGGACACGCATATAATAAGGGGATTTAAAATATATTACTCCACTTTTAATCCGACGAGGTGGAAGGTAGGGATTCCACCGACCCGAGCCAGGACGACGGTGTCTACATATAAAACAGTCCAATAAAACAATACTTTAATACACCTTAAGCATTTTTATAGCAGTATCGTGCTGTCTGTTTATATATTTATTACAAATAACATAAAACATGAATTCTGAAAAGAAAAATCCCCGAAACACTTCACTGATGGATTTAAATGAAAAAAATTATATAGCATTCTTTCGTGATGCATCCCTCATTGGTATTCGTTTTTAAAAACTACATGTTATCCTAACTTAATGTCATGTGGTATGTCAGTTTAATAACGGGTATAATTTGTAATATCATGAACGTTGTAGCTTATTAACATACTAGCCAATACCCGGCGTCCGCTGCTACTCCTAAATAAATGTTAATGTCTTTTTACCACAAGCCTTGAGCTGCTATGCTTGTCCGGGAATCTGCTTATACCGATCTTCTAGTCATCAATGAAAAAAAAATTGTTATTGTGAGTTATCCGTAGAAGATAAACATATGCTGTCGCGGACTTTTTTGTAGAGTTTTTTGAGATGTTCAATTTTGTGGTACATTAATTTGGTGTATTTGTTATGGTTTAGGCAGCGTGCGTAAGCCATTTAAGCATAAAAATAGGGACTTTATTTGACGTTTTTCACTACAAAGGGTGATTTTTAGGGGTGAAGGGGTTGCGTATTACAACTCTCTTATAGTCTATGTTCATCCCCGGAATCTCCTGAACATTTTTCAAAAAAACCCCATCTCAATCGGATGAACGGTATGGCAGAGCACGCTTGCTCGGGAATCTACATATCCCAATCTTCTTAGCATCAATGAAAGAAAAAAAAATGGTTATTGCGAGATATCCGTAAAGGATAAACATATGCTGTTGCGGACTTTTTTATAGAGTTTTTTTTTAGATATTCAATTCTGTTTACTATTATTTGGTGTATTTGTTATGGTTTAAGCAGCGTAAGCCATTTAAGCGTCAAAATAGGGACTTTATTTCACGTTTTTCACTACAAAGGGTGATTTTTAGGGGTGAAGGGTTTGCGTATTACAACTCCCTTATAGCCTATATTCATCCCGGGAATCTCCTGAACATTTTGCAAAAACCCCATCAAAATCGGATCAACGGTATGGCCGCGCATAGAATACAAACAAACAAACATTGATTTTTATATATAAGATTATCTGTCAGCTCGATGCTTAAAAACGCCACCATTTCAAGTAGAATGTTAGTATTTGAAATCCAGGTTAGTTGTTTGTATGCAACGAACGGAATATTGAAAGGCAATAATATTATTATTACCTGGTTTTACGTCATTAATTGTAAATATTGTGTATTAAAAATACATTTTTACATTGTTGAAAGAAATGGTTATCTATAATTATATTCTTAATTTTTCCTAACAGAGTTCTGAAGGAGAGTAAAATATATATAAGAAAAAATTAATAAAACTATAGAATTAATGTTATCGTTACGACTCGATTACGTGGTTTAGCAATTAACAAAATCTCTGGTAAAAATATAAATTGAAAATCACATGAATATGGATTACAATTTCAAATAAAAATATCAAATTATAAGGAAATTCATGGAAACGACAAATAAAAATGATAAAAACGTTGTAGTCTTGTCCGTGAAATTCACGAGTCGTTTTTTATACCATTTCTTAACTCCACTTCCCATAACCTCAAAAAAAGCATTTATGAATCGCGAAATCCTAGGATAACGCGAAGTAACACCTAAATTTAAAATTGTCAACGAATTCCAGAGATTTTTTGTTCTATTCGCGAAATTTTCATAACACATTTTTAAACACTCTTTTCGGATTCCATCTTCTTTTTAACTTCCATATCTGATTCCTCCATGCACTCTTTGAAAGGGAAATGGTTGCGCACAGTTCACAATACAGAGGTAATATTGTCTGTCCTTCTCGTGTTCAAATATGGTGATTCCATAGATTTTAAGTGACCAATATGAATTCCAAAAAAAAAAAATACGAATTATATTAATGTGTAAGATAAGTTTTTTTTCCCCCTAAATTTTTGCAGACAATTATAAGTATTACATCAATCATTGGTTGAAAACATTGTTAAGTATCTCGTAACATGAATTTCAAATTTTAAGACATGCTTTTTTACAATAAATAAATGAAATATCATCAGAAAGTTTTTTTTTGAAAACAAATGTTGACAAAACAAAGCTGTCTATAATGTACAGTATAAGACAGTTAACGTATCATCATTTGTAAATGTAATGTCAATTAACAGGATCCTAAGACACGCACTTAAATATTCTTAATATCTTAAATTCAGGATTTAATTATGTAAACATAAATATATATATATATATATATATATATATATATTTAAATCTAACAAAGTCTAAATTGATTTCCAAATGTGGAAGAATATAAATAATGTTTTATAGTATTCGGAAAGTTACTTCGTTATAAGAAGTAACTGAAACATGAGTTAGGGAACATACAATCGAATCATAGAAATAAATTTTCGACTGGTTGCAAGATAACTAAATAACTTACCTAAATGATCACAGACAAATGACGAGTTCTCAGATATAGAATTCTAAGTGAAAGGAATGGGATGCGAAGAAAATAATGTTGAACGGGCTCTTGGTGGAGTGACTCATGGATCATTATCACTGCATATTAGTTGTTTACCTATTTTTATAATAACTAGGGCAAGGCATTTAATGACCTATAAATTGGTAAAAAATGCATTTATGACCTAAAAAATGCAAATAATGACCAATAAAATAAAAAATGAATAAAATACTATTTATTAGATTAAGTACTCACTTGATTACTGAATTACATAAAATTTAACTTAACATCAAAATATTAAAAGAAACGGATTTAAAAAATATATATTACAGTACCTTTTATTGCAGAAAATCCATTTCAATTACACAGTGCACTTTTACAGCAATTTTGAATTGCAGTTAACAATCAGAATAAGGGTAGAAAGTATCATAAGCTCTAAGAAATTGAATAAAATTCCTAGAAGTGGGCAAGTTCATTATGCTCATACCTTGAAATATAGGGGTAGTAGTTATCAAAACAATTACTTAATTCCAAGAAATTGCATTGACAAGGAAAAATACTGAATTATAATAAAAATCTTAAATCAAATACAAATAATGTCACAGCCTTCTAGAAAAGTGCAAAAAATGCTCAAAATGACCTAAAGATTACCAAAAAATGACCTATTCCTAGAAAAGTTAAGAAAATGAAAAAAAAAATGCCCTAACGAATTGCTTTTATTTAATCCGTTTTTTAATGCCGTACATTTTCATATATGCAAGCAATGTTTCAACCTTCATAAGAAAAAGATGCAAAATCATTAATTGCCTTGCCCTAATAATTACATTTATGGTGTGAGCTTCTCTGTTTTTTCTATATTTTTAAGATTATTGTATTTTTTAATGAGAGAAGGTAATTAGATGATATCAAAATAATAAATTGGAATGCAAATACAGTGGAAAAAACTGTTGTACTATAACATATATTATTTAAATTTTTTCTACTCTGTTTTATTTCAGGATACGGGCAGTAAATAAATTAATCTGGATTAATTACGGCTTTAGGTGTGTAAATTCAGGTGACCAGAATTTCCAGAAGGAGTAGAGTCATTAACACAAGAACCTCATCTAAAAGCTTTGCTACATCCTATCTGCGAGGGGGGTGTCCTGTGGGGGGAAAAGAGAGACAGAGAGATAAGGTGGAGTCATGACAAATGTTCTGCTCTCGCAAGGTTTGGCTCAGACAATGCCCGTCTGTCGTATCCCTGGCCAAATGCAATTAAGCCGAACCATTTTTATCGCCGACCTGAAACACCTCTTCCCATGGAGTTAGCAAGCACCTAGGTAATGAAGTTGGTGTCTGGAAACAGTCATTTCTTCAGTGTCACACAATACTATTTAAATTATAATTCTCTCTCTCTCTCTCTCTCTCTCTCTCTCTCTCTCTCTCTCTCTCTCTCTCTCGAAAGGAATTTGGTCGATATTACACCACCCATGTTCTGGAGTAAGATTACTTTGAAAATTTGAAGTGATGTTGAATGTATCTATTAATAAGGTCTGAATGCTAATAGATGCATGGATCCATGAGGAGGTGGTAGAATAATTAGCGGTATATATGGCCGGTCCCGCGCCGTAGCCGAGTGGCTGAGGCAAGAAGCCTTGACACAGAGCTACGGGACTTGCGCTGGTTCGAGTCTCCATGGAGGAAGAAATTTTATCATGGTATTTCGGCCAATATGGGACCGGTGCCCACCCAGCATCGTGAGGCATTTGGGTAGCTACAATAAGTAGCTGCTCCAGGTTGAGAAAATCAGCTATAACGGCTGGGGTACTCGACATGCTGACCACATGTCACCCCAATACTGGCTGGATGATCATCTACCTATGTGATTAACACATGTGGATATGAGGCCAGCAGCCGGCTGATAGGCTAAGGGCCTTGTAGGCCTGTCGCGCCAGGAGTTTTTTTTATATATGGCCGACTTTACTCCGAGGAAATGTATTTTATGGAAAGATCAGTAAGGCTCAGGGCCCGTTTGAACACAACAAAGAAAAATCTGCGCCCTTCCTTTGCCCGGGATAGATTAATTCTCAAGATCTCCTGGATATTTATACAGAAATTTGCGAACAGTTCGCAAATAAACGTCGACACAATAAATGTATGTTTTGACTGAGATAAAGTTTACTCATTTGTAATTATAACGCCATAGCGTAGTGGTTAAGGCACTGAGCTACAAGCCGGAGGGTCGAGGGTTCAAGTCCCGTTGGGGTCAGGATTTTTAAACTGACCCAAACCCTCTGGCGGCATTATAGCCCTGGGGTCGACTCAGCCTCTAACGGAAATGAGTACCAGACGCTTGTTCTGGGGTAAAGGCGGCCGTCACGTAGGGCTGACAACCCGGCTGACATCAAGTGCCGATTGTCTAGAAAAAGTGGGAGCCTTAACCTCCTACTACCCCAAAGGCCTCCTGAGGCCTGTTGTGGGATCACTTTACCTTTACTTTAATATTAATTACTCTCAGTGAAAAATAATTTAAAAAAAACTCAATTTTATGGAATGACCATATAACTAAACAGTGTAAAAGTGAACACAGCAACATTTTCTTATGAAAATAACACTCGCTAAAAAATTGGGCTACAAAATCAATTTATGATATATTGCTTCCTTTTGTAAGAGATAGGTCTCTTCATGTTCTCCCATAATGTTTAGCTGGAGAGAGAGAGAGAGAGAGAGCAATGGAAGAGATAAGTCTTTTGTTGTGTTAGCAATCACCATAAACACATGTCTCCACTCGTTCTTAGCAATTTATCAATTTTGATGTCCTACACCACGCCTGTAGATCTTATTGCATTAACCAATCACATGATAGTGTTACAGTCACGAATGACATTCCTTTCAGTATAAGTGTATGTGAAAAACTATTCACGATATAATCGATATGCATGTTTCATTTTATTAAGTTTATATCTGCGTGGTAGATCAAACATTCATATCACATTATCTATACATTACGTTCTAAGGATAGACAATTTATGATTGGTTAAGTCCATCTCCACTCCTTCCATAGTCAATCTCAATCGAAAGTGCAACAGTATCCAGTATTAATTAACAGTGTTCTCTATTTTTTAACGTATTAATAAAAAGAAAATGTAAAATATTTTTTAATGCTTCAACAAATAACAGAAGCTGTAAAATATCTTAGTTTAATTACACCAGATCATCGGATGACACTACATTTATTGCTTTGTTTATTTTTACAATATAATTATATATATATATATATATATATATATATATATAGATGGCAGTCAAGACAGTGTTCTCGCGACATCTAGTAATAATGGAGAGTATAATACATATATAATGAACTACACGGTCTTTATAGGAAGCCAGATATAATAAGAACAGTCAAGTCCCGTAGACTGCGATGGGCAGGACATGTTGCGCGTATGGGGAATGAAAGACGTGCATGGAAACTTCTTGTAGGAAAGCCAGAAGGAAAACGTCCAGTTGGTAGACCAAGAATGAGGTGGGAGAACAACATTAACTATGATTTGAGGGAAGTAGATTATACAGGGAAAGCATTAGCTCAGGATAGGGATGTATGGAGAGCTTATGTCCGTGCGGCCATGAACCTACGGGTTCGATAGTGCCGGTGAGTAAGTAAGTAAGTATAATATATATATAAGAAAAATAAGTGTTTGAATTGGATTCGCCTGGTAGTGTAATGGATATCACGCTGAGGTACAGACTCAGAGATCCGGGTTCGAATCCCGTCCAGGCATTTATTTTTCTTATCATACCATATATATATATATATATATATATGTGTGTGTGTGTGTGTTTGTGTGTGTGAAAAGCAACGGGAAGCTACCATACCTACAATTCTCTAGTAAAGCTGCAAGCATAGCATGAAAATGTTATGATTGCAGTGAAAGATCTGCCCTCGGGCAGAATTACTATGGAATTGAATGTATATCAATCCAAATACCTAGGAACAATAATCACACATAAGAATGAGATGCGCAAAAAATTAAAACATAGGCTCAATTCTGGAAATGCGTGCTATTATGCATTAGAGGAACTCTTGACGCTCCAACTCCTTTCAAAAAACGTTAAACTGAAAATATATAAAACTATTATTCTACCAGTTATATTATATGGAAGCGAAACATGGACTCTTACTTTAAGGGAGGAAAGGAGATTACGAGTATTTCAGAATAAAGTTCTTAGAAAAATGTGTGGACCAAAGAGAGATGAACAGACAGGTGAATGGAGAAAACTACATAACAGCGACGTATATATATATATATATATATATAGTCAGGGTAGTGATGGAAAATAGTCAAATTTCTTTAATTTCACCCCACACATATTTATATAACATTTCCAAAATTTATTTATTTCTTTCTCAATACTTCATTGAATACACAGATGTAATTTTATGCTGAAAGAGTCTTCTAGAAACACAGTTATTTTATAGTTCAGTTGATCAGACTTCTAGATGTTTCAGTTTCCAAAACTTTCTTGCTCGGAGGTCACAATACACTGGCCGTCTTCTGACTCGACCACTCGCTATCGCGACTGACTGGCCATAACCACTTGTACGTGTTGTTATATGCGATATATGTTTATAATCTGAACGCCAGTCCGGACATCTATCGAATGGAAGGCTCGAGAGGTGGATTCTTCTGGAATCCAAATGGAAAATTATTCCTCCAGAAATCACGTCTGGAAAAGTCGTTTACAAGCTACTCACATCCCGAAAGCAACTTCTGTATTGCCTTATAAGGAGTCATGCCGCCGTCCACAAAATGCAAAAGAGGCATTTTAGTAACTCTCCAACTATGCGTCACAGCATATATGCATGCATTTTTTTCGCCTACCCTGAGAAAGTGGTTAACATATCTTCATCCGAAGATAGCACATCGGTCACTTCATGCGACGAGATTCGTGATTAACGAATCGGAGTAAGGGTAATTTTTTTTGGATTTCTCCAGCTTTCCTGCCAAAAATTTCCTTCCACCCATTCTTCATATTGATGCCATCCATTTCGCTGCATTTATTTTCTTTTGCCTCTGTAACGGGGTCAGTTATAGTCATTGCATTTCACAGACCCTCCATAATAGGAGTTTCATCTCATTTCTCGATCTCTTATTACGTAGGACACTTGTAGGCAGTTCACGTTTACAAATAAACTCTATTCAGCCACCTGCTGTTCAGAGTTGTTTTTGTTGCTACTAAACCAAGAGTGCACAACGTTATGAAACTTAAATATATTTTGGTGCAACCAGCTCCGGTGTTTTAAGAGTCCAAAGATAATATGTAAAACTCAAAAAAGTTATCTCTTCTAATTGTTTATTAATAGATACCTACGTCGGATATTTAATACGATATGGCCTGATATTATATCAAATCAAGAATTGTGGTCCAAGACTGGCTAAGCATTTAACATACATATTATAAAGGAAGTGGTATTGGATTAGATATACTCTATGCAAACCATAAAATGCAATAGAAAGTGGGTTAAGGTGGGCATTGGACTGGAATACGCAAGGCAGGTTAGCAGACCAAGAATGACTTTAAGAATAAAAGTTGAAAGTGGGTTGGGAACGATTGGTAAGAGTTGGGAACGGGCAAAGACTTTGGCAAGAATATAACCAAATGTACGAGCATAATCAAGGCCCTCTGCTCCAATTATGAACAAGATCATGTAATGATGAAGAAATTTAATCTCGAAACGCTTTCTTCGTATCCGTACATCCCCACGTAGGGCAAGGGTGCTCCCTTGAGGGAGTTACTTAACTTTAGGCCTATATAAATTCAACCATATAGTTGTAATAAGATTTGAGAAAGACCAAAAACATAATATAACTGTAGGAGAAAAAGCATTCATGCGGCATGACCCACTTAATACAGTAAATCCACTTGAAAATTATTCTTTTGTTTGTGATGCGGTCAGCCATTTATTTTTTCCGGGCGTTATGAAATATCCTGTTTTAAAAATGAAGATCTTTTTAACAAACTTAATAAATTTAATTATATATGCGGCACAATTAAGATAATATTTAAAATACAAGAAAGGAAACAAAACTAAAATTTTGTAAAGCAGTGGCAGTCCTCTTACTTTTGTATGGTAGTGAATTTTGGGTTTTAACTAAAAGAGAAGAGAGGATCATAGAAGCAGCTGAAATGAGATTTCTGAGAAGTGTAGCTGGCTACAACCTGCTAGATAAAAGGGGAAGTGAAGGTATTAGAAATGAGCTAAATATTTTTTAAACCTTTCGATAATATACAAGAATGTAGAAAAAACTGTGAAGAACATGTTCATCATCATCTTTCAAGGTATTAGTCCTAGAAGAACTGTTACTGCCTGAGAAAGCGGTTTTCGTGCCATCTTTTCATAGGTCGACCAAGTGACCGTTCCCCATTTGGACAGTAGTTCATTATTGCCTTGGGTATCCTGGATCTAGCCATTCTTGAGACATGTTCCTCCCAGTTTAGCTGATATCTGGAGATGTAGTCCAGTATTGGTGACACATTAAGTTCTTCAAGGATTTATACATTTTTCTTTCGATCCCATTTGGTGTAGCCAACTGTTCGGCGCATAAATTTCATCTCTCAAGCTGTTAGTCTGCTTTCATCTCTCGTCCTTATAGTCTACGCTTCACTCCCATAACATAGGAGTGGTCGAGCCATTATTTGATAAAGACGAGTACGAGTTGATTTTTGCACTAATGAAGGTTTTAAAACTCTATTAATGATTCCCATTGATTTGTTGAATTTCACAATTTTCTCTGGTAAATCCAAATGTTCAACAAAAGAGAGTTTATATCCTAATTAAGTAAACTGATTAACTCTGTCTAAAATGTTATTTAAACACATTTTGCTTGGTATTGGGGATTTTCCACAAAAGGTCATTATTTTAGTTTTATTGTAGATATTTCCATTGAAAGAACATGTTCAAAGAATGAAAGATGAACGCACACCAAAAATTATACTTAATTACAAACCAAATGGAGACAGGAATATTGGTAGACCGAAAAAAGAGATGGATTTAACTTTTTGAATGATAACACTGACCAACAAATTTTGAACTTTTTTATGTTACAAGGGAGAAAATGTGTGTTTCTAACTTACTTTTTTGTGCTGATTTCAAATCTTTTTACGGAACGTTTCCATCACCCAGGGTTTTCGAGTAATCACACGAAAAACATTTTTCGTGTCTATACATTACAATTTATTATATCTTAGCTGAAATTATATTTGCTCACCCAAAATGTATGTGAATTGGATTTTCGGCTGTACTTCGCTTTAGGAATATCCCTCTTCAGTGTCCAGCAGTAGTCTGCTAACATATTTGGACACCATTTACCCTGATAGCGCCTTTCCATTTCCGCAATGTCCTTGTGGAAGCGCTCCCCGTGTTCGTCGCTCACAGCCCCTAGATTTTCAGGGAAGAAATCAAGATGGGAGTGCAGAAAGTGAATTTTCAAAGACATATTACATCCCATTATCTTGTAGTTCTCAATCATCTCATTGACAAGTTATCTGTAGTGAGCACAGAATTAGCTTTTTTCTTTTAAGAAAGCTTCTATTCAACTGCGAACTTAAAACATACAATCACAGTTTTGTATGAGAATGTCATTGTTGTAAGTTATGGATTCAAGGCAACAATCGCAAAACATTATAAGTCCATTGTGGGCACAATGAAATTAAACATAAATGTAAAATAATCCTTCTAATCATCATGTTATATACAAAAAATGCTAATAAATAGGAAAATAATTATTTTCAAAATTACAAAAAAATGGTGGGTGATGGAAAATTTCTGACTTCATTTTTAGAATCAGCAGATGAAAATACATAAGAATCACCCAAAATCTTTTATGTAACAAAATCACTGTTGACCAGTGTAATTTATGAGACCGTAACAAGCCACATTGTGCTTAATCCGTGATTGTTGATGATAATAATGATGGAGGTAATGCGTATTCTCAGCCACATATCTGTGATGAGTATAAAAGTGAACTTATCTATTGTAGGGGTATATAGCAGCAGTTTCTCACTTAGAGAATAGAATCTATGTCTTGTTGTTGTTCTTCTTTTGGATTAGAGCTACTTGCATTGTGTTGATCCCTTAAAAGTATTGCTACAATTTTTCCTGCCATGACATTGTGGTGCTTTATTGCTGATAAAGTAAAGCTGCCCACAGTATCTGACCCCAGTCTACCTCCACAAACGTATATTACAGCTGTGATGGATAGCTAGTCGCGTCGCACGTAAATCTTCGGTTCTGACGCAGGCTATGCTATACCAAACAAACTGCGTCAATATTACATCATCATACTTTAACGTTTTTTTTCCAACTTTAGAAAATGAGAAAGTGTCTGCATAATGCCTTCCTCAGAATCTTCAATCTACAGAAAGAAGGAAGGAGGCAATAACACATAAATATTTCTTTGTAGCAGCAAATTAAAAATCGGAAAGTTTTCTTTATAATTCTTTATAGGGCCTATATGTTAAAGCATAAACATTATTTTCAGCTAAGATGTCACTTTTTTTGTTCCTATTATTTCTATTTATATAGGGCAAACAACATGTAGCAATGATAACAATTTCCATACCATTCGCAATCACATGTAGAATTTCTGGTTCTTTTTCTTTATATAATCGCGATCTCTTCATATTTCGCTAAAGTATATTTCAAAATATGGTATCTCATCACTCTGCATAATATACTAACTCCATTTCCCGGAATTTGAATTCTCTACACAATAAATGCTGAGCTGTCTCACGTTAAATTATTTTAAATAAATCTAAATTTATATTTCCTTTAACTTCGGTTATTTTTTTTAAACTGTATATAGTGCCTAATGTACGTGTGGATTGCTGGATCCTTCATAATAAAACTTTATACAGTATTATTATTATTATTTATATTATTATTATTATTATTATTATTATTATTATTATTATTATTATTATTATAACAAAAATAAATAAGTATCTGTTGACAAAGGAAATGGATTTTTTACGAAGGGCAGCAAGAATTTCAAGAAGAGAAAAAATAGGAACTCAGTTATAAGGGAGAAAATGAAGATTGATGACACTATTTTAGATTATATTAAAACTAAGCAATTAAGATAGTACGAACATGTCCAGAGAATGGACGAGGATGGGCTACCAATCTGTGTTTTGGATTGGAAACCTGAGGGAAAGACGAGGCAAAGGAAGACCTGAAACCTCCTGAAGTCAGGGAATATATTTATACATGAAGTAGAAACATCTACAACCAGGAGATTGAATGGATCGACAAAATTGGCTATTAGGAATCGGACGATGTCAAAGACATTAATCAACGAAGATCTATCTATCTACCGATTATTATCATTATTATTATTATTGTACCGAAGTCACTTTTTCGGTACGTACGAGGTAACAACTACGTCATCGTGTCTTCCCTCTACAGTGATGTTATAGAACAGTGCCAAATTCCTGTCTTCGTTGTCCTCTCTCTTACGTACCTCCCACTCCTTTCCTTCTGCGCTGCGTGTTACTACGCAACTTCCCCTCGTTGTCGAAAGCCTCAAATAAGCTGTGCAAGTTAGTATCAAGGTCATCATCAAGTTCGAGATCTTCGTGGTCAGGTCGACTCTAGCTCGAGGGAGCTGTTTGGTTTCATCAGTCCCACAAGCCAGGGTAGGGCAACCAGGACTGTGAACCCTAGCCCCTGGCTGGACTGGATTGAGTATGTGTATGTATGCTTGAATATTATTATTATTATTGTTATTATTATTATTATTGTATTTTTGAATTATTGATGACCGAGTTTGTTAATTTATTCATATCTTTTAACGGTCAAGAAGATGATTTTTTTTGTTAAATTATTTGTATTATCTGACACATGATTCTCATTAAAAGTTACTTTTTAGTTAACATATGTTTCATATTGATATGTATTCTAAAGCTTTCTCAAGCCAAGTTAATCCTCATTTTCCTTCTAGCTTCCACGATTATAATACTGTTTAGCATACAGTACTATATGTTAAGTAATTTACAAAGGAAAGGTGGATTAATCTTTGCCTTCTATGGACCCGGGCAAAGGAATGTTGATCTAGTCACTCAAAACTTTCAAACTCAATGTTATAAAAAGGTAGGATCGCGGTGCAAAAATTATTATTATTATTATTATTATTATTATTATTATTATTATTATTATTATTATTATTATTATTATTATTATTATTGGTAACAGTAACAGCATGTAGTGTATAAAACAAAGGCTGTGTATATGTGTTTCACATTATTTTTTATCTTTTAGAATTTAATACAACTTCTAATGTATACTATATATCGTTGTATTTTGCATATTTATTAATATTGCTATTACTATTGTCATTATTATTACTATAAATCTTTCAAAAATGTTAAACTAAACATTAAGACCTATACGTAAAATGTTTACTCTTAAAGTTATATGGATTCGAAATATATGGTCTTTAACTTTATGGGAGGAGAAAAAATCGCAGTATTTCTGAAAAAAATTCATGGGAAAGTTTTTGGACTAAAGAGAGTAGAGTAATCAGTAAATGGAGAAAACTATATTGAAAACATATCAGGATAAGGATGTATGTCCGCACGTCCATGAACTTCTGGGTTTAATAGTGTCAATTAGTTGATACTGAATATTGCAGTAGTGGGTTAAATACATAAAAACAACTTCAGATTATTTTCATCACTTCATCCATGACTTAAACAGAGGATGCATTGAATTTGCACTTAAATACAATTTATATCCAATTGAAAATTGATTTTTAAAAAATAAATATTGCGGAAAGTGGTTATTATTTCTTTTAAATGAAAGCAGAATCATATTCACAATTAGGATGTAATGTGTGCTACGTCTGGTCTAAATATCTGAATACTTTATCAATATACTCTTTATACTGTATCAGTGACAAATTTTCACTTCTTAAGAAGAATTCTATGTCTATAACGAAATATCATTCCACTTAGGCTTTCACGGCCGAGTTATTATTACGATCTTGAAGAAGATTTCCGGGCTGTTGGCCGTGGTCTAGAGGCTTGAATTTTCTCGACGTTTCGCCAGAGACTGCGTCCGGCATACGTAAGGGTTGTCTTGACACTGGCAATTTTGTCGACTGCCTGACTGTATAAATAGGGCAAGCAGTCGACAAAATTACTAGTCTCAAGACAACCCTTGAGGATGCATGACGCAGTCTCTGGCGAAACTTCGGGGAACTTCAAGCCTTTAGACCACGACCAACAGCCCGGAATTCTTCTTCAAATTCTTCATGAATATTATTTGTTCATTAAAAATATAGCTCCTAAATTATTTTGCTCATTAAGAAATCGGCTCATATAATTACCGATAAAATGTGAATAATAATGTATTTTCATCAGTTCTCCTTCAAACCAGATAATGTCCTCACACAGCTTTTCCTGAGAATTAAGTAATTTTTATTTAAGAAGTACATTTTAACACAGATAAGAGTTCTGTTCTCCGCGAAATAAAAAAAATAATTATTGAAACTGATTAAAGCTTTGCAAAGATGATCTAAACTTGGACATTAAAGAGTGATTTATGATACATGCTCTATCTAATTAATATTTAATTTTAAGAAATGATATTTTGAGGTTATTTTAATTATATTATTTTTAGTCTGATAATCTTACCTCAATATTAATGTTGATTTGTTCTTGAATATGTTTCAAAACAATTCAGTTTTATCGTCAGCTTCTCCAGACTGGTTTTATTTATGTTGCATTATGTTGCACAACCTGGATGTTGATGTCAGCTCCATCCTGTGGTTGGCCAAAGAACCTCCGAACAAGGTCACGCTCCATCCAGGTTGTGCAACATAATGCAACATAAATACGAGTAAAACCAGTCTGGAAATGCTGACGATAAAACAGAATTGTTTTGAAACATGTTTAAGAACAAATCAACATTAATATTGAGGTAAGTTGATCAGACCAAAAATAATATAATGCTCTATGTAATTTAACTTACCATATTTTTTCCTGAGTAGTAACTGTCACACGATCCCTGAAACAGAAAAATACATCAAGTTATATGTGTATTCCTGTATACATCCATGTGGCGAAGGGTATTCCCTTGCAGAGCTACTTAACCACGCTAATGTATTTCCCTACAAAAGTCAGCGAATGACTATTGGTTAGTTCATTGCTTAAAAGACACACCTACTAGGCAGCTAAGATATTCAAATAAAGTATAAATTTATAAAATAGTTACCTAAAAGGTCCGCCTCCTCAACTTAACAATTATTAATTATGTGTAGCGCTTTCGGGACTAGTCCCATCAACAGAAGTCCCGAAAGTGCTACACATAATTAATATTTTTTTAAGTTAAGGAAACGGATATTTTAGGAAACTATTTTATGCTTTTATGCTTCATTGGCTGCGGTGGACTAGTGGTTATGCTCCTTGCCTCTGGTCCCGAGGGTCGCGGGTTCAAACCCGGCCGGGTTCGATGGATTCTTTAGGACGGAAAAATCCAAGGAGCAAGTACTCCGGGAGCCGTGGGTCCCGAGTCTGAAGGTTTTCAGGCTCGTAAAAAATCCTTAAGCCTGAATGAAAAGGCCTCTAAGCAAAATTTACCGAATTTTCCCGTCCTAGTACTACTTTGGTTTCCTAGATGTCAGTATGAGGCGGAACGCTGACCACGTACCACTCAAAATGAGATCTATACGAAAACAAGTGTAACTAAATTAGTATGGTTCAAATTCTTCCCTGTAGGTGGAGAGCGCCTAAATCTCTGTAAAGGGAAAACATAGGCTTACAATACAATACAATAATACTTCATTGTGTGAGTAATACTCAATGGGATTTTATCATGAATTTGATTAATGTTAACTAAGATATTACGTGGATGGGAGAAGCCAGTTAATGTTTCCCTCTAACCCCCCATACATGTGCTAGGGGGTCTTACAACCCTTACTGACACTTTCTAAAATTATTGTAATTCATAAATATGTACTAAGTTTAGTTGAAATTGCTCCGGGCTTTCGAGAGATATGCTGGCACACACATATACATATATATTTTTTGTAGGTATCCCCAATTGTAAACGTATTATATTAAAGGAAACTCAAATATTTCTACGTTTTGTTACTTCAAATCTCCTTGCTGCTATAACTATGTCAATTTGACTAACTTGAATTTCTTCTATTATACCATCCGTTACACTTTGCAAACATGTATTTACTTATATATTTAGCCTTGTGGAGATAAGGCAATGTGGCCTTCTATTCCACACACCAGGACAAACATGTATTACATCATAATATCCATCCATAGTAATTCTGCCCGAAGGCAGGTCCTTCACTGCAATCATAGCATTTTCATGCTATGCTTTCAGCTTTACTAGGGAATTGTGTAGGTGTGGTAGCTTCCCGTTGCTTTCCACACCGGTGAAGGATGATGGTGATTATGATAATGATAAGGATGATGATGAAGATGATGGCCATATGATTTCGTGGACCGTTTGGGCCTTAAAGTTTTCCCGACATTTGTCTTACAGGTGAGGAAAAACCCCGATAAAAAACTCACCCAGAAAAACTTCCCCGACGCGGGATCGAACCCGGGCCCGATGCACGCTACCTCGAGACCACAGCGGTGGACACATCATAATATAACAATTACAATTAACTCTAATATTAGGCTAAGTACTAAATGAAGATTTGATCATTATGGTAATATCTATTATATTACGATCTATAATACAACCAATTAATGATAATTAAAATTAATGCTAAAACTAATAGCGTAATAAAATGTATTCAAGCAAGATAAATTAAATTGTCCCTGTCTAATGTATAAAAAACAAAGACAAATAATGAGATTAAAAAAATAATACACTAGGCTATAATCAAATTATTAATTATAATTTGAGGCAGTATTAGGAGTGTCAAAAGTAACACATTCAAGACTCGCATACCTACTGGTGAAGGAAACTTTCCTCATCGACGACCTCAGAACAAGCGTACTCTTGCCCAGTACCAGCGCATCTGAGCAGCTGCTAGCAACATTGAATAGAAAAAGGGAAGAAATACATCCAGAATTCTACAGCACTGGGGCAATGGTGGACCGTGCGTGGACAAAAGAAAATTTCCAAATGAGACACGTCATCACTAGATTGGCAGTCCATGGATTCCACCATCTGATATGCAGCAACACAAAATTTCATGAAGCAAATATAGACTGTAAATGTACGCTATGCGAAAAATCGTGTGACCGATATCACATTGAGCTATGCACAAAAAGAACAAAGACAATGTGTGAATATGCAAATATGTAAATTTAAAATGTATTCTACTTTAATCCTGGCTATTTGGCTGCAATAAAATTATTATTATAATCAAATTATAGACTATTTTTCATAAAAATAAGAACATTTTGACGACTCGTAGAATGCTCTATATTACGTCACTACATATGCTTATTTACGTTAGATAAATTTATATTTAACTTGAAAAAAAACAAAATTAAAAAGAAAGTTTTTAGTAATGCAGCTAAAAAAACTAACTTGACGAAGTGACCCATATTTCATGGTGTGATCATGTGAACTTGCAAGTTTAAATGAATTAAGTTAATAAACTGAGGTCATCTGACAAACTTTGTGCTTGTTTCTAATGTATCATAATTCAGACAGGTAAATGGACTCCCTTACGTGAGCGACGATAATAAGGTGGGTTGCTGCGACATGAGAGAACTTTGTTTCTATGTTTCCCTTTCAGGAACGAGACTTTTTTTTTACGAAGTTATTTTCAACTTGGGTAATATTCTTTGTGAAACACTTTGTTTTCGCTTATTAAAATAACAAACATAATCCAAACTCTGTTAGTTAATAAAGGAATAGATATGAAAATACAATAGAGGCACGAAATTCTAAAATTATATTTCATTAATGATATGTTATAATCTGATATCGGAATTCGGACCCCTAAAAGCTAAGAATGGGATGGAATATCAACATGGTTACTACAGTAGTTATTTCCATTGCCAACTTTATATTGTGTAGCCTGCCTACATCTATTATGTATCATTAATCATGTAGATAATTCTTCTTCTTCTTCTTTTTCTTCTTCACTTCACGGGTTAGGCAAATTGCCAGTTTCCGCCTCACAGTTTTTCTGTCCATCTTTTCACTGGCCTTCCTACATTCCTTGAACCTCTTGGCTTGTAGTTGAATGCTGCTCTTGGTAATCTTGATACATTAATTCTTTCCACGTGTGTAAACCATTTCTGTCTATATTCTCTGATTTTCTCATCCAATGGATATATATTTAATTCTGTTCTTATATCTTCATTCCTTATCCGATCCAATCTTGTGCAATCTTTTGTTCTTCTAAGGAAGTTCATTTCTGCGCTTTATATTCTACTTTGCAGTTTTTTGGTCATTACCCAAGTTTCGCTCCCATGAAGTAATGCAGGAACTGCCAATGTTTTATAAAACTGTAATCTAGTATCTCTTCTTGTTTTATTCTTTGATGTTTTATGTATAGTTCCGCATAACATTTGAAAATGTAGATAATTCATAATTGTTATTATATGTATAATTTAACCCTGGTGAAGTGGATGAGAAGACCTTACGGTATTAACTCCATCAGGTAAAATAAATAAATATACCACTTAAATACATACAAGGTAGTGATCCTGTACGTTGCTTGCCTCCAGTAAGTAAATATCAGGTGAAGAGTACAGTTGTTTGAAGAAAACTTCACCACGTACTCCATTGACAGAGAATGAATTTTAGTGAAATCATAATGCCAAAGTTTAAAGCAAGAGATAGTGCTATGTTTAGACAATTTCTTTGTTTGAGTAAGTAGTATGTAGGTACATTTTTATACTTTGCGTTCTGTCATTTTAAAAGAAATGATTAATTTTCTATGTATGGGCTGTAGCCTAGCTACCAGACAATGTTATAGTTCCTCTGCCTCGGCACAAGGCTATGAGCGGTGAAAAATAACCAGGCGACGTCAGTAAAGCTTCGCTCATTCTTTCTAATTTGCAATATATATTGTATGCAGCTACATATGCAGGTCCCTACTTATAACCAAGGAATCTCTGATTTTTTAGCGTCTGATGTGTATAAGAAAATAAATAAAAAGAAAGCCTGCCCTTATTATAGAATTTTTATATTAAATAAATTAACGAGTTTCTATTTAGGAAGCCAGGTCAGAACCTTAATGATAGAAAACCGACACCTAGAAAAAATTAGTAATGAGAAATGAAAAATTATAATGAATCTCGGAAATGTTCCTCGCTTCTGTAAAAAACCACTTCCCAACCTCGCATCATAATATACTAAAACTTCTTTATTACTCATACAGATATTCCCATACATTTCCGTTACATTCAATGGTGAATTGTAAGAGTTCGATGCCTACAATAATGCCTGGATTTAAACGTTTCCCTTTCTTATTTACAAAACGAATCACAATTTGTAGCAGTCAATTGGGTAATTTGTAAACCATGGTTCCAGTCGCGTTTTTCTTGTCAACAAAGCTAAAAAATATATTTATATTAACAGTAAGTTATTTGACACCAGATAGTAAAACAGTCCTCTGCCCAACTTGTGGCAAACGTATAGGCTGGACGATAAAATCTCAAATTCAACGTCATTTACGAAGCAATCTACATATTAGGAATAACCAATGGATTTGTTAAACGAAATGGGTAGGTACTTATACACGTGTACACCATCTGACATTGACATTTTACAAAGAAATGTGTATGACAAAAGTTGCAGGGAACATACCCTAGAACAAACTTCAGCCACCTAAATTCAAACATTTGTTACAAAAATACAAGTACTGTAACTTCAACAAATAATAGAAATCCTCAACATTCACGAGTGAATTCTCATGAAGAATTACTTGGATTTGTTTTATGTCGACTTGTTATTAAAGTCTGGGCTGATGTAGGTGATTCGTATATGTGGATTTATTCTGTTGAGACAACTGCAAGCCATTTCATCTCTCGAATCTAATTGTGGGCAAGTTGACTCTGAATCTAATATTATACCCAAGTTTGATCACTGTAAACTTTTGGAGGCAAAAATAGTTTTAAAAAATTGCAAGATTAATTAATGTGGGCTTATGATACTATGACCAGATGGAATTAAAGGAAATATATCCTATTGCTAGATCATGAGCTGATATCAGAAATGAAATAGGTTTCTTGCAATGTCTGTCTTGTGTAAAACGCTGAAAGCAGCACCTACTTGACGTAGTTCTACCTCCGGAACCTGTGATAATTCAGTGTCTTTGAGTGTCAGCATTCAACAGTTATAAAATGCTCAGTTAAGTTCCATACATCGCAAATCAATTCAGTTACCTTCCTAACACTATTAGGTATACCTCTACAAGAAGCTCTAGGAATAATGGAAGACGTGGTTCTTGTATTTTACGAGATGAAGTCTGTGCTGAATAAAAACCCTGTATCTTCCAAATCTTCTTTTCTTTTTTTTTTTTTTTTGCTTATTTAACGACGAAATTGCATAACCACCTGAGAATATTGTTTATAGTACAATCTCCGTGTATTGACTTCTTTGCGAAATTGGTTAATCTTTTTCTGCATATAAAAACATTTTGTAAGAAGACTGTGCATGACAACAGAACATTTCTAAAAAGTATATAGTTAATTTTGCATCTCATTTAAAAGTAACTTAAAAACATGAATGGGGATATATGTCTTTTAGTACTTTGTACTATAATTATACTGATTATATGAATAATGTAGTAATCTCAATTTTATTTTATTTGTAAATTTTTATTTTCTAGAAAATTATTTTGCATATAATTGTTTCTTTATACATTTATCTACATTTTGTTTTAAGGAGTTTTAATTACATATTTACATTCATATTTATGAAATTGATATTACATAATTGCAATGTATGGAAGTGAGGTATGGACAATCAATAATTACTACAAGAATAGACTAATAGCTCTAGAAATGGATTATTTACGCAGAAGTGCCAGAAAGTCAAAATTAGAACATGTCACAAATAAGGAAATTAGAAATATAATGGAAGCAGAAGAAAGCATTTTTTAGTGTATAATGCTATTGTGTTATTATTTAACTGTAATATTATTGTGTTTTCTTTATGCGATTGTAATGTTATTGATTTTTTTGTTGCTTATTTTTCTTTACACTAGTACCAATTATTACTTTATTGTAACGGACTGTCAACAGCACGTACGGCTTACTGCCCGTGCGACTCATATTTGTGAATAATATTGTAAATATCTTACTTTTTGTCTAATAAAGTCCTACTACTACTAATTGAAATAATTGAGGAGAAGGAATTAAAGTGGTTAGGACATGTTTTAAGAATGGAAGATGAGCGATGGCCAAAGCAACTATATCAATGACATCCGACCAGAAGGAGGAAGAGAGGGAGACCGAAGTTAACATGGAAGGAAAACATGAAGACATTAATTCAAGCAAGAGGGCTCAGCATTGAAGATGCCCAAGAACGTAGGCTTTGGAGGTTTGGCACAGGAAGACGCCAGCAGCTGTAGAAACCTGAAGATAGATAGGTACATAGATAGATAGATAGATAGATATATATTACATAAAAGATATGTTTTATCTATGATTTTTAGTTGCTTTTGTTAAATTACTCTATTTGAAATAATTCATTGGCTGCGTTGATTTGGATGTGACGTATGAGATTTGGGATACACTTTATAATTATCATGTTTTGATTAGGAAAATGCTGAAATTGATATTTGTGAATTTATATAATAATAATTTACTTTTTTGGAATAATTAACTTTTTAACAATTTCGTTTCTACCTAGTTTGAGGTTAGAGGGAAACTTTTTTGTATGCACATGTTTAAGAGGAAGTAATCTCCGGCTAGAAGAGTGTGAGTTAAATTGTGTCAGGTCGCTTCAAGTGGAGCTTTTAAAAACTTCCACATCCTACGCTTACTCAATTTTATGCAGCACTGCTTCACAGCGAAATGGAAAACTTCCTGATACCATCTTTCTAATATGATATTCTTATACATGATAGCCTACACACACACACACACACACACACACACACACACACACACACACACACACAAACACACACACACACACACACACACATATATATATATATATATATATATAACATGATAAGAAAAATAAATGCCTGGACGGGACTTGAACCCGGACTTCTGGGTTGGTATCTCTGCGTGCTATCCATTACACCATCAGACAAATCCAATACAAACATTTACCTTTCTTTTATATATATATATATATATATATATATATATATAAATGTATATATATAAAAGAAAGGTAAATGTTGTATTGGATTTGTCGGATGGTGTAATGGATAGTAAGCAGGGATACCAACCCAGAAGTCCGGGTTCAAGTCCCGTCCAGGCATTTATGTATATATATTCTCCATTAATACTGGAGGATGCGAGAACTCTGTCTTCACTGCAACAGATAGTACGCTGGGGTACCAACCCAGAGGTCCGGGTTCAAGTCCCGTCCAGGCATTTATTTTTCTTATCATGTCATATTAAGCTTCCATTGCTCAATGTCAAAGATTTAATTGTAACATCTATAAAGCGTCACTGCTATAAAGTAAAAATACTCTCTTTCATTTGCTTACTTGTTATAGTCAGCTACCAGATGGCAATGAAGGCCGAGTTCGCGCTTCATCTAGTGATAAATGATAAAATATGTATATATATATATATATATATAAGAAAGGTAAATGTTTGTATTGGATTTGTCCGATGGTGTAATGGATAGCACGCTGGGGTACCAACCCAGAGGTCCGGATTCAAGTCCCGTCTAGGCATTTATTTTTCTTATCATGTTATATTAAGCTTGCATTGCTCAATGTTAACAATTTAATTATAATACATATAGGGGCCTATATATATATATGATGTGACAAGAAAGAAATGCCAACATTTTTGGGTCCAATCCTCACATGTACAAGATGAAAATATGATGTATGAACATTACTACAAAAATATTTTATTTTCTACGAGATTTGTTTACGCCACTTTGTTTCTCGTATTATGTTATGGAATGGCATCTCCTCAACGCATAAAAACAAAGTACACAGCGAAAATTAAAGGCAAATCTGCGGGTGCTCATAAATTGTTATTATTTAAGGATTTTGTAGCTGAAGCCGTCTTCTCGTTCCCAATCTCCACTCGTCTCGATCAAGGACATTTTCTTCTGTTTAAAGTGTGTTTCAAGAATAACTTCATAAACTATTTTGTACTATGATTTTCATTGTCTTCCCCGAATACGTCTTCCCGGTGGGGTCCAATAAATCTTTTCAGGCAATCGTTGTTGTTGTTGCATCCTCATTAGGTAGCCAAACCATTTTAACTCCCTTTTATAATTATATCGCATTCTGTGCTGTTTCATATGCCTGCTAATTTATTGATTCCTGATTCTTTGCAATATTGATATTCTTTCGCTTCTTGAAAACCAATCCATTTGGACTGTCAAAAGCTTTCTATGTTCCATTCACACCCCATTCTTCATTGTTGTACCATAAAACACTTTCATCTAATACTCTTCCCATGTGTAATTTTGTGGTACTCGACATAAATCTTATGTCACTATATTGAATTCAGAGAATTTATATAGACTACGTTTAATTGCAAAGCACAGATATGAGCCGAGTCGAAATTGTTTGATTATAGTAATATATCAGTTGATATTCATGTTTTGTTTATTTATGCGTATTAATGAAAATTCAATGATAAAACCTGAGGCACGTCAGTCAGCACCCGGTGTGATCTGGGACCTCCTCAATAAGCCACAATCGAAATCGCCTGAACCAATTCCTAGATCAAACTAATTTTATTTCAAGTAAAAACAACATATTTAATTAGCTAAAACATCTAATGAGTTGCAGGATGTATTGTCAAATTACAAGATAGACCAATGGACGGGAGAAGAACAGAGGAAGACCAGCCAAGAGATGGATAGACAGTGAATGCACATTCAATTCGTCTTCCTCCGAAGAATGATTTTGGAAATAAACAGGATGAAAATCATCATACAAATTATGATTAAGAAGAAGAAAAATAATTCTGGTAATTCTGGTTTATGCTTCATCAATAAATAATTCATTTGAGGAAGTGCAAGAATTTTGTGCAGAAATTAAAAAAAAAATAATAGCAGAGAAAATTACTACTTGAAATGTATCATATGAAACTTTAAGAGTAAACAAGGTCGGATGTGGAGAAAAATTTGAACACGAAAAAAAATTGAGTTTGTCAATGCTGAAAAAATATAGGCTTACATAATGAATTAATTCTTCAAAAATAATCCTCACAGAAAGTGGGTGTCGAAATATCTAAATGGAAATACAATGTTAAAGGTAAGATCGAAAGCTGTAACTTTCTGTAAATCGCATGGTAAGGTATAGATTGCACCTGGGTAAAAAATTGAAAAAAAATGCTTATAGGACGACCGAAACCTATAGAAAGTAATTTTCTTATATATCAGTACGCGTAAATAGTGTTTCAATTTGAAATGAAGAACGTTTTTGCTATACTTGAGTAGGATGTTGACATTACAGACACTAAAGTACAAGTTACAGATTTTTGATGGATACAGCGACAAATATGGTAGTAGGCTACTATGAGTCAACAGAATCTCAGAAAACACGACCCTAATGATGTTGCACCTTCGCCGTTACGATCCTACCTTTTTTATTACATTGAGTTTGAAATTTTTGGGTGACTCTAACGATATTCCTTTGCCCGGGCCCATAGAAGGCAAAGATTAATCCACCTTTCCTTTGTAAATTACTTATCATATTGTACTGAATGCTAAACAGTATTATAATCGTGGAAGATAGAAGGAAAAAGGGGATTAATTTGGCTTGAGAAAGCTTTAGAATATATATCAATACCAAACATGACTAGCTACGCATTAGTAAACATACGTTAACTAAAAACTATGACTTCTATTATGAGTCATGTGTCAGAAAATACAAATAATTTAACAAAAATTCATCTTATTGACCGTTCAATGAAAATATATGAATGGAATAATATAAATTAACAAACTCGGTCATCAATAATTCGAGGAAAGTCAGTAATAATAATAGTATTCATACATACAAAGACACACACAAATCCAGTCCAGCCGAGGGCTAGGGTTCACAGTCCTGGTTGCCCTACCTTGGCTTGTGGGACTGATGAAACCAGCAAGCTCCCTCGAGGCACAGTCGACTGACCACGACGATCCCAAAGTTGATGATGACCTTGATACTAACTTGCACAGCTTATTTGAGGCTTTCGATAACGAGGGGAAGATGCACAGTCACACGCAGCGCATAAAGAAGGAAGTGGGAGGTACGTAATAATAATAATAATAATAATAATAATAATAATAATAATACTAGCTTTATTTTACCTGGCAGAGTTAAGGCCTTAAGGCCTTGTCTACCACTCAACCAGGTTTAAAAAAAATACAAACAAAAAAAATAGTCTTAAATCTAAATTACAATATATATATATATATATATATATATATATATATATATATATATATACTGTATATATATAAACGATTACAAGTTATGAATACAATACAATTAATATTTATAATGTATTTTGATTTACTCTAAATTTAACGAATTAAATATATAATATGTACAATATGTATAAAAAAACGAGGAAAAGATTAATGACATAGTATAAAATTAAATAAATAGAGAAAAATTAATTATTAGACAACAGGTAACTGTATAAGCGTGACTTAAAGGTACCAAGTGTGCGGCAACCCCTGATATCTTGAGGAAGGAGATTCCAGAGCGGGCAGAGGCTACTGTGAAGGAAGTAGAATAGGATGAAGTGCTATGAAGAGGAATTGTTAGCAGACTGCTATCTTGTGATCTAGTGTCAATATTGTGGTAAGAGGATAACTTCTCAAATCTGGACGCCAGGTAAGTAGGGATGTAGGAATTCAGAAGCTTGAAAAGTAGTGAAAGAGAGTGCAATTTACGTCTGTCAGTAAGACGGAGCCAAGAGAGGTTATTAAAGTGTTCGGAAATATGGTCATAACGGCGGATATTGAAAATGAATCGAACGCAAGCATTATGAACACGCTGCAGTCTCTGCGACAAGTCATAGTTTAGATCATTATATATAATGTCACAATAATCGAAGTGTGGTAACGTAGGAGAGAGGGCAACGAAGACAGGAATTTGGCACTGTTCTATAACATCACTGTAGAGGGAAGACACGATGACATAGTTGTTACGTAGTTTCCACGTACCGAAAAGGTGATTTCGGTACAATTTAATGGAGAGAATTGGACATAAAAATGACAATGGGATACTAACTTGGAATAAACAGAACTCGGGCAAACTCTGGGAAATTGGATAAGTGAACGCAAGCAAATTCTTGTGTTCTGAAGACAGGATAATCATGGATAACAATGGAAAATTACTTGTACCACTGATAAAGTGAACATTTAATTGTGAAATTGAAAGTGGCGTGTCTTAAATATTAAAAAAAAAATCCCTGGTATTTTTTTTAGGTGCTGGAGAACATGCTAGTATAGAGATTCGGAGATTCACTTCATAGCAGAATCAGATGATGTTATACTACCATATACTGTAATAGTATATTGCGATACGAGGTTGGGAAGTGGTTTTTACAGAAGAAGGAAAATGTTTAAAAACCGAGCGATAGCGATGTTTTTAATTTCCAAGATTCTGTAAAACACTTCACAAACGTGTGTTGTACATTATTTTTTTTTTTTGCGCGATGGTGTTTTCAAAATGGTAATTTTAAATAATAGTAAAATAATAACATATATGTTGTAAATATTTGCGCTCATTATAAACAACTGACTAACGTTAACAGTGTGGGCAAAGTTTGTTAGTTGAAACTACAGCGGCCGTGACACCATTTAGTGAAAAAATTGGCGGCAAGTACGTATTTATTGTTTTACATTGTTTCAAATGAAGTTCAATTCATTTAAAATGCAGTGATTTGTTTCGTATAATGTTTATTAACACTACCTTTCGAATAGTTTTTGTATATACATTGTACGTAGTATACACAGAGGGCAGTGGTTTTACTTCCCACACAGGTTTGTAATATGTAATATTACAGTATAATGATTTTATTACAGTATAGTTATTTAGGTTGGCAACCCCGAAATGTAGGAAGTTGAACTTTGAATCATGGTCGCCATTGCTGTATGTACGACAAAACGCACTCTCGCGCAAAAATTAGCTTATTTATAATTGCTTATTTTTTTATGCAATGTGATATTTATTATTCATTCTATATTTTAAGTATCTTTTGGAATTTGTCAAATAAATGATGTTTGCACGCCGTAGCGTAGTGGTTAAGGCACTGAGCTACAAGCCGGAGGGTCGAGGGTTCAAGTCCCGTTGGGGTCAGGATTTTTAAACTGACCCAAATCCTCTGGCGGCACTATGGCCCTGGGGTCGACTCAGCCTCTAACGGAAATGAGTACCAGACGCTTGATCTGGGGTAAAGGCGGCCGTCACGCAGGGCTGACAACCCGGCTGACATAAAGTGCCGATTGTCTGGAAAAAGTGGGAGCCTTAACCTCCTACTACCCCAAGGGCCTCCTGAGGCCTGTTGTGGGATCACTTTACTTTTCTTTGTAATATGTAATATTACAGTATAATGATTTTATTACAGTATAGTTATTTAGGTTGGCAACCCCGAAATGTAGGAAGTTGAACTTTGAATCATGGTCGCCATTGCTGTATGTACGACAAAACGCACTCTCGCGCAAAAATTAGCTTATTTATAATTGCTTATTTTTTATGCAATGTGATATTTAAAATTCATTCTATATTTTAAGTATCTTTTGGAATTTGTCAAATAAATGATATTTCTTATATAGTTTTCACTGTACGAGTTATTATAATTAATTAATATTATTGTTACTATTTATTGAAGAAGTAAATTGCTTTGTCCCACGCTGTGGTGACATATTGAAGAAGTAATTCTCTTCATGCCCGATGTTGTAGTAACATTTTGAAGAAGGATTTGTGTCCCAAAAAGAATTACTGGTTCAGGTAGGGTTTAATTTTCGGAAGTTAGTACACTGGATAGGAAAACACTTCAAAATTACTAAAAAAAATTTTCTTGCAGAAATAATTTCACATTTATTCACTTCTTAATTTCCCAGCAGATCAAGTAAATGTAGGTGGTATTCTTCTTCACGGTCAATTAAAATTGAAGTATTTGTTTTCTTGAATCAATTATTCTTCTTGTATTAAATATTACATTTTATCAGTAGATCTGTTCTTGCTTCTACCTTTGTTGAAAGTTGTTTGCAGAATGACTAGTGTAATTCTTTTATAATTTTAAGACCATTATTACATCACATGGTGGTAATTTTAAATTCTATTGGTTAATAATTATTTAAATATAAGGTTTAAATTGATTTGTTAAATACGAAAGTTAAATGTTTTAACATCCAATCAGATTTTAGTTCACTTTCATTTAAGAATATGAAGTTAAGCGGTATTCTTATTACAGTTATAATAGAAGGATTTGTAATTTTGACAACAATGACTTAAAACAATTTTTAAAAGCATTATTTGCAAAAACTGTTATGTAGTACAATTTCTTTAATTGTTACTGAGACATGTTTATTCAACAATAACCAACAATGAATTATTTAGACGTTTTTATTTATTTAAGTTAAATTTAAATATTAAAAGAATTTAAAATACAAAATTATTACTTTAACTTTCATATTTATTATAATATTAATATTCTGCTTTATTATTTATTATTAATCATTTCACTCTGGTAATTAAATAATAATTTGTGATATAATCGGAGGTTGAATGTCATTTGTTCCTTCCTCTTACATTTGTGGATGAGCATCTGGAAGCAGAACATGGTTGAGTTAATTGGTGTTGTAATATTGAAGTCCCTCGTCATGAAACCGTATCAGCTTAACAAGATGGCGAAGTTTAGCACCGCATAATACTAAGCATGGAGACATACCAGGACTTGCGAATAAATAATTTCACGGTTGTATTAAACTTATGCTTGCAAGTTTGTGTGCTGTTACCCTAATTCAATACGAGGCGAGAGAGTGCAGTCTTAATAATTTGAGCTTACATACTCACACCTCTCACAGAGGTAATGGCATTCAACAGACGCCATCTTGAGAACAGTCCCTTCAATAACCACACTGCTTATGAGCTTGTCGCTTCCAACTTTCAGATATTGCTCCCGGCCTTCTGACTGCAGATTTAATCTTACAAACTAGGTATATTGCAACACATACATCGAAGTAATGATAAGAGTTCAGTAATATTTTATATTAGGATACTATTTTAATACAATAATCAGAAGCATTATTACCTATGGAAAACTCTTAAACAAAAATTTCTGCACTTACTAAACAAAATAATCTTGGGAGAAGACATACCTTCATCTTGGCAGAAAGCCATTATCATACCAATTTTTAAAAAAAGGTAACCTCAAAGATTGTAATAATTATCGAGGCATCAGCCTTCTCAACAGTGGATATAAAGTTTTTACAAAAATTCTAGCATCTAAATTACAAAAACACTATGAAAACTTATTAGGGGAAGAACAAAATGGTTTTCGTAAGGGAAGATCGTGTGCCGATGGTTATTTCACCTTAAAACTTCTTATCGAAAAGCACAAAGGAATTCAATAAAGAACTACATATAGCGTTTATAGATTTCATCAAAGCATTTGATCGAGTTGACAGACAAAAACTTTTAGATATCTTAACTGATGATGGAACACCAAATCAACTGATCCAAACAATTTTTAATCTGTATAAAAATAACATCATAGCAGTACAAATAGGAACAGATTTGTCAGATTGGAAACATATAAATTGCGGAGTCAGACAAGGATGCCCTCTATCACCACTTCTATTTAATGTATACATTAATGCTATCATCAGACACTGGAGATTGACAGTTCATGGTAATATTCCTCTCTCAAGACACACAATTTTAGACACACTCTTATATGCAGATGATCAGGCTCTTTTCGGCAATAATGAAGATGAATTACAATATTCCACTCATCATCTTAATATAATAGCCCAACGATTTAACATGGAAATATCAACAACAAAATCTAAAGTTATGGCCTTTCAAGGGAAATTCCCAGTAAGAAGTAAAATTTGTATTCAGAATTCAATATTAGAGCAAGTTAATTCATTTAAATACTTAGGATATAATCTAACTTATAATGAGGAATGTGATATATCCTTTAAAATACAAAACTATAATAAAGCTTTAAGAATTATCAACCAAGTTTTTAAACCATCAAAAGTGCAGAGACACCCAAGAATGAAAATCTATAAAATTCTCGCTAGACCCATAATCTGTTATGGCAGTGAAGCTTGGACCATCAGAACTCAGGATGATCGTCATATTACAGCCACAGAGATGAAATTTCTGCAATGAACTGCAGGTTATAGCCTTCTAGACCACCAAAGAAATTCAACAATAGCCAGAGAGTTAAACATCGTACCTATATCTGAATACCTCCAAGAATATAGAAACAATTGGCTAGCCCATATTCAGCGCATGGATCGTCACAGAATACCAAAACAAATTCTTCACTACACTCCTCGAGGCAGAAGATCTGTGGGTCGACCTTTTCGGAGATGGCGGGAGACCGTAACGGGCCACTGGGCCTAATACTTGAAAGGACGATGATGATGATGATTATTACCTATGGAGCTGATGTGTGGGCTTTAAATGCACAAATGAAAAAATAAAATTACTCGCCACTGAAATGGACTACTGGAGACGTGCTGCAAGAATATCCAGGAAGGATAAAATCAGAAATTCATATATAAAAGAAAAAATGCAGGTACAATATTCAATATTAGATTTTATAAAGAAGAAACAATTAAATTGGTACGGACACATTAGAAGGATGGAAAAAGGAATACTACCTAAGATAATCATGGATTGGGTACTACAGGGAAGGAAAAAGAAGGGTAGACCAAATATTACGTGGATTCAGGGAATCAATGGAACTAAGAGGGAATGGGAAATAGTGAAGATATATGGATGAACAGACAAGAATGGAAAAATGTGTTGAAACAAATGTGTAGTTAACTGTGAACATGGGTACCGGAAAAATGTATATTCATTGTAAAAGCCGGAATAATAATAAAAATACATAGGACTTCCATAGAGATTATCAAATATAAAATTGGTATCTGGTAAGTTAGTCGTCCTTAATAATAAACTCAACAACATCACATCCAACAAAATAGAAATGACAAATCATCATCATCATCATAGTACATTCACGAATTTAGGTCATTTGTTGACCTGTTTCGGCCTCAAGAGAAACACCATCCAAAAGTCTTTTGAGTGGGCGTCCTGGTCTTCTTCTTCCTGCAGGTTGATATCTTAACATTTGTTTGGGTATTCTGTGATCTTCCATTCGATGAACATGTTGCATCCATCTTGACTTATAATCAGAAATTTTGTTTTCTAAAGGTTCATGTGTAATTCTTCTAAGATGTCTTCATTTTTTGTGATTTAATAGTGTGTATCCTGCAGTCCTCCGAAGGTATCTCATTTCAGCAGATCTAAGTCTCTGTATAGAAATGACAAATACGATAATATATCTCGTAATACGGGTATTGACGTAGATTGGTGAAGCAAGTAGAGAAGAAAACCAGGATCGGCATAGTGAGATATAATAATATTAATAATAATAATAATAATAATAATAATAATAATAATAATAATAATTAATAATAATAATAATAGCTTTATTTTACCTGGCAGAGTCAAGGCCTTGAGGCCTTGTCTGCCACTCAACTAGGTTTTAAAAAATACAAACAAATAGTTTTACATCTAAATTACCTCTTCTTTCTTCTTCCTCCACGCATGAAAGCTGGCAGCTTGTTGCTTGTTCATTCACTACAGGCCCGGGGTATGGTGACGTCCTTCCATCGTAGTTGAGGTCGTCCTAAAAGGCCTTTTCTGGTGAGGTGTCCAGTCACGTAGTTTGTTCCAATTTATCAGTCCGGCTTACTTCGTGAATGTTTCTATGAGTAATGGAAAATTTTACATATTGGAAGTGAGTTACTAGCCCTTCTTCTTCGATGGGTCTCTTTTAGTCTGGACCTTCTTCCATGACCTGCCAGGCATGGGAGGCCCTGTTGGTAGTTACACTACCGCCTGTATAGCTCATGGAGTCATTAGGGCTCAGAAGCCCCACCACCACGTCAAGGTAGGGATACCGACGGTGGGGATCTAAATTACAATATACATAAACGATTACATGTTATAAATACAACACAATTAATATTTATAATGTACTTTGATTTACTCTAGATTTAATGAATTAAATATATAATATGTACAAGATATATAAAAGAACGAGAAAAAACATTAATGACATAGTATAAATTTAAATAAATAGAAAAAAATAATTATTAGACAACAGGTAACTGTATAAGCGTGCCACTTAAAAGTGCCAAGTGTGCGGCAACCCCTGATATCTTGAGGAAGGAAATTCCAGGAGCGGGCAGAGGCTACTGTGAAGGAAGTTTACAGTCAACTTAATAATTATTACTGCATTTTGTACAGGATTTTTAAAATACATTACGAAAATCGGTTGAGGCCATTGTGTTAAGAAATGTAAAACAGTACATTGAAAATCAACGTTCTCGAAGAGTTAAAATTTATCAAGGAAACAACAAACAAACACCTGTAAAATGAGAACGTACCCAGTAATGTGAACCCTCTGTACAAAATAATTATCAGCAACAGTCAGTACCAAACTGAAAACAGAAGATGTTATTTAGGTTATCGAAAGGCCTCCTGCAAAACAACACTGCTGATTATTGAGGACGACTGAGATCTCAGGTACTGTTTTATATTTCTTAAAAATGCATTTTGTTCGCTGCCAAGCTAAAGTAGTATAAAGTTGCATTATTTAATATAAGATTTAAATGTATACTATTGATTATCGTAGAAGGAATATTATTTTGATATTCAATAACAGATGCAATTAATCGGTTTTATGGGAGAATTATAGAAATACATTTTACACATTTGTACCGGTATTTTCTTGTTACTCAAAATTGTATTTTACTATGAACATAAAAAAAAATAATTTTATGAACCCTTATTTATTATTATAATCAATTGAGTTGGTGTTTACTTGATGAAAATCCGTATTTATAAATTAAATAAAAATACAACTTAGTTTTATTCGATTTTCATATTTATTAAGATATAATTCAGCGAAAGCTGTTTCGGTACACTCTACCTTCTTCAGACATGTTAACATAATTTGTCTGAATTATTTCTTAATAAATATGAAAATCGAATAAAACTAAGTTTTATTTTTATTTAATTTATATTATTATAATTGTGGAATGCAGGCTTTCACGGCCGGTAATCATGGTAGTAAAAGATTCCGGGCTGTGTGTCCGTGGTCTATAACTGGCGTTTCTTCCAGACGTTTCTCCCTCAACTGCGGAGGACATCTTCAGTGGCGAGCGCTTCAAGCTGTTGTTTCCCTGTCGTAGACTCGACTGCGAGCTTGAAGCGCTCGCCACTGAAGATGCCCTCCGCAGTTGAGGGAGAAACGTCTGGAAGAAACGCCAGTTATAGACCACGGACACATAGCCCGGAATCTTTTACTACCATTATTATAATTGTTAGCATAATTATTTGAAGTCTCTAATAAACTTAATCGTTGAAATGAATTTATCTATATTTTGCTTTATATACTAACATTTATAAAAACATTTCTCATTTTGATATTTGAATATGCAGATTCTGCAACAAATAATCTACAGCGAAAATGTAGATAAATACAAGTTGGTTGAGCAGACTATTAAAATGCAGGGCTGAGATAAACCTTCAAGTTGATATACAGGAGCAATAAAACAGTTCGCCACTGGAATGTTACATTACGACACTGGAATGTAAATGCGTCATGTCAGAGAGAGAAAGAGAAATAACAGTGTCATTTCCCCACACTCCCAACGTTTACACGCGTGCGAAATTAAAATTATTCCTAACTTTTAAATACATCTCATGGGTTTATATGCAGCTACCTGTCACTGTGCTCGCTGTGCTCGGTGAAGAGGGCGAGAGCGGGATCCTGGATCGATTCCCTGACCATCTAGCTAGAATTTCAATGACCGCTGAGGCATACCTTGCAGATGACCCGGAAACCATTCTAGGTGAACTGCGGGAATTCAAGATAGAATCACGGCAACACCGAGTTACCCACAGGATTGTGGGAATGTTTTACAGCAACGAGTGACCTATTGTTCACGTAAAATACTTAATCAAGTTTATTAACCTACTGGGAAACTGAAACTAGCTTTAATTGCAATGAAGGATAAACTTAAATTACTGTATCAGTTGTTCATTTACATTAGGCCTTATTTTATTTATCACAATATATTTCACAATTGCATTTTTAAAAAGTAATGTGATATCATAGTTTATTTTTAATTAAGATGGCTTTAACATCTGGGGTCGTATTGCGACTCTAGCATATTTGTGTCCACCGCTGTAGTCTCAAGGTATCGTGCTGCCTTGTCACGCAGCGGGCCCGGATTCGATCCCCGATCGGGACAGTTTCCTAGGTGAGGTTTTTATCGGGGTTTTTCCTCATCTGTAAGACAAATGTCAGGAAACTTTAAGGCCTAAACGGTCCCTGAACATTATATGGCCATTGCAATCATCATCATTCATATTCATCTTAGTTTAAGCTTAGGATTAGGGACTCTCGTGGCGCACCACTATCATCATCATCATCATCATCATCATCACCCATCATAAAATCGGGATAGCGTAACCTCGCCTTCCAGGCGCCCCACCGAAAAACTCGCCAAGGAAATGTATTCACGTAGACTTTCACGGCCGGAGTTGCTATGATGATCTTGTTGAAGATTTTCGGGCTGTAGGCCGTGGTCGTGAGTCTTGTAGTTCCCCGACGTAAAGACTGCGTCTGGCATCCTCAAGGGTTGTCTTGAGTCTCAAGGAGAAACTCGTGGATGCAGGAAATAAGAACTGGAATGAGAGCAAGAGGACTGGAGGACATGGATTGGATGGAGAGAGACGAGTGGAGAAGAAAAATAAAACTTTAGGCACAGAAAGATGTGTAAACATTACAATTCTGTATATAAATAAATTATTATTATTAACATCATTATTATTATTGTATTATTATTGTTATTATCGTATAAAATGTTGTTTGCTTATGAAATATATCAACTTTTATAAGATTCATGATGTGTTCCGTTGAGGTTTATTCAAAATTAATATAAAATTATAGAATATTCACCTGAAAGGTCCGTCTCCTCAACTTAATTATCATTTAACTGTAGCGCCTGATAAACGAAAACGAACCAAATACATGCAACCCCCTCTACCAGATCTTCAGTGAAACACCAGTTTTGAATCCTGCCGATGATGGGACAAGTCCCGAAAGCGCTACAGTTAAATGATAATTAAGTTGAGGAGACGGACCTTTCAGGTGAATATTCTATAATTTTATATTAATTATGAAATATACATTGCAACATTTAATATACGGGTATTTTTAATTCTTTATAATTAGTATAGTGTATATCTATATTTGTCAAATATTTATTTGTATTTGTGCTGGTTGAGTGGGAGAGAAGGCCTTATGGCTATAACTCTGCCAGAATAAATAAAACTACTATTTCCCCCCCCTAAATGAGATGAAGTGAAGCGTGATAAGAAATGAATGAGTGAATAATGAAGATGAATTTACATGATTGGGGAGGGAAAATAAGTGGACAGTGGAGGTGGGATGAAATTCTGGAGGAAAACTGAAAAATCTCGGTGCGGCCCACCATCAATGTCCTTCCGGAAGCACCAGAACTCGAATATGGATTCGCAGTCAGTACTAGCCACGCCTCTACTGAGAACAGTCAAGTCTCGTAGATGTCGATGGACAGGGCATGTGATACGAATGAGAAATGATAAAAGGACATGAAAATTCTTGTACGAAAAACAGAATAATAGCGACTAGTAAATAGGACAATATTTGGATGATAGTATAACATTAAGATTTGAGGGAAGTGAAACTATTAACTCAAGATTGGATGTGTGAAGAACTTGCATCCGCGCAGCCATGGACCTCCTGATGCGATATGATACGATAATCCATTACATAAACAAACGGACTAATCAATAGCAAAGTTTTAAAAATATCGACTTTATTTTTACGTATGCTATTGGTTACTTAATCCGATTGTTTCAGCGCCTTTTAAAAAAATAAAACTGAAAATATATAAAACTATTATTCTACCAGTTATATTATATGGATGCGAAACATGGACTCTTACTTTAAAGAAGGAAAGGAGATTACGAATATTGAGAATAAAGTTCTTAGCAAAATTTTTGGCCCAAAGAGAGATGAACATACGGGTGAATAGAGAAGACTACTAAACAGTGAACCACATGGTCTTTATAGAAAGCCAGATATAATTCATTCATTCATGCTCATGTTTTCCCTTAACAGAGATTTAGGCGCTCTCCCCCTACAGGGAAAAATTTGAACCATACTAATTCAGTTACACTTGTTTTCGTATAGATGTCATTTGAGTGGTCTGTGGTCAGTGTTCCGCCTCATACTGACATCTAGGAAACCAATGTAGTACTAGGACGGGGAAATTCGGTAAATTTTGCTTAGAGGCCTTTTTCATTCAGGCTTAAGCATCTATTACGAAACTGAAAATCTTCAGACTCGGAACCCACGGCTTAAAGTCCCTCCCGGAGGACTTGCTCCTTGGATTTTTCCATCCTAAAAATATCCATCGACCTCGGCCGGGTTTGAACCCGCGACCCTCGGGACCAGAGCGAGGAGCATAACTACTAGTCCACCGCGGCCGATTCAGAAAGCCAGATATAATAAGAACAATTAAGTCTCGTAGACTGCGATGGGCAGGCCATGTGGAACGAATGGGGGATGCAAGATGTGCATAGAAGCTTCTTAAACGAAAACCAGAGGGAAAACGCTCAGTTGGTAGACCAAGAATGAAGTGGGAGAATAACATTAACTATGATCAGTGGGAAGTAGATTATACAGGGAATGATTGGAAAATTTTAGCTCAGGATAGATATGTATTGAGAGCTTCCGCGCGGCCATGAAGCTACGGGTTCGTTAGTGCCAGTGAGTTAGTTAGTTATAGGTCTTCTTCTTCTTCTTCACTTCACGGGCTAGGCAAATTGCCTGTTCCGCCTCACAGTTGTTCTGTCCGTCTTTTCACTGGCCTTCCTACATTCCTTGAACCTCTTGGCTTGTAGTTGAATACTGCTCTTGGTATTCTTGTTACATTCATTCTTTCCACATGTGTAAACAATTTCTCTCTATATTCTGTGATTTTCTCATCCAATGGATATATATTTAACTCTATTCTTATATCTTCATTGCTTATCCGATCCAATCTTGTGCAGCCTTTTGTTCTTCTAAGGAAGTTCATTTCTGCGCTTTGTATTCTACTTGGCAATTTTTTGGTCATTACCCAAGTTTCGCTCCTATAAAGTAATGCAGGATTTGCCAATGTTTTATAAAACTTCAATCTAGTATATTTTCTTGTTAGTTATAGGTAATAGTGTAATTGACTGTTAGAAAACATACATAGCTCTATAAAATATGTAATTTATAGGCTGTACTTAATCATTGTTTTATGTCTTACATCTCTCCTGTTTTGATCTCAGAATATTGGTTAGTCGCATCTGTTCACTGTCTGCTTATCCTACTGTTCGAAATAAAGGTCTCGCCTTCTCTGTCTTTCGCTATCTAGAAATGTCGCGACAGGACAAGATTTCACCATGGCCGCTTGTCTATCTATTTGCTAATGCAGAGAAACATCTGGAACGGAATTCTTTTTCTTCCTCCAGAGACGTGCAGCTCAATATAGCGTTGCAACATAATTCTGCTTCTTTCTACGGTTTGATTTCATCGCTGTTGTCTCTCTCCCTTATATACGTAGAATTTATAGTTGGTAAAATGTATCATACTCTCCATACATCCCTATCCTGAGCTAATGCTTTCCAATCATTCCCTGTATAATCTACTTCCCTCAAATCATAGTTAATGTTATTCTTCCACCTCATTCTGGTCTACCAACTGGGCGTTTTCTCTCTGGCTTTCCTACAAGAAGCTTCCATGCAAGTCTTTCATTCACCATACGTGCAACATGTCTTGCCCATCACAGTCTACGAGACTTAACTGTTCTTATTATATCTGGCTTCCTATAAAGACAATGTAATTCACTGTTATGCTGTCTTCTCCATTCACCTGTCTGTTCATCTCTCTTTGGTCCAAAAAATGTCCTAAGAACTTTATTCTCAAATACTCGTATCTCCTTTCCTCCCTTAAAGTAAGAGTCAAAATAAGAGTCCGTGTTTCGCATCCATATAATATAACTGGTATAACAATAGTTTTATATATTTTCAGTTTAACGTTTTTTGAAAGGATTTGGGAAGTCAAGAGTCTCTGTAATGCATAATAACATGCATTTCCAGAATTGAGCCTATGTTTAATTTCCTTGTGCATCTCATTCCTGTTTGTAATTATTGTTCCTAGGTATTTGAATTCAGCCACTTCCTCAAAATTTCCCTCATTTATCATCAGCTGTCCATTTCCATTATATAATGTGTTTTTGTGTGTGACCATATATTTAGTTTTATTGATATTTACTTCCAGTCCCAATTTCTTAGTGTTACTCAGTAGTGTGTGCGTGTTGGCAGTTCTATATGCTAATGATTCTAAATTCTAGAATGCTAAATTGTATTTTATTTTATCGATAAAATAGATTATAAACAATATGATTCTGTTCTGTGTTTGCCTATTTAACAGGTTTATTCCTGTGAAGATACCCCCAAAGTGATGCTGAGGGCGACAGTGACAGTAAATGCTGTCAGTGGTTTCCCGTTGTCACTTTATACTTGACAACCTGTCCATTTGATACCGTTCGTATTATCATCCACAAAATATGGACACTTTCAATTTGAGACGTCTTAACTTCAAGTGCAATAAAATTACAAATCAAGCTGATACGTTTTATTTTCACAATAATTACATCATATACGTGATAACTTCGGTGAAGTGGAAGAGAAGGCCTTATGGGCTTAACCCATTTGCCTCAGAAGACGAGGTATACTTGTATATAATGGAAATGGACAGCTAAGGACAAATGAGGGAAATTTTGAGGAAGTGGCTGAATTCAAATACCTAGGAACAATAATCACAAATAGGAATGAGATGCACAAACAAATTAAACATAGGCTCAATTCTGGAAATGCGTGCTATTATGCATTACAGAGACTTTTGATGTCCCAACTCCTTTCAAAAAACGTTAAGCTGAAAATATATAAAACTATTATTCTACCAGTTATATTATATGGGTGCGAAACATGGACTCTTACTTTAAGGGAGGAAAGGAGATTGCGAGTATTTGAGAATAAAGTTCTTAGGAAAATTTTTGGACCAAAGAGAGATGAACAGACAGGTGAATGGAGAAGACTACATAACAATGAACTACATGGTCTTTATAGGAAGCCAGATATAATAAGAACAGTTAAGTCTCGTAGACTGCGATGGGCAGGACATGTTGCGCGTATGGGGAATGAAAGACGTGCATGGAAACTTCTTGTAGGAAAGCCAGAAGGAAAACGCCCAGTTGGTAGACCAAGAATGAGGTGGGAGAACAACATTAACTATGATTTGAGGGAAGTAGATTATACAGGGAATGATTGGAAAGCATTAGCTCAGGATAGGGATGTATGGAGAGGTTATGTCCGCGCGGCCATGAACCTACGGGTTCGATAGTGCCAGTGAGTAAGACGAGGTATACTCGCTTAATTCTGCTGTTATATATTTTGCAATATTTTCTACATCCCTTGGTAGGGTAATCTGTTATTAACATTTATGGATAGTAGAGGAATGTGTTTTGGCCTTAGTCCTTATTGAGATCTCAAGTAACGTTATCTTTTGTTCGTTTTGAAAATCTGAAAATAAACAATATAATTTACGGTGACAGAAATTTGGGTTTTTTTGGGAAATGCATCGAACGAATAAATCTGAAGCGAATGGGTTAATTTCATCAAATAAAATTATTTTTTGTCTTAATTTATAAGCTAGTTGGTAATTCAATTTTTTAGCTTGGTCTCTTAAATACACATTAAAATTAGAAGCTTAGATCTCAGGGCCGCGGTTGTGAATTTCCTAATAATGAGCAAAAATGAAGAAAATGTAAATTTAAAATTACTATTTAATTCATGCCCCAAATGGCAGTCAACGACCAATCACATTTCAATGAATTTTGATTTACAACCAATCATAGTAATTTTTCACCTCGATTTTATCACTTTCATTTTATCAAGTAGCTCCCAGATTGTATATATAGTGCACGAATTAACCAGATTCTGATTAGGCCTCTAAGTTTCCTGACATTTATCTTACAGGTGAGGAAAAAAACCGAAGAAAAACCTCAACCAGGAATCTTGTCCGGACAGGGGATCGAACCCGGACCAGCTGTGTGACAAGGCAGCAGGCTACCTCTAGACCACAGCGGTGGAGAGAGGTAAGTTATTATAATATTTAATTCTAGCTTTTTTAATATTGTCATCTGTTTGAATGTGTTATTTATGATACTTCTGTTGTTTTTAAAAGGAAGCCAAAGGGGCAGTACTTGATCTCAAAGGCCCATAGGTTCTTGACGACTCTGTTTTTCATAAAAAATCTCGAGATGCCATTTATTCCTGCCAATGCAATGCATGTACCGGTATAACCTTGTCGTGCCTCTGAGCAACACTACAGGTGACAAAATATTGCGAGAATTAATTTTTGAAGTTTTATTTGTTACCTGTAATATAACTGAGGGAGTAAACCCTGACAGAAAATCATCGGTCCTTCGGATTGCTGGTTTTAAGGCGTGGACATAACGACTTAATTCTAGGGGATAGAAATACATGTTAAGAAACCTTACGTAGGGAATATTCGGATGGATTTAAATATGCAGGAGACAAACTTAGGATAAGGGGATATGGACTGACAAATGTTAAAAAATTGAAATATATAACTGAAAACTCAGTAGCCCTTAGTTAATTTCAATATCGGTTAAAACACCTTGTAAACCTTTCCGAACATATTACATCACCCCCTTTTGAAAATATGAATCTGGAACATGTTTAGAAAGTTCTAAACGCGGTTTAACCGAAATTAGTTGAGAACGACTGAAATCTCACGTTGGTAGTATATAGGCTATATTTTCATATATATAGAAGACCGAGTTCTCACGACATCTAGTAACAATGGAGAATATAATGTATACAGGGTGTATCTAAAAGGATAGCGCAAACTTATATGGTTGAAAGTACACGATAATAGAAGCAACAATGTCCCAGTAAACATGGGTCTGCAAACGAGCCGTTTGCGAGATAATGGAAACAAGTCGCCACTGACGTCACTGTTTGTAACAACGTACTAGGTGATTATCTCATTGGGCCACACATTCTTCCACGAAAACTTAATGGACGGAGGTACCTTTGGTTTCTGCGGCGTCATCTTCCAGGATTGCTTGAGGATGTTTCCCCTTCAGCAACGTCGGAGTTTGTGGTACATGCATGATAGAGTTCCGGCACATTTTGCTGCTGCTGTGAGACGGCACCTAACGCGCATACGGCCAAAGATGGATAGGTCGAGGCGGATCTGTACATTGGCCTCCAAGATCACCTGATCTAAATCCTTTGGATTTTATGTCTGGGGTCACCTCAAAAGCGAAGTGTACAGCACACCCGTTAACACGATTGAAGAACTGGAGCAGAGAGTTGTACATGCTTGTCAAAAATTCAGAAATGATCCAGGGGTTTTCGAAAGAATTCGACATTCATTGCAGAAACGAGCTCAGTATTGCATCCAGATGCAAGGAAGACACTTTAACATCTCCTTTAACAGGTAACCCATAAGTGAAGCGAACTGTGAAATGTGAACTAAATGAGATGAAAAATTAATAGTAAAGTCTAAATTCAAATAAATTTCTACTAACTAGGACGATGTTTACAATGAAGTCAGTGGCGGCTTGTAACCATACATTCGTAATTATCTCGCAAACGGCTCGTTTGCGGACCCATGTTTACTGGGAAATTGTTGCTTCTATTATCGTGTACTTTCAACCTTGTAAGTTTGCGCCATTCTTTTTGATACACCCTGTATATAAGAAAAATAAATGTTTGAATTGGATTCGCCTGGTGGCGTAATGAGTAACACGCTGGGGTAGCGACCCAGAGTTCCGAGTTCGAATCCCGTCCAGTCATTTATTTTTTTTATCATATTATATTAAGCTTGCATTGCTCAATGTTATAATTATAACATCGATAAAGCGTCACTGCTATAAAGTAAAAATATTCTATTTAATTTGCTTACTTGTTATAGTCAGCTACTAGGTGGCAGTGAAGACCGAGTTCTCGCGACATCTAGTAACAATGGAGAATATAATGTATACATAAGAAAAAAATAAATGTTTGAATTGGATTCGCCTGGTGGTGTAATGGATAACACCTGGGGTACCCACCCAGAGTTCCGGGTTTGAATCCTGTCCAGGCATTTATTTTTCTCATCGTGTCTATATATATATATATATATATAAATTTGACATGATAACCTCAAAGCTGGTTTATAATAATATTAAAAAAATATTGAATATTTAAAGTGACCAAGATGCTATAGGAAATGTTGTGCCACTATGTGTGTTTTTATAGTTTTGTAACTTATATGCAATTTTTTTTATTCCTTGAAACAGATTTTTTTTTAAGATATTGAATTTAAGTTATTACGTTCAATTCTTTTAACATCGTGATTTTTGTTTTATATGCGAATATAATTATACCTATTTCTGAGATTAATTTATTTATTGAAATGTAGCTTTGCATTAATGGTACACTGGACGATTCATATGTCAGGAATTTATCTTGACATTGCAATCTAGTCTTCAAATGGACAGATTTACTGTAGGATGTATAAAGAGACAGATAAGTCAGGTGGTTCGAGTCTCACATGATATCGGACACAACATGTATGTAGGACTACATACAAGGGTTAATAGAATGACGTTGCAATATAAATACACAGTTTATGAGGAAGTTCATGGTGTGGCCACTAATGGGAGTAATAGATGAATAGAAATTTTTGCATTTAGACCATCTCCTAAAATTGGTATGGTATTACATCCCATAATCCGTTATGAGACTCATAGTGGCCAACCTGAGGAAGTTGACTCTGAAAAGAAAGCCATATATGAGCCAACAGTTGACTATTGCAAAGATAAATACCAATTAGATAGTATAACTGTCACGGAATTGATGATCGCGGCAAGAGATACTATACCTGGATTCTTAGCTAAATTTTAGAATTTCTTAGATTTGGACAGAGTGTATCTTTCTAAATTTGCCATCGCTGCCATTAGAGGATCTATTTAAATTTTAAGAAACCATCTTTACAAAATTTCTACTTCATAAAATATACTTCAATTACAATTTGACATTTTTAAATGTATTTACAAAATGCATTTCATCAATTCGAAAATTAATTGTCTGTATCACTTTGTCCTTGTGCCAGTCCTCTAATGAGGAAAGTTTTATATAATACTAGAAGTCCCGGCCACGCGTTGCTGTGCCTAAGGCATACTTTAAAAATTTAAATTAAGTTGCTGTGTTTCAGCCAGATTACTTAAAACTAATACTTACACACGAAATTAATAATATTGAAAATAAAATAAACACTGAACACACCTAAATTATGAAATAATCAATAATTGTAATTCAATTGAAATTCACGGTTGCAACAAAAAGCACAGCCATCTGGATCTCTCTTTGTTAAATAATAAACCAATTACCTTACCAAGTTACCTAACACCGCCATCTGTTAGAATCGTATGGAACTCACAGATAATTATAACTCTTTGTTAAATAATAAACAAATAATTTGCAATACAAAAATAATGCGACTATAAATTTAGTTATAAACTACCCTAAGTCTCAAGTTGGATCAAACTGCTACAGCTAAAATTATAATAATAATTATTAAGGCATGGTCATGAAAGTAAATTAATTGTTCTATAATAGGAGACGCTCTATCTTGTAAGATACACACAGTGTGCAAAATTTTATTAAAATCGCTTCAGTAGTTTAGGATTCCATCGCGGACAAACAACGTGACACGAAATTTTTATATATTAAGATAAATGATTAAGGAAACATACAAGGATGCTTGTCAGAAAGACATTAAATATCTTATATTATGAGAATAATGTAGGCCTAATTATTTACATATGTCATGTTGTCCCTTTTATCGTACCTAAGAATATCACGTGGTGGCGACATTAAAAAACACGTCAATAATATCGTAAATCAAATCTGGCCGTGGTAGACGCACCTGAATTTTTTTTCAGAGGTCTCTTATTTCAGGAACTAATTATTTTACATGGCGCAACCTATGACACAGCTTTACTTATCTTCTGAATGATGAAGTGCTCAGTATTTACGTCCTTAAAATTCCATCATTTGCAACCGGGTTCCCAGCTCTGAAACCATTAGTCCATTAAACCCCACTTCATATGTAGGTATGTAATGGTAACTACCTTGTGTTGTAACATTTCAGGTAAAACCAAGTGATTTTCGGAACTTATCAGTTATTAACATTTTACTCAGGATTTATGTCTAAAATATATTAAATATAGTAAAACCTCCTTATTCGCGATTCCCTTATTCGCTGGTTAAAAATTGTGACACACTTCCTGTATTCGCGGTTAAATATATCTTTATTCGCGGATTCGGTCGGTATATTAGAAGAATTAGTATCCTTTATTAACGTATCGGCAACTTTTTTACTGCAGGCACGTGTCAAGGCGGCTTTTACAAAAAACGATTCTAACCAAATTGACAAATAAATATCAAAGTAAATCAAATATATAAAACAATGGCTGTTCCTTTGTTGTTGTATGGAAGTGAAAATTGGATAATGAAATCAAGGGATAAAAGCAGGATACAGACTGCGGAAATGCTATTTTTACGTAATGTGAAAGGATGCACAAGAACGGATAGAATAAGGAATGAAACTATACGAGAAGAATTAAATATATATAAAACTGAAGATAAAATCAGCGAAAATAATAAGAAATGGACATAACATTTAATGAGAATGAACAACGAAAGAATACCAAAAAGAACCTACCTGTATAATCCCAGAGGAACAAGAGATGTTGGCCGAACACGTAGAAGATGGACTCCACTTTTAACTTCGCCGGAACAGGCTGCATAGCCTAAACCTTGTAGTAGAAGAAGAAGAAGTAAATCAAACCTTATTGTCACTAAGCCTAAAATTCGTTGTTAAAAGCCACCGTTGTGAGATGTCCGGTTTCTTCTGCTTTGTTGCCAGTTTATAACGTCGAGTAAGAGGAAAGAAAATTAGTTATGAAGCGGAAAAGAGTAGTGTTGCCGCTTAAAGTAAAAATATAAATGCTTGACCGTTTACGTGTTGGCGAGTCGTTTGCATCTCCATCACGCTGTTTCAATGTTAATGAATCAACTGTACGATTCATCAAAAAAAACCGAACACAAAAAGGAATTCTATCGCTGAATTCACAAGTGAATATTAATTTGTATTGAAAGAGCTTTTAAAAGCGGCAAAACAGGAAAAAAAATTACTAAGTTTTTTAAGTCCTTGCCTAAGACTGACAATAATAATTAATAGAAATTGTTAGTAATATATCATACATTTATCTTATTTTGATAATTTTTAGAACGTAGGAACGTATCCCCTTTATACTTATACAAACAAATTATTGGTAAATCCAGAAAATTGGATAAACCTCGGTAAATTTCTGGACAAAACGCGAAAAATAAGGACAACACTCATTCATGAATAAATATATGTTATCAAAATGCAATACCATTAATTATTAACAATTATATATAAATTAATTAGTGTATAATGCTGTTGTGTTATTATTTAATTGTAATATTAATGTGTTTTCTTTATGTAATTGTAATGTTAATGTTTTTTTAGTGTATAATGCTATTGTGTTATTACTTAATTGTAATATTATTGTGTTTTCTTTATGTAATTGTAATGTTAATGTTTTTAGTGTATAATGCTATTGTGCTATTATTTAATTGTAATATTATTATTGTGTTTTCTTTATGTAATTGTAATGTTATTGCTGTTTTTGTTGTTTATTTTTCTTTACACTAGTACCAATTATTACTTTATTGTAACGGACTGTCAACAGCACGTACGGCTTACTGCCCGTGCGACCCATATTTGTAAATAATATTGTAAATATCTTACTTTTTGTCTAATAAAGTCCTACTACTACTACTTATACAAATTATCATTCCCTATTCGCGGTTTCTATATTCACGGCATATTTGAAGAACATATCCCCCGCGAATAAGGAGCTTTTAATGTACTTTTACAGGTCTAAATTTTGAATGTATTATATTTAATCCAGCAAAGAAAACAATAAATTAGAGATTCCGTTTAATAGAGTGAGGGCTATAATTTCCAGATGTTTTCTCAGTATTCAGAGGAAATGCACTTACGTTAACACAACCCATTATTCACCATTAATTTTGTCGATTAATAAAATTATTAAGATTTCAAATACTTGATCATTTACAAAAGCAACAATAACGAACAAACTCTAGAAATATATTTGAATATTTAAGACATTATATCCAAATCAGTCCACCGCTGTGGTCTCGAGGTAGCGTGCTGCCTTGTCACGCAGCGGGCCCGGGTTCGATCCCCGGTCGGGGCAGTTTTTCTGGGTGAGGTTTTTATCGGGGTTTTTCCTCACCTGTAAGACAAATGTCAGGAAAACTTTAAGGCCCAAACGGTCCCCGAAATCATATGGCAATCATCATCATCATCATCACCACCATCCTTATAATCATCATATCATCCTTCACCGGTGTGGAAAGCAACGGGAAGCTACCACACCTACAATTCCCTAGTAAAGCTACAAGCATAGCATGAAAATGCTATGATTGCAGTGAAGGACCTGCCCCTCGGGCAGAATTACTATGGATGGATGGATATCCAAATCTATACAGAACGAAAAAAAATATATCTAGAGTTCTGTTACAAAGCATTTTATTATATGGATCCGAAACCTGGACAGTAAGTAGAAAACAAGCTAACAATCTGTTAACAGTGGACATGAATTTCTGGATGCGATCGACAAGAATTTCAAGAAGGCATAAGATCAAAAACAGCACAATAAGGGAAATTATACAAGTGGAAGAAAACATACTAGGAAAAATAGAAGAAAAAGGTATGGACACCTCATAAGAATGGAAGAAGAGCGAATACCAAAGAATATCCTTAATTGTAGAACTAATGGAAAAATTGGAAGAGACAGGCCTAGAGAACGATGGATAGATGGAGTGAAGAGAAGTGTGGAAGCTAGATATTTGAGGGAAGAAGATGCTTTAGACAGGACCTCTGGCAACAAATCACTTTGGATTGAAGGAGAAACACTGTATTATAGAATATTCCTAAATAAAAAATATCCAAATCTATATTAAAGAGTTAATAAGTAAAGACTGAAATAAAAAAGTAATTAATCAAATGTTTCACTAAAATATGTTCACAATGAAGATATTGAAGGTTAAAGAGAGTAAGTTATTTACCACCACATCATTCTTTATTCTAGGAAATAGAAATTTTAAATTTTAGGTTATAATAAAACGTACTGTAGTGTTTATTTATAGAAGGTTTTATGGCTTTATTGTAGTTGATAAATTGAAACATGAGGGGAAATGCTCTGGTTGCGTGATACATGATGTTGGGCGCGACATCGGAAGTTAAATATGTGAATATTGACAGGATTTAGCCCCAGTTGAGAATACTTTTTAATTTCATGCATGACGGAATTTTTGAATTGCCAAATATATCACTGTATTTTATTTTATCTGCTTTCGTGTTCTCATTGATTGCATATTTTTGCATGATTCCATGTATTCATCTGTTACAAACGGACCATGGATTTCTCTTATATGTATTTTTTTTAAAAACAAATGAACTGAGCAAAATATAAAATAAATAGCTTCATCCATTGCAAAATATTTTCATTGATTAAAAGTAAACAGTTTCGTCTCATTTCGCTACATTTTCATACATACATCTGATTGCGATTTCACGATAGAGGTATTACATTTTTTTTTATTTCCTCAAATAAAACTATCGACCTTCTCGTTGCAGTTTATGTTTTTAGAAACAGTAATGATCACACGTGCATATTGCATTTTATTACTTACTTACTCACTGGCACTATCGAACCCGTAGGTTCATGGCCGCGCGGACATAAGTTCTCCACACATCTCTATTCTGAGCTAATGTTTTCCAATCATCCCGTGTATAATCTACTTCCCTCAAATCACAGTTAATGTTATTGTCCAACCTCATTCTTGGTCTACCAACTGGACGTTTTCCCTCTGGTTTTCCTTCAAGAAGCTTCAATGCACGACTTTTAATTCCCCATTCGTGCCACATGTCCTGCCCATCGCAGTCTACGAGACTTAACTGCTCTTATTTTATCTGGCTTCCTATAAAGAACATGTAGTTCACTGTTATGTAGTCTTCTCCATTCACCTGCCTGTTCTTCTCTCTTTGGTCCAAAAATGTTCCTAAGTACTTTATTCTCAAATACTTATAATCTCCTTTCCTCCCTTAAAGTAAGAGTCCATGTTTCGCACCCATATAATATAACTGGAAGAATAATAGTTTTATATATTTTCAGTTTAACGTTTTTTGAAAGGAGTTGGGACATCAAGATTCTCTGCAATGCATAATAGCACGCATTTCCAGAATTGAGCCTATGTTTAATTTATTTATGCATCTCGTTCCTATTTGTGATTATTGTTCCTAGGTATTTGAATTCAGCCACTTCCTCAAAATTTCCCTCATTTGTCATTAGCTGTCCATTTCCATTACATAATGTATTTTTATGTGTGACCATATATTTAGTTTTATTGATATTTACTTCCAGTCCCAATTTCTTAGCGTTACTCAGTAGTGTGTGCGTGTTGGCCTTTAGTATCTACTCGCTATCAGCCAATAGTACTACATCATCAGCATAAACTAACAGCTTATTAATACCATTGAGTTTGTAGGCCTTCCTTATTGTCTAAAGATTTGATGGCATGCTCTAGTACAAAATTAAATAGTAGAGGAGATAGTGCATCTCCTTACTTCAACCCATTCTGGATTTCAAAAGTGTCCGAAAACTGTTTGCCTACACGCACCCTACTCTTTGTGCCATTTAGACACATTCGTATAAGTCTAACTAACCTTTTAGTAATTCCGTCTTGCGAGCCTTCACTGTTTTATTTTATTTTAGGCAATCCTCTGGTCTTACAGAGCAACGAAGTTATTAGTGATGACTGATGACATAAAAACAGATCGATCCTCCTCAGCTTTCAATGCTATGTAACTTTTAACTGTGATGATGAGTTTTTAATATCTGTACTCTGGAATTATATCGACAAACTGGTGAACAAGTTCAAAAAATGAGCGTGGGACGAGATATTGCAGAGTATGAGGTGTACAAAGTCTATTATTTTTGCCCGTCGCTTCTAAACGTCCATGAACATGATTGCAAAGATAATTTTGTAATTACGTACAGGAAACAAGTCCCGTGCGAGTGTCAATGAAGTGGGAAATGAATATTGCAGCCAGCAGCTGCCCTCACAAGGAGACGAGAATTCAATTATCACTTATTGAAAATTTCAATTATAATCCGTCAGAAAAAGTAATTACATACTTTTGTTCTCTGATAAGGTCATTTACACAAATTCAAATGTATTTCACAGTATTAGATTTATTCTCTACTTTCCTCGATAGCTCTAGTCATATTTACTGTTTTATAGAAATCACGAAAATGAATGTCTAGTCACTTAATAATATTAATAATAATAATAATAATAATAATAATAATAATAATAATAATAATAATAATTATTATTATTATTATTATTATTATTATTATTATTATTATTATTATTATTATTATTATGTTATCCAAAACCAAGAATAAATCGTTTGAAATAATTCTTCATATTATATGCCCCACACGCCATTGTTAGAAACTTGACATTTTCTGCCTGAAGGTCATAACGGCCCTCGGGATACACACAGACGGAAATCCATATATTCTAAACCTTAGTTCTCAAAATAAGTAAACGCTCTGAGCTATTCCCAAGATGGCCATATCCAATGCTCCGAATGCTGAAAAGGCTACAAAATCTGATAAGGGAATTGATGCTAAAATGGAATATGTTCATCACTTACACGTGTTATACAATAATTATTCAACGTCATTAATAATAATAATAATAATAATAATAATAATAATAATAATAATAATAATAATAAGATTTGCGTTTAGATCGGTACTTGCTCAGGTAGCTCAGTTGGTAGAGCACTTGGTCTAGAGAACCAAGGGTCCAGGGTTCAAGTCCCGGTCTGAGCGTATAATTTTTCTCTTCAAATATGATTTATCCATCAATGAGATGCACGAAATCAATAATAATAACATGGAAAAAGCCGTACTGGCTGTAATGTATAATTCCCAAATATTTCTTCTTAATTAAGGAGCCGCCATTTGCAAGATAGAAGCATGGCTTCATAGCATTTGGTGGACGGGAATTACAATGTATATAGAGAAAGATTTGCGTTTAGATCGGCACTTGCTCAGGTAGCTCAGTTGGTAGAGCACTTGGTCTAGAGAACCAAGGGTCCCGGGTTCAAGTCCCGGTCTGAGCGTATAATTTTTCTCTTCAAATATGATTTATCCATCAATGAGATGCACTAAATCAATAATAATAACATGGAAAAAGCCGTACTGGCTGTAATGTATAATTCCCAAATATGTCTTCTTAATTAAGGAGCCGCCATTTGCAAGATAGAAGCATGACTTCATAGCATTTGGTGGACGGGAATTACAATGTATATAGAGAAAGATTTGCGTTTAGATCGGTACATGCTCAGGTAGCTCAGTTGGTAGAGCACTTGGTCTAGAGAACCAAGGGTCCCGGGTTCAAGTCCCGGTCTGAGCGTATAATTTTTCTCTTCAAAAATAATAATAATGTTTTATTTATTCCGGCAGAGTTAAGGCCATAAGGCCTTCTCTTCCACTCAACCAGCACAAATACAAATAAATATTTGACAAATATAGATATATACTATACTAATTATAAACAGTTAAAGATACATTAAATGTAGCAATGTAAATTTCATGTACAAACAACATTTTATACGATAATAAAAATAATAATAATTACGATAGTGCCAGTTAGTTAGTTAGTTAGTTAGTTAGGTATTGTAGCACCCTGAATTAATTGAAATTATAAAATTATTTAAATTACATGTTGATTGGATCGTGTTTGAACTCTCGTATTTAAAACGGCTAAGTATAAATAGGAGTTGCTTTACAAACACAGATCCACGGATTATAAATAAATGAAATCAATCATATACTGTAAGTGGTAGTTATTTATCGATGTCAGAAATAAATGAGGTAAGAGTGAAGTAGGTTGAGGAGGTTTTATAATTCAACGAGTTATTTATTCAAATTGCGCTGTTGGAAATCGTTGATGTAAAAGAATCGAAGTTGTATTCATGATCGGGAAATCCACAATCTCCTTCCCTTTTTGCAATAACCAAACCAGCCATACATATTTTATTTGTAGGAGGGGATTCCAATATTCCATAAGAAAATGTAATATGTTCACTTGCAGCTTCTAGTGATGGAACATTATTTATCTCGTATTTATATAAACTTAAATGATCTAAATCCTTTTTTATTTCATTCCTATTTATAGACTTTTCACGCTTAATTTTATTCATCTATTTATTTAAAATTGAAATATACTTTTCCAAACATAACTCATATTCGAGCCGAGAAAAAAATAGAGAAGAAAACATTTGTACAATAGTGTTAGTTTAAAGAACTCATTTTGAAAGAAGAACGAGCGCGATATGGGAAGACAAACTTATGTAGGCTACTATTTGCAGGCACTGGAATAACGGCTGACCATAAATTACATATTTATGGATATTTTAGGAATTAGTGGTTATAGTTTTGCGTATGAAAGAGTGAATAAATAATATTAATAGGCCTAATATAATTATTATTAGGCCTACCTAGGAACAATAATCACAAATAGGAATGAGATGCACAAAGAAATGAAACATAGACTCAATTCTGGAAATGTATGTTATTATGCATTGCAGAGACTTTTGATGTCCCAACTCCTTTCAAAAAACGTTAAGCTGAAAATATATAAAACTATTATTCTACCAGTTATATTATATGGGTGCGAAACATGGGCCCTTACTTTAAGGGAGGAAAGGAGATTACGAGTATTTGAGAATAAAGTTCTTAGGAAAATTTTTGGACCAGAGAGAGATGAACAGACAGGTGAATGGAGAAGACTACATAACAATGAACTACATGGTCTTTATAGGAAGCCAGATATAATAAGAACAGTTAAGTCTCGTAGACTGCGATGGGCAGGACATGTTGCACGTATGGAGAATGAAAGACGTGCATGGAAGCTTCTTGTAGGAAAGCCAGAGGGAAAACGCCCAGTTGGTAGGCCAAGAATGAGGTGGGAGAACAACATTAACTATGATTTGAGGGAAGCAGATTATACAGGGAATGATTGGAAAGCATTGGCTCAGGATAGGGATGTATGGAGAGCTTATGTCCGCGCGGCCATGAACCTTCGGGTTCGATAGTGCCAGTGAGTAAGTAAGTATTATTAATTGATAGAGATAAATGGGAACTGAAGACGCCAAACCTATAAGCGGGGGAAAGCCGAAGAAGAAGAAGACTATTATTAATACTATTTTAACATTATTTATTTATTTATTTATTTTCTACTTGTGTAACGCCGGACGTTGGTGAAAAAGTGAAAAGTTTTTAAAATTTAATTCGTCATTCTGAAAAAAGGTGACTCCCTGGCGCAAGCGGTTAGACGCTGGAGTCTCGAGATCGAGTCACTCCATGTGGGTTTCGTGGTTGATGAAACGGAGCTTGACAGGTTTCTCTCGGGGTTTCGCCTGTTTTCCCCTATCACAAATTTCATTCCACCATTTCTCCATACTCACCTCATCCGTTTCGTTCATCCGCCCCTATAACGGTCCGTCAGGGATAGTCCACCGGTACCCTTGTAGATCATAGACCTCTATAAATCTAGGGGCTTCATCTCATCTCATTCCTCGACCCGATCCTGAGTTGGCCAGAGTTGAGGATATTTATCTATAAGTAGAGTTTGCAAAATTAAGCTTGTCGCGACAGACTGTAGCTCGCCGTATTGATGAATTAGCGTCCAATATAGAGACAACTTTAAAATACCCAGCCACAAACTTATCTATTTAACTTTGACAAAACTCTACTCGTTTCTTTATAGATCATGTCTCTAAGCGTCGTTATACAAAATCGTTAGTCCAAATAATTTTTTATAAGTAACAAAGATTCTTGTATAAAGTCCTTGCCTTATCTTATAGCAGGTGTGTCCACCCGCGGCCATCGATCCCATCGCATGCGGCCCGCACTGATATTTGCTCTATCACATCGTATTCGGCCCGCAGTAAGTTAAATTCTAATAATAATATTATTTATAAAATAAAAATAATGTTTAGGATGAGAAAAAACTTGAAAGAACAACCTTTTTTCCGTTTCCAATACACGTGTTTGCGAAAGTTCATTCTACTCATCCTATTACTCAAAACATGGAGAATTCACATCAGTTTTAATAAATACCCAGCTTAGATTTTTATTTATGATCCTACCTACCGCTCATAGTTTTCTAGTCTCCGTGCATTGTCGACCGTGCGGTTACTACTTTAAAAGGCGAGTGTGTGTCAGATGTTTTATTATCATTATATTTTGTACATTGCTAATTAGTTTTCAGTTTGAAAATGTTCGCTCACATTGTAGTGTCAGTGTTAGTGAGAGATCTGAAGAATATAATTAATTCTGTGATTTTTTATAAGTGATAATGACGTCATCTAAGTGTAGCGGCAAGAAAATAATAGTTTCAGACGAAGCTAGATCATTTGAACTAAAGTGGATAAATTATACCTTTTTTTTTTTACTGAAGTAAACAAGAAAGCAGTATGTTTAATTTTCAGTGAAACAGTTTCAGTGGTTAAGGAATATAGCCTAACGCAAAGCGACATTATGACACCAAACATGCGTCTTCATGTGATAAATTTGTAGACCAATTTCGTGAGGAGAAGGTATCCGAACTTGTAATTAAACTTTAGGGACAGCAGTTAATTTTTAAGAATGTGTCACTTCAAACTGAATCTCTGGTAAAAGCGAGTTAAGCAGTTACCGAAATTAATAAATATGAAACTAAACCATTTTCAGATGGCGAGTTTGTTGAAGAGCGCATTGAGAATTTTGCTGATATGTCAAGACCAAAAGCGGAGTTTGCAAAATTAAGCTTGTCGCGACAGACTGTAGCTCACCGTATTGATGAATTAGCTTCCAATATAGAGACAACTTTAAATTACCCAGCCACAAACTTCCATTTCTGTTCTCTGACACTCGATGAGAGTAGTGATGCTAACGATACTGCCCAATTAGCAATTTTCTTAAGGAGAGTTGATAAAGATTTCAATATTAGAGAAGGAATAGCTACTATCGTCTCTATTCAACGTACCACTAAAGCCAATGGTTTAATTGGGGGTGTCATTGAATTCTTGAACCGGCTTGGCCTGAAATATACAAATCTGCGCTACAAGCCGGAAGGTCGAGGGTTCGAGTCCCGGTGGGGTCAGGATTTTTAAACTGACCCAAACCTTCTGGCGGCACTATGGCCCTGGGGTCGACTCAGCCTCTAACTAAAATGAGTACCAGACGCTTGTTCTGGGGTAAAGGCGGCCGTCACGCAGGGCTGACAACCCGGCTGACATCAAGTGCCGATTGTCAAGAAAAAGTGGGAGCCTTAACCTCCTACTACCCCAAGGGCCTCCTGATGCCTGTAGTGGGATCACTTTACTTTATATGGTGTAACAACAGACGGAACTCCTGCATTTGCAGGAAAAAGAGAAGGGTTAGTTAAATTACTGCAAGCAGAGGCAGCTAAAGTAGAAAACATTTCTGTAATGCAATATCACTGCTTATACACTAAGAAAGCCTTTGTGCTAAATCCCCAAAATTTAAATAGTATTTTGAACGTCGTTGTAAAAGTAGTGAATTTCATTTGTTCACATGATTTACAATATAGAGCATTTCAAAATTTCTTACTTAATCACAATTCAGAATTAAAAGATATTGTTTATTATACTGAAATAAGATGGAAAAATGAAACAATGGACAATCACAAAACAAGAAATAGAATAAATAACTAGAGATGGACCAACAATAATCCTACAGCAATCCACATTATCGAAAATTCGTAACCAAAACATACCAATAAGTCATTTAATCAACTGTATAAATATATATAATAGCTAACTCTTCAGAAAATAGTCAGAACAGCTTACAATCATTGATAATAGTCAAATTCTGACAATTTTGACCCAACGTTTTGGCAAAAAAAAAATATATATATATATTTCTTGGTACAGCAAATGAGCAATTATGCGAAGATATGGAAATAATATAGATAAAGAATGACATGATTTTTGTATATCATAGCCCATAATCACATGCAAAAATGGAAAGCTAATAGGTAGACAGAAAATGTACGAGTATTTTTTCAGTTCCTATTTTTAAGGTTTAATGATTTGTATCATTATTATATCAATCATTCAGATAAATGAATAATACATAAAGTAGGCCTTTAAGATTATCTGAAGATTTTCCCCAAAAATTATTTTTTTCTATTTTATTCGCTACTATATATCATATCATTCAATGTTATTAATATCCTTTGTAATACCATATCTTTAAATAGAAACTTTTGTGATAATAAAAAACAAACTAGGAAACATAAATCTAGCCATCTGTCATGATGAAGTAACGCTGAAACTACATGAAGAGACTTGCTAACATAATTAGTCACGAAACAACGTTCAAATTCATCAGTGTGTCACGTTATACATCATACAGACATTTAATGGGCTATTAATTGATCTGGGAGGGCCAGGTCTGCTCATTCCCTCAGCTAAACCTTTGAGATTGTTTGTGACGAGAGAAACTAGAGTTTACACACTTCCTCCTAATAATGTACTAACACGCGAACGTACATTCGATGCACGGAAAAGACCAGGAGTTTAATTGAATGAGTTTTACTCAGATGAACGGCAGAGAATTGCATTATTATGAGCTCAGTTTTCATTGAGCCCTAGTTAAAGTGAAAATAAGATAGCAGAACCTGATATATTTTTCATAAGTAATGCCACGAGTGATTTCAAAATTATCGATAAATTCACGACTCACGAAGTGAGGAGTGAATTTATTTAGAGAATTTGAAAATCAAGAGTGCCATTTGTTAGGACTATTTAACGAATAAAATTAAGCTCTTTACTAAAAAATAATTATTTGAATATAGTTACCGGTGTTTTAAAATATTTATATAGTTAATGTAAACGGCGATGTTTAAAACAAATTAGAAATGTGAGGTTATGTATATTCACTGCAACTCGATCATATTATTTATTGCCAAATAGGATCGCAATATTGTAAGAATGCACTCTAGTGGAGAAATAATGAAACACATCAAACTATTATGAATTTTAATGATTATACCTCGTAATGTTTACTTCCCAACATTAATTTAATATAATTTCCAACTTTTTAATAAAATTCTGATATTATGTTACATAAGTTAAATATGGTGCACCGCTGTCGTCTCGCGGCACCTACTGCCTCGTATGCAACGGGTCTAGATTCGATTCCCGCTCGGGACGAGTTACCTGACTGAATTTTTTCGGGGTCTTTCCTCTCCTGTAAGACACTGTCAGCAAACCTTAAAGCCTAAACGATCCCCGAACATCAACTGACCATCATCATCATCATCATCAAATTCGCCATATTTAGTATGAATGTGTGTGTACGAATGTGTGTTTCGTTTTAATGTTGTGTTGTCTCAGAAGAGGCCTTGACATTGAGCTGATCACTCATTCCGGGAGTCCCTTCCTGTCCTTGTGTGGTCCAAAAAGTATGTGTATGGTCCATAGTTAAAAGTCCCTCTCAAAACAAATCGTGCCATTTTAGGTTAGGGTGGCGTTTGACATTTAAAAAGTACCAATGTGATGAGAGGTTAATCTAAGTTAATGGAATAGATAGATCATCGGTTGATTAATGTATTTGACGTCCGATTCCCAGTAGCCAATTTTGTCGGTCCATCCAATCTCCTGGTTGAAAGACGTTTCTCCTTCATGTATAAATATATTCCCTGACTCCAGGCGATTTTAGGTCTTTCTCTGCCTCGTCTTCCCTCAGGTTTCAATTCCAAAACACATTTTGATAGCCGATCCTCTTCCATTCGTTGGAAATGTCCGTACTATCTTAATTGCTGATAAGTTAATGGAATGCAATGAAAAAAAGTTAAGTCTGAAAACTTTTTATTAGGCTTTATTATGAGTTTTTAGATCTTCCTCAAAATGTGTTGCATCTAAATCAGTGACATGAATTATGTTCTACATGAAACGATTAATATTAAAGCGAAACATTTTTTTATAAATTTAACATGATCGATAATCCTGTTATCGAAAGAGAACCTCCAACAAAGGATGAAAACTAGGTCAAGAAAAATCTGCTCGGGGATATAAATCTCCTGCAGCCTAACAGAATTCTGCCAACTGAAATGTCTCAAAATATGAATTATGTAAACCAAAGACACCACACACAGATTTCTATTAAGAAATGTTCTGAGATTCGTCAGGGATATTCACTGATTGTTTTCATTTATGACTCCGATATCTCAATACAGAATTTACCACGCATTTCCAGAATTGAGCCTATGTTTAATTTCTTTGTGCATCTCATTCCTATTTGTGATTATTGTTCCTAGGTATTTGAATTCGGCCACTTCCTCAAAACTTCCCTCATTTGTCATTCGCTGTCCATTTCCATTATATAATGCATTTCTACGTGTGACTATATATTTAGTTTTACTGATATTTACTTCCAGTCCTAATTTCTTAGTGTTACTCAATAGTGTGTGCGTATTGTTCTTTAGTATCTCCTCGCTATCGGCCAATAATACTACATCATCAGCGTGAACTAACAGCTTATTAATACCATTCAGTTGTAAGCCTTCCTCATTCTCTAAAGATTTAATGGCACGCTCTAGTACAAAATTAAATAGTAGAGGAGATAGTGCATCTCCTTGCTTCAACCCATTCTGGATTTCAAAAGTGTCTGAAAACTGTTTGCCTACACGCACCCTACTCTTTGAGCCATTTAGACGCATTCGTATAAGCCTAACTAACTTTTTAGGAATTCCGAACTCCAGCAGGATACTATATAACTTCTCCCTCTTAATTGAATCGTATGCTTTTTTGAAGTCTACATATAGTTGATGTACAGTACCATTATATTCCCATTTATTTTATAAAATCTGTCTTATACTAAACATCTGATCTGTTGTAGACCTGTTTCTTCTAAATGTACATTGATTATCTCCTAACTGTCATCAATATAGGGAGTAAGTCTGCTTACTAATATATTTGTTAGAATTTTGTACGAAGTTGAAAGTAATGAGATGCCCCTATAAAATACACAACACAGAAATTAGGGACAAATGTCATATTCAAGACATAATCAAATTTATGATAGATAGATGAAAATATTGGAAAGGTCATATAAAAAGAATGGAAGACAACCGACTTGCAAAAAGAGCTAAAGAAGATAGACCAACGGACGTGAGAAAAACAAGAGGAAGACTACCCTAGAGATGGATAAACACCGAATGCACATCCAATACGTCTTCCTCCGAGGAGTGACTTTGGAAATAAACAGGATGAAAATCCTACACGTTAAGATTAAGAAGAGAAGAAGAAGATATATATATTGTTTTCATAGCAACCAAGATTGTATACGAGAATGTCAAATTACGATGCTCATCAGCAATAACAGTAAGTATACAATTAGTATTATATTATTTTTGGTCTGGACATCTTACCTCAATATTAATGTTGATTTGTTCTTGGACATGTTTCAAAACAATTCTGTTTTATCGTCATCTTTCCCAGACTGGTTTTATTTATGTTGCATTATGTTGCACCACCTGGATGTCGATGTCAGCTCCATCCTGTGGTTGGCCAAAGAATCTCCAAACAAGGTCACCCTCCATCGGAATATCAAAATTCATAACTCTGTTTCTGTTCTTCTGAATATAAATTTTTTCCCAAATAGTCAGCTCTTTTGTATTTTCTAACTGTTTTAATAATTTAGTGTCTGAATTTAAATTATGTTTTTCAGACCAAACATGAGCAGCAACTGCAGATTTTTCAATTTCTCCATTATTAATATTTCTTATGTGTTCTTTGGTTCTAATTTTTAGGTTTCTTTTTGTTTTCCCTATATATATCTTTTCACAACCCATGCATTCAATTTTATATATTCCTGACTTTTTATTTTTATCAGTTTTTTTCATTTTTGTTGGTTTTTATTAGTTTATTTAAACTGTAGTTATCTTTTGGTGCTAATTTAATATTAAACTTCTCAAATATATTTTGAAATTTATTATGTACCAAAGGGTGATATGCGAATTTCTTATATTTTTTCATAGGTGGTTCTTCTTTTTCAAGATTACTTCTGTTTATCATTTTTTGTTTTTTATACTTTTCTATCCTTTTATGTACTACCATTTTTAGTACAATTAGTAGTTACATAGTGCAAAAAAAAATGATAAAGCTGAAGATTTTATTGGTATTGCTAATGAAGAACGCGATGAAAATGATTGTGATGATGATATAGACTACGATATTGGAGGCATGTAGTGTATGTTGTAGCAGAATCAGTTGATATTGAAGAATCCATAACATTAGCAACGCCGCGCCGTTTAATTTGGAAGAGAATTAACTTTCCAGTAGATAGACAATCGAGAGCAGGCAAATGAGATGTCTTGTTTTGTTAGCTCTTGAACAGCTCGTCTTTAATCTACTACTGTGAAGCTATTAGTGACGTACTGTCTCCTGCGAGACGATAAGGCAGTTAAATTGTATGTTAAACAAGTGGCTGAATTAAGCAGCTTCTTTCACGATTTTTGTATGAATTAATGTACTATCTATGCAGAGTAGCCCTCTGTGTATTCTAACATTAAGTGCCAGTATCGATTGCTCCGGACGTGCTAATGTACACAACAATGGATACACTACACTCCCTGAGCGCATTAGTAATCTAACTATCACTTTATCTCTTAAGCGTGTCATAGGGTGAATCATAAACTATCTTCCATTCTGTAGCTTCAAATTCCTAGCTTATTGTCAAAATCACTACATCTGCAAAGAAATTCACCAATATTCCATTTTCACATATGGTTCAATAAAAATACTAATACTAATACTAATACTAATAATAATAATAATAATAATAATAATAATAATAATAATAATAATAATAATAATGAATGTAAAAAACTCAATTTTAGAATTTATCATAAGTAATGTCACGAGTGATTTCCAAATTATCGATAGATTCACGACTCACGAAGTGAGGAGTGAATTATTCTAGAGAATTTTGAAATCAAGAGTGGCATTTGTTAGGACTATTTAACGAATAAAATTAAGCTGTTTACTCACAAATCATTATTTAAATATAGTTATTTTAAAATATGTATATATCTAATGTAAACGGCGATGTTTGAAAACAAATGAGAAACGATTGGTACGCTTCATTTGCATCTTTTGTTCGTCACTTCAACCAGATCATATTATTTATTGCCAAAGGAACGCAATATTGTAAGAATGCACTCTAGTGCATAGAGAACGAAGTTAGAGAGTCAGTCACTGCAAAATAATACTATGACCTATTCAGAATGTTAAAAAGGAGGTGCTTCCTTTATTATGATAAACTTTAGTTATAGGCGAAACACGACTGTGATTGGTCGTAAATAAAAAATCATTGTAATGTGATTGGTCATTGACTCCCATTTGGGGCATGAGTTAAATAGTTCAAGATAAGCAACTAAAATGGTACGGGCATAATAGGTGAATGGAGGATGAAAGATTACCAAAAAAATAATGGAATGTACACAATCAGGAACGAGAAGGAAAGAGCGACCAAATCTCACGTGGATCCAAGGGATTAGAGAAAATTTGAAGAACTGGGAAAAAAGAAGAAGAAATGTGTTGTACGAGAGACGAATGGAGGGAAATTATAAAGCGAAATTGAAGATAAATCATTGATGCTGAAAAAATGTATCAACATTGTTAAAACCGGATATATATTTTTAATAATCATCATCATCATCATGAACAAATTCGTTTTAGGCCATGTGGCCTGTACGGTAAACCTAGCGAAGATGGTCTTGAACTTTCCACCGATGTTTTGGTCTTCCTTGGTCCCTATGTCCAGTTGGGGTATATTGGAATGCCAATTTTGGAAGTCTATATCATTCCAGTCTTTGCTTAAGTTTCTTCGAGTAGTAGGAAGTCCCCTGGGTTGGTTACCAGCCATCCACAGAGCAAGACTAGTGGTAGGGCTGCTACCTTATAGCCTCTAGTCAGGCGTTCAAAATATTGGAATTTCCTCCACATTCGATGGAACGGTTATACCGCCGTGGCTCGGTCCCCATTACCTCGTTAGTTAAAAGCAGGGTGTACCACGTGCAGGTGAGGTTGAGAATTAGATAGGAGAGGTTATAGAATGCACATCACTACCTCTTACACCCCATTTTTCATAATAATAATAATAATAATAATGTAACCAGGTTGACTTTTATGACATTTCTGGTTTTCTCCCCTGGCATTGGCGTTATTGTAACCCACTTCTGAAGTTGGGGTGCCTAGAAGCCGGAGTTACGTTACCCCCATAATATGATGGATGATAGATAATAATGAAGTGCCAGGAGATGTCTTAACCTAGACTTAACCTAAATTACAGACCATGGGCAACCACAAGAATAATTCCCTTTAAGGAAAAATTCCTATGGTTAGACCGGGAATCGAACCCGGGAACTCATGAACGGTAGTCAGAATCGCTGGCCACTAGCTCATGAGGCTGGTCAAATTAAAGTAGAATGTGCGTTTGTGGTTAATGAGAACTCGCGAAAATTTTCCTCAGCTTTGTTCAGACTTTCTCCACAATGTTCAATTTTTCAGGCAGAATGGGGGCACGCCGTAGCGTAGTGGTTAAGGCACTGAGCTACAAGCCGGAGGGTCGTGGGTTCAAATCCCGTTGGGGTCAGGATTTTAAACTGACCCAAACCCTCTGGCGGCACTATGGCCCTGGGGTCGACTCAGCCTCTAACGGAAATGAGTACCAGACGCTTGTTCTGGGGGCAAAGGCGGCCGTCACGCAGGGCTGACAACCCGGCTGACATAAAGTGCCGATTGTCTACAAAAAGTGGGAGCCTTAACCTCCTACTACCCCAAGGGCCTCCGGGTCTGTTGTGGGATCACCTTATTATTAGCCGTAAAATAAGCTGTTAAATGGTGTGTAATTAGTGGCATGCCAGGAAAGACTCTATAATGAAATTATACAACACAATGGCAGTTCCTATTATTACTTATGGATCCGAAACATGGACAGTGACAACACAACAATCTGCCAGAATACAAGCTGCTGAAATGAAATTCCTCAGACCAATAAGAACCAAGCAGGAGGCCGCAACACATTAAGAACAGATATAATCCAGTCAGCCACAGATTTCTATAAATCCCTATACACAAGCTCCCTAACAACCCAGGCAACAAATCACATAGGCATATTCGATGCTAAACTCGAAAACCACGCCGACACCTTTCCCCCAGTACTGGCCAGCGAAATTAGAACTGCAATAGATGAAATGAAAAATGGTAAAACACCCGGAGAGGATGGAATATACAACAAATTGCTAAAACTGGCTTCAGATCAAATACTTCCATCACTCACAAACATCTTTAACAAAATTCTGCAGACAGAAGAGATACCCGAGCAATGGAAATCAAACACAATCATTCTTCTCCACAAGAAAGGCACAAAAGATGACATGAATAATTACCGACCCATAAGCCTGATGTCCAATCTATACAAACTATTTTCAAAAGTGCTAACAAGAAGACTAACAAAAGTCCTGGACGAAAACCAGCCAACAGAACAAGCCGGATTCCGCTCAGGCTTTAGTACAACAGACCATCTCCAAGCAATTAACCAAATAATAGAAAAGACAGTTGAATACCACCATACATTATATCTAGCATTCGTCGACTACAACAAGGCATTCGACTCAGTAGAACATTCAAGTGTCCTCCAGGCATTACACACCCAAGGAATCGAACACAAGTACATCCGCGTTCTGGATAAGATCTACAGCCAAAGCTATGCCAAGGTGAAGACAGAAATTGTGGGACAACCATTCAGTCTCAAAAGGGGAGTACGACAAGGCGACCCAATTTCTCCTAAACTTTTTACATGCTTGCTTGAAGACATATTTCGAAAACTAAACTGGAACAAGAAATACGGAGTAAATATAAACGGGAGCAGGCTATCCAACTTAAGATTCGCTGACGACGTGGTATTGTTCGCCAGATCCCCTAAACAACTCCAATCAATGCTACAAGAGCTTTCAGAAACTAGCAAAACTGCAGGCCTTTCGATGAACAAAAGCAAGACACAAATTATGTCTAATGGTCCGGAAAACCCAATCAAAGTCGATGGAATGGATCTTCAATATGTAAGCGAGTACATATACTTAGGACAACTACTCTCCTTCCATCAGAAAGTAGAGAAGGAAATAAGCAGAAGAATAGCTCTCGCCTGGAAGGCGTTCTGGTCACTGAAATTTATACTGCTGGACAAGTCACTCAACCGGAAACTCAAAATGGAAACACTACAAACCTGTGTTCTTCCAACACTGTTATATGGCTGCCAAACTTGGAATCTTACTGCCAAACTGAAGTACACACTCCAAGTATGCCAAAGGAAAATGGAGAGGAAAATCTTAGGCATAACTCTGAAGGACAGAATCTCGAATACAACACTTCAAGCGATATCCTCAACAACTGATCCCGCACAACAAGCCATCAGGAAAAAATGGAAGTGGGGAGGCCACGTCGCAAGAATACAGGACGACAGGTGGACAATAAAAACAACCATGTGGGACCCGTACACAGGCAAGAGACAGCGCGGAAGACCAAGACGACGATGGGCTGACACCTTCAAAGAACGAGCAGGGGCGCAATGGTCCAGAGTCGCCAGATGCAGGAAAAGCTGGAGAACGATGGAGAGCCAACTGTGTATTAACTAATCACAGAACAGACAGTGTATACAAACCAAGTGCTACATCCAAGTCAACTTCTCACCAAGGAGTAGCTCACCGGGTGACACTCTCAAATAGAGCTTAACCCCTGTACAGGGAGGCCTTTGCCCTAAAGGGACATATCAGGCTTTATTTATTTATTTATTTTATTATAATAGCAGGAAATCAAAGAACAGACAAACAACATAACACAGAATTAAGACAACAACTAAAAGTCTAGAAAATAAACACAATAGTGAGATACAGAACAAACTGGAAAGAACACTTAGCAAGGATAACTGAGAATAGAATACCAAAAGCAGCATACAGATGTTCACCACGAGGAAGAAATTTGGGAAGACCAAAGAAAAGATGGAAACAGCAGCAATTTGGAGCCGAAACAGGCTAGTAAATAAGCCTAAATCGTGATGTAGAAGAAGAAGAAGAATTAGAAACATAAGTTCTCGTATACACGGCGATTCACAAACAGCCCTTAAAAGCAATTAATGATAAATATAACAATATAGCTTTCGAGATTAGGGAATAGATGAAGCAAAGTTGAAACATATTTGTCTATCACGGGTACGTGGGCAGTGCGGGATATCAGGTAACGAACACGCGGATATTTTAGTCAAGTCTACAGCAGATTATAATTCACAGTAAGCATATGATGTCTTCTGAAGTCGCAAATAAAGAAATATTAAATACAAGATGGAACAACATGTGGCTCAATGGTACCATAGGTACATTAACACGTCAACTGTTCTTTCCAAGTAACAGAGAAGTGTTGTTCGATTTTTGTGGGCCAAAGGGCATAAACCCAGTGAAATTCACAGGGACATGCGTGGCGTGTATGGGGATGATTGTATGGACCGTAGCAATGTCTCCAGGTGGTGCACATTCTTCCAAGAGGGACGCGCGTACCTTAGTGATTCGCCACGCTCCGGCCGGCCGACAACAGGAGCAATCCCGCAGAATGTCAGAGGCATTGAGGCGGCAATTCTGAACGACCGGCGTGTGCAACTGCGAGCCTTATCGCAGAAGTTCAACATTTCCTAGGGCATATTGAAACTGGTAACACGATGGGAAAAATATGTTGAGAAAGTTGGTGACTATGTCGAAAAGTAGGTAAAAGATGTAAGTTCATTTGTGTTTTTTCCCCTTTTTTTTACTATTATACTTTTTAAAAAAAAATATTGTGCGTTACTTTCCGATCCGATCCGTCCCTCACAGGTGGACGACTGTAGCATGCGCGCCATCTTTATTGCATAGTTCAAGCTTATCTCGCAAAAGGTGCACCTGAGAAAAAAATACCATCTGTAGTGAAAACTTCAAACTATATCTCTGTGAAATTTCAACATTCTAGCTGCAATACCAAGGCAGAAAAAAATTATTGTGCGTTACTTTCCGATCCGCCTCGTATCTGTGACAGAATAAAATGCAAACACGTTGTTCCAAATTTTATACTAACACAATTCCTCACTGGACCCGGTGAATTTGGCCAATACATCCGGAGATTCAATATCAGAGTAGATGCAAGTTGTAATTGTGGCATTAGCAACCAAAGCGTTGAACATATTATATTTGATTACCCTTTCTTCAGGAACGAAATCCTGATATTCTCATGACTTCTAAATAACACCACCTATTTCAGTGAACCACCCATTACAGAAGTGCTTGACTGAACAGACCTAGAGACTTTATATTGTTTTGTAAAAACAGTCCATAAAAACTTTAATTTTAGATGAAATTATACAGGGCGGGTTACCGAAACGAGTGCAGATTTTTCGTGTGGTGGTAAATTTTTAAGAATTTTAGGGTTAATAAATTCTATCTTCAAGCCACAGTTAGTCCAAAAGCATTCAAGACTGAAAGTGTATAAAACACTGGCTCTTCCAACTCTTTTGTATGGTAGCGAAGTATGGACGTTGAAACAGAAGGATATACAGAGACTTAGATCTGCTAAAATGAGATATCTTCGGAGGACTGCAGGATACACACTACTAGATCACAAAAAAAAATGAAGACATCTTAGAAGAATTATACATGGAATCTTTAGAAAACAAAATTTCTGATTATAAGTCAAGATGGATGCAACATGTTCATCGAATGGAAGATCACAGAATACCCAAACAAATGTTAAGATATCAACCTGCAGGAAGAAGAAGACCAGGACGTCCACTCAAAAGACTTCTGGATGGTGTTTCTCTTGAGGCCGAAACAGGTCAACAAATGGCCTAAATTCGTGAATGTACTATGATGATGATGATGGTAGGGAACATCCATACAAGTATTTTAAAACAATGAACCTTGGGTCGGAAATGCATTGTTGTGGGTCTACAGAATAAAACAGCATTTAAAATTGTTGAACACATTGTTGTGTATTTATTAATTCTAAGAAAAATTGAAGGTATTACATTTATTTTTCACTAATTGCTGGAAATATCGACCATTGACCTGGATGCACAGCTCCAGAGCTTGTAGCAAGGATCGTGGCAGCGGCTGCGGATATCAGGGAGCATCCGGATATTCTTCTTAGGGAGTTCATCAGTCCAAGGTGAGACGCGCGGAGATGTGCAATTTCCAACAATTACTGCAAAACAACATGTAATGCCTTCCATTTTTCTTAGAATTAATAAATAAACAACAATGTGTTCAACAATTTTAAATGCTGTTTTATTTTGTAGACTCACAACAATGCATTTCCGACCCAAGGTTCATTGTGTTAAAATATTTGTATGGATGTTTCCTACCACCACACCAAAAATCTGTACTTACTTCGATAACATCCTGTATAATGACACAACTTTGTAGTAAACTATAACCCTAATGTACCTTAGGTGAAATAGGGTTTATAAATTGCGGATATTAAGTAATAATAAATATCACTAAATCAATACTGTGTTTCCAAAGTTATCTTAAGTGGCTGGATCTCGTTCCCAATACCCAGGGGGAAGAATTCTAGAACAATCTAGTCAAACGTTACACTACCAATATATACTTCTTAATATATATATATATATATATATATATTTTCTAAGTAGACCAAACTTTTATCCATTCTTACGTTATGCACGTAATTGGTGCACGATACCCTCCTCAGATATCAATGGTAGGTCTACATCTAAAACATTTTAGTGTGAATACATATGGGTGCGAGCGATCCAAAAATATGCCAAACGACTTTTCTTTTTCTTAAAAATGTACATTTCGTAAAGTATTATTATTTTGAATTTATTTTTGGATAATCCATCAGTCGTTAGTGTATTATTTTTCGTCACTACGGGGCATAGACCTGAAAAAAAAACAGATCACCACCAATACGCGCACACACGCACACACACACGCACCATATTAGTATGTATACATTTATTCATATGACATGAAAAGAAAAACAAACGCTTTAACTGGGTTTAGAACCCAAGACCTATAACTGTATACGTTAGTAAGATACCAATTGTATCACTCAGGCTCCCAGTGCAAGCATTGATTTTTCTTTCCTTATATACAATTCTCTATCTTAAAAGGCAGCGGGACAACGCTCGCTGTCCCATAACATAGAATTTCCAACCCCGCCAGGTTTCGAATTCTGATCCATTATTCAGAGAGCAGGGATACTAAACTTAGCGCGACGGAAAAATATGACATTGTACTTGTTATTTTCCATTCCGGATTGTGGTAACAGAGCTTTAAAAACACCAGGAGTGTTAAAGTAGAAGTTTATGATCCGCGCATGTACATTGTAAAAATGTAATGCACATATATATGCATCTTTACAGTCTGAAGTGAGACAACAGCATTCTATGTAATGTAATTTTACTCGACCTGCATGAAATGTCGTTGCTGTTCGCAGTTGCATAGCTGGTAATCAGCTTTTTTTTCAGATTTTTACAGGTATCGACGAAAAATTAGTCGAATAGATTGACCTGTATAGAGGCCTCCTAGGTATGTAATTGTATACTAGAATGATAAACAGACATATATTAGGAAAATGTAATGATTTAGAATATTGGAGACGTCAGTTATTACCGGAAAGATTTCTAAATTCAAATCGGGAAAGATTGGCATGCTACGAGTTATTGGTAAATCCAGAAAATTGGATAAACCTCGGTAAATTTCTGGACAAAACGCGGAAAATAAGGACAACACTCATTCATCAATAAATATGTTATCAAAATGCAATAACATTAATTATTAACAATTATATACAAATTAATTAGTGTATAATGCTATTGTGCTATTATTTAATTGTAATATTATTGTGTTTTCTTTATGTAATTGTAATGTTAATGTTTTTTTTGTGTATAATGCTATTGTGTTATTATCTAATTGTAATATTATTGTGTTTCCTTTATGTAATTGTAATGTTAATGTTTTTTTTGTGTATAATGCTATTGTGTTATTATCTAATTGTAATATTATTGTGTTTCCTTTATGTAATTGTAATTTTAATGTTTTTTTTGTGTATAATGCTATTGTGTTATTATCTAATTGTAATATTATTGTGTTTCCTTTATGTAATTGCAATGTTAATGTTTTTTAGTGTATAATGCTATTGTGTTATTATTTAATTGTAATATTATTGTGTTTTCTTCATGTAAGTGTAATGTTATTGATTTTTTTTTGTTTATTTTTCTTTACACTAGTACCAATTATTACTTTATTGTAACGGACTGTCAACAGCACGTACGGCTTACTGCCCGTGCGACCCATATTTGTAAATAATATTGTAAATATCTTACTTTTTTGTCAAATAAAGTCCTACTACTACTACTAGAATGATAAGCTAAGCAATGAATCTCTAAATATATAATTTGTGTTCTTATAAATACTACATTAAAACTCCTTGCGCAACAGGCCTACAAGGCCCTTAGCCTACCAGCCGGCTGCTGGCCTCACATCCACATGTGTCAATCACAGAGGTAGATGATAATCAGCCAGTGTAGGGGTGACATGTGGTCAGCATGTCGAGTCCCCCAGCCGTCATAGCTGGTTTTCTCAACCTGGAGCCGCTATTTATTGTAGCTACCCAATTGCCTCACGATGCTGGGTGGGCACCGGTCCCATACTGGCCGAAATACCATGAGAAAATTTCTTCCCCCATGGAGACTCGAACCAGCGCAAGTCCCGTAGCTCTGCGCCAAGGCTTCCTGCCTTAACCACACGGCTACGGCGCGGGACAAAAAATACCGTACTATATTAACGATATGTAAATAAGAATAGTAGGCCTACAGATATGCGGTTAATGTAATACCAAGGAGAATTTTGTGAACTAATTCAATGCAAGACGGGAATATGAGCGTTTTTTAAGGTAGTTTCCTGCGTAAGAACAAGCAACGGTGCTCGAATTTACCTTCTGCATAGAGCCCTAGACATGCTGTGTTATGTCATCATAACTCGAAGATAAAAATTGTTTTCTGATAGATGATACTAGATTAAAGTTTTATAAAACATTGGCAGTTCCTGCATCACTTTATGGGAGTGAAACTTGTGAAATAACCAAAAAAATTCAAAGTAGAATACGAAGCGTAGAATGAACTTTCTTAGAAGAACAAAAGACTGCATAAGAATGGATCGGATAAACAATGAAGATATAAGAACAGAGTTAAATATATCAATTGAATTATAAAATCAAAGAATATAGAGAAAAATAGTTTAGACATGTAGAAAGAATGGACGTAACAAGAGTACCAAAAGCAGCATTTAACTACAAGCCAAGAGGTTCAAGACATGTAGGAAGGCCAGTGAAATATGGACAGAACAACTGTGAGGCGGAATAGGCATTTTGCCTAGCCCGTGAAGTGAAGAAGAAGAAGTTTTCTGATAGCATTAAGAAGGGAAATTCCATCTCACATTATTTAACTTACTCATTAGCAGATTCATGACCACGCGGATATAAGCTCTCACTATATTCTTATCCCAAGCGAATACTTTCCAATCCGCGGAAAAGTTTACTGTAGTGAAACCCATGCTTGCGTTTCTTGATAGTTATTTCTTCGCAGTGAAAAATCGTCACCCTTTTAGTCCGGCTTATCGCCTTTGATCTACCAGGCATGGGTGACCCTTATGCCACCACGAATAATGTAATAATACCTGCAACGAAAAAAATAAATATCATCATCATCATCCGGTATCATGGCAGCTGCCGCCGTCTTCCGGAAACCAAACGCCATTCCTCTCTGTCTATCCATTGATCTTCCTTCATTCCTCTGATATTCATAGCCGCTTGTACCCCTTCTATCCAAGTTTTCTTCGGTCTTCCTCTTATCCTCCTTTCCATTGGGATCCATTCCATAATAATTATAGGCAATCTTTGCTTTGCCATTCTTTTGACATGGCCATACCACTGTAAACTTTTCTTTTCTATAATGTCTATGATGTCCGTCTCCTGTTGTACACCCATAATTTCCCTTATTTCTTTATTTCGTATTCTCTCCATTCTAGATTTTCCAGCTGATCTTAAAACATCCATTTCCGTATTTAAAATTATTTTTATTTCCCTGGTAGGAATTTGCCAGACTCCAGCACCATATGTTAAAATGCTCTCAATTATGGTTTAATATATTTGCAATTTTCTATTTTTTGTAATATTCTTGCTCCACCAAACAGAGTTTGAAGTGTATTCACGTAGACCTTCACGGCCGGAGTTGCTATGATGATCTTGAAGAAGATTTTCGGGCTGTAGGCCGTGGTCGTGAGGCTTGTATTTCCTCAAGACAACCCTTGAGGATGCCAGACACAGTCTCTGGCGAAACGTCGGGGAACTACAAGCCTCACGACCACGGCCTACAGCCCGAAAATCTTCTTCAAGATCGTCATAGAGTTTCAAGTATGTATTGTTTGTTTTGTTTGTGCGATTCTGTTTTTAATTTCCAGTGTATTATCGTCTGAATGGTCCAATTTTGTTCCTAAATAAGTGCATTCAATACTAGGTTTCAGTTATTCTCCATTGTTGAAATTTATTTGTTCCATTTCTTCTCCTATACACAAATATTTAGTTTTCTCTGTATTTATATAAAGTTCCCATTTTCATATTCTTCTTTTAGTTTTTTTGCCATAATAATAATAAATCGAATCGGTTACTTGTAATGATCATATTTGCACATTTTCAATTTTTTCAGAAAGAAAAGAAATCTGAGTGATATAGAAGCTATAACATAAACGCATTGTTATTCTAGAATTACGTCCACGTTATGATATACATAGGGGATTTGGGTAAATATATTTTCACATCAAATACGCAGCTCTCTATAGGAAATTCATTTTTGCAACAAAAAAAATATATATGGCCCCTCCCCGAAGAGCCGTGATGGCGTCGTGAGGGCCTTAGTACCCAATGAGCTAGACTACCTTAATGGCGAAGATTGACTAAGGTTAATTCTGCTCGTGGGTAAGAGGTGATGGGAACTAAGAATAGCTCACACCGAGGCAATTGCGTCTGTACCCATATTGGGCGGTCACATCTTCAAGTCTTCAACGGTCAACAAGGCGCAATTAATAAGCAGAGCTAAACTTGCAAGGCTTGAAGAGCGGAAGAAGCAGCCTTCTCTTGGGGATACCCAGAGGAGCTTGTTTGGACGCTCAAAGGAAGCAGCCCTTCCTCTATCCTTGTCCTGCGATGCGCTCGTAACGTGTCCAGCAGACGTCATCTTACTGAAAAGCTTCATAGAAATCAGCCTTCTTCTTCTTCACGGTTTAGGCTTATTTGCTAGCCTGTTCCGGCTCCAAATTGCTGCTATTCCATCTTTTCTGTGGCCTTCCCAAGCTTCTTCTTCCTCGTGGTGAATAGTTGCATGCTGCTTTTGGTATTCTATTCTCAGTCATCCTTCATAAGTGTCCTTTCCAGTTTGTTCTGTATTTCACTGTTGTGTTTAATTCCTCTGTTTTTAGTTTTTGTCTTATTTCTGTGATTTTTTGTCTGTTCTTTGATATCCTGCTATTGGTCTGAGGAATCTCATTTCAGCAGCATGTATTCTGGCAGATTGTTGTGTTGTCACTGTCCATGTTTCGGATCCATAAGTAATAATAGCCACTGCCATTGCCTTGTATAATTTCATTATAGAGTCTTTCCTGGCTTTATTTTTCAAAGTTCTTTTTAGTGTTCCTGTTATATAATTGAACTCATTTGGTTTGTTATTTATATCCGTTTCAGTTGGGTATGATATTTCGCAACCTAGGAAGTTATATCTTATCAGCTTGTTTTATTGGTTTATTTTCTGATATTATCTTTGTCCGAACTGGTTGAGCTCCTTTGAAAGCCAATGTTTTTTTTTTTCTGATGATATTTCCATATTATATATTTTTTTTTTTTTTCATATTTAATTTAGTTTATATAGCATTCTTTGTAGTTCGTCCTCTGTTTTTACCACATCTAGAAAACGTTGGGCTGATGCATTATGAAGTCGGAACGGACAGTCGCCTAATTCTTGGAGTGACGATGATGATGATGATGGACATATGGCTTTTCAAATAACTGTAACAATTGTACTATTTGATGTGATGTGATCTGTATGTAAATGCAAATTACGGTGTTTTGATGTCGGTTTCATTTTGAATGAATACCAAGATAATTTAACCCATGACGTAACAAATATATAGGCGAATAAAAAAGTTCATCCAATTATGCTCTAAAATGACAAATTGTGGTAGACGAGTGAACGAAAACGTAAACAAATAATTTAATTTAGTTGAGATGGAACAAACGAAATGTTGTAGTCCCTATTATATAATCCAATCATAGCGTTATCGCGAGAGACTTCTGTGAGGAGGTAGTTAATTTAAATGCATGAATCATGAAAAATAAACCCAAACAGATGCATAGCTTAGTATTTTAATTAATTTCTTTTACACACGTTATTTTCTGTAATATACACCGTGTTCAATGCATGCTATTATGCATTGCACAGACTCTTGATGTCCCAACTCCTTTCAAAAAAACGTTAAACTGAAAATATATAAAACTATTATTCTACCAGTTGTATTATATGGGTGCGAAACATGGACTCTTACTTTAAGAGAGGAAAGGAGATTACAAGTATTTGAGAATAAAGTACTTAGGAAAATTTTTGGACCAAAGAGAGATGAACAGACAGGTGAATGGAGAAGACTACATAACAATGAACTACATGGTCTTTATAGGAAGCCAGATATAATAAGAACAGTTAAGTCTCGTAGACTGCGTTGGGCAGGACATGTTGCACGTATGAGAAATGAAAGACTTACATGGAAGCTTCTTGTAGGAAAGCCAGAGGGAAAACGCCCAGTTGGTAGACCAAGAATGAGGTGGGAGAATAACATTAACTATGATTTGAGGGAAGTAGATTATACAGGGAATGATTGGAAAGCATTAGCTCAGGATAGGGATGTATGGAGAGCTTACCCCGCGCGGCCATGGACCTACGGGTTTGAGAGTGCCAGTGAGTAAGTAAATAATACACCGTGTTCATAGAAACACCGCCCTGTTATAAACAGGTATAGCGTCGCTGTCAGTTGTTGGATTTACATGAATCTGGTGTCATTAGAAAGAGAAACTCAAACAGTTTATACCTACCTCAAAGATTTCTTATTGTGTAGAACGTAGGATCTTCGAAACATTGTATTTCGGAATTTTTAATTCTTGACTAGCCTTTCGCACACATTTTCGAGGATTACATGCAAATGCCTCTCGCATATTTTCCCCAATTTCCACATTGACAGTCCGTTTCCCTGAATGGGTTTTCCCCTTATCACATATGCATCTATCCTCAACACACCGTGCGTCATGTTGGAAATTCCGTTTGAAAGCACACTGAACACTTTACACTCCGTGTTCCAAAACACACCAACTACGTTCTCTACGTTCCTGTGGGTTTGCCATAACACCGTTGATTCAGTAGCAGTAATTAAGAAAATGTATGAGAAAACAAAAATAAAAATAAATCAAAGAGAACCAATACATATAACAGGAGGAGTTAGACAAGTTTGTCCACTATCAACCACTCTTTTTAACATTTATTTCGATATGATCAGATCATGGAAGCAAATGACGACTGGAGGAATCTTAGGAAATAGAGTAATAAAAACAGTAGCCTTTGCAGATGACCATACTTTAATAGCAAAAACAGAGGACGAACTACAAAGAATGATATATAAACTAAATTAATTATAAAAAAATACAACATGGAAATATCCTCACAAAAATAAAAAACAATGCCTTCACGGGCCCTCATCCAGTTCGGACAAAGATAATATTAGAAAATAAACCAATAGAACAAGTAGTAAGATATAACTTCCTAGGTTGCGAAATATCATACACAGCGGAAACAGATATAAATAACAAACTAAATAAGTTCAATTATAGGACAGGAACACTAAAAAGAACTTTGAAAAATAAAGCCAGGAAAAACTCTATAATGAAATTATACAAGACAATGGCAGTACCTATTATTACTTATGGATCCAAAACATGGACAGTGACAAGACAACAATCAGCCAGAATACAAGCTGCTGAAATGAGATTCTTCAGACCAATAGCAGGATATCAAAGAACAGACAAAAAACACAACACACAAATAAGACAACAACTAAAAGTAGAGTAAACTCAACAAGAGAGAAATACAGAACAAACTGAAAAGAACACTTGGCAAGGATGACTGAGATTAGAATGCCAAAAGCAGCATACAACTATTCACCACGAGGAAGAAGAAGTTTGGGAAGACCAAGGAAAATATGGAAAGAGCAGAAATTTGGAGCCGGAACAGGCTAGTAAATAAGCCTACACCGTGAAGAAGAAGAAGAAGAAGAAGAAGGAGAAGGGCCGTTAATTCACAAAAACTTGACAATTGTAACGTTCACACCATTTAAACAAAGAACAATGGCAACCGAAATCCAACAAACAGCGTCTGTTTACACCTTTTATTTTCTTTGTTCTTGTGCTGCCATCTTTTGCGGGTCAACAATACCAATTGCACAACTCCTGGAATGATCTGAGTTTCTCTTTCTAATGACACCAGTTCCCAGTTAAATCCAACAAACTGACAGCGACGCTATAACTGTTTATAACCGGGAAATGTTTCTGTGTACATCCTGCATAGTGTCTTGGAAACGCTATCCATATGCCATGACACTAATATACAAGGTTGTTTAATGTACGACGATCTTTGAATTTCATTTAAAGGCAATGATTGTAATTTTGGTATAATATGTACCGGTAGTATTAAAAAAAATATCGCGTATAAAAGCTTAATATTAACAATGATGTTATAACGGGGATACATATTAAAAGACGTACTTGTTATGGTACTCAAAAATTGTCCACCATTCCCACTTGTTTACTCCATTCTTGCACTTTCAGATTGTAATCAAGTTACAAATATATCAACGCCTTTGGTATATTACAACATTACCTTGGCAGACACACTAATTAATGAATACCTTTCACATTTCTGGAAAATAATATCTACATTTTGTACTGGGACAAAACATTACACATGAGAAAACTGTGTAACAATATGGTCCTGTTTTCATTTAGATTTCGAATTATTAAATGCGAAAGTTCTGAAGAAAACCTCAATATTTATTGAATATATTGTCCAAATTAAAACAAGATATGTTATATTTATTTACTAAATATGAAGGAAGTTTTTATGCTATATTTATAATTAAATACAACTCCGCCATGGCTGGTCCAAAGCCCGGATGAGAAATGAGGAGGGGAAGGAGTAACAACCTCGTTAAAAAACCGGGGTTCAGTTGCCTCCGACTGATAGTACTCACTAAGGGCCCCTAGCCAGGGTTACGGTGAAGACCTCAACGGCAGAGTCGGCGCAGAAGGAGTCCTTCAACACGGCGCATCTGGCGGAAGAGGTAACCCTATCTCTAAGGGAAATAGAGAAACGCTACCTTGCGGTGAAGAGGGATCTTCAAAAGCTATGGGAAGAAAACCCAGACAGAAATTTTCCTGGTCCTCCACGTTGGGGGTTTATGCTGTGGCCCAGCTCCCCACACATTAAAAAAAAACATAAAATGCTAAAAGACCAAATCAGGGAAGGAAAACATGAAGACATTAATGAAAACTAGAGGGCTAAGCATTGAAGATGCCCAAGATAGTAGGCTTTGGAGGTTTGGCACGGGAAGACGGCAGCAGCTATAATAACCCGAGGATAGATAGGTAAATAAATACACACATCTTGTAACAAATTAATTTAACATTCATGATTTTACGATTTTTGTGTAATGGGTTTTATCTCCTCACTCAATATTATAATCGTATATGTAGTTTGTAAAAAAATTGTGAGTAGACTGAAATTAAAATTTAATTTTTGGTTAATTCACGATGTATGTTTTCGTTGCATATTTAAGGTGAATGTTATAATTCTTGAACTTCTTATGTCAGAATCGTAACACGTTGATCATCTTGTATCCATTAGAACACCGATGTTTGCGCGATGGTTCTCTCTCGTAAATTATTAATTCTTTATTCTGCATAAAAATATTGTTCTTTCTTCAGCTTTTAAAAAATATATAGGCATTTGTTAACAATACTCACAGTCTATACTTACTTACTCACTGGCACTATCGAACCCATAGGTTCATGGCCGCGCGGACATAAGCTCTCCATACTCACAGTCTATACCAGACGTAATCACCCCCGTTTCACTAGGGAGCGAGCTCGAGTTTTTCTACTATCGTAAGCGAGAGGCTTCAGCAGGGGGAGCAACAGACAGGGACGTGAAAACAGCTGCGCGGCGGTTCCTAGAACTGCACAGAAGTAACCGTGCCATTCGAACTGATTTTAATGTATTACAATTTTCAATATTATTATTATTATTATCATCATCATCATCATCATCATCAGGTTTATTATTATATCCATCCATAGTAATTCTGCCCGAAGGCAGGTCCTTCATGCTATGCTTGCAGCTTTACTAGGGAATTGTAGGTGTGGTAGCTTCCTGTTGCTTTCCACACCGGTGAAGGATGATGATGATGATGATGATGATGGCCACATGATTTCGGGGACCGTTTGGGCCTTTAAGTTTTCCTGACATTTGTCTTACAGGTGAGGAAAAACCCCGATAAAAACCTCACCCAGAAAAACTGCCCCGACCGGGGATCGAACCCGGGCCCGCTGCGTGACAAGGCAGCACGCTCTATCGAGACCACAGCGGTGGACTATTATTATATAATCTTGTAGTATTATAATTTAAGAAATTAATACATAGTCTATTACAGATCTATAAACACATTTTTATCCTACAATAAAATTAATAACTAATTAACTCACTGGCGCTATCGAACCACGAATTGTATATCCGCACGGATATAACCTCTCCATACATATATGTCCACCGCTGTGGTCTCGAAGTAGCATGCTGTCTTGTCATGCAGCGGGCCCGGGTTCGATCCCCGGTCGGGGCAGTTTTTCTGCGTTTTTATCGGGGTTTTTCCTCACTTGTAAGACAAATGTCAGGAAAACGTTAAGGTCCAAACGGTCCCCGAAATCATATGGCCATCATCATCATCATCCTTATTATCATCATCATCCTTCACCGGCGTGAAAAGCAACGGGAAGCTACCACACCTACAAATCCCTAGTAAAGCTGCAAAGCATAGCATGAAAACGCTATGATTGCAGTGAAAGACCTGCCCTCGGGCAGAATTACTATGGATGGATATATTTTGTAGCTTGGTACCAGAGATTTGTTATATAACACAGGCCTCGGAATTTATTTTTTTTTTCTGCGGCACAGGGTTTAACAGATCTCTAAACCTAATTTGGTGTGCTTAATTCAAATATGTTATAGTTTTTCCGTATTACGAAAGGACTTTTTGCCATGTTGAAATTACGTATTTATTAATTTTGCATTATATGTAACAGTAATAATCCTTAAAATTGCCGTAAAACTATATGACTTGACATAATATTAATTGTGCAGTTAAAACAGTTTAAAATAAATAAGAAAACAGAATTATACCCTAGGAACTCTATTTTCTCCTCCGCTTAGCAAGAAATGAATGACAAGTTGATTTACAATTCTGTGGCACCATGCATAAAACCCATAACCCTCAAATTAAAAAAAAGAGTTAATATTATTAATGTAATATTGGAGCTGTCATTTATCATCCCTCAAATTTTGATTGCTGTACAATTAATTAATCAGAAGATCCAGAGATGGACAACACATTGGAGGTTCACTTCAGATAAGAAACCTCCATGAATGAATCTTCATTTTCTCAGAACTACTTAAATGAGGGTTATTGGTTTCATGCATGGTGCCACAGAATTGTGCTCCTGCCGATGATTTTCTCTTACCAAACACTAAAGATAGTCGGCAATCTTGGAGACATCCCATCGTCCCTGGTACCTCGTTTCCACAACTTTTATATATTTATGATGGAATATCTCACCATGTTCTTTACTTAGTGCTCGTAAATTCTCTGGTAAATGTTGAAGATGAGAGTGAAGGAAGTGTAACTTCAAACTCATATTACATCCCAGTGCCCTGAACTTTTCGAGCATGGTTTTTACAATTTTCTCATATTTATCATCTTTAACGTTACCCAGAAACTTCTCGATGACGTCCTTGTAATTCCATGTTATGTCAGACATCCAGTGTTTAAAAATAACATTTCTAATAAGTTTGCGAATCTGTGGCCATCAAAAAGTATTCCTCCACTTTTGCTTCTGAGAGTAACAGAATTGTTTAGGAATCTATTGGTATACATAAATTGACATGCATATATAAATGTCAGAAGTAATGTAAGAGCACAGTTTCTAATTATGAATTAATGGTGCCAAATGTAATCAAAATGCCTTTTGATTTTCGGTTACGAATGTGGAATTTCCGCTTTTCTCACAAAAAACATATTTTTTGTACATAAGTTTATTGGTGCCTTATTTTACAATGTTAATTTCGAAATGATTATCACATATAAAATAGGAAATGTGAAATTAGTGAACTTTCTTTTTACTATTTTTTAATAATTACATAATATGCCCTTTAAATGTTTCCAATTATTCCATAATAATAAATTAGTTGTTGAAAAAACTGCACTTAAACTTGCGTGAAATATTTTCGAAGTCCTATAGAACAACAGTGCGCATGCGCCAGAGTTAATAAAGCCAGTAATAACCCACAATCGAACCACATATCGAATACCCTCCTCGCTTACTATCGATGTTGTACTGAAGTTAAAAAATCTTATGCTAGATAGCAGCACGTCGCTATGAAATTTAAATGACCAATCTTTGCAATAAATCCCCAAATCTATGTTAAAAAATATATTAATAATATTAAAATTACCAAACGTTTATTTCAAATGGGTGTATACCTACTGATCACTCCCTAACGCAGATTCAACCAGCGATAACCCAAAACAGCGATAGAAAAATTATAGAATAAGTAATATACTCTGTGGAGAAAATAGCAGTTAGCATCACAATATTGTCTAACAGTGTCATAATATTGTGATTTGCATATTTAAATAAATACTTGAAAATTGTTTAATAATGTTACAACAATTGTTTGAAATGTTTAAAATATTAAATAATGTTAGTAAATTCACACGAGGAGCTATAGTTTATAATAATAAACCGAAATATCAAGTGTAAGTAGAAGTGCAGTTGAGCCCAGTTGTTTAATTTACTTTCGTTTACTTTAATTTGTACTAAAACCGATGATAGGATCGAAAAATAAAGGAAATTAACTTGAATGTAGAGAAGTGTAGGCTGTAATGAAATATTTATTCACTAGGCCTAATTGAAGAATACATGTAAAGCATGTACACGATACTATAAAATAGTAGTTCTGGTGGTTGTACGGAGAAGGGTGATGGAATACTGGAGGATGAGGTTTCCGGACCGCAAATTTGTCGCTTCGCCAGATCCAGTTCCTGCAGCATGCCCTCATCCCTTTTCATCCCTATGTCCCAGCACATAATATAAGTCCATATTGCTTGGTATGCATTAGTGTGCCGACTGCATGGCTTACGAGAATCTATCCACTGGCTTAAGGTTTTAAAGCAGATCTCAAATTCCAGGACATCCACTTGGCAACGAGTATCCTCTTTGTAATTTGTACACGAGAACATCTTGTTTCTTTTCTAACTGCTCTCTATAAATGCTATTAATTTTCAACTAATTTTTATTTCAATACATATGATTTTATATTATATCCAATGTAAACTTTTACGAACATTTAAATTCAGGTTTTATTAACTAAGTGGAAATATATGTAATAATTTATAGCACAATAATAATAATAATAATAATAATAATAATAATAATAATAATGATAATAATAATAATAGTAATAATAATAATAATAATAATGTTTATTACTGTAGATTTAAGGCTATGCTGATGATGTAGAACTATTGGCCGATAGCGAGGAGATACTAAAAGACAACACGCACACACTATTGAGTAACACTAAGAAATTAGGACTAGAAGTAAATATCAATAAAACTAAATATATGGTCACACGTAGAAATTCATTATATAATGGAAATGGACAGCTAATGACAAATGAGGGAAATTCTGAGGAAGTGGCTCAATTCAAATACCTAGGAACAATAATGACAAATAGGAATGAGATGCACAAAGAAATTCAACATAGGCTCAATTCTGGAAATGCGTGCTATTATGCATTGCAGAGAATCTTGATGTCCCAACTCCTTTCAAAAAAAACGTTAAACTGAAAATATATAAAACTATTATTCTACCAGTTATATTATTTGGATGCGAAACGTGGACTCTTACTTTAAGGGAGGAAAGAATATTGCAAGTACTTGAGAATAAAGTACTTAGGAAATTTTTTGGGCCAAAGAGAGATGAACAGACACGTGAATGGAGAAGACTACATAACAATGAACTACATGGTCTTTATAGGAAGCCAGATACAATAAGAACAGTTAAATCTCGTAAACTGTGATGGGCAGGACATGTTGCACGTATGGAGAATGAACGACTTGCATGGAAGCTTCTTGTAGGAAAGCCAGAGGGAAAACGCCCAGTTGGTAGACCAAGAATGAGGTGGGAGAATAACATTAATTATGATTTGAGGGAAATAGATTATACAGGGAATGATCGGAAAGCATTAGCCTAGGATAGGGATGTATGGAGAGCTTATGGCCGTGTGGCCATGAACCTACGGGTTTGATAGTGCCAGTGAGTAAGTAAGTAAGGTTTAAGGCTATTACGCTTACTCTTACGATATGAGAGTACAATGTACAACTTACACATTTACAATTGTATATATACAAATTACAATACATTTAAGTCGGCTCCGTGGCGCAAGCGTTTAGACGCTCGCCTCTCACCTCTAGGGTCCTGAGATCGAGTCTCGGACACTAGATGTGGGTTTCGTGGTGGACGAAACGCAGCTTCGACAGGTTTTTCTCTGGGTTTTCTCGCGTTTTCCCCTGCCACAATTTCACTCCATCATTTCTCCATACTTATCTCATCCATTTTCGTTTAATTTCGTTCATCTGCCCCTGTGATGATGCGTCAAGCGTGGTCGGCCGCCACTCTTGTCATTCACAGACCTCTATATAAGGGGCTTCATCTCATCGCTCGACCCGACCCTGAGTTGAATACGAGTTCAGGATATTTCTTACTAGTAGAATAAATTAAAAAAATTGACAAATTAGATTGAGAATATGTATGCATATTCTTTATTTTTATACACTAAACATCCATCCATCCATCCATCCATAGTAATTCTGCCCGAGGGCAGGTCTTTCACTGCAATCATAGCACTTTCATGCTATGCCTGCAGCTTTACTAGGGAATTGTAGGTGTGGTAGCTTCCCGTTGCTTTCCACACCGGTGAAATATGATGGTGATGATGATGATGATGATAATGATAAGAATGATGATGATGGCCATATGATTTCGGGGACCGTTTGGCCTTAAAGTTTTCCTGACATTTGTACACTAAACATAGTAAAACAAAATTGATAATATTAACTGTATGGCAAATAGGCCCAATATTGATAATTTAATATGAATTAATACCCAGTTATATTAATGTGGTATAACTGCTGGGAACCCGACATGCTGACCACATGTCACCCCTATACTGTGTAGATGATCGTCTACTTCTGTGATTAACAAATGTGGATGTGAGGCCAGCAGATGGCTGGTAGGAAAAGGGCCTTCTAAGCCTGTCGCGCTTGGAGTTGGAGTTAAAGTACATTAACATATTACTGCTAATATACCTACCTGAATATTTTTTTTCCATCCTCATTAGCATGTAAGACTGAAATGCACCTGATGTTATATAATGTCCCACGTAACAAAACTTTTCATAAAACAAAAACACTCTGCCTTCGTTTTTTTATTCTATTTTAAGTGCAGAAATAATAAATTCCTCGTTCCTCACGAAGTGTTTACTATAGCTGTCAAGTTATTCGTGATGGAATATCATTGACTGCCTGCTTTGTTTTTCATTCTACTTGTAAACAGATATTCAATTGTCGCGAGGTTTTGTTTGCGCTCTAAAGAGCGCTAGTACTCCATCTCTGATTTAAAAGATCTACATTTGCAATATGTCCACCGCTGTGGACTCGAGGTAGCGTGCTGCCTTGTCACGCAGCGGGCCCGGTTCGATTTCCGGTCGGGGCACTTTTTCTGGGTGAGGTTTTTATCGGGTTTTTTCCTCACCTGTAAGACAAATGTCAAGAAAACTTTGAGGCCCAAACGGTCCCCGAAATCATATGGCCATCATCATCATCCTTATCATTATCATCATCCTTCATCGGTGTGGAAAGCAACGGGAAGCTACCACACCTACAATTCCCTAGTAAAGCTGCAAGCATAGCATGATGATGTTATGATTGCAGTGAAGGACCTGCCTTCGGGCAGAATTAGTATGGATGAATTTGCAATATTTTTATTTTACTCAAAACGATGCTATAAGCAAACTCTTTAAGTGTAGGTTATTTCATCATATTAAGATTTGGGTAAAATAATCGAGGTATATCACCATTTCAAAATTTTGCAGAATAATAATTTTAGGAGCGAGCTGGACGAGACGGTAGCGTTTGAGACTCTATTCGGAAATTTCCACGTTTATGTACCCGCTGTCGAATATCCCTAAATGTTTTCCTCAGTCGTAAAACCAAACTCTGAGTTGGAGTTTATCAGTGGTTTTTTTCGCTATCTTCATCATCTGGTCTTAATCACTTGTTACATTGCCATTAATATATTAATTCGCTAATCTTACAAGAGAGCGTATGACTACTGGCTACTGAATACAAAAAAGTGTTCCAAATCTTAGGTACTAAAGTGTCAATAAATAAGTATGAATTAAGAAAAAAAGGGAAATCTATATTATTAATTTTATTTGTAATTAAGATCCCAGTTTCTTTGCTTCTAAACCACGTAAATAGTCTATCAGTCAGTTTTGTTATATCACATTTTGTCTCTTTCATATGGAGTCTTTACATTCTTAACAAAAACGTTACTATCAGGTTTTTCTGTAAATTGCAATAGTATTTTAAAATATTGGATAGAATTGCACAATACAGAGATGAATGGATGGATAACATCAATAGGATGGATAACAATAGAATTCCGAAACAGATTCTTCATTACAAACCACTAGGACGAAGAAATGTTGGAAGACCCAGTAAATGATGGACAGACCAATTCTAGCATGAGATCGGAACAGACCTTAAGGTCTAATCCTTGATGCTGCTGATAATAATGATGATCTTAGAATATTATTAATTTTCGCCCCTAAAATACATTTTTATTTTGTACAGGTATTTATATAAGAGATAAGAACTAAACGGTAAAAATAACAAATTAGAGAAACATAGAAAATAAACTCTATGGTATTTAATTGAAATTAAATGAAATCCTCTACTAGTTGTAGATTAGATTAGATTTATTTAGCCTGGTGGCGTTAAGGCCATGTGGCCTTCTCTTCCACTCAGCAGGACAAACATATATTACATCAGAATATAACAGTATCAATTAACTCTAATATTAAATACTAAATAAAAATTTGATCAAAAAGATAATATCTATTATATTACGATCTATAATGCAACCAGTTAATATTAGTTAAAATTAAGACTAAAACTAATAATAAAATGTATACAAGCAAGACATATTAAATTGTCCCTGTCTAATGTACATAAAAAACAAAGAAAAATAATCAGATATAGAAACTAATTTTACGACTATACAATATTTAAAACAAAACAAATGAAAATATTTGTTATTCTTAAGTTGTAATGCCAGGTCAAGAGATGAGATGAATCCCCTATTATTAAAGGTAGGCTATGTGTTGCGTATGGAACCAACTGAGAAAGCCTGTTATGCCGTAAGGAACAAATGGAATGAAATTAAACTAATGAATGACATGAGTATGGAGAACTGGTGGAATTAAGTTTTTGGCAGATAAAAATAAGAGAAACCTCGATATAAACCTGTCTTAATTCCAGTGCACCCACCACGAATCTCACATGGACTGACCGAGATGGGAACTCAGTTCTCAGAGATGGAGGATGAGTGTCTAACCTCTAATGTCAAACAATCGCCTGCATAATTATGTTTGTTGTAGAGAATATACACGGCTATTCAGAAAGAAGGAACAGACTTCAAATATTTATATATTTATTTCTTCCAAACTACAAAAAATAGGAACACAATTCTAACGCTCCTGGAAAGAGAAAAGTTTGAATTTCTGATCACGGCCGCAATGGCGCTGTTTGTCATGTTGATTGTTAGAATTAAAACAGTGACACAATATCAATTCGACGTCGCAGATTTTCAAGAATACCAGGTACAGGGGGATAAAAACACGATCTTTTACGTAACCTCACAGATAAAAATCACACGGGGTTAGGTCGGGTGACCTGGGAGGCTACCGGTAATGAAGTTGATCTTCTGCTCCTCCTCTTCCAATCCAACGTGATATTGTGTCGCCATTTTAATACTTACTTAATACAGGCTTCCACTTTCCAGCAGTTTGCCTTTGATTCCTGCTTTCCAGAGATTCCTATCTTCCCATTGTCCATCTTCCATACCCCTCTTCAACATGGCATCATATATTCCCTCATACCGTGCTCTTCTACTTCTCCCTCTCTTCCTTCTGCCTGGTACCATTCAATCCAACACCTGTTTAGGCCACTGGTCTTCCGACATCCGTTGTACATGTCCATACCACTGTAGAGCTCTCTTTGTTATCCTATCGGAACAATTTCTTGTGCATCCATTTCTTGTCTGATATACGTATTTCGAATACTTCTCCGTAATCCATCCATTGCTGTCGCCAAGATTCTTTTCTGCATCCTTTCATTTATTGTCCAGCTTTTTGATCCATATGTAAGTATACTTTCTACTATTGTCTGTATAATCTCTTTTCTTGTTTTTCTGGTCAAATTTCTATTCCATAAAATACCATTCAGGGATCTAATCGCCTTCCTTGCACAATTTACTCTGTTAATAATAGAATTTTCACAAGTACCAGATTTATCTATTATAGATCCAAGATATTTAATTTCTTCAACACGTTTAATTATCGTATTATTTATTTGTAGGTCTTCTGAATTTACTCCGATTACAATTTTAATACAAAGGATAAACATGACAAGCAACAGCACCAATGCGGTCATGATCAAAACTTCAAACTTTTCTCTTTCCAGGAGCGTTGGAATTGTTTCTATTTTTTTTTGTAGTTTAAAAGAAATTAATGTTTGAAGTCTGTTCCTTCTTTCTGAATAGCCCTGTATTTAAATGTTTTATTTAATTCTTATTTATATACGCTTTAAAGTCTAAGATCATATCGTTTCAGGGATCTTTGGGTTATACAATAAGCTATTTTTGTGTTTGTCAAGGGTTTACATGAAACATTAATTTATTTTTAATGATATTGTGACAATTATAATTCAATTAATCTTCATAATGAAATTCCGACCCAACATTTGTTTCAAGGCTGAAGAAAACCTGAAAAAAATCGTGGATAGCTCGGCACCAGGATTTTAATCCGGGAATTCCTAACTGCATATCTCACACACTTAAATCTAAAATCTGGATTTTCGTAGGCCTATTTATTTTAAAAATCTATTTCAATATTTACATGATAAAAATCTTATTTACATAGTAAAATGCTTAGCTTTGATATATCATATGCAAGGACTATAAAAAATCTCATTGGTGAAAAAAGTGCTTCTATAGTAGATGTATTTTTCCACACATGTTGTAGAGATCAGAAATGTGGGGAGTTCTACAAGAACTGCTTCATAAATTCAACTCCAGCCACTTAGCTACAGCGCTTAGAGCGAATGGTTCGTGGCTAAAAGTTTGTGGATTTACTGATATGTAGGGACATAAACATTTCTAGCTACGTTTGAATGTAAATTTAACCAATGAATGTCCCGCTTGTCGAGAAATTCAACAGAAAATGCTTGCAAAACTGGAAATTAAACTAACAGTTGGAAGTCATATCTCAAATATTTACCATACAAAAATAAAAAGTACCTTCGAATCGTATTGCAGTAGACTTGTTTATTTTATTTATTTATTTTATCTGATGAAGTTAAGACCGTAAGGTCTTCTCTTCCACTTCACCAGGGTTAAATTATATGTACAATAAGAATTATGATATACATAAAACGTTTCCGTAATGGCAGGTTTCGAGGTTATATCTATTATTGTTTCCTTCATTTTTGCAGCGTTGTAATAATAATAGCTAATAATAATAATAATAATAATAATAATAATATGATATTAGTATTATTATTATAATCATTATTATCATTAATATCATTAATATTATCATTATTATCATTCTAATTCTAATTCTAATTCTGGATTGTAGTGCCAGTGAATGAAAGAATACTTACTTACTTACTTACTTACTCACTGGCATTATCGAACCCGTAGGTTCATGGCCGCGAGGACACAAGTTCTCATACATCCCTATCCTGAGCTAATGCTTTCCAATCATTCCCTGTATAATCTACTTCCCTCAAATCATAGTTAATGTTATTCTCCCACCACATTCTTGGTCTACCAACTGGGCGTTTTCCCTCTGGTTTTCCTACAAGAAGCTTCCATGCAAGTCTTTCATTCCCCATACGTGCAACATGTCCTGCCCATCGCAGTCTACGAGACTTAACTGTTCTTATTATATCTGGCTTTCTATAAAGACCATGTAGTTCATTGTTATGTAGGGGTCTCCATTCACCTGTCTGTTCATCTCTCATTGCTCCAAAAATTTTCCTAAGTACCTTTTTCTCGAATACTCGTAATCTCCTTTCCTCCCTTAAAGTAAGAGTCCATGTTTCGCACCCATATAATATAACTGGTAGAATAACAGTTTTATATATTTTCAGTTTAACGTTTTTTGAAAGGAGTTGGGACATCAAGAGTCTCTGCAATGCATAATAGCACTCATTTCCAGAATTGAGCCTATGTTTAATTTCTTTGTGCATCTCATTCCTATTTGTGATTATTGTTCCTAGGTATCATTATTATTATTATTATTATTATTATTATTATTATTATCATTATTACCATTATTATTATTATATTATTATTGTTATTATTATTATTATTATTATTATTATTATTATTATTATTATTATTATTATTATTATTATTATTATTATTAGTCCACCGCTGTGGCCTCGATGTAGTGTGCTGCCTTGTCACGCAGCGGGCGCAGGTTCGATCCCCGGTCGGGGCAGTTTTTCTGGGTGAGGTTTTTATCGGATTTTTTCTTCACCTGTAAGACAGATGTCAGGAAAACATTAAGTCCCAAACTGTCCCCGAAATCATATCATCATCATCCTTCACCGGCGTGGAAAGCAACGGGTGGCTACATCACCTACAATTCCCTATTAAAGTTGCAAAGCATAGCATGAAAATGCTATGATTGCAGTGAAAGACCTGTCCTCGGGCAGAATTACTATGGATGGATTATTATTATTATTATTATTATTATTATTATTATTATTATTATTATTATTATATGGGTCCAAAACCTGGACAGTAAGTAGAAAACAAGCCAACAAGCTGTTAGCAGTAGAAATGGATTTTTGGAGGCGATCGACAAGAATTTCAAGAAGGGATAAGGTCAGAAACAGCACAATAAGGGAAATTATGCAAGTTGAAAAAACATATTAGAAAAAAAAAAGAAGAAAAACGTTTGAAATGGTATGGACACCCCATAAGAATGGAAGGACAGAGAATACCAAAGAAGATCCGTAATTGGAAAGCTAATGGAAGAAGTGGAAGAGGTAGGCCTAGAGAACGATGAGCGGATGGAGTGAAGAGAAGTATGGAAGCTAGAGATTTGAGGGAAGACGATGCTTTAGAGTGGAACCTCTGGCGACCTTTCACTTTGGGTTGAAGGAGTAACACTGTATTGTGGAATATTCATAAATTTAAAAACTATTTTTATTATTATTTTATCATCATCATCATCATCATCATCATCATCATCATCATCATCATCATCATCATCATCATGAACAAGTTCGTTTTATGCATATGTGTAAGATCGGGAATTTGTCACAATATTTCCACAATAAATTAATATTTACCGCGAATGCCTGATTTATAGGTAACAACGTTAGGAATACATTTCATTTTGCTACAACTAGACCTACACGTTGTGTAACTTTTAAGCCGTAACTAGAGAATTTTAGGTTTTAACCGTCAAGGATTAAGTTAATTTGAGGTTATTAAATCTTTTGCTTGGAATTAAATTGTCTACTGTATACATATTTAGAAGTAAGTTGTTCACCCAACTCAGATCGTTCTGGAAAGGGTTCGGGAGTCGAAAAAGGTTGGGAACCGCTGGCTTAGGCGATAAGACATCTAACTATGGAGCAAATGGCCCACATTCGATATCTAGCGGCGAAAGATTCGAAAATCTTCTCGGTTTCCTGCTTATATTGGATCTTCAATTCACTGGATCTATTTTACTTTATTTTTGGAGGAAAACCAGCAAAAACTAACACTTTTTTAGTGTCGATTGATTGGTTTATTAATTGATAATGTGGCAATTTTCATTCATTTCCTTCATGGACCTTCATAGACTCCTAAACAATGATCCATATAGGTTTTGACATTTAGTATTTATTAACTTACTAAATCTTGCTTATTGTCCTCCGTTTCTATTTATAACACTAAATAACTATCAACACAAACTAAACCTTTCGTAAAGTTTCCAATATTTTACACGCGAGATAAAATGTTTTGAGTTTAAATAAATTTCATGTCACCGCGATTGAAATGTACATTTTATTGTAACAATAGTTTTCAATGATGCTTTAAAGAAGATTGAGGCAATTTAGATTGCCGTGTGTTTATTGTTTGGTTGGGGGACATATAGAGTATTTATGTACCACAAACAGATGGAAATATAAAGCAAATGGTTATAGGTTACCATTAAAATCGATGAAATTCAATAGACTAGAGGCGAGGCAAAACCACAATAACACTACCGACCAGAAACTGGAAAACGTTCACAAAGAGAGTTTACAGAAGACGAGCTCATAGTAGTCAAACCTACTTCTATCATTGTGTATGTAATGAATACGCTTAATAAAAACATCATTCTGCAAATATACTGGAAGCGTTTTGTTTTTAATATTAGAATATCATAAAGAATTTCGGCAAAATTAATTCAACATTTAAATGTTAATGAATGTATTATTTAGGTTCACAGACGTAAAGAATAAATATTTATAATGCATTTTATTCTTTAAAATTTTGTTTTGTTTTTAGTTATAGTCTTATATATGTCAAATGTTCGATGAACTATTACCGCGGCTAATGTATTTTATAGCAACCCGGGGTTCTACCTATTAAGGAGGATCAAAATGGATCACTCACCGCCAACACTTAAGTGATGGCCGCAGAGCTTTCCATCTATCTATCTATCTGTCTATCAGCCTATCTGTCATATACCATCTTCACTTCTCGCAACTGGAATTGTCTACCACAAGAAATAAGGGGCTGCCGGACATTGGCATCTTTTAAAAGAAATCTAAATTTATATTTGCTCTAACCTCGACTTCATTATTACCCAGTGTAAGGTGTTTCTCGTATAATTTATCATATTTATTTTATTATTATTATCGTATCATTATTGTTATTACCCTATAAAATGTTGTTTGTACATGAAATTTACTGTGCTACATTTATTGTATATTTAACTTTATAATTAGTATAGTGTATATCTATATTTGTCAAATATTTATTTGTATTTGTGCTGGTTGAGTGGAAGAGAAGGCCTTATGGCCTTAACTCTGCCAGAATAAATAAAGTATTATTATTATTATTATTATTATTATCTGTCTATCTGTCTGTCTGTCTATCTGTCTGCCTGTCTATCTGTCTGCCTGTCTATCTGTCTACCTGTCTTTCTGTCTACCTGTCTACCTGTCTATTATCCTTAATGATAAAAAATCCGCAACAGCTCAGTAGTAAAAAATCTAGGTATCTACACGGACTATACCCTGTCCACTCTTATCTGAAAAGTTGGACATTTTCATTTTCGGCCACATATTGACTCCAGGAGTCTCTTCATGGTCCAATATTAGCCGGCGATGAAAACAAGCTAACCCAGTAAATCTTAAAGATAAAATACTCATTATTGATCCTAACTGGCAGCTAATGTGACTCCATTTACAGTTGTGCCTCTTTTTCAAAATACAAATCTGATTACGGTAAGCGCTCACCATGCTCAGGATACACAGCCCTAAGATTTTCAGGGAATAAGAACAGGTGGGAGTCCAAGAAGTGGATTTTTTAATACACGTCACATCCCATTGCTTTATATGAATTCATAAGATCTCTCACTACTCCACTTTGTTCTTATTTATAAACAGGTTTGCAATGTAATAAAACATCTTCCTGTGCCCAAAGCGTTTTAAATATCTATCTTCTATCTCCATTCTTCTTAATCTTCCCATTCCAATTCTTCAAGACCTCTTCTTAATTAATCCATCCATTTAAATCTAGGTCGATCTCTCTTTCCTTTCACAGGTGAAGTCCATTCCAAAGCTTGCCTGGTATTACATATACGTATTTCGTTATTGCCAAACAATTCAAAGCAGATTTTTTAATGATCTGCATTTTATATACTCTTGGAATCTGCAATCATATCCCCATTTTCATTCCGAATTATGTTTGCTCTAGCCTGGAAACTTCCTTCTCTGCCCTAATTCCCTGATATTATTCTCTAATGTTCCTATTTTCTGCATCCATTTCAATATCATTCATCTTCTCTCTCAGATATTCCCTCTTTTTACTGTTTAGTAAGCTGGTGGTTTCCCGTACGATTAACTACTTGTTTCAAATGTAGGCTCATTTGTCTCGTCTCTGAGCTTGTCAGTATGAGCTGTGTCGGAGACGGAGTTATCACTTAAAATCGTGAAATCAGGCCACTTTGTTACAGATTACTCTTCAATATGTAACAAATATCTCATTGCAGATGATAAATACTTAACTACATATATTTTGTATTTGATTTCTGTTAAGAGTAATAACTAGGGCAACGCATTTAATGATTTTGCATCTTTTTCTCATGAAGGTTGAAACATTGCTTGCATATATGAAAATGTATGACATTAAAAAACGGATTAAATAAAAGCAATTCGTTAGGGCATTTTGTTTTTGCATTTTCTTAACTTTTTTAGGGATATGCCAATTTTTGGCAATTTTTTAGGTCATTTGCAGCATTTTGTACACTTTTCCGGAAGGTTGTGACATTGTTTGCATTTGATTTGGGATTTTTATTACAATTCAGTATTTTTCCCTGTCAATACAATTTCTTGGAATAAATAGATGTTTTGCTAACTACTATCCCTATTTTTTAAGGTATGTGCATAATGAACTTGCCCACTTCTAGGAATTTTATTCAATTACTTGGAGCTTATGCTAGCTTCTACCCCTATTTTTCAAGGAATGTGCTTAATGGTCTTGCCCACACTCCCATTTTTATGCTGTTAAGTGAGGTGCGGTTGTTACTAGCAATTTCTATGAACATGTTAAGAGCAAAATGCCTAAAGTAAAGGAAAGTGATAGTGTTAAATTAAAGGCATTTGTTTCAAAATATGGAGAAAATATTTTTTCAACGGATGGTCGTATTTTATTCTGCAAGATTTGCGATATGAGAGTGACTGCTGAAAAAAGTAGAGAGGAGCTTTTCCATTTATAAGTCAGTACTAGCAGACAATATACAATCATTTATGTTTGAAAATCACCGCCAAGTTTTCATTGTTAACTGCAATTCAAAATTGTTGTGAAAGTGCACTGTGTAATTGAAATAGATTTTCTGCAATAAAAGGTACTGTAATATGTATTTTTTAATACTATTCTTTAATATTTTGATGTCAAGTTAAATTTTATATAATTCAGTAATCAAATGGGTAATTAATCTAATAAATAGTATTTTTATTGGTAATTCTTAACTTTTATTGGTCATTTTTTGTATTTTTTAGGTCATAAATGCATTTTTTATTTTGCATTTTTTACCAATTTATAGGTCATTAAATGCCTTGCCCTAGGTAGTAACAATCTATTGATAGACCCTTCTGTTCCCTCCAAATCATAGGTACTGATAATAGTTTGTGTACTTTTTTTTCCATTCAGTGAGATGGCTTATCACATGATACATGGTATAACTTTTAGGTCACATCTTTATCAAAATCACCTGTTTGCCGCATAAAAAGAAGTTCATAACATTTTTTCACAAAGTTGTAAAAGTCGCCTCTGAGACTTGGAGGTTAGTTCACCACGCAAGTAGCAAAAATTGTTTGGATAATTTAAATACTTTCTTGGCATGTTGAAAAGTATATAAAACTCATAAAACTTATAAATGAAAACAGTATACAGCAGAAAACCACTATATGTGTTGACAGGCTGACAAGTTCAACACTGGCTACTGGCTGTCTGATTACTGAAACAGTGTAATATTTGAACAAGATAGAACACGTTTGAAAATAAACACGCCTGCAAATACAGTGTGATTATAAAGTCCCAGTACATTTTGTGGATAACGTAGCGCAAATAAAATAAAAATTATAAGGTAGTTTCTAGTATCAAGTTAGTGTTCAACATGACCTCCATCAATCTCAAAACATGTTTCCCAACGACGCACCGTCGCGTCGCCCGGAAAACATGCACCAACATATCCTCTGTAATCATTTCACTCGCTTGGCGTATGCGTTCTTTCAGCACTTGCAGATTAGGGAACTTGGTTCTGTACACCTGTTGCTTGATGAACCCCCAAGCAAAAAAGTCCAGGAGTGCGAGGTCTGGCGAACGAGATGCCCAGATACGAGGAGAAGCCCTTCCAATCCACCTTTTGGGAAACCTGTCATTGAGATACCCTCGTATAGCCAGAGCAAAGTGTGGTGGTGCTCCATCTTGTTGCATAATCACTGTATCAATGATACCATCTTGCTGTAACAGTGACTGTAAGAAAAGTTGCAACATATCAAGATACACGTCTCCCGTTATGGTTTCCTTTGGAATCTGTCTCTAAGTAAGTTCCTCGTACGACTGGCCTCTTAAACGCGCAGCAACAATCTCTATCCGGTCTTCAATGATGAACATATTTGTATCTTTCGAATGGCTGTTACAGAAATACGATATGTAAGCGATTTCTTAAAAATGTACTGAGACTTTATAATCACACTGTAGAACAATTTCCAACATGAATAAGCCTGTCTGCTCTCAACTTATTCTGAATAAAATTTTCACTTCTAAAATTTACAAGAATTATAACAAGAAACCAAACAATACATAAGTATATTAAACAAAAATGACAAACACAAAAAACGTAAGCCTGATGGATGAATGCAGATTACATATTTAAATTCAGTATTAAAAAACTGAAGTAGGGCTTTTTTCAGTTTCCTTGTGAAATAAAAGTGGATATGTGTCATTGAAGTTCAGAAATTCATGTGCTTGAACATGAGGCTTTACTGATGAACGATTTGCATCCATTCCCCGCGCGGACTGCGCAATTGGGCACATGGAAAATGCCAATGTATTAAAAAGAGTAATATCAAAATAAAAATGTAATTTATAAAATTAATTAACAGATTCTGTATTTGTAATTTTCTTGGTGAAAAAGTACAAACATCTGACACTCGCATTTGAAGACACATTGTTTACGTTATTTTTCAGAATTTTATTGCAAACGTTTTTATTCCCATCGATGAAATAAATGAATACTATGCCATTCGCAGATATAAAACCTCACATAGAAATTGATCCATCATTATAATTCACAATGGGAATTATATTAATATTTTTTCCTTCAAATATGCCTTACTCCAAACAAGGGCTTAAACCCTTTATTTCTTGTCAGACCCGTCTGAACTCCCTTCGTTCGTGCCGAGAGCTTTAATTCTGTAACATTAAGAGATTTTCTTGGTATTTATTGGCAATTTTCACTGAAGCATTTTACACTTTTTACTGCGAGAGATTTAAATAATGCAGTGGCAACAAATCTTATGAAAACCATAAGGGAAATTCAAATACATACCTTTAATGCATTCGCTGTAAAATGCTGGACGATCTTCCAAATTTGTAGTAATATTACGAAGCCGTCTCCAAAGTGGTTTCTGCTGAACACAATAATATAATCTGAAGTGAATTCTAGTGCCAACTCTCGTAATTCGTATTTTAATTAGTGTGACATCATACTAACTGACATTAACGATAGACGAGCATATAAACTGCAACATATTCATACAACTAAACTAATTAACTGGCGCTATTGAACCCCTCAATACATCCTTATCCTGAGATGTTTTTCCAAACATTCTCTAAATAATCTACTTCCCCAAAGTCATGGTCCATATTATTCTCCCACCTCATTTTTATCTACTAACTAGGGGCTTTCCCTCTGGTTTTCCTACAAGAAGCTTCCACGTCCATCTTCCATTCCACATATCCTGCCAATTGCAGACTGTGAGACTTAACTCTTCTTGTTATATATGGTTTCTTATAAAGATCACGTGGCTTACTGTTATGTAGTCTTCTCCATTCACCCATCAGTTTATCTCTCTTTGCTCCAAAAATGTTGCTAACAACTATTATAACATCAATTTAACGTTTTCATGTGTCCCTTTTCCATATCAGTGAAACGAGTGACAGGAATCCATGTAAATTCGTTACCATTACATATAAGTACAATCTTCATATTACTTTCTATGAGTCTATGATTCAGCCACTCATGTGGCTGGTGTCGATTTGCAAGAGCCTCACTACCGATGAACTAGCATTTCCTTCTTTGGATGTTTGTGAGTCTGCATAACTTGTGGGGCATCTATTGCCTAGCCATTTGCTATCATATAAAACTCTCAACATAGAGCTTAATTTTGTACCAACTTTTAATTCCTCATGCAATTCTAAAGTATCCGCTAAAATTTGTATTATTTACTAATATATTTTGACTTCTTAGGTCTCAATGCTCAAGTGATTACCATGCTATCTCTGGATCCGAGGATCGCGGGGTCATATTCGGACGGGGGTCGATTGTTATCTTACAACCCTGAGTATTACTTCATTCCGAAAGGAAATAAAGTAGGTACCTCGGCTTCGTACATTTAAGGTACGAAAAGGACTTCAAATTTAATTATGGTTCGTCCGAGTAACATTTAATGATTCTTATGCACTTATCTTTGTGTTACAACGCCAATAATATAATATGTTATTGCCGTAAGATAATAGGTCTGGCCATCTTCATCATAATTGGCTCGACAGCCCCCATGTGGGCCTTGGCCGCCTTCAGAAACCTATGCCAGACTTCCCTGTTCTGCGCTTCATTCTTCCAGTTTTTTATTTTTAAAATTTTAATGTCTTGAATTATACCATCCTCCCATCTTAATTTAGGTCTTCCAACTTTTCTGGCCAATAGTGGTTGTTCATTGTAACTTCTTTTTTAATCTTTTTGTTGTCCATGCGAATAATGTGTCCAGCCCCATGCCAATCTATTAACTTTAACAAAATTCAAAATATCTGGCTGATTGTACAATTTATACAATTCATTATTGTATCTCTTTCTCCATGCATTATTTTCTTTCACGGCACTAAAAATGGATCTCAGTATCTTCCTTTCATAACGCCCTAATAATTCCTCATCAGATTTCAACATGGTCCAAGTTTCTGATGCGTAAGTTAACACTGGTCTAAGGAGAACTTTATACATGAGTATTTTTGTCTGGCCAGTGTTTTGTAAATTCTAGTTCGTGTGTTGCTGTACTGTGTTTGGCTTGAATATATTATTTATAATTTCTGTTACTCTGTTAAATTTTATAATTTTTTGACTAAATGTTTTTCGTCTTCGTATGTGACTTGGTATCCGAGATAGTTAAATGTGTTAGTTTGTTCTAATGTTTTATTATTAATAACAATTTTACTACGAACTGGGTCTTTTCCTAGGAAAGCCACGACTTTAGATTTTTCTGTTGAGATTTCCATGTTGTAGTGTATTGCAATTTAGTGAAAAGAGTGAACTGAAATAATTTTAGTTAAAAAAGTAAAGTAACTTATCACAAGTGTCCTTAATTAAATACATATTTAATCTATTAATAATGCTCATTTTTTAATAAATAGTTTAAAGTGTTATTTTTAATAACTAGTTATCTTACAGTTATTCTTAGTTTTAAAAACTGTAAAATGTAAATGTTACATTATAGAAATGGTACTGTCAGTTTGAAAACGAGAAAATTAACTTCAATTTCTATCACTTCATTTTGAAAACATAAAGGGTTGCAATTGTGGGGTGAGATATATAAAAGTGTACATGTCCCTAATGTTCACCAGAATTCGATATGGATGGTGTTTTAATTAACTTCCACTCCAGGGCTTGCTTACTAGGTTGCTAACTGTATATCATTTTTGTTGTCGACTTTCATATACTGTAGGTTAAATGCTACAATAATGAAATGAGACGAAGGCAGATCGTGGATCAAATATCTAACTCCTATTCAATTAAACAATCATGGAAACTTGGAATATTTTAATGAGGATCATCGTCATCAGTATTTGAATCCAATTTCTGAAAGCTAGTCCAGCATTTTCACTTATTCATAATCATCATGTTAGTGATATAGGCACATTAAAATAAACTCAGTCTATTTTCGCAGGGCGATCAATTCATTTAACAACTTTCTTCCACTTATAAATCAGTTATTGACAAGAAAGTGAAACTATCCTTCAGGAAGGATCATTAATTAGAATGTGGACACAAGTTTTCACTATTCTCAGCCTACGGCAAGAAGAGGTTACAAGGACTTACCGCACGCTCTAAACAAGTGTGCTCGCAGAAAATTCCTGCATATACTTGTTAAAAAGCGGGCATAAGTTCGATTCCTAACCACATTAAATTTTCTGGCTATGACGTTTTTCAATGTATATTTTTTAAATTGTATGACAAATGTTAAAGAATTAGTTGCACAATATTCTTCAGACATCTCCGCCATGATGATGTTGATGATGATGATGATGGTGATGATAATAATAATAATAATAATAATAATGATAATAATAATAATAATAATAATAATAATAATAATAATAATAATAATAATAATAATAGAGAATATAGTGCATTAGAAATTTTTATGGACTAAAGAGAGACGAATAGAGAGGTAATTAGAGAAAACTATATAACAATGAGCTGCATGTTCTTTTTTGAGAAAAGAGATTTAATAAGAACAGTTACGTCTTATAGACTGCAACGGACAAGATTTGTGGCAGGCACTATTCGGGAATGAAAGAGGGACATGAAAACGTCTTGTAATCCAGATGGAAAGCGCCAGTAGGTAGGTTAAGATTGAGATGGAAGAACAATATTTCCCATGATTTGAGACCGGTACATTAGGGAATGACTGGAAACATTAATTCGGGATAGAGATATATGAAGAATTTACGTCCGCGCGGCCAAAAACCTCCGGTTTCGATGTGCCAGTGAGTTAGTTTAATAATAATAATTGTAATAATACTAACAATAATTGGGGTAAAATTTTCCGGAGGTCAAATAGTCCCCCATTCGGTTCTCCGGGCGGGGACTACTCCAGGGAACCCATGCCAAAGGCTCAAACACAGGGACATGTTCCTAGGAACATGGAATGTTAGGACTTTATACAATAGCGGGGCACTAGAGATATTTTAAGGGTGTCGGAGTTGAGTATCACAACTCTGTTATAGATAATGTTCATTCCGGGAATATCCTGAATATTTTGCAAAAAAACTCCATCACAGTCGGATCAACGGTATGGCCGCGTATAAAGTACGAACAAACAAACAAACACTCATTTTTATATGCTAGATTAAATATTATATTCAAAATTTTGCATATATTATAATTAAATGGGTTCCACAATTTTTTAGTAAAATGTGTGATTTTTTACGAGACCCGTAAAATATGTAGCAAAACATCATGCATTAGAATTCTTATAATGTGAATACAAAGGGAGAAAAAAATGTTTTACCTCATGCGTGGAATTACAAAAAAAAATAATAATTGCATGCATTTTATTTTTTATTTCTTAAAATACTACTTTAATCATGAAACCGATGCACTAATTTGCTACTCATTGTTTTTAGGACATGCAGTAAAAATGTGAACCTTCTAGGATAAAATTTGTGAATTCCATTCAATTTTGAATGTACAAAAATGCAGTGAAAATAAAAGTGTGGAAAAACAAGTTTAAAGATTTGCATGCAGTTTAAATACAAAATGTAACATACAGGCCTAATCAGCACTTTAGGGCACTTAGAAACGTCATAGGCCTCTGAAACGTTGCAAATATATACATTAGAGTACAGGCTATTTTTTAGTACCAAAAAATGCCAATTTTGATCTCAAATGGTCAATTTTTCATCCATCACCCCCCTTAACGTCAAATTGTTCTTAATTCTATATTCTCTTTGACTTTATAAATGGAGGATTAGAAGCAATTTTTATATTTAAAATTGCATTCTTTTTCTAGGGTAAATGAATAACCATATCCCGAAATAAAAATGTTATTTTGCCTACAGTATATTATAAGTAATTGCTGACATTTCATTCGGACATCAAATTGTCATTCGCTGTGGAAAATTCAGTAAGTTTCATTATATATACAATACATTTTTATTATTATGAATGACAACTGTTTTATATGAGAAAAATAAGAGATTTTTTGTAAATTCAAAATAATTTAAAATCCCGCATTCATAAAACTCCCGAGACTGAGTCTCGGACACTCCATTTGCTTTCGTGGTGGACGAAATTAAGCTCGGGCAGATTTTTTTCGGAGTTCCCCTGTCACAATTGCATTCCAACATTTCTCCATACCGTACTCATCCAATTCATTTCAATTCGTTCATCTGCCTCTCTGAAGGTGCGTCAAGCGTGGTCGGCCGGCACCCTTATAATTTACAGACCTTTAATACAGGGTGTCCTCCACTGTGATCTCGAGATAGCGTGCTGCCTTGTCACGCAGCGGGCCCGGGTACGATCCCCGGTCGGGGCAGTTTTTCTGGGTGAGGTTTTATCGGGGTTTTTCCTCACCTGTAAGACAAATGTCAGGAAAACTTTAAGGCACAAACGGTCTCGAAATCATATGGTCACCATCATCATCATCATCCTTATCATTATCATCATCCTTCACCGTGTGCAAAGCAACGGGAAGCTACCACACCTATAATCCCCTAGTAAAGCTGCAAGTATAGCCTGAAAATACTATGATTGCAGTGAAAGACCTGCCCTCCAGCAGAATTACTATGGATGGAAATACAGGGTGTTTCTAAATTAGACCGACAAACTTTGGGAGCAGATAGGTAACCTTAATTGAAGCATATTTTGTTAAGGAACCTATAGGCTGCGACTGTTCTTTTCAGTGCAAGAGAAAGGAATGGAAGTTGGTATATGCAAGTCATTCTGTGTCGCATAATTCTGTGTTTTAATCCAAATACTTTACAGAAAAGCTGAAACAAAACGTATTTAATTCTAAAAAAACGCTCAGTCCAGTGTTGCATTATCAGGATGGATCCTAGTTTATTGTCCCATCACAACAAGTACTGGAACACACGTCCATTGACATCCAGACAAACAGTACACCGACGTACCATACTTTGTCGTACCCTTCCAAAGATACTAGGATTTCTCTTATTTCAGCTGCTGCAATGACAATGCGTGCTACAAGGTCTTCTTCTGAGTCAATATAGGTTTCATAAATCATTGCCTTCATGTATCCCTACAAAAAGAAATCCAGGCAGGTCAGGCTGCATTCCGGTCAGGCAGTGGGCCCACCTCTACCTATCCAACATGCGCCAAATTTAGCTGTCAATTGGCCACGACTTCATTCCCAAAGTGAGGTGGTGCCCCGTTATGTTGAAACCATATGCTGCGTCTGATATTCTGAGCTATTAGCTAATACACATGGAACTATACAGTACTGTATGTACAGCACAACAGAATGAGGTTCACCCACCACTCCTTGTTCCGACTACAGATAACAACAGATTGTACCAATGGATGTAAACAAACTTGCAGTAATTGATACCGAATGCTACTGAGCTCCGGAAGTAAACAGAGCAAGCGATACTAGTAATGACCACCCCTCTTGGACGGAAAGGAGTGTTTATCCGTTTTCTTTTATTTTTTAAAATTTTATTTCTCGTTTTCTTTCGTTTACACTGTTCTCCCTTTTTGTTTTACTTACTCTTACTCACTGGCGCTATCGAACTCTTAGGTTCATGACCGCGCGGACATAAGCTCTCCATACATCCCTATCCTGAACCAATGCTCTTCAATCATTCCCTGTATAATATACTTCCCTCAAATCATAGTTAATGTTATTCTCCCACCTCATTCTTGGTCTACCAACTGGGCGTCTTCCCTCTGGCTTTCCTACAAGAAGCTTCCATGCAAGTCTTTCATTCCCCATACATGCAACATGTCCTGCCCATCGCAGTCTACGAGACTTAACTGTTCTTATTATATCTGGCTTCCTATAAAGACCATGTAGTTCATTGTTATGTAGTCTTCTCCATTCACCTGTCTCTTCATCTCCTCTTTGGTCCAAAAATTTTCCTAAGTACTTTATTCTCAAATACTTTTAATCTCCTTTCCTCCCTTAAAGTAAGAGTCCATGTTTCGCACCCATATAATATAACTGGTAGAATAATAGTTTTATATATTTTCAGTTTAACGTTTTTTGAAAGGAGTTGGGACATCAAGAGTCTTTGCAATGCATAATAGCACGCATTTCCAGAATTGGGCCTATGTTCAATTTCTTTTGTGCATCTCATTCCTATTTGTGATTATTGTTCCTAGGTATTTGAATTCAGCCACTTCCTCAAAATTTCCCTCATTTGCCATTAGCTGTCCATTTCCATTATATAATATATTTCTACGTGTGACCATATATTTAGTTTTATTGATATGTTGTTTTACCCTTCGTTAACTTTTTTTTATCTTATTCACACAAGACAGGACACACACCCAGATTCAAGGTGGAGATTTAAAATCCCGCACCCCGCCGGGAATCGAATCCGGATCGCCGGAGTGAAAGATAGGGACTCTACCGATTACGCCACGGCCACGGACATACTTCAATCCCTTCTTGTATTACCCATCCAAGTGTGTTGTGCAGGCGGAAAATATGTTAACTAACAAACTGCCTTTCTCTTTCTATTCCTTACTATGTTGCCACTTCCTGTCCTTTGTATTATGTTTTTTGACTGGAAGGTAGAGAGCTGACTAATGCTATGTATTTTAATGATCCGTCGTTCTGCGCGGCCAGTGGCAGAATGACTAACTTGACAACCCTGTTACTTATGGGGTTACGTCTAGGAATCAGCTGTCCCTTCCTTGCCCTTCTCATTACATGTTGCCACTTGTGATTTATTGTGAGGCTGGTAACATAGAGACGACAAATACTGTGATTTTAAATGATCCGACCGCTTGAGCGTTCCGTGCTTAAATGACTAATTTGACAACCATGTTAAGATCTTTCACACGTGTTTAGAGATTCTCCCCCCACATTTGAAGTTGAACATTTTCAATACGTGATCGGATGTACAGGTTTCTCCTACATCCCTTCCACAGATTCAGTAGATCGGTGACACTAGCGCTAAAACTCTTCCCCTCCACCCGTGAACAGTTAACTTGGATGTGTAATAGATACCTCTAGCACTGAAACGAAGCGTCACAGGCCATAGGTTCCTTAACAAAGTATGTTTGAACGAAGGTTATATATCTGTTCCGAAACTTTGTCGGTCTAATTTAGGAACACTCTGTATAGGAATTCAACTCTTCTCTCGATCCGACCCTGAGTTGGAGACAAGTTGAAGATATTATTCTATATATTTATAAAACATGAAAGACGAAATGGTGAAAGTAAAAAACATATAAATAACTTGACTTCGTTTCGATGGAATGGCCAAATGCATTTCCACTTTTATGTAAGATATAAGCGAGAATTTTGTGGAAAATGAGGTACAGTACATTGAATTCATAGCGAACACGAATGTTAGTTGGTTGTCATGCAGAGCTTAGAATACATAGCATCCGCGAAGCCCATTCTCCGATGTGTGTTATATGAAATAAAGATAGGAGTTGGTCTGAATAATTCATAGTTCATTCCATAACTGTAGAGACGTTAGCAGTTAATGATGCATGAAATGTGAGACGTGGGGCATATGTTGTGAGTGCGTGAGCTGCATGTTGCCACCGCAACCCGCAGATAAATACAATCCCGTCCTCAGGGCTTAGGTCAGTTGGTACCGGCCTTAAAATACGGCTCAAAATAATAAATACGACTCCCTAACCGCTTGTTCACCGCGTACCTACACATTCACTGAAAAATATTAATTCGGGTTATGTTATTACTAGACTGGAGGTCTCCATGCATTTAAATTTTCCAGCACACTTTTAAAATGAGTTTTGTTATAATTCCATCAGCCTAACTTTTGTCATTAGATTTTCAAGACGATACAAAATTGTAATTAGTAGTTTCATAAAATTACCAACGAAATAAAAGTTTATGAACTTAATTGAACATCATTATTAAGGGGCGGATTTCTATGACCTACAAAATGGAAAATATGCATGCATTTATTACCTAAAAAATGGTTTCAATATGACCTAAAAAAGACAAAAATATGACCTTATAATAGAATGATTTTTTTTACCCATACTATATTAATTGTTCATTCATATGCATTTTCAAATGTATCATAATAAATAATAGTTTTAAAAAAACTAAAAACAGGCTTTATTAGAAAACTAAACAATGAAAAATAATTTTAATTTCCAACACTCTTGGGATCAAATTAAAGTGGTCAACAACAAAATCATCTCCAACAGATATAGAATAAAACTAGAGTTATCAACAAAAAGAACATAATTTTATTATCAAAAGCGTGGGGTGCTCTATATCAATTAATATATTTAATAATAAGCAGATATTGGTAAAAGTAAGCTCTCTAAGAATAAAATGTAAAAATCATAAAAAGCACCCCACGCTTTTGATGGTAAAATTATTTTTTTTGTGATGATAATTGTAGTTTTATTCTATATGTGTTGGAGATGATTTTTTGTTGGACCACTTTAAATTTATCCCAAGCGTGTTGGAAATTAAAATTATTTTTCATTTTTGAGTTCGGTTTTCTATTAAAGCGAGCTCTTTTAGTTTTTAAAACTATAATGTTATTTATTTTTTATTTTTTAGTTTTGATATTTTACAGAATAAGAGAAAAATGTAAATATATTTAAATTTGATAATATTGTAGTATCAGCTAAAAGTAATACTCTTCTATGATAACTCCTCCCAGCCAGATTTGAACCAGGGACCTATGGATTACTGAAATTATATACCACTAAGAATTCACCGATCTACCAACTGAGCTCTTACAACGATTGACTAAAATGTCGACAAGTCCGCAACCTATTATACCAGTTTTAATTTTTTTAATTTTCTGGTGATTCTGGCCAGGATTTTAAGAACAACATATGAAATTATTGTATTGCCGCGGATCCTTTACAAGTATACAAAATTTCAAGTCGATCCAATGTTTCTAAGTGGGTGAAAATCGTGTTCAAAGATTCCGTTACATAGATACAAAAACACGTTTTTTGATTTTTTGATGATTATGGCCAGGATTTTAGAAAATAAATATGAAATTATTGTATTGTCACGGGTCCTCTACAAGTATACAAAGTTTCAAGTCGATCCGATGATTTTAAGTGGGTGAAAATCGCGTTGAAAAATTCCGTTACATATATAGATAGATAGATACAGGTCAAGCTAATATAAAGCGTGTAAAAAGGAAATCTTCTATTGTCCAGTACAAACGTTTGCTACCTGTTAACAGAAACCTTCGAAACAAGTGAACTGTGAAACTGACGATTTTTATACAGATACAATGTTGGTTATTTCCAATCGCCTGATGATTAGGTTATAAAAAAACCAAAAATACGACCAAAATATGACTTTATCATAGAAATAAGCAGAAGTATGACCAAAGATCTGAAAAAGTGATAAATATGATTTTTAAGACCCAATAAAAACCACTTAATCTTAATAATAAGGCATATATAAATGTTTTTTATTTACTTGAAGCTTAGAATATAGGCTTTGGTAAAAAAAATATGACATGTCATAGGAATCCGCCCCTTAATCATTATTATAGTAAGATAAAATGAAAAAGAAACGTAAGCTAAATTAACATAAAAATATTAAAATGAATACCTGGCAGGTGTCGTTGTCCTCATATTACTATCTAACTCACTCACTGGTAATATCTAACCCATAGGTTCATGGCCGCGCGGATATAAGCTCTCTATACATCGCTACCCTGAGCTAATGTTTTCCAATCATCACCTGTATAATATACTTCCCCCACATTATAGTTAATGTTATTTTCCAACCTCATTCTTGGTACTGGACGTTTTCTCTCTGGTGTTCCTATAAGGAAGCTTCCATGCACGCCTTTCATTCCCTATTCGTGCCACATGTCCTGATCATCGCAGTATACGAGACTTATCTTTTCTTATTATATCTGGCTTCCTATAAAGACCATGTAGTTCACTGTTACGTAGTCGGTAAATACATACATACACGAGCCTGAAAGTCTTCCGACTCGAGACCCACGGCTTAGAGCCCTTCCCAGAGGATTTTTCCGTTTGATTTTTCCATCCTAAAAGTTCGTCAACCCCGGCCAAGTTTGAACCCGCGTCCCTGGGAACAAGAGACAAGGAACATAACCACTAGTCCACCTCGGCCGATTATATATAAAAATATTACGAAAATAGAAAATTACAAATATATCAAACCACAATTCAGAGCACTTTAACATATGGTGCTGAAGTCTGGCAAATTCCTACCAGGGAAATGAAAAGAATTTTAACTACAGAAATGGATGTATTAAGAAGATCAGCTGGAAAATCTAGAATGGATAGAATACGAAATAAAGAGATAAGGGAAATTATGGGTGTAGAAGAGGAGCCGGAATCATAGACATTATAGGAAAGAAAAGATTACAGTGGTATGGCCATGTTAACCCTTAAATTCGTAATGTATCCTTTTGGATACATCAGTTGATTCAGTTATTTTAATATTTTAAATAAATCAGAAAAACGAACAAAAAAAGAAACCATTTAAATGTGTGCATAATTATACAATATACCTAATAATAACAGATATACAAGTTTCCGTTTTCACTGCGGTCCGCCACATTCAAATAAGTAAGAGAAGAAATTTGAATTTTGCAAATTTAAGGGTTAGAAGAATACCAAAGCAAAGATTGCCTAAAATTGTTATGGAATGGATCCCAATGGAAACTAGGAAGACAAAAGAAAGCTTGGATAGAAGGGGTACAAGCAGCTATGAATATCAGAGGATTGGAGGAAGATCAATGGATGGACAGAGAGGAATGGCGTTTGGTTTACGGAGGATGGCGGCAGCTGCCATGGTACCGGATGATGATGATTTATACATAAATAAAACATTATGGTAATTGTTCATATACTACACCATTATTTTTGCGTTTTTTATTTGAATTTACTTACACTAGCTTGTCGCATAGAATCGACACTCAATTAATGACTTACTTACTTACTTACTCACTGGCGCTATCGAACCCGTAGGTTCATGGCCGCACGGACATAACCTCTCCATACATCCCTATCCTGAGCTAATGCTTTCCAATCATTCCCTGTATAATCTACTTCCCTCAAATCATAGTTAATGTTATTCTCCCACCTCATTCTTGGTCTACCAACTGGGCGTTTTCCCTCTGGCTTTCCTAGAAGAAGCTTCCATGCACGTCTTTCATTCCCCATACGCGCAACATGTCCTGCCCATCGCAGTCTACGAGACTTAACTGTTCTTATTATATCTGGCTTCCTATAAAGACCATGTAGTTCATTGTTATGTAGTCTTCTCCAGTCACCTGTCTGTTCATCTCTCTTTGGTCCAACAATTTTTCTAAGAACTTTATTCTCAAATACTTGTAATCTCCTTTCCTCCCTTAAAGTAAGAGTCCATGTTTCGCACCCATAACTGGTAGAATTATAGTTTTATATATTTTCAGCTTAACGTTTTTTGAAAGGAGTTGGGACATCAAAAGTCTATGCAATGCATTTCCAGAATTGAGCTTATGTTTAATTTCTTTGTGCATCTCATTCCTATTTGTGATTACTGTTCCTAGGTATTTGAATTCAACCACTTCCTCAAAATTTTCCTCATTTGTCATTAGCTGTCCATTTCCATTATATAATGAATTTCTACGTGTAACCATATATTTAGTTTTACTGATATTTACTTCCAGTCCTAATTTCTTAGTGTTCCTCAATAGTGTGACTTAGGGGAAACAATGTGTCCCTTATATCAAAACGCATAACAAACATCTCTGAACGATCTGTGAAATTTTGTTACACTTTGTAGCCATATGCACAGTAAATAATTTTGTTCCGATACTTATATTTAAACAGAAGCACATAGTTAAATTTGTGCACCCCTTATTGAGAGCTGACACAGGTGTTGCTTGGCAACTGAAACTCTATTTCTTCTGCTTTGATCGTCATTTACCAAACAAGCCAGTGGCTGGTTACGAAAAAACAAGTTTTAAACAAGTTCAGGAAACAATAACTAATTTCGAAGTGATCCGGCCACCAAGTTGAGGGCCCGTTACATGTAATCAAAAGCATGAACACAAAATTACATGCCTTCATTCTCTGATATCGGAAGTATGTGGTTTTACTGTGTTTAATTACTTTATTTGACCTTAGCTTTAGACAAAACTGTATGATGTGATGGTTTGAAAAAAGTATACGTTTGCCAGGTGGTTCTTTTGATAACATATTATGAGATATATTTTCTTATAAGATTTTAATCTATGGTATGCATTTTGGAAATGTTTTCATTAAGATAGCGAGGGGATACTAAAGGACAACACGCACACACTATTGAGTAACACTAAGAAATTAGGACTGGAAGTAAATATCAATAAAACTAAATATATGGTCACATGTAGAAATACATTATATAATGGAAATTATACTTTTGCATGTCCCACGCCACACGGCTTTTATAGGGATTCGACCTGTAGGGAGATGATTTTTAAGTCTGGATCGAACACATACTGTCTTCATCACACGAATAATCATCTCACAGACAGGGCCACATCCAAGACAACACAGTCGTACACCAATATATTTTATTCCTAATAAGCAGGCAGAATAAATTAACAGAAGAATTCACAATGAATAAAGGCCTTGAGCAGGGATGTAGTTTATCGCCAATTCTTTTTAACATTTATCTAGACCTGGCTCTTAATTTATAGTATGGGTATTCTTATAGGAGGAAAAATACTACATTCATTATTGTTTGTTGATGAACAAATAATTTTTGCAGGAGATGAAGATGATATGAGATATATGATAAATAAACTAATGGAAGACTATATAAAATGGGGACTGAATATAAATTTACAGAATATATGTGTCTGGGAAAGGATGTGGATGATCTCATACTCGAAACAGGGAAAATAAATAAAAGTGAAATTTTTTAAATATCTTGGGTCAATAATTACATGTGTTGGTAAGTACCTGTGAAAGCGATAGGCTATAATAACTAAAATTGCAATGTCAAAAAATTCAAAAGATATTGCAAGGAATAATTTGGAACAAACGTGTTAGAAAGGAAACTAAAATGAAATTTTTAAGAGCATAATACAATATATCTTGTTATATGGAAGTTAAACTTGGTCTTTGACGGAATTACAAAAAAAAAAAATTAGAACAGTTGAATTTGATTATCTTAGAAGAAGCCTTAAAAAAGCAAGATAGGAATAAATAAGAAATTAATATATATATAGCAATGGTCACCCCCTGGAAAAAGTAAACGTGGCAGATCAAGATGTCAGATGATAGGAATTTGGTTGAAGGAGATTGGAATGATAGAAATAAATGAAAATTGAAGTCAGCAAACCTATAATTGAGGGAAAGCCGAAGAAAAAGAAGAATAAACAGACAAATATATGGATAATTCAAATGGCCAAACGATGTTCCGGGAGACATTTGTGTGTTAAAGTTTCCGATATTTGTGTTTACATATGAGATATGTTTTGTAGAAGCACATGAAATGAACAGTAAAGCCTAAATTAACCCTGAATAGAGAAGTCAAAACGAAGTCATAGAAAACCACAAGCATGCTTTAGGGGAAATCTTCGTAAAATAATGTGATAAGAGACGAGCAAAACATTGCTGTGCTGGTGGTGTTAACAAGAAACATTTCCTTTGGGATTTTTAAAAGCATGAAGTGCTATTCGTCACTAGCTCGTGCGACAAACATGATTCAAATAGTATCTTGATTATTCCATGATTACTTACTTACTTACTCACTGGCACTATCGAACCCGTAGGTTCATGGCCGCGCGGGCATAAGCTCTCCATACATCCCTATCCTGAGATAATGCTTTCCAATCATTCCCTGTATTATCTTCTTCCCTCAAATCATAGTTAATGTTGTTCTCCCACCTCATTCTTGGTCTACCAACTGGGCGTTTTCCTTCTGGCTTTCCTACAAGAAGTTTCCATGCACGTCTTTCATTCCCCATACGCACAACATGTCCTGCCCATCGCAGTCTACGAGACTTAACAGTTCTTATTTATTCTGGCTTCCTATAAAGACCATGTAGTTCATTGTTATGTAGTCTTCTCCATTCACCTGTCTGTTCATCTCTCTTTGGTCCAAAAATTTTCCTAAGAACTTTATTCTCAAATACTCGTAATCTCCTTTCCTCCCTTAAAGTAAGAGTCCATGTTTCGCACCCATATAATATAACTGGTAGAATAATAGTTTTATATATTTTCAGCTTAACGTTTTTTGAAAGGAGTTGGGACATCAAAAGTCTCTGCAATGCATAATAGCACCCATTTCCAGAATTAAGTTTATGTTTAATTTCTTTGTGCATCTCATTCCTATTTGTGATTATTGTTCCTAGGTATTTGAATTCAGCCACTTCCTCAAAATTTCCCTCATTTGTCATCAGCTGCCCATTTCCATTATATACTGAATTTCTACGTGTGGCCATATATTTAATTTTACTGATATTTGCTTCCAGTCCTAATTTCTTAGTGTTACTCAATAGTGTGTGCGTGTTGGCCTTTAGTATCTCCTCGCTATCGGCCAATAGTACTACATCATCAGCATAAACTAAGAGCTTATTAATACCATTCAGTTGTAAGCCTTCCTCATTCTCTAAAGATTTAATGGCAGGCTCTAGTACAGATTATTCCATTATTATTCGTATTAATAGGGCGATTAATAATACTAGAGTAAAAAAAAATTAAGGACATGCGGCATGAACAATTACTCTGTGTCCGAACAAGCATATAATATAATTACATTCCCTTATACACATTTTGACATTGTACAGTGTGTGCCGTTTATTGGCACGCTTTAAATTATGTACGTATTTGTTCTGGTATTATTTTTTTATTTCATACCATATTTTCAGTACTTTCCGATCTCGTACAATGGTCGGAAAATGGAAAATTGCAGTACCATGTATTTAAAAACGCGGACACAATTTTCACCATCATAAAAAAAATCACCATGTCAACCATGATTTTACAAATTAACAAGCATGAGTAAGCAATGGAAAATACGGTACACGAACATAAATTTCTCAACTTATCACTAGTTATTTCATTATCAGTCTACCTAAAAATACATGATTACAAGTCATAAAGTGTATTTCAAACATCTACGAGGTAATTTGTATTTCATTTTGTCAAATTTCAATATTTGATTTGTACTAATTGAATCTGACGGCTTCTTAGTGCAAGTGGTTAGATACTCGCTCCCCAACTCTGGATGCCGAGTTCGCGTTTCGGTCACTCGGTTATTCTCGGTTTCTTCTACAACGGTACTTGTCTATACTCAAATAATAACCTACGTTTTATTTAATTTCTCGAATATCACAGTCAGTCCCGCGCCGTAGCCGAGCGGTTAAGGTAGGAAGCCTTGGCGCAGAGCTACGGGACTTGGGCTGGTTCGAGTCTCCATGGGGGAAGACATTTTCTCATGGTATTTCGGCCAGTATGGGACCGGTGCCCACCCAGCATCATGAGGCAATTGGGTAGCTACAATAAGTAGCGGATCCAGGTTGAGGAACCAGCTATAACGGCTGGGGGACTCGACATGCTAACCACATGTCACCCCATACACTGGCTGTTGATCATCTACCTCTGTGATTGACACATGTGGATGTGAAGGGCCAGCAGCCGGCTGGTAAAAGGGCAACCGCTGAAAAGTGGAAAGACCCTCAATCAATAGGAATATCACAGTCCCGCGCCGCAGCCGAGCGGTTAAGGTAGGAAGCCTTGGCGCAGAGCTACGGGACTTGGGCTGGTTCGAGTCTCCATGGGGGAAGACATTTTCTCATGGTATTTCGGCCAGTATGGGACCGGTGCCCACCCAGCATCGTGAGGCAATTGGGTAGCTACAATAAGTAGCGGCTCCAGGTTGAGGAACCAGCTATAACGGCTGGGGGACTCGACATGCTAACCACATGTCACCCCTACACTGGCTGTTGATCATCTACCTCTGTGATTGACACATGTGGATGTGAAGGGCTAGCAGCCGGCTGGTAAAAGGGCAACCGCTGAAAAGTGGAAAGACCCTCAATCGGATCGGAATATCACAGATCTTCAGTAACAAGGGCTTCATCCCATCCCCCGATTTGGCACTACTCCGGATTCGAATAGATAATTTACTCAAGTTTCTATTAATTGAATATTGATGTTTTTATTTGTGTCTTTGTTACAAGTTTTATTGAAAATGGCTGATTACGTATTCATAACTGTGAGTTTATTCAATGATTAATATTTTGTTGGCAACTATTTTGGATATTATTGTTAGTCTATGTTGAAGTAGTTATAATAGCTACTATACAACAAGCTATTATGAACATCTTCTTGGGGTTAATTTTTGTATTCTCATTCATACGTTCGTTCGTGAGACCATGTATTAAAATATTTACAATTCGGCATTAGAACATCGGACTGGATTAAAATTGTGCATTGTTTACACTCTACTTCAAGATATTTTTAAATTATAGAATAGAATAGATTTATTTAGCCTGGTGGAGTTAAGGCCATGCGGCCTTCCCTTCCACTCACCAGGACAAACATATGTTACATATAAATACAAAAAATACAATAATATAAACACTCCCAGCAATAAAATAATATGTCCGGCCTACATGTATTAAGTGACATGTAAATAAACCAAAACGGCAGTTTGTCATTCTCTAGAATCATTCATTTGTTTTTCAAGCTTCGCACTAATTGTTTGTTCAGCGAACCGAACCGTCATGTTATCCAAAGATGAGAAGGTTAACACGATTCTTATTTAAGAAAATCCCAAACAAATGCTATTAGAGCAGAGGTATTTAATAATAATAATAATAATAATAATAATAATAATAATAATAATGATAATAATAATAATAATAATAATAATAATAATAATAATAATAATAATAATAATAATAATAATAATAATAATAATAATAATAATAATAATGATGATAATAATAATAATAATAATAATGATGATAATAATTTACTTATTGAATGATTAAGCGGCATAGCTGTAGAAGGAAGAATTAAATACGCAAAAGTTAATTAATATTAAAAAATTGATGTTGACGTTAAATTAATTATAGTTTTTTTATCACATGAACAATGGAGTATGTATCTCCCACAGCACCCGAGTTCGAATACCCGAAGGGGTAGAGAAATTTAAATCACACCTTCGATCTGTATTATGCTCTTGTCATCTTCTGTTCTGTTTTAAATCCGGCGTGAATCCTGGCACAACCCTACTCTTAAATTCAGTGAATCCCGTCAGTGTGCACAATAGCCTAATAATGTGTTTTAGAATTCACCCTCCTGCCAATGTGCGACCTGCCCGGACAATGGTATACTTAATACTTGTGTGTGTAAGTTCAGCTAAGAGAGGAGTGGAGGATAGAATAATAAAACAAATATCTTCTTCTTCCGAATGCAGTATTGGGTAATGATGCCCGTTCTGCGACTACCCTCACTCAGGGAAAGAGAGAGGAACCGCTGCCTTGCGGAGAAGGAGAAACTTCAAAGGCTAAGGGAGCATCCCCTACAGAAAAGCATGCCTGTCCAAGAGGCATTGAGGTGGCAACCCCACCACTGGACTTACCCAACTATAGGCTGGTAACCTATAATGGGGACAACTTTAAATACTCGAAAGACTACAAGAAATACTTACTTACTTACTCACTGGCACTATCGAACCCGTAGGTTCATGGCCGCGCGGACATAAGCTCTCCATACATCCCTATCCTGAGCTAATGCTTTCCAATCATTCCCTGTATAATCTACTTCCCTCAAATCATAGTTAATGTTGTTCTCCCACCTCATTCTTGGTCTACCAACTGGGCGTTTTCCTTCTGGCTTTCCTACAAGAAGTTTCCATGCACGTCTTTCATTCCCCATACGCGCAACATGTCCTGCCCATCGCAGTCTACGGGACTTAACTGTTCTTATTATATCTGACTTCCTATAAAGACCATGTAGTTCATTGTTATGTAGTCTTCTCCATTCACCTGTCTGTTCATCTCTCTTTGGTCCAAAAATTTTCCTAAGAACTTTATTCTCAAATACTTGTAATCTCCTTTCCTCCCTTAAAGTAAGAGTCCATGTTTCGCAACCATATAATATAACTGGTAGAATAATAGTTTTATATATTTTCAGCTTAAGACTACAAGAAATAAAACAAGTATTTATAAACTAAAACAGTAGTTGTCTAAAGAAATAAAAAAGTTAATTTATTTTTTACTTAGCCGTTATTTTTGCTATCTATCCAATTCACCATTTTGCTTATTGTCTTGTTCACACCTAGTCGATATATATATATATATATATATATATATATATTTCTAATTATATCGACTAGGTGTGAACATATATATATATCTGTACCTTTAGCGCTCTAACCAACTGAGCTACCCAATAATTCCAACACAAACATACAATTTTCTTATACATGTAGTATTCTCAATTCACACAAGAGGTAGCGGAAATTTCTTCCAACTGCCATCTAGCGGCTAACATAACAGTTAAGCAAATTATTAAAGAGAATATTTACTTTATAGCAGTAACGCTTGTATATATAGATATTATAAATATATTTTTGACATTTGGCAATGAAGGCAAATATGATATGAAAAGAAAAAAGAATGCTTGAGTCGGGATTTGAACTCGAGTCTCTAAAGTCTATACCTTTAGCGCTCTAACCAACTGAGCTACCCAAGAATTCCACACAAACATACAATTTTCTTATACATGTAGTATTCTCAATTCACACAAGAGGTAGCGGAAATTTCTTCCAACTGCCATCTAGCGGCTAACATAACAGTTATGCAAATTATTAAAGAGAATATTTACTTTATAGTAGTAACGCTTGTATATATATATATATATATATATATATATATATATATTATAAATATATTTTTGACATTTGGCAATGAAGACAAATATGATATGAAAAGAAAAAAATAATGCTTGAGTCGGGATTTGAACTCGAGTCTCTAAAGTCTGTACCGTCTGTACCTTTTCACTCTTGTGTGAATTGAGAATACTACATGTATAAGAAAATTCTATGTTTGTGTTGGAATTCTTGGGTAGCTCAGTTGGTTAGAGCGCTAAAGGTACAGACTTTAGAGACTCGAGTTCAAATCCCGAGTCAAGCATTCTTTTTTCTTTTCATATCATATTTGCCTTCATTGCCAAATATCAAAAATATATTTATAATATCTATATATATATATATGTATATATGTAATTATATACAACTTTCCTCATTAGAGGATTGCCTCGAGGACAAAGTGATACAGACAATTAATTTTTTGGAATTGATGAAATACATTTTGTAAATACATTTAAAAAATTCAAATTGTAGGCCTAATTGAAATATACATACTATAAAGTAGATACTACCGGATTTCCAATCAATATTCTGCTATATTAGCATTACGTACGCAAATACGTCTGCAGAATGGAATTATTTAGCACTGAATCATATTCCAAATATTCATACACAATTTCAGAATAACCAAATATTTTCTAACCCTTATATCACAGCTGCCAAATTAAGAAGTCTCTACGCGTACATGGTATATTAACATCATTATTAATTACGGTAATTATGCCTGGTAAAATTTAAAGCGCTGGAACCATCTATCATTGATTATTCTATCAATGGATAGAAATTTAATCTCATTCCCTCTAACTCCAAGAGTATTTTATTTCCCCTAAGGTTTCCAATTAGTGTCAAGGCGTGGGACTTGTTTTCCGGATCCGTGGAGTTGCAGCTGAGCCTCTTCTTACTTTAAGTGAATTTTGATGGGAGACGTATTGGTACCATTATCTCATATACTGTCTAAAACAGGGTTCTTCATTTATAACATAATGGGATATTGGCCTATGCGCGGTTGGGCGTATCACAGCCTGCTTTGCTCTTACATAAACGCCGCGCGTAAAGCATGTATAAAAATCTTACCTTGCGCCTATTTCATCTAACTTTCCCTCTGTTAAAACTGTAAGTTTACCCTTTCGTTTTTTTTATTTAACATGGAACCAGTGGTTTCGAATTTGTTCACAATCTCGTGAATTGTAGATCTGGAAGGGAACTTTTGAATATACTCTGTGCGAACACGGATTGGTGATTAACAATGAAAACAAATTTTACACACAAAAAATTCGTTTCTCTAGATTCAATCGCCTATTCATATTACTGGACGATAAAGTACTGCCGAGTGCCGCTGTTAGCAGATTCGCGCGCTCAAAGACAGCCGGTAGTAGGATCTAGCAAGATCTCGGGAGACGCGAAATTCCGTGTGCCCGTTAGGTTATAAATGAAGAACCCTGTATTTGTAACTTTGTTAACAAAAAGTTAATACTGACATTTCTCCGCTATCGCCTATAGTTCTCGTTACATTTAATATTGTAAACATTCGGTACTGGAAACCATACAGCTACTTTCCTAAACTCTAAATGCAGCATAATTATGTTATAGTTCGTGTATTTTCATTAGTCACATCAAGGTCACTGATTTGCTGCCACGTTGAATCCAGTGATAAGTTGTGTGACGAGGAGTTGCTTTGAATCTTGTAACTCTGTATTGAGTTTTAAGACATGAGGTGTCCAGTATGACTTAGACCTAATGAATATATGTGGACTATAGTTTAAGTTACATGGAATTATTGTGTTCATACAATATTTTACAAACTAACAATATGTTTGAAATCTCCGTCCATCGCGAAAATTAGAGTTAACGAGATATAAATCCTTTAGCTTCTTTATATCATTTTAGGGGTAAAATATGTAATATATATAAATATATGTATATATATTTGTGCCATTTATTTAACGAACATATGTATATATATATATATATATGTTATATTGCAGATTTTCGCGGATATAAGTATTAATATGAAAGTTTTCTTGGGTTTTCTGTGTCTTGGATTCAAGTTCGGCCTCTGGCCACTGATTCTGACGTTTCAACATGTGGGATCATGCCGAAACGTCGGAATCAGTGGCCAGAGGGCGAACTTGAATCCAAGACGTGGAAAACCGAAGAAAACTTTCATAATATATATATGTTATAACTATACTTTTGACATTCGGCAATGAAGGCAAATATGGCATGAAAAGAAAAATAAATACCTGAGTCGGAATTTGAAACCGAGTTTTTAAACTCTGTACGTTTAGCGCTCTAACCATCTAAGTTACTCAGGAATCCTAAAACAAACATTTATTTCTCTTATATGCCTATATGTAGTATTCTCAATTTACACGATAGGTAGCGGGATATCGTTCCAACTGCCATCTTGTGGCCACTATAACAAGTAAGCATGTATAAAGAGAATAAATAATGCTCACTAGTACAATTCATATCAAATTCCGTTGAGGTGAAGTCATATGATGAAAGTTAAGGTACAATTCAATTTTTTTAACTTTCATAAATATGCTTACTTGTTATAGTGGTCATAAGATGGTGGTTGGAACGATATCCCGCTACCTCTCCTGTAAATTGAGAATACTACATATGTAAGAAAAATAAATGTTTGTTTTAGGATTCCTGAGTAGCTTAGATGGTTAGAGCGCTAAATGTACCTAGTTCGGAAACTCGGGTTTAAATCCCGACTCAAACATTTATTTTTCTTTTCATGTCATATATATATATATATATATATATATATATATCCCCGAAAATCATCCGGCCATCATCATAATCCTTATCATTATCATCTTTCACCGGTGTGGAAAGCAACGGAAAGCTGCATACTTATAATTCCCTAGTAAAGCTGCAAAACAGCATGGAAATGCTATGATTGCAGTGAAAGACCTGCCCTCGGGCAGAATTACTATGGATGGATATATATATATATATTTATTTATTTAATTTTATTTATTTTATCTTTGTAATAGGAAGATAACAGAATGATAGCCAGAATGGTAAAAGCCAGAATAAAAATTCAAAATTTCATGTATAAAGTCTAGTATAGTTTGAACATCTGGTGACGTTTTACAAATCAAGTTGGTGCCACTAGTTTGAATGATATAACCATTTTGATGGGAACAAAGGGAAATGGTATTATGCATTGCAGAGACTTTTGATGTCCCAACTCCTTTTAAAAAACGTTAAGCTGAAAATATATAAAACTGTTATTCTACCAATTATATTATATGGGTGCGAAACATGGACTCTTACTTTAAGGGAGGAAATGAGATTACGAGTATTTGAGAATAAAGTTCTTAGGAAAATTTTTGGACCAAAGAGAGATGAACAGACAGGTGAATGGAGAAGACTACATAACAATGAACTACATGGTCTTTATAGGAAGCCAGATATAATAAGAACAGTTAAGTCTCGTAGACTGCGATGGGCAGGACATGTTGCGCGTATGGGGAATGAAAGACGTGCATGGAAGCTTCTTGTAGGAAAGCCAGAGGGAAAACGCCCAGTTGGTAGGCCAAGAATGAGGTGGGAGAACTACATTAACTATGATTTGAGGGAAGCAGATTATACAGGGAATGATTGGAAAGCATTGGCTCAGGATAGGGATGTACGGAGAGCTTATGTCCGCGCGGCCATGAACCTTCGGGTTCGATAGTGCCAGTGAGTAAGTAAGTAAGTACAAAGGGAAATGGAGGAGACTGTATTTCTTGTCTAATACATGATACGTAATACGGTACCTGATTATGAAGATGCCACGTACGGGTACGAACAGGAGTTTCGTAAGTGCGCGGGTTTCAAGTATGAATTGCTTGAGTTGAATATAATGAAAAGTCTGACACATTTGGAGTGACAAATACAATATTCAAGTACACGCATTAGTAAGGAAAATTCTTATTTGATACTATGCCTAATGCAAGTTTAAGGAAGGTAATGGCGTCCTCAAATAAAGCAGAGAACTTGTTCAAATAGTACATTAAGATTTGAGATGTTCAGGATGTCCCAAGTACAAAAGCATGCGGCAAACAAATGTTAGAGTGACCACCTAGTTTTGCATTAATTCTTCCTGACTACGAAACAAGTGGCCCCGGATACGATTCCCAGCATTGGATATGTCGACTTCTAGTTAAAAATATTCTATCAAGGACTAGTTTACGAGAGCAGATTTTAAAAGTTCTGCACACTGAAGATGAAATTGAACAAAATTAAAATATGTAACAAAATACCTCTACATGCATTCAGTATAATCTTCGTTGTTCCTTATGACTGCTTCTCAACGTTTTGGCAAATCCCGTATTCCGGGCACATTCATTGTTGAGCTGTCTGATCACTCGGGTCACCTCATTCAATGTTTCCATTGAGATAACTAAGACTTCAGTTCTGGCTCAAAATTTCGTATCCAGGTTTCATCTAGTGCAACAATCCATAGGCCTATCAGAAACTGCTCTCCTTCTGTTCGGTAACGTTGAAGCAGCAATTCTGCGATTCTTTTGCGACCTGCCTTCTGCTGTTCACTCAGATGATGAAGAACGCATCTGGCAGAAACTTTTCTGATCTTTAAATTTTCACTAATGATTCAGTACACTGAAGTTACAGACATTATGGCCTCATGTGCAATTTCCTCACATGTTCTTCGTCGATCCGCTCTCAAAATGTCATTAACAATAACCTCAGAAGTGTATCTGTTGCAGTTGATGGTCTTCCACTTCTTGGGTTGTCCTCAGTACCTATTCGACCTTCACGGAAACGAGTATGTGAATATATTTGGGTATAGTGTACTGTGCAATCATGTGTAAAAAAGGTATAAGTAAAACAACAATTAATAATTAGGTATTATCCTAAACAGCGGAACGTTGACCTACTTCGTTTGTGGATGATTTGCGAACTAATGTCGTGTCATCCCGCATACACTTGCTTCACGTCAGTCTGTGAGTTTCAATTAATGTTGTATGCGATAATACTAGCAATGATCAACAATGTAAGTGCTTAATTTGCAATTTGTTCTTGACTATATATTGTTTCTATCTACGTCCGTTCGCTGCATCAATAGTGCTGCTATGCTGGTGGTAAACGTTCCGCTGTGTCGTATAATATAACAGCAAATAACAACAAAAATATAGGGAACAATTTAATATTATAGTGTATTACGATGCGAGGTTCGGAAGTGGTTTTCTCAGAATCGAGGAAAATGTTTAAAAACGAGTGATCGCGAGGTTTGTAATATCCGAGATTCTGTAAAACACTTCACAAACGTGCGTTGTATATTAATTTTTGCGCTATTGTGTTTTCAAAATAATAAATAATAGTAAAACAGTAACATATTTGATGGAAATATTTGCGTTCATTATAAACAATTGACTAACGTTAACAGTGTGTGCAATGTTTATTAGTTGAATCAACAAGAGGCCGTGAGATCATTTAGTGATAAAATGGCGGCAAGTACATATTTATTTTTTTATATTGTTTCAAATAAAGTTCAGTTCATTTAAAATGCAGTGATTTGTTTCGTATAATGTATATTAACACTACCTTTTGGATATTTTTTCGTATATACATTGTATATAGTATATGTAGAGGGCAGTGGTTTTACTTCCAACACGCGTGTTTGTAGTATGTAATATTATAGTATAGTTATTTAGGTTGGCAACCCCGAAATGTAGGAAGTTGAACTTTCAATCATGGCCGCTACTTCTGTAAGTACATCAAAACGCACTATCCCGCAAAAAAAATTGTATTGTAAGCCTATGTTTTCCCTTTACAGAGATTTAGGCGCTCTCCCTCTACAGGGAAGAATTTGAATCATACTAATGTAGTTACACTTGTTTTCGTATAGATGTCATTTTGAGTGGTACGTGGTCAGCGTTGCGCCTCATACTAACATCTAGGAAACCAAGGTAGTACTAGGACGGGAAAATTCGGTAAATTTTGCTTAGAGGCCTTTTCATTCAGGCTCAAGGATTTTTAACGAGCCTGAAAATCTTCAGACTCGGGACCCACGGCTTAAAGTCCCTCCCGGAGGACTTGCTCCTTGGATTTTTTCCATCCTAAAAAATCCATCGACCCCGGCCGGGTTTGAACCTGCGACCCTCGGGACCAGAGGCAAGGAGCATAATCACTAGTCCACCGCGGCCGACGCGCAAAAAATACGATGTCTAATCTAAATTATAAAGCGTTGCAGGAAAATAGCCTCGGAGTTAGAGATTGAACTCTGGCCAAGCTGTTAGATTGTGAATAAATATTAATTAATATCTGTTCTAGTTTCTCTTTGGAAAAAAAAATCCGTCAATTTAATCGTTATTGATTATCAATCAGCTTTTCCCACGTGGCACGTTATTAACGTGGAGACTGATTACTCAGAATCGATTAAACACGTTAACACTGTCCCGCAATCCCGATTACAATGACCTATTTCCACATTGTTTAGTCTGGAGTATTAGTATATAATTTTGTTGGATGTAATCGCAAATAATGTGAGTTTATATTATGTAAATTTAAACATGTGTTTGATTGCATACAACTTGGCAACTACGTGTTAGTTGCAATTTATGAAGGGAACAAAGTAAAACAAACAATTAATGTGACACTCAAAGCTACTCAAATATGAAACCAGACATTTTGACCCAGTACGAGCGGGTTTGTGAAATCAAACGTTAAATTCGACAATTAATCAGTTTTGAATACAAAATGACGAGATGAATATGTGAGGGTTTTTTTTTGTTTGTAAACCACAGAATGACAATAAATTTGCGCATTGTAAAACCAGGATGACAAAGCTCTCCAGCTTTAGAGTTTGCGTGCAATTTTACGTATGTATAGTAATGTACATTCCTATATTGAGTACGTAAAAATCTTGTGTGTATACATCAATCACTCTATTAAAAAACATACTTACAGCACCAGATAGTAGTTCCAATATACAGGACTATTCAGAAAGAAGCAAGACTTCAAACATTTATTTCTTCCGAACTACAAAACATATAAACACAGTTGCAACGTTCCTGGAAAGAGAAAAGTTCAAATTTCAGTAATTTATGCATTCAATATGAACACCACGTGTTACACGACAAATCAAAATGGTGGCTCATTTCTTGCCACACACGAATCAGCTGGTCTCTAGTTATCGAATTCAGAGCTTCAACAATTCGATGTCGCAGATTTTTTAAGAGTGTCAGGCATAGAGGGGGATAAAAACACTGTCTTTACGTAACCCCACAGACAAAAATCACATGGGATTAGGTCGTTTGACGTGGGAGGTCACCGAAAATGAGGTTGATTTTCTGCTCCTTTTCCAATCCAACGCCATTTTAATACAAACAATCCACATGACAAGCAACAGCGCCAATGCGGCCGTGATCAGAACTTAAAACTTTTCTCTTTCCAGGAAGGTTTGGAATTGTGTTTGTATATTTTGTAGTTTGGAAAAAATAAATGTTTGAAATCTGTTCCTGTTTACCGAATTGCCCTACATATATTTCTCTATTTTTCCGTCTTATAAAATATTTGGTTCATGAATTGTACACAAATATCCTTCCGTTTCCGCGTTGGGCATATTCCTTTTTATGCAAAGTAAATACACGTAAAATTACTATTTCGCCAGGACCCATACATTTGTTCACATTGGACAGGTTTCCGCATTATTCACGTTCCGGATTAAACTAGTTTTACTGTATATGTCACAGCTGCGGGGAAACAAAGCGAGCCGCTCAACCATCATAGTGAGGCGATAAAAAAATGTTTATTTAAAAGAATGCGGGCTAATTTTCATATTTTCTTATAAAGATTCCATTTGTATTAAGACACAAAAATATAAGCAGTTAACGATGGAACATTACTTAATGTTTCCATAATGTAGCTTATGTTAATAACTGAAAGTAAAATTGTACATCTCATTGTTCTACAACCAGAGTCTAGTTTTCTCGGTTTAAATTTTTTTATAACGAACCTCATTGGATGCAACATTTCGTTTCAATCACCATAATTAGTTAGGGTAAATTTCCAATGATATGGCTATTCGTCAATGTTAACTATATGCATTAACAAATCGCATACACATAGAGTATGGAATGCATTATTCATGAAAAACGCATTGTACATGATGCTACAGGATTTCACAGACAAATGAAAGATAGGTCATGCAGAGAGACTCGATTTTTGTTATACATTATAGCACTAAAGAAGTTGTTTAAGAGGTAAATTTAAATATTTGGACTGGATAGCGCTGGATGAGTAAAATTGTCTAAAACGGGAGAGATTAAACGCTAAGAAAGATACAACGTTATGCTCATTATTTTATTTAACGTGAATATTTATTGCTATTTCAGGTAATTAGCGCCGCGATTTAAAAATGGTCATCGAAGAACTAATTACATTTGAAAGCTTCTTTTCAGCCTTGTTTGATATTAGTTCCGTATTTTCAGTTTATGTCCAGAAAAATGAAACTGCCTCGACCGAGTTTATCCAAAGATGAGCATATTTTTCTTTCTGAGGAAAAAAAAGTTTCTTTTTTGATCTTCTAGAAGATTTCCGGGCTGTTGGCCGTGGTCTTAAGGCTTGTAGTTCCCCGACGTTTCGCCAGAGACTGTGTCCGGCATCCTCAAGGGTTGTCTTGAGACTGGCAATTTTGTCGACTACCTGCCCTGTTTATACATTTATCCGCGAAGCGGTCTCAAGACAACCCTTGAGGATGCCGGACGCAGTCTCTGGCGAAACGTCGGGGAACTACAAGCCTCAAGACCACGGCCAACAGCCCGGAAATCTTTTACAAGATCATCATAATAACTCCGGCCGTAAAAGCCTAAGTCAATATATTAGTTTCTTGTTTTGTTACTCAGTGTTCTAGGAACTCAGGTTGTATAGTCCTTTAGAGCTTCTAATTATTTGGAGTGTGAGTGTACTGCATGTTGTATATTATAATCTGATAAACATATTTATTATCTTATAAGAAATATTTCAAAGAATAATAACAAGGCAACAGCAACTAACATTTCTCGATGTTAATTAAGGGCACCCAGCACTTATTTGCGTAAAAATAGATTTAACTTTTATAGGAATTAATCACTATGAGCTTTAATTATGGTGAAATTAAATGTTTCTTACCTCTCCTCATATAAATCTTCTAAGTAGATCGCGATTTCGAGACCATAACGGTCTCATCTTCAGTATTTCTTTGGCGACTGATGTTATGTCGATCGGAAGAAACTCTTCTTCTTCCCTCTGTTGGTAGACCCATGAACCTCTGGATCAGGTCAAAATTTGCGGGAATTTCAAAGTTCATAAGTTTTCCTCTGTTTTTTTGAATGTGGATCTTTTCCCAAACCGTGACAAACAAAAAAAAAGGAACTCACGGTTTGGGAAAAGATCCACATTCAGAAAAACAAAAGTAAAACTTATGAACTTTGAAATTCCCGCAAATTTTGACCTGATCCAGAGGTTCATCGGTCCACAACAGAGAGAAGAAGAAGAGTTTCTTCCGATGGACATAATATCAGTCGCCAAAGAAGTACTGAAGATGAGACCGTTATGGTCTCAAAATTGCGATCTACTTAGAAGATTTATATGAGGAGAGGTAAGAAACATTTAATTTCACCATAAAAAATAGATATTCTTCTTTTTTGCTTCAAAAATCCAGGAAGGTCTATTTTATCGATGTGTAATATTATTTTGTCGATTTTGGACATTTAAACCCATAAAAATTTATTTTTGATAATGGCGTCTCTGTATTCTGCTGATATACGATATACGTAAATTTAGTTTTGTTTTTTGGCATTTTCCCGTAACTTGTGTTTTTTGATATTTTGGTACACTTTTCTCTGAAACTATAAAAGATAGGAGAATAATGTTTGGCACGGATATGCAGTTTAAAGAGATCTGTAATAATAAGCTAAATTATCTTTGTGCTATTGATAGTATTTGAAGTAAAAAAAAAGTATGCAACATTTTTAACAAAAAAATGGTCTTCGAATTTTTTTGGAAAAAAAATCACAATCCATACCTGAATACAAGCAAAACTAATTATTGTCAAATTAACAATAACATACTAAACTTAGAAAACAATTGGATAAAATTGTACCAAGACAATACTTTTAAGAAGTTGGATTTTTTATTTTCATTTTTTGTATTTTAAATTACACGTGAAGAAATGTTCAGGAAGACATCATTAATTAGTTACATATATTTCGTGCATATAACTTAAGAATTAGCTGAAAAAATAATTTTTGTGTGTTTCATGCACATAACTTAAGAATAAGCTGGAAATATAATGTTTGTGCTTGCATATTTTTAAATCAAATTGCAAGGAAATTAGTACCGGGTACCCTTAAATAGTGGATATTACTGATTAACGAGTTTATGCAAAAGAAAAATCGTTTTGAATTGCATGGGTCGAATCCAAGTTCCACTACTAATGAAACTGCTAGTGTAGTTAAACTATTTTATAAAAAAATATATCCTCTATTTTTCTCAGTTTAACCTCTCACTTTATAGGTATTTTTTATATGCCACACTCAACCCGGGCCTTACAGTGGCATGGCCTGTCAGGAGAAGCGTTTTAAACTGTGGATGATGCACATACTCTTTTGACCACGAATATGAAGGGCATTCCCGAGATGAGTGATCAGCTCAATATCAGACCAAACACAGTACTCATAGCCATGCATTCATACTGAACATAGTGGATATGATGGCCAGTTGATGTCCTGTTATTTGCATAGCAGAATAAGATAGTTCACTAAGAAAAGTTGCCTTTTAAACGAGGAAAAGTTATTTATTTGTTGAACTCGGTGCTTTGGAATAGAAATATAATATATAGAACGACGAAAATTATATTTCAAGTTCTGTTACAAAGTATTTTATTATATTTGGGTTCGAAACCTCGACAGTAAGTTGAAAACAAGCCAACAAACTCTTGGCAGTAGAAATGGATTTTTGGAGGGTATCGACAAGAATTTCAAGAAGGGATAAAGTCAAAAACAGCACAACAAGGGAAATTATGCAAATTGAAAGAAACGTATTAGAAAAAAAAATAGAAGAAAAACGTTTGAAATGGTATGGACACCTCACAAGATTGGAAGAAGATAGAATACTAAAGAAGATCCTAGATTGGAAAACTAATGGAAAAAGTGGAAGAGGCTGACCTAGAGAACGTTCGATAGATGGAGCGAGGGGAAGTATGGAAGCTAGATATTTGAGGGAAGAAGATGCTTTAGACAGGAACCTCTGGCGACTAATCACTTTGGATTGAAGGAGAAACACTGTATTGTGAAGTATCCCTAAAATATAAAAATAAACGCTACACTTATTAAATCTATTGCGATGGAATATTTTACACAAATAATTAAACATTTGATTTAATCGATTTCAGCTTGTGATCTTGTATACTGTATTTTAATATATCCATTTTTACTCTCAAATATTTTATTTACATACCGGTATAACATTAACAAAGGCAGATAGTAAACAAATAGATGCTGCTGAAATGAATATGTTGAGAGCAATGGCAGGATACCACAGGACCGATAAAAAGAAAAACGAAGATATAAGAACAGAACTTAATATATTTAATCTCTGTGAAAGAATAAAATATTATCAAAATGCTTATCTTCAGCACGTATTACGAATGAATGAACAGCGCATACCAAGAAGAATGTATAATTATAAACCAAAAGGGAGAAGAATGTTGGGAAGACCATTGAAGAGATGGAAGGACCAATTCGACCTATAATGAGATCGGAACAGGCCATTGGGCTTAATCCTTGTTGTTGTTGGTGATGATATGACGCTATCAGTGAAATACTATTAATAACAATGTTCTATGCAAAATGATTATTTCACTCCTAAAGGGCTGGTGGTTACAATAGATTAACTTGCATGTCCCTAGTTCAGAGTGCCTCATGTTCTAACCCGACTGCGATATATAGATTTTCAAAGGGAATATGAGGAAATAAAGGGGTGGATCGTATGTCGTAGATGCACAGCATGTAAAAGAACATCAAATCTGAAATAAGAAACATCTGATCAAATCTGTTAGTCTTTCACGCCCAGATTTACGACGCTATTGATCTGAATTGATAACGAGCGTCGTTAAAATAACTTATGTAATGTTGACTAATCAACTCAGGTTCAGCTTCTAAAATACCAAGTCATTAGTGATAATCAAGTACAGTCATTACACGCTTTATATTAGCTTGACCTGTATCTATCTATCTATCTATCTATCTATCTATCTATCTATCTATCTATCTATCTATCTATCTATCTATCTATCTATCTATCTATCTATCTATCTATCTATCTATCTATCTATCTATCTATCTATCTATCTATCTATCTATCTATCTATCTATCTATCTATCTATCTATCTATCTATCTATCTATCTATCTATCTATCTATCTATCTATCTATCTATCTATCTACCTGTCTGTCTGTCTGTCTGTCTGTCTGTCTGTCTGTCTGTCTGACTGTCTGTCTGTCTGTCTGTCTGTCTGTCTGACTGTCTATCTATCTATCTATCTATCTATCTATCTATCTATCTATCTATCTATCTATCTATCTATCTATCTATATCTATCTATCTATCTATCTATCTATCTATCTATCTATCTATCTATCTGTCTGTCTGTCTGTCTGTCTGTCTGTCTGTCTGTCTGTCTGTCTGTCTGTCTGTCTGTCTGTCTGTCTGTCTGTCTGTCTGTCTGTCTGTCTGTCTGTCTGTCTGTCTGTCTGTCTGTCTGTCTGTCTGTCTGTCTGTCTGTCTGTCTGTCTGTCTGTCTGTCTGTCTGTCTGTCTGTCTGTCTGTCTGTCTGTCTGTCTGTCTGTCTGTCTGTCTGTCTGTCTGTCTGTCTGTCTGTCTGTCTGTCTGTCTGTCTGTCTGTCTGTCTGTCTGTCTGTCTGTCTGTCTGTCTGTCTGTCTGTCTGTCTATCTATCTGTCTATCTATCTATCTATCTATCTATGTAACCGAATTTGTCAACGCGATTTTCACCTATTTAAAATCCTTGGATCGACTTGAAACTTTGTATACTTGTAAAAGACCCGTGCCAATACAATAATTTCATATTTTTCTAAAATCCTGGCCAGAATCATCAGAAAATAAAAAAAGTTTCTTTGTATCTATATGACGGAATTTTTTAACACGATTTTCACCCACTTAGAAACATTTGATCGACTTCAAACGTTGTATACTTGTAAAGGACTCGTGACAATACAATATTTTCATATTTTGTTTCTAAAATTCTGGCCAGAATCGTCAGATAATCGAAAAAAGTGTCTTTGTATCTATGTAACGGAATCTTTGAACCGATTTTCACCCACTTAGAAACAGTGGATCGACTTGAAACTTTGTATACTTGTAAAGGACCCGTGACAATACAATAATTTCATATTTTGTTTCTAAAATCCTGGCCAGAATCATCAGAAAATAAAAAAAAATTATAACTGGATGATAAGTTGGGGACTTTTCGGGTTTTTAGTCAATCCTTGTAAGAGCTCAATTGGTAGAGCGGTGAACTCTTAGTGGTATATAATTTCAGTAATCCATAGGTCGCTTGTTCAAATCCGGCTGGGAGGGTCTTTTTAGAAGAGTATTACTTTTAGCTCATACTACAATAGTATCGAATTTAAAGATATTTACATTCTTATCTCATTCTGTAAAATATTAAAACTAAAAAAATATAAAATAAATAATAGTTTTAAAAAACTAAAACAACACGCTTTATTAGAAAACCGAACTAAAAAATTGAAAAATAATTTTAATTTCCAACACGCTTGGGATAAATAATTTTACCATCAAAAGCGTGGGGTGCTTTTTATGATTTTTACATCTTCTTCTTAGAGACTTTACTTTTACCAATATCTGTTTATTATCAAATATATTGTCCACCGCTGTGGTCTCGAGGTAGCGTGCTCCCTTGTCACGCAGCGGGCCCGGGTTCGATTCCCGGTCGGGAGAGATAAGGTTTTTTTCAGGGTTTTTCTCACCTGTGAGACAAATGTCAGGAAGCTTAGGGCCCAACGTTACCCGGAAATCATCCGGCCATTATTATCATCCTTATCATTTTCATCGCCATCCTTCACCGGTGTGGAAAGCAACGGCAAGCTACCACACCTGTAATTCCCTAGTAAAGCTACAAAACATAGCATGAAAATGCTATGATTGCAGTGAAAAACCTACCCTCGGGCAGAATTACTATGAATGAATGAATCAAATATATTAATTGATATAGAGCATCACACGTTTTTGATGCTAAAATTATTTTTTGTAGGTAACTCTAGTTTTACTCTAGGTGTGTTGGAGATGATTTTTTGTTGACCACTTTAATTTTATCCCAAGCGTGTTGGAAATTAAAATTATTTTTAATTAGTTCGGTTTTCTAATAAAGCGTGTTGTTTTAGTTTTTAAACTATTATTTGCTTAATATTTTTTAGTTTGGTTTTATAAAAATGTAAATATTACAATTACTCTCAGTGAATAATAATTTTAAAAAAATGTAAATATCTTTAAATTCGATACTATTGTAGTATGAGCTAAAAGTAATATTCTTCTAAAAAAATAATCCTCTGGGCCGGTTTTGAACCAGCGACCTATGGATTACTAAAATTATATACCACTACAGTCCACCACTCTACCAACTGAGCTACCAGAGGATATAATATTAATTTCTTACAACGATGGATTAAATTGTCGATAAGTCCGCAACCTATTACATGTCATATATTATACATTATTTATGAAATTATTGTAGTGATTTGTCCTTTACAAGTATACAAAGTTTCAAGTCTATTCAATGTTTTTAAGTGGATGAAAATCGTGTTGAAAGATTCCGTTACATAGCTAGATACAGGTCAAACTAATATAAAGCGTGTAATAAATAAGCCTTTCTGCATTCAGACTTCAAATTTTGTAATGTAGGCCCTAATGTGAAGGAAATATTAGTCACCTATCATTTATAGGCCCATATTACACAATATTTTAGAGAGAATCTTCAGTAAGTAGAATTAATAGATTTTTTACAGTTTTAGAAAGACCACTGTTCAAACATGGAAAAGTTAGTAGCTCTAAAAGATCTGAATCACAGTCAGAGAATTGAGGTTCTGGAACCGAGCAGTAAGTCGTGCGTGACTTGCACGCGTTCCATCACGCTCCGAACTTTGTTTTCAGTGCCCAGTTAAACATGATTTTTGTAGATTATGAAAAAGTCTTCGACAATGTTTGCAGAAATGTATTATGGATTATAATGAAGAAAATATGCATTCCACAACAATTAATATCAGTAATAGAAAACTTAATATAAGAAGTATAGTAAGAAATACATTAATGAAACGAAAGATAATGGCAGCAACAATAAATAAAGGAGCAATACAAGGGTGTTTACTTTCACGGTTTCTTTTTTAATTATATGGTATATAGATGAATTACAATATTCCACTCATCATCTTAATATAATAGCCCAACGATTTAACATGGAAATATCAACAACAAAATCTAAAGTTATTGCCTTTCAAGGGAAATTCCCAGTAAGAAGTAAAATTTGTATTCAGAATTCAATATTAGAGCAAGTTAATTCATTTAAATACTTAGGATATAATCTAACTTATAATGAGGAATGTCATATATCCTTTAAAATACAAAACTATAATAAAGCTTTAGGAATTATCAACCAAGTTTTTAAACCATCAAAAGTGCAGAGACACACAAGAATGAAAATCTATAAAATTCTCGCTAGACCCATAATCTGTTATGGCAGTGAAGCTTGGACCATCAGAACTCAGGATGGTCGTCATATTACAGCCACGGAGATGAAATTTCTGCGACGAACTTCAGGTTATAGCCTTCTAGACCACCAAAGAAATTCAACAATAGCCAGAGAGTTAAACATCGTACCTATATCTGAATACCTCCAAGAATATAAAAACAATTGGCTAGCCCATATTCAGCGCATGGATCGTCACAGAATACCAAAACAAATTCTTCACCACACTCCTCGAGGCAGAAGATCTGTGGGTCGACCTTTTCGGAGATGGCGGGAGACCGTAACGGGCCACTGGGCCTAATACTCGAAAGGACGATGATGATGATAGATGAAATCGTGATTTGGATTTAAATGGACATTTTCTTCTTCTTATTCTTATTCTTATTCTTCTTCTTGGGCTTTCCCCCACTTATAGGTTTGCCGTCTTCAGTTTCCATTTATCTCTATCATTCCAATCTCCCTCTTCCAAATTCCTATCATCCATTATAGTTCTGACGTAGGTTTTCCATTTCCATCTTGGTCTGCCACGTTTATTTATTCCAGGGGGTGACCACTGGTATATATTTTTTTGGCCATCCTTCATTTTCCATTCTTTGTACATGGCCGTACCATTTAAGCGTTTGATTTTCAATCCTCTTAACAACAGATGTGGTGACATTCATTTCTCTCCAAAGGAATTCATTTCTTATTTTATCATGTCTTGTTTTTTGAAGGCTTCTTCTAAAATAATCAAATTCAACTGTTCTAATTTTATTCTTTTGTAATTCCGTCAAAGACCAAGTTTCACTTCCATATGACAAAACATTCCGTATTATGCTCTTATAAATTTTTATTTTAGTTTCTTTTGTAATATTTTTGTTTCAAATTATTCCATATAATGTCTTAGTTGCATTTTTTGCCATTGTAATTTTAGTCTGTACATCTCTCTCACAGGTACCTAAACTTGTATTGACCCAAGATATTAAACAAAATTGCATTTTTTTATTTTCCCTGTTTCGAGTATGAGGTCATCCACATCCTTTCCCAGTATATTCTGTTTTATGTAAATTTATATTCAGTCCCCATTTTTTATATTCTTCCATTAGTTTATTTATCATATATTTCATATAATCTTCATCCCCTGCAAACATTATTTGATCATCTGCAAACAACAATGAATGCAGTACTTTTTCTCCTATAGGAATACACATTTCAGAACATTTTTTATACCACCAGTAAAGAGCCTGGTCTAAATAAATGTTAAAAAGAATTGGTGACAAAATGCATCCCTGCTGAAGGTCTTTATTCACTGTGAAATCCTCTGTCAAATTATTCTGTATTTTTACTTTAGCTTTTGTATTACAATAGATCCTCCTAACAATCTTAATCCATTTATCACAGATATTCATATTTATCATTGCCGTCCATAACAATTGTAGAGGTACACTATCATATGCCATCTCTAAACCTCGAAATGGACATTTTAAAATAAAACAAATACATATGTATTTCTCTTTCCCGATTTTGTTCGTCACCGTGACGTAGTCGGTAGAGTCCCTACCTTCCATTCCGGCGACCCGGATTTGATTCCCGGCGAGGTAGGGGATTTTAAATCTCCACCTTGGATGTGGGTGTGTGTCCTGTCCTTGTGTCTATATGTGAGAATAATAGAAAATTAACGAAAAGTTAAAACAAGAAGGAAAGTCAGTCTAAACGAAAAAAAAAAGAACTAAAGTTTCTAATGCATTCACATAACTTCAATGAGCGAGATGGCTCAATCAGTGGTAATTGATGTTAAGAAAAAAGCTAAGTTTTAATACCCAGTTCTGAAAATGACGCACAAAATGTTTTATTCCAATTAAATATTATATGCAACATTTTTAATTTGATAATTTCAGATAATACAACAAACGTTTTAGCATTTAGAGAAGCAGACAGAATTAGAGTTAAAATTATCTTGGAAGGAAAAAATATTGAACATATTGTTTCAATTGCTTCCTGCGCAACATTTCCTGTATATGCGGAACGTAGACATTCAAAACAAAATTAATAAATCCAGTTATTTATGCGAAGTTAAAAAAGGCAGATAGGATGCCAAAATTAAATATTGTAAATTAATGCCAGAAGCAATGTTGCTTTTGGGTTGAACGATTTGCGTGTGACAAGGAGGAAACGAGAATTGAATCAACAGAAATAGGATGTACTCTACAGGAAGCGAAAATATATGGAGGGAACCTAAACATGTTTAAAATAATAGATAGAATAAAACTGGGTAGAAGTGGTTGGAAACAACAAAGAATGAATGGCGAAATCCACAGGGTAGAATTATTGTGAAGACAAGATGGGCTCAACAATTGTTAAAGAATGATAATAATCAGAACAAGCCTTATCCATGACGCTGATGCTAATAATGATGAATAAGTTAAAGGATTTCAAAATTTCCATTCAGTTCTATTTAGATTTCCAAACATATATAAATAAATTAAAACTAGTAGTACTATTGGGCGATAGCGAGGAGATACTACAGGCCAACACACACACACACACACACACACACACACACTATTGAGTAACACTAAGAAATTGGGACTGGAAGTCAATATCAATAAAACTAAATATATGGTCAAGCATAGAAATACGTTATACGATTACAAATGAGGGTAATTTTGAGAAAGTGGATGAATTCAAATACCTAGGAACAATAATCACTAATAGGAATGAATGCACAAAGAAATTAAACATAGGCTCAATTCTGGAAATGCGTGCTATTATGCATTGCAGAGACTCTTGACTTCCCATCTCCTTTAAAAAGACGTTAAACTGAAAATATATAAAACTATTAAAAAACTATTATTCTACCAGTTATATTATATGGGTGCGAAACATGTACTCTTACTTTAAGGCAGGAAAGGAGATTACAAGTATTTGAGAATAAATTTCTTAGCAACATTTTTGCACCAAGGAGAAATGAATAGACAGGTGAATGGAGAAGACTAGTAAACAGTGAACTACATGGTCTTTATAGGAAGCCAGATATAATGAGAAGAGTTTGGTCTCGTAGACTGCGATGGACAGGACATGTGGCATGAATGAGGAATGAAAGTGGTGAATGGAAGCTTCTTGTAGGAAAATCAGATGGAAAACGCCGAGTTAGTAGACCAAGAATGAGGTGGGAGAATAACATTGACTATGATTTGAGGGAAGAATAACATTAACTATGATTTGAGGGAAGTAGATTATACAGGGAATGATTGGAAAACATTCGCTCAGAATAGGGATGTATAGAGAGCTTATGTCCGCGCGGCCATGCACCTATAGGTTCGATGGTGCCAGTGAGTTAGTTAGTTAGTGAATTATTAACTTTAAAATTAGACTGAAATTTCGCGAAGGAATAAGTCAAAACGTTGAAGGAATAATTATTAATCCTAAAAATGTTCTAATTCACTTTAGTGAAAGATTATAGACTCATGTTGAGGGATCAAAAACTGCTATTAACTGAAATGCTATCTCCCTTAAGAACTATCTACAGTGTATATCAATTCCTTATTGACATAGATCAATTATAATTTTGATTATCATATAGCGAGTGTTAACAGGGACGAGAAGTATGTAACAGAATTTGCGGTGAGGTTGTTCCAAGCTTTAGTATATTCGCTTTTGATTTTGAATACATCTGCTTTGGAAATACAACATAACTCATTGTATATTATTCACAATAATTTGTTGTGTAATTATTAAAATAAATTATAAAAATATTTTATGAAAAATTTAATTACCATCACCTAATTAAGTTACATAAATATCTCTAAATAAAACGAAGAATGGATTAGAATTTTTCATAAAATATATATTGGGCTAATTTGTAGAAAGTACTAACCCTCGAAAAGAGACGATTTAATCTTGACTATTTAACTCATGCCCCAAATGGCACTCAATTACTAATCACATTTCAATGAATTTTGATCTACAACCAATCATAGTCGTTTTTCACCTCGATTTCATCACTTTCATTTTATCGCTTTTATTTCATCAAGTGGCTCTCAGATTACATATATAGTGCACGAATGTAACCAGATTCTGCTTGCGAGATATAATAAAAATCATTTGTAGCACTTGATTATACCATAAAAAAATAAATCGCTGTTTGTACTTTCTTAAACGTATTATTTCCCAGGAATTAACGTTGCAGAAAAATATAATTGACCCATTTACATCATAGGACATCAGAAATTAATTAATAACCTGTAATGATGTGTTTAATTTTTTCCCCACTAGGATGCATTCTTACACTATTGCGATTCTATTTGGCAATAAATATGATCTGGTTGCAGAGATGAACAAATGAAATACGAACGTTTCTCATTTGTTTTCAAACATCGCCGTTTACATTAAATATATAATTACTATATTTAAATAATTATTTCCGAGTAAACAGCTTAATTTTATTCTTTAAATAGTCCTAACAAATGCCACTCTTGATTTACAAATTCTCTAGATAAATTCACTCCTCACTTCTGAGTCGTCAATTTATCAATAATTTGGAAATCACTCGTGGTATTGCTTATGATAATTAGTTTTTCCCTTCTTCTGCTTAACAGTTGTCCTTCAAAAGTATGAAATATCTTAAATTTCTTTATTACTTTATTTACTATGTTATTTTAATACACAATTCAATGTTCGGGATTATTTATGTATATATTTTAAGATAAGTAAGTTAGATTAAAAAAATTGTTTTTCTGTAATGACCCTTAATTTGACAACAAAATACAGGGTGATTTAAAATTGACTTTACAACTTTACAAGCTTATAGAAATTTATTTAGAAGACCTACAGAATTGGTTTAAATGTCATATGATAGCACAACTCATCAAATTTTGAAGACCTACAGAATTGGTTTAAATGTCATATCATAGCACAACTCATCACGTTTTCACCTATTCAGTCAACGTGGTTCAATGTGGCTTCCGTTGGCCATGCAGCAAACATCCAACCTGAAATCAATCTCCTCCCACACACGTTGCAGCATATCCGGCACCACTGAAAGCAGCCATTTTGATATGAACTACGTTAGCGTACGCAGTGACAGAACTATAAAACTATGTCGGTGAAAACGTGATGAGTTGTGCTATCATATGACATTAAAACCAATTCTGTAGGTCTTCTAAATAAATTTCTATAAGCTTGTAAAGTTGTAAAGTCAATTTTGAATCACGGTGTATATTAGCGTTTTTCTTAAATTTTATGTCAAAACTCTTCTTCTGATATTTTTAAAACATGGAAATCACTTTAACATATTATTTCAACAATAGTGTGGCGCTTGGTCTACAGAATTACATTCTGTTACCATTTCAGCACTGGCCTATATAGAATTTACTCATATGTTTAGTTACACTTATAGTAGCGTCCAGATCATAACTGTCAGTGTTATTTATAATTCTTTGCCCGGGCCCATCAGAGGCAAAGATTAATTCATCTTTCCTATATAGATTTACTAACATATATTAATTATTGACAAGAATTCCTTAACACACTGTAGTAATGTATGATTCGTTATTAAACTAAGTATATTATTTTCAACCATGAAAGCTAGACAGGAAATGGGAGCTAATATAACCTTGAGAAAGTTCGTACAGCTCGAGTCCAAGCTCTGTGTGTTTGCGGGGGGTAATGTGGGGAGTGGGAGGAGGTACACTTCTCTGCTTCTCATAGTACTAACAGCTGAGACAGCAAATTCCTTTCAGACACACGGAGCTGGGTACCGAGCAGTAGACAGGAAACGTACAAGACAGCAGTAGCATGACTAGCAAATACAATAATTAAACATTCTTATTTACTTAAAATAAGATTTAATATATACATATATGAATTGTAAGTGTGAAGTTGAAATATAAAAAAAATATTAAACGTAACTTGTACTTGATCATTCTAAAATTTAAAGAAAACAATAATAATAACAAAAGTAATAATCTTTACACACTCAAACACCCATGCATACCTTTTTAGTCCAGACTAGGGTACCCTACCCTGGCTTACCGGACCAAACTCAAAACAACACAGCTCTCCTTGAGCTCACGTCCTTCAGACGATAACCAAACTAACTGAATGAATTGAATGAATGAATGATACAGTTTATTACTTGCTTGGCCTATTTGAGAGTTCCGAGGTGGAGGGGAAGTATCGCACTACAAACAGAGCAAAGGGAGGGGTAGGAAGGAGAGTGGGAGTAAACACAAAGAGAAAGGAAATTGGCATAGTTCATTAATCTCGCTGTAGAGGGAGGATAACCGTACAGATGTTTCGTACCGAAATACCACTTTTGGTACAATAGAATACATTTATAAATAATTACACCTTATAAAATGTAATAGAAAATCATTTACTACGTGCAGCGGGCAGTTTGTAAAGTGATTATGATGGATGTGGTTGCGAGCTGGTGATTTGTTTGGAGGCGGCTGTCAGTCTCGCGGAACGATGTGTAAATTGGTTTAACTTCTATGTCTCGCATCAGGTGACGTTATTTTTATCTCTCTTATTTAATTCACGCCTGGGAGGATTTAAATCGAATTCCATTTATAACTACAATAATGTACTTAAATTCGTACTATTTATTTTCAGGATTGTTTTTGTTATATACACAGGTATCCTCAACCAAAATATACAATTTTTCTCTTCCACACTTCCCGGTCTTGCATGTCTGGTTCTGTCATAATACTCATCTTCATGTTAGGAGGATCTATAGTAATACAAAAGCTAAAATAAAAATACCGAATAATTTAACAGAGGATTTCACAGTGAATAAAGACCTTCAGCAGAGATGCAGTTTGTCACCAATTCTTTTTAACATTTATTTAGACCAGGCTCTTTACTTGTGGTATAAAAAATGTTCTGAAATGTGTATTCCTATAGGAGAAAAAGTACTGCATTCATTGTTGTTTGCAGATGATCAAATAATTTTTGCAGGGGATGAAGATTATATGAAATATATGATAAATAAACTAATGGAAGAATATAAAAAATGGGGACTGAACATAAATTTACAGAAAACAGAATATACTGGGAAAGGATGTGGATGACCTCATACTCGAAACAGGGAAAATAAAAAAATGCAATTTTGTTTAATATCTTGGGTCAATACAAGTTTAGGTACCTGTGAGAGAGATGTACATACTAAAATTGCAATGGCAAAAATGCAACTAAGACATTATATGGAATAATTTGAAACAAAAATATTACAAAGGAAACTAAAATGAAAATTTATAAGAGCATAATACGGAATGTTTTGTCATATGAAAGCGAAACTTGGTCTTTGACGGAATTACAAAAGAATAAAATTATAACAGTTGAATTTGGTTATTTTAGAAGAAGCCTTCAAAAAAGAAGACAGGATAAAATAAGAAATGAATTCCTTTGGAGAGAAATGAATGTTACCACATCTGTTGTTACGAGGATTGAAAATCAAACGCTTAAATGGTATGGCCATGCTGGCTTTGGTCTACCACGTTTTCCCTTTTCCAGGAGGTATCCATTTCAATACTTCTTTGTTTGTTTCTGTGTCCTTCTTCTCATTATATGTCCATATCATCTTAGTAAATCATACTATTTATAAATTATTTTAAGATATTATACGGTATTCTAAGTTAAAATTTCCATAATTTTCATGCGGTATTTTCGAAATCGTTTTTAGAGAGAATTTATCTAATGGCAAACAGAGTGCTAATTTGTCTTGATTGATTGTTGAGGTAGCAATGCTGATACGACAAATAGCTTACATATTCAACATGCCATTATTTCTCCATTTCGTATTCTATCCATTCTAGATTTTCCAGTTGATCTTCTTAAAACATCCATTTCTGTACTTAAAATTCTTTTCATTTCCCTGGTAGGAATTTGCCAGACTTCAGCACCATATGTTAAAATGCTCTAAATTATGGTTTGATATATTTGTAATTTTTTATTATTTGTAATATTCTTGCTCAATCATCAGAGTTTAGCATTCATTGCTTGTATTGTTCGTGCGATTCTATTTTTAATTTCCACTATGTTATCGCCTGAATGATCTAATTTTGTTCCTAAATAAGTGCATTCAATAATAGGATTTAGTTCGTCTCCATTGTTGAAATTTATATTTTCCATTTCTTCTCCTATACACTGATATTTAATTTTCTCTATATTTATATAAAAAGCAGGATAATATAATCAAAGAAGCAAACCAGGTAAAAGGTTCATGAAAATTAAACGAAACACGAAGCACGATCTTCAAATTTTGATTTGATTATAAGAAGTCATTAACTATATACGTACGAAGCAATCCATATCCCCCTAACTTCCACAAAATTCCGCCATAATTACTGAGCTCTAACAGAGGGGTTACTTTTATAAATCAATTTAACAAAATAAATTGTAAATACATGTTTTAAATTGAATAGTTGCTCGGAAAAGAGATCTAACCCACAAACTACAAATTCAACTTTTATAAGATTCATAAACGTACTCGAAGAGATGGAAATCATGAAAGCAGCTCACAACGACAGCCTGATAAACGAAAACGAACCAAATACATGCAACCCCCTCTACCAGATCTTCAGTGAAACACCAGTTTTGAATCCTGCCGATGATGGGACAAGTCCCGAAAGCGCTACAGTTAAATGATAATTAAGTTGAGGAGACGGACCTTTCAGGTGAATATTCTATAATTTTATATTAAACTACAAATTGTTGGGAAAACGGAAAAAAAAAGTATAATGTTCACTTTGAGGCTATTATCTTTATTATATCATATACATTTTAATCTCTCAGCCTATTGCAATTATATACAGCCAATTTGAATGCAAAATAACATGCTAATAACTAAATATTAACGATTTAATACGGAATTGAGTGCAAGGGTGATCTATCTCTATAGAGTGGAAAATGATCTAATACATATTTAACTAAAATGCTATAATAAGAAATAGAAAATACATATTGCACACTGATTCAGTTGGAAAAATTTATAACTTAATCAGTTTTCAGTATTTATTTTCCATTTAATGTTATTTGGTTACATTATTTGTGTCTTTCTTATTTTCACTCAATTTCTCTAAGATTCTGATTAGAATTTACGCAACTGTGATGGAATGAATTTGTACATGTGCGGTAATTTTTTTTTCTGCACTGCTGTTAAGGGCTTGACTAACCGACTCCGCCATTTTGTTACATATAGATCACTATTCGCTTGAAATCCAACTTTCAAACATAAATAAAACAGGTCTGGAAGAGAGTATGGATAATTTTACATGCACCATGTCGTGTTACTCTGTGGATAGATCACTAATCCATTGAAATCTCAACTTTCGAACTTTTGTGGGTTAGATCTCTTTTCGCGGTAACTATACAATTGCTGATTTTAGTAAATTTAATAAATATCAAATGACTCATTGCATAGACCCATAAGATCTCTAAACATGTAAACAGCTGTACGGAAGAAACTACATTTCGACCATTTTCATTGTTCTCTCTCTCTCTCTCTCTCTCTCTCTCTCTGTCTCTCTCTCTCTCTCTCTCTCTCTCTCTGTCTGTCTGTCTGTCTGTCTGTCTGTCTGTCTGTCTGTCTGTCTGTCTGTCTCTGTCTGTCTGCCTCTGTATGTCTGTCTGTCTGTCTGTCTCTCTGTCTGTCTGTCTGTCTCTCTCTCTCTGTCTGTCTGTCTGTCTGTCTCTGTCTGTCTGTCTGTCTGTCTGTCTCTCTGTCTGTCTGTCTGTCTGTCTGTCTGTCTGTCTCTCTCTCTCTCGCTCTGTCTGTCTGTCTGTCTGTCTCTGTCTGTCTGTCTGTCTGTCTGTCTGTCTGTCTGACTGTCTGTCTGTCTGTCTGTTCTATCTTACAAGGCTGTTCTTTGAAGCAAGTGTTATTAGAATATTAATCCTTTTAAAAAATATGAGTTGCTATCCGAGTGTGGTGGTTGCTTCATGAATAATAACTAACTCACTGACACTATCGAACCCATAGGTTCATGGCCGCACCTACATAAGCTCTCCATACATCCCTATCCTGAGCTAATGTTTTCCAATCATTCCCTGTATAATCTACTTCCCTCAAATCATAGTTAATGTTATTCTCCCATCTCATTCTCGGTCTACCAACCGGACGTTTTCTCTCTGGTTTTCCTACAAGAAGCTTCCATGCACGTCTTGCATTCTCCATTCGTGCCACATGCCCTGCACATCGCAGTCAGACTTAACCGTTCTTATTATATCTGTCTTCCTATAAAGGCCATGTAGTTCACTCGTATACAGTCTTCTCCATTCACTTGTCTGTTCATCTCTCTTTGAAGATTTATCTAATTCCCGCGTTAATACTCTAGTGCCCCCTTATTATATAAATTCCTAACATTCCATGTTCCTAGGAACATGTCCCTGTGTTTGAGCCTTTGGCATGGGTTCCCTGAAGTAGTCCCCGCCCGGAGAACCGAATGGGGGACTATTTGACCTCCGGAAAATTTTACCCCAGTGGAACCCATGTCCGCATTTCTTGACGGCTGTATTTTTACGGTGAAAGATCGTCACTATTTCGACCAAGGTACCTTTTTCATCTGGCTTATCACCTTCGACCAGTCCGGCATGGGGAACCCTATCGGCAGCAACGGTACTGCCGACATAGCTTTCGGGATCATTTAAGCACGTAAACCAATTCATGAATAATACGAACTTCGAATCCAGAGATAAGCATATTAGTTGGACACCACCGGGGAAAACATATATAAAAACAGATATATTAAGGATATTGCAATTAATTGAGTGTGTGTGGCAGAGCGAGGCGACGTCTGACACATTAGTTCAGAAACGCAAAAGGGAATTGAAAATGGGAGGAAATCAACAATGTTTTTGCCAATCTCTAAACGCTTGAATTCCATTTGTATTTGATTAAGGACGACAGGCTTAAATGAATGTTCCGTGTACATTTCCTTTTCAGTTGTTTTTATCGTTGCCATTGTTAACCTCGTTATCTTGCTGTTTCAATAGACACGAAACATGTAAAAATCCAATTTAAGTGGAACATCATTTAAAAAAATGTTTTCTGAATCGACAATTTAACTGGTGATTCCATTATAACTCTGAATTTTCCTTTATGTCAGTGAAAATTTTAAAGACTAACTCGCTCTGGTGCTTTGATTTTTGCCTCAAACTAACGGTAATAATTTGATGAAATTTGACACAGGGATAACAAGCTTGTGAGTAGCAATTTTTTGAAGTGAAGCAAGATACACCATTCCGCTGAAGTAGCTATTGCAGATCCAACTACGTTGAAAACTTTATTATTGTATTATTGTTATTATTGTTATTATTATTGGTATTGTTATTGTTATTATTGCTATTATTGATATTATTGCCATTATTATTATTATTATTATTATTATTATTATTATTATTATTATTATTATTATTATCAATGAAATTGGTATGGGCACCTTCGACGAATGCAAGAAGAAAGGTTACCCAGAAAACCATTGGAATGGTGTGCACCTGGGAGAAGAAGGAATGGAAGACCTCGAAACTCGTGGATGCAAGAAGTAAGAACTGGAATGAGAACAAGAGGACTGGACGGCATGGACTGGATGGACAGAGACGAGTGAAGAAAGAAAATAAAACTTTAGGCACAGAAACATGTGCAAACATTAAAAAAATGTATTTAAAAATGATTATCATTATTGTTATTATTATTATTGTCAATATTATTATTGTTATTATTATTATTGTCAATATTATTATTGTTAAATTATTGTTGTTATTGCCAATAATATTATTATTATTGTTATAATAATAATAATAATAATAATAATTATTATTATTATTATTATAATAGCAATAATAATAATAATAATAATAATAATAATAATATCACCCAAAGAAGATAGTCCGTAAAATACTTAATAACAAATTAACTACAACCGTAGTGGCCTCGCGGATATGAGATCTCCATACATCCCTATCCTGATTTAATGTTTTCCTATCATCCTCTGTATAATATTTCCCCCAAATCATGTTAATGTTATTCTCTCACCTCATTCATCCTCTACCAGCTGGGTGTTTTACCTCTGATTTTCCTGCAAGAAGCTTCCATGTTCATCTTTCATTCTCTATTCGGGCCATATGTCCTGCCCATCGTAGTCTACGAGACTTAACTGTTCTTATTATATCTGGCTTCCTATAGCTCACTGTTATGTAGTTACTACAATTCGCCTGTCTGTTCATCTCTCTTTGGTCCAAAAATGTTCTTCAGAACATTAGTCTCAAATCCTTGTAATGATATTAAAAATTATGATAATTTTATTCACACTAACAGCGTTAATGAACTAATCTCATATATTATACTTAATTAAATCAGAACCAAGTCATAAAAATAAGTTCAGTAGTTTAGGATTCCATCGCGGACAAACAACGTGACACGAAATTTTTATATACTAAGATATTGCATATTTTCAAACTAAATTGCAAGGAAAATTAGTATCGGGTGCCTTTAAATAGACGAGAAATATGGACTACCTTGCTTTACTAATATATCTGAACACGATGCAGCTTGTTTAGCAGTTGAGTCTTCACTTTAATCAAAACGTGGAATGACGAGTGTCACTACCAGCTGTGTAAGGATAGGATACATTTCAGTTAATGAACAGAATTGTGATAAAACTTTCCTGAACTCCTGCTTTACTTCATAATGGTCATAGTTTGAAATTTATAAGCGAAAATCAAGAATCGAGAACGATTGAACATCCTATAATTCAGTTATCTTCTAATTAGAAAAATGGTGTTGAAATTTAACGTTAAATTACAGAAATGTTAGTTACATTGATGTATTAAGCATTGCCAGTTGAATACGTTCGCCTATTGAGTTGTTAATATTTGAGTAAGCATCGGACAACGTGATTAGTCTAGGTTCTGATCAGGCGGGGAGCAATCAAACGGGCAGTGTTGATGAAAACTGCGGCTGTCGTGAGTTCGGGGTGTGAGGTCACTGAGTGATGGTTCAATAGCGGAGTCTCGTTCGCTTTTATATATTTATCACTGCTCCCGGAATCGCTCACTTCCTCTCATGTAGATGTGTGCGGCAAAATAACTGTTATAGTAAAATGGATGGCTTAGTGCCCTTTTTATTTCAGTTTTTCCAGACATTTCTGGTTCAGATAATAACGTTAAATCGCAATTTCAAAATAAATAATTTTTTATATCATACTCACCAATACTAATAAAATTCATTGTTAAAACCGTTGAGGTGGAAAGTCATAAAATAAAATAAGTTAAAATATACCTTCTTAGGTAAGATCCGTCGTCCTCAACTTATAAAATATGTATTCTTTATGCCTGTAGGCCTTTCAAAACATCCGTTCCATCTTCAGCAGGTCCTTCGCTACAATATCTAGTATGATGGTTTGTGCTGCTGGCCCTAATGTGGTGTTGTCACGAAACCATCCAAATATAAAAAAAGAAAAAAGCGATGGAGGGACCAATTTCTATCTTGAAGCGAAACAGGCCATTGACCTAATCCCTGATTGTTATTGATGACTATTTAACTCATGTCGCAAATGGCAGTCAATGACCAATCACGTTTCAATGAATTCTGTTTTACACCAATGACAGTCGTGTTTCACCTCGCTCTTTATCGATTTCTCTTTATCAGCTCCTGCTTTTGTGATAAAGAAAGCTCCTCCTTTTTTTAAAATTTAATTTTTCCTTGATTAAATAATGCTGATATTGTATCACAGTCACTGAAGGTATGCAAGAATAAAACATGGTCTGCGACTGTTTTATCTACGATACTTTTTGTGTGAATATATTTGTTGCGAATTTTTTCCTTTTCCTGGATTGAGAATATATATGTTTCAACGCGTAGATAGAGCCGTCAAAAGAATAAGAAGATCTATATCCGATATTCAGTTATATTGATCAGGATAGTACGTAGTTTTACATACTGCAAAAAATCTCTAATATCTTTACATAACTGAACGTTTTATTTCAAGGATGTTTCATATTTTTAGTGTTTAAAATTATTTGAATCAGATAATCGTATCAAATTTATTTCTATAGCATCTGCATTTGAAAGCTGGATCCACGAATTTCTATGGAATGTTGAAGATTAGTTGTATGACATACACATATTTACTGTTCCTCCGTTTTGATATCGTAAGTCAACCCCCTGTGACATTACAATTTCTTATTCCTGATCACAGCATATCTCGGTCAGGCAATTAGCAAAGTCACTGTATGTAAGTTACAGGGTCAAAAAACTAACTCACTGGTACTATCGAACCCTAGGTTCATGACAGCGCGGACATAAGCTCTCCATTCATCCGTATCCTCGGTTAATGCTTTCCAATCATTCCCTGTATAATCTACTTTCCTCAAATCATAGTTAATGTTATTCTCCCACCTCGTTCTCGATCTACCACTTGGGAGTTTTTCCTCTGGTTTTCCTACAAGAAGCTTCCATGCACGTCTTTCAATCCCATTCGTGCTGTTTGTCCTGCCCACCGCAGTCTACAAGATCTAACTGTTCTTACTATATCTGGCTTCCTACAAAGACTTTGTAGTTCATTGTTATGTAGTTTTCTTCATTCACCTGTCTATTCATCTATCGTTAGTCCAAAATTTTCCTAATAACTTTATTCTCAAATACTTGTAATCTCCTTTCCTCCCATAAAGTAAGAGTTCATGTTTCGCACCCATATAATATAACTGGTACAGTAACAGTTTTATATATTTTCAGTTTAACGTTTTTTGAAAGGAGTTGGAACGTCAAGAGTTTCTGTAATGCATAATAGCACGCATTTCCAGAATTTAGCCTATGTTTAATGTAATTTTGCATCTCATTCCTGGCTGTAATTATTGTTTCTGTGTATTTGAATTCAGCAACCTCAACAAAATTCCTTCATTTGTCATCAGCTGTCAATTTCCATTATATAATGTATTTCTATGTGTGACCATATATTCAGTTTTATTGATATTTACTTCCAGTCCCAATTTCTTAGTGTTACTCAATAGTTTGTGCGTGTTGGCCTTTAGTATCTCCTCGCTATCACCCAGTAGTACTACATCATTAGCATAAACTAACAGCTTATTAATACAATTGAGTTGTAGCCCTTCTTCATCCTCTGAAGATTTGATGGCATACTGTAGAACAAAATTAAATAGTAGAGGAGATAGTGCATCTCCTTGCTTCAACCCATTCTGGATTTAAAAAGTATCCCAAAACTGTTTGCTTACACGCACCCTAGTCTTTGTGCCATTTAGTTACAGGGTCAAATATTTATCTAAAACATTCATCAATTCAGTAGTTCATGTACTATCAAGTCATGTATGAGCTTGGAGTGCATCGTCAGAGTGTATTTTTTCATTCGATATATATTAAATAATTAAATTACAACCGGATTGAAAATTATCATTTTGCCATCTGTAAAATTAGGATTGTATGTAATGATTTTCTTAATGACGTAATATCAACAAATTGTAAATTAATTTTTGTAATTTCTCCAAGAAAGTTTTGTACCATTTCTATGTTTGTCAATATACAGGGCTATTCAGAAAGAAGGAACATACTTTAAACATTTATTTCTTCCAAACTACAAAAAAAAATGGAAACAATTCCAACATTCCTGAAAAGAAAAAAGTTCAAATTTCACTATTTTATTCATTCAATATGAGCACCACGTGTTACACGATAAATATCAAAACGATGGTTCATACCTTGCCACACATAAATCAGCTGGTCTCTAGTTATCGAATTCACAGCTTCAACAATTCGATGTCGCATATTTTGAAGAGTGTCAGGCATAGGGGGATACAAACACGGTCTTTTATGTATCCCCACATATAAAAATAACATGGAATTAGGTCTGGTGACCTGGGAGGCCACTGACGATGAAATTCATCTTCTGCTCTCTTCCAATCCAACGTCCAGTTGTGTCGCCATTTAATACAATAAATCAACATGACAAGTAACAGCGCCAATGCGGCCGTGATCGGAACTTCAAACGTTTCTTTTTCCAGGGACGTTGGAATTGTTTCTATTTTTTGTAGTTTGGAAGAAATAAATGTTTGAATTCTGTTCCTTCTTTCTGAATAGCCCTGTAGTACTCCATATGTAGAGTATAGGGTGTCCGAAAAGTCTCTAACCATTTCTGGGAGTGAGCAGTTTAATTCAAATAAAATGTTTATAGTATTAAAGAAAACACTGTAATTGGACGAAATCACTGTAGTTCGACATGACTGCCCTCCATATCGAAGCAGAGTTGCCATCTCTCCTTGCGCACCTAAACACACGCCGCAACATTGCTGGAGTAATTATATGCACCGATGCCGCAATGCGTTCACGCAGGTGTTGCAAATTCCTAATCTTGACCTCGCAAACCTCACTCTTGATGTAATCCCATGCAGAGAAGTCTAAGGGCGTTAGATCAGGCGAGCGTGCTGTGCAGATCCGTGGTGAGCCTCGTCCAATCCAGCGTCCTAGGAACATCTGGTTGAGGAAATCACGCACAATATGCGCAAAGTGTGACGGTGCGCCGTCTTGTTGGAACACCACCGAATCCAGAAAGTTGTCGGCAAGCAATTGGGGCTCCAGTAATAGATCAAGCATGTCCAGGTACGATGTTGAATTGACTGGTGCTTCAGCAAAAAAGAATGGACCGAAAATGCGCTCTTGGGTGAGGCCCAACCATACGTTAAACTTTGGAGTGTTACGTTCCAATTCCATGGCGATGTTTGGTTGTTCATCACTTTTCTTCAGTACGAAGTGCAAGACATTTCTTCCACTTACTTGTGTTTTGCACTCTTTTAACTTTTACTATCTAACCTCTCTTGGTTAACTCTTGTTTTTTCGACCCCAATGCTATTAGGGCATCCGAGGGCTAGGGAGTCCTTCCTTTTTCCATTTCTTCTTTCCTTTATTTTCTTTTCTTCTCCAGAAAAGCCTGACCAGAGGCTATAAGATGGTAGCCCATCACTGGTCTTGCCTTCCTTTGGCCAGCAACCAATCGAAGGGACTATTATTATGCTTTCAAGTGTTATACGAGAATTTCCCATACGGGAAAATTTTCTATAGGATCGTAACAGGCCTTGGCCTAATACTTGGAAGGAAGAAGAAGAAGAAGTGCAAGATTTGCCACACAGTGGATTTTGGGATGTCGTGATCCCGCCTGAGACGACGTACCAACACTTTTGCTCGATCGCCTGTTGTATGATCTGCACGGTTTCCTGTGATGTCAATGGCCGTCCAGAACGTTTCTCGTCACAAACATTCCCAGTTCTCTTAAATTTGTTCACCAAACCTCTTATGGTTGTTCGCGTAGGGGATTCTGTTCCGTGCCATCGGCGAAACCGTTCTTGTGCCTCAGCGAATGGCAGTCAATTGAGTCTCCAACTTACGACGTCTATTCGTTGTTGTATGGTCAACGTATTTCAGATTACCTACAATAGAGAGTAAAAAATTAGCGTTTTCTCAGAAATGGTTAGGGACTTTTCGGACACTGTAGTATATTTAAGCCATATGTATTACATATTTAGTCATTTTATTACATATAAATTTCAGGTCTGGGCTACTCTAAAAGTGGATGTAAAAAATTATCATTGAATAACATTTTTATTGTATTTGATATGAGAACCAGTATTGTAATTTAGAGCTAGTAAATAATGTTATCCAGAGAGAGCTGTGGCGGGGTACAAAACATACTATGCGTATCTTAATCCTGTTGAGATTATATAGAAGAGACTCCCATTGTGTTTGCTTGTGCAGAGATCAAAATTTCAACTGCAATACAATACAGACTAATAAAATCGTTATGAATTGCAGTGAGAGGCGTTCTAAAGACACATTTACATTCACACATAAAAAAGCGCTTATCATTTGTTATTGGAGCTGTTGCAGTGCTATATATGTTATAAAATTGTTCGTAAAGGTAATTCCGATGTAGTAGAAAGTATAATATGTGAGAAAATGGAACATAAACAAATATGGGAATTGTATAATCAAAGCGAAAAAGTCGTAATTTATCTTATGCCCAAATTCTATATAAAAATTCTCTTTTATTTCTTTGTTACTTATTTTTGAAATAATAAATCCGTGTTTATGAAAATTTATTTGGCCATAATAATTTATTATTTGACATTCAAAATTTCTATTGGAGTCCACCGCTGTGGTATCGAGGTAGCGTGCTGCCTTGTCACGCAGCGGGCTCGGGTTTGATCCACGATCGGGACAGTTCCCTGGGTGAGGTTTTTATTGGGGATTTTCCTCACCTGTAAGACAAATGTCAGGAAATGTCAAGGCCCAAACGGTCCCCGAACGTCATATGGCCATCGCAATCATCAACAATCATATTCATCTTAGATTAAGCTTAGGATTAAGGACTCTCCTGGCGCACCACTATCATCATTATCACCCATCATACCATCGGGGTAACGTAACCCCGCCTTCCAGGAGCCCCAACCTCAGAAGTGGGTTACAATTATGCCAATGCCAGGAGAGAACACCAGAATTGTCCAAAAACAACCTGGGGCATTAAAAATATTGGGAAAAACACAATTGTATCTGTATATATTGATAAGTAACCAGATTGACAAAGGGCAGGGTGTGTTCATAAGTCATTGCAGCAAAAGAATGACTTGATATCAGTAGATGTCCACCTGACTCTCATATAGGTTTTTTTTTTTTTTTTTTTTAATTTCAGTGTTGTTATTTTATCGATCTTCCTCGTACTCCCTTATTTTATAGAACTTACACCCTCGTGAAACTTGTTAGCAGTCCTCTCTGGCAAAGATAGGAAAGAAGAACTTGGAACCACACATCAGAGAGGTACACATAGCGACAAAAAGAATGGGCCGGCTCTTGATCTAGAATATTTTAAGTTCCAGCGCGATTCACACGAGTAAATTAATTGCACAATAGAGCTACAATACGTTTCCCTTCTTCCTTTGAACAGCATTCTTTCAAGCGCTTAGATCAGTGTTTAGTGGCTTGATTCATATGCAAAAGGTCACAAGTTCGATTCCCGATGAGGTAATTTTTTTAATTGTTATAATGCTTTCTATTTTATTCTGTCTGTCCATTCTTAAAGAAAAAAAGTACTAAATATGTGGAAGTATTACTAGTTGTATTATTATTTATTTATATATTTATTTATAAACAGGTTTACAATGTAATTAAAAAATGTCCTCTGCCCAAAGCTTTTTAAATTTTTACCTTCTTTCTCCATTCTTCTCTATCTTCACATTACAATTATTCCAGACCTAGCTCCCTCATACATCTTCTTGCATCATCCATCCATTTAAATCTAGGTGGACCTCTCTTTCCTTTCCCAGGTGGAATCCATTCCAAAGCTTGTCTGGATAATCTTTTCTTTGGCATCCTACGTGTATGAACATATCACTGTAATGTCTGATTCTCACAAAATCTAATACCGGTATTGAATTTTGGACTTTCATTTATTGTCTGATGTTTGTACTTCTGATTTTTTCCAATTTAGAATGTCTAGATGAGCGTCTAAACCAATCCATTTCAGCAGACATAAGCTTTAAACTCAAATTTTTATTTACTGCCTAGTTTCTGCACAGTATGTTAGCATGCTTCGAATTACGGATTTATAAATATCTAATTTGGTAATTATTCACATGTTCTCATCCCACAAAACGCCGTTTAACATTCTTATTATTGATCTGCCTTTTTGAATTCTACATTTTACGTAATTTTTTTCGGTACATTTTGAATTAATTTTGATCCCCAGTTAGTTACATTCTTCATATCCTTTGATACATCTCATAAATAATAATAATAATAATAATAATAATAATAATAATAATAATGATAATAATAATATTTTTATTGTTGTCCATCATCTATGGACTATTAATATGCTGGACGTGACATATATAAACTAAATATATTAATTGAAGGGTGAAAAGTTTTCCTCACTAATACGTAATAAATAAATAAATAAACACATAACTACATGAAGCTATATTCGATTTTATTACATAAATTTATAGCATTATTATTGAAACGTGGTACTACACACACAATTAAATTTATGGCGGTAGCTAAATCGTGTTGTAGAGTTTACGAAGGCGGGAGTTTTACTTAATATAGTGTAAAGTGGACTTATATTACGTGGCAGGAATTAAATGTTATGGCACTTGTAGGATGTATTTTGCGAAAATACAAATGAATAAAAAAACATTGTTCAAGGATTGGAACCTTGGCTTTCATACATATTTTACCTTCTTGTAAGTGGTTTAACGATCTACGCTACTCGAACGCCGGATACTAGTTATCTAAATATTGGTTGTCTTGTACTTTTGCACTATGAACGAGAGTTTAACTTTATTTGAAATGTCGCAATTTGAGTAATATTGCATTTGTCGAACACTCGTAAATATCTAGAAACATGTCTCCTTCACTGTTCTTTTACTATTTAAGACGATTAAAACCAAATACAGCGCATTTAAAACATCTAACAGTGCGTTACCTCGTGAATCACAGCTTTAGCTTTTTGAGCATGCGCAGTGGGCCATAAGAGGGACTCTGCTTTTTTAAGGGGCTCATTCTTTTTTGTCGCTAAGTGTACATAATGACAAGTTTTCTTGTATCAGTTGTTAGAAGTATGTCAAGTTAACCGACGAATATAACACAAGACATGTCCCTTACTCAAAATGAATACTTAAATTCTCTTACCGCGCTTGATATCAGACCTAGATTCCAGAATGGAACAGAGCTACTGTACACAAAATTCTGATAAGCAACAGTTAGTAGCATTTAATATCCTCAAAATGGAGCATATGTTTCCGAAATGCATTAAGAATCATTACAGCATTTCATATAGTTGAGAACGACTGAGATCTCAGGTACCTATTTTGTAAAATAAAATAAGTTAAAATATACCTTCTTGGGTACGATCCGTCATCCCCCCCCCCCCCCCCTCCAACTTATAAAATATATTATGTTCTCCTCTAAAATAAATAAATAAATATATATATATATATATAGGGTGTTGCAAAAAGCCGACAACGTTGGTCAGGTTGTATATTGACATATGTTGATAATTTTTAAGAAAGTACCGATGACCGGAAATCATGCGTTTTATCACTATGATTAGCTAACTTCTCAAGAGTTCCGTTAGTTGGATTTCAAGACTCAATACTGTCACGGTTAATCAATTTTCAAAATATACACCTTCCCTCTCATTACAGATCGAACATCGGTGGTGTAGTGATTGGCGCACACGTTCAATTACGCCTGGCCTCGTTTGAATTATTTAGGTAGCAGCGTGGATTCGGGCTATATGATCCATACGTGACTCTGTGGGAGTCTGATAAAGAGACTTTTTCATGTCGCCCCCACAAAAAGTAGTCGAGAGGGTTAAGATCAGGTGATCTCGAAGGCCATGGGATTAGTCTCCCTCGACCTGGATATGTGGTATCCGAATGTCTCCTCACATTGGCATCGAAGTGAGCTGGAGCTTCGTCATGTTGCAGCCACATTCCGTTGCGAAGCCACGTATCATAGATTCCGTACCTATTAGGTGTTGGCAAATAATGAGTTTTCAAATCCTTTGAACTAACACTGATTTTGAGACATAATTAACTAGTCACAGTGTGAAAACGCATCATTTCCGGACATTGGTACCTTATTAAAACATGATCAACATATCTCAATATACTACCTCATCTCCGTTGTCGGTGTTTTTTACAACACCTGTATATATATATATATATATATATATATATATATACACACACACACACACTAGTAGGCTTAATAGGGTATAAATGCATATTTTTTAATTTTTAATTTTTCTTTATTTTCATTCATCTTGCTATTTTCGCTTTTGTTTCTACTTCGTTCATCGACATAAGCGGAGAACATAAATGCAGACGCAAGATGGACTTTAAAATTACTTATCTACCGGAATTGAACCTGGCTCACCGGAATGGAAGACCTCTATCGACTACAACCGACCTTTTACTGAAATAACTCTATAGTCTGAGATAATCAGTAACATTTTGTATTATTGTTTCTTCTTTTATATACACTCATGTGATCTCGCAATAATCGCTTTTAAAGTGTCAGTCAAACAAAATAATAAAAAAGGCAACTCTTGTGTGTATAACTTTGCTTCAGTGTGTAAACTGTCGCTTATTCCGGAATTCATTTCAGGATCGTGTTTTTTTGTACGAAAACCTGCGTTATAGATGAAACATTTGGGCTTTTGACCAAAAATTCGCAATAAAGGATGTTCTATCAAAAACACTATGGAAGCAAACATGTTGCTTCAGAAACACCTTTTACAGCACTCGTTATTTAAATAACTTGTGCCTCATTTTGAACAAAAACAAAAGGTCAGACAAGATAATATTAAAAATGTGAAATATGCATACAAATACAAGAGCTTTTTAATTAAAATTCAACTCTCAAAAGCGTCACATCTGAGTCGTTCTACACAAGTTTGGTATGACTATATTAACGTGAATCCTATTGGAAATACTTACATGCTGTTTTTACATTAATTAATGTATGAGCAGTACTTTTTATAGGCTTTCTTAAAAGATTATTTGAAATTAAAAAAAAAATATATATATATGATAATGCCTAGGTCCTAAATCTCGTACAACCATTGCAGTTATTCCACTGTATCTACGATAAAAGTGAAAAATGTATTTAGAAGAAAGAGAAAAGTAAATACAAAGCACAATTTTGACTATTCAAGAAGCCCCGCTCTCAGGTATTCAAATAGCCCCCTCATGAAATGTTCACTTCATGACTAGTTTCCAAATAAGAGCAAAGATTGCAAAACGATTTCGAGGGTTATTGGAGGAAAGATCGGCAATCACAACTGTGTGCCTTTCAGTTTCCACGTTATTCAATGTCCACAGATAAAACTAAACAATCACCAAGTACATTTTACGTACTCAACAATCAGGACACCAGAGCCACTTACCTTAGGTAGTTCAGATCAATCTAGATTAAACTTCTCTAGATAAAAATCGAAATAAACTACTCCACTGAATAGAAAAGACTTTCACTAACAACATCCACTGACAAACTGTCTTATTCCTGTTTACTTCGCTGCACATGCGCAAAAGCTTAATATTATTCAATTAGCCCCACTATTCAATTAACCCCGTTCTACCCTATATAAAAATATTTACGATATAAATGTTTCCTTAGATACTTACTCAGCTATACATAAAAACATATTAATTTTCGTCTTTCAGTTCATTTATGCCAAGTAGATCGGAATGAGTAGTTTACCGGGCAACGCCGGGTAATGAGGACGGGGTATCTTATTAAAACAATTACGATATAAATGCATAATCTTTTTTCTTTTCGCTTATTCAACTAAACATAAAAACAGATTAATTTTCGTCTTTGAGATAATTTATACCAGGAAGATTGGAAAAAATAGATTCCCGGGCAACACCCAGTAATCAGCACGACGTATCTTAAAATACATATAAATTTTACCCGTCACTTATTCAACTAAACATAAAAACACTTTAATTTTAGTATTTCAGCTCATTTATGCCAAGTTTATCGGGATAAGTAGATTCCCGGGTAACGCCGGATAAACAACACGGGGTACCGAACTATAATTCCCCTCACTTGTTCAACTAAACATAAAAACAGATTCAATTTCGTCTTTCAGCTCATTTATGGCAAAATGATCGGGATAAGTAGATTCCCGGACATCGCCGGTTAATCAGCATGGATACTTAAAATTATTACTATATAAATTTAGGGCCTATAATTATTTTTCATTTCACTTATTCAATTAAACATAAGAACACATTGATTTTCATTTTTTTCGGCGTAGGAGCGTACGCAGGGTGTTAGTTAGGGTTTTATACAATCTAGTTTTTGTTTCACGTGTCGGATAATTTGAATTTAAATACTTCTTCTTCTTCTTCGTCAGGCTCTACGACTTCCAGTGGAATGTCTTTGTTTATTAAAAAATAACATTTCTTAGCATTTTGCATTATTTTATTTATTTCTTCTTGGATATTATTATGTTTATATAGTCCCTTTAAACAGAGTCCATAGTTTTTTTTCAGTTTTCAAGTAATTTCAGTTTTACTGTTTGGGACTTGCTGAGAGTAAGTGCCAATTCTAACGACGGTTTCGTTAGTAACGACCATAATATTCAATTGGGAGATGCTATTTGAACCAGTTAACCGAACCCTAAATTGGCAATTGCCAGTTATTTAGATGTTCCGGACCGCAAGATAAACAAAATCATATAAAACTCTAAGTTATTATTGTACATTATTATTTAATTTGATTTAATTGTAAGTAATTTCTACTCATTTGTTTTTCTATTGTTTTATATATATATATATATATATATATATATATATATATATATATATATATATATGAGATGAAAAGAAAAATGAATGCTTGAGTCGGGATTCGAACTCGAGTCTCATATTTATAATATATATATATATATATATATATATATATATATATATATATATATAAAGGGATATATATCTGTCCTTTGTAGAATTCTAACCGTTAAATCGATCTTCGTGAAAATTTGTATTTAGGCCCCTACAGGATTTCAGATGCGGCTAAAGTTTAGTCGTTAGCTATTATATTTGAAACCATTGGGTGTAGGATTTCATCTGAAACGAAAATTTAAATATTGCTCTAGCAATCGCAATTTTCGATGTTTCACAACAAAACTCGGAATACCGTATTAAAGTAAACCAAAGTATGTACTATCCAAAAATCAGCGAAATCCGATATTTAGAAATGGAGGTTTACCTGAAATTTAAAATTAAAAATTTACTATAGCCACCGCCATGTTTAGTTTGTTTGCAGTATATACCATATAATTAATTAACCCTCAATATTTAATTTATTTAGGCGTAGCAGGGCACGCCGGGTATTAGCTAGTGTATAAATAAATAAATATATATATATATATATATATATATATATATGAGTGTGTGTGTGTGTGTGTGTGTGTGTCCACCGCTGTGGTCTGAAGGTCTGAAGGTAGCGTGCTGCCTTGTCACATAGCGGGCCCGGGTTCGATCCTTATCAGGGTTTTTCCTCACCTGTAAGACAAATGTCAGGAAAACTTTGAGGCCCAAACGGTCCCCGAAATCATATGGCCATCATCATCATCATCATCCTTATCATTATCATCTTCATCAGCCTTCATCGGTGTGGAAAGCAATGGGAAGCTACCACACCTACAATTCCCTAGTAAAGCTGCAAGCATAGCATGAAAATGCTATGATTGCAGTGAAGGACCTGCCTTCGGGCAGAATTACTATGGATGGATATATGTATGCATGTGTGTGTATGTGTGTGCGTGTGTGTATGTGTGCGTGTGTGTGTGCGCGCGCGCGCTTATAATAGTTTAAGTCTACTTTAATAAAGACTGTAGCGGTAGTTTCTTGATTATATTTCTTATCTCTAGTCTCAAGGGTAGTGAGTTCACACCCGGCTGAGGTCGATGGATTTTTAGTACGAAAAGTTTCAAGTAACAAGTTCTCCGGGAGGGACTTCATGTCATGGCTCTCTACTGGAGAATTTTTTGTCTAGAAAAGAACCTAAAGCCTGAAAAAAGAGGTCTCTAAACAAAATTTACCAACTCTGTACCATCCACGTAAAACTTGTCTACTATATATGCGTCTTGAGGCAACATGCCGACCATATGTAACTCTGTAGGGAAATAAGCGTAACTATATATTCTTCTTCCTTCCTTCCAAGTATTAGGCCAAGGCCTGTTACGATCCTATAGAAAATTTTCCCTCCAGCGTTTCGTAGGATGGCCCAGAGATCTTCCGGAAAATTCTCGTATAAGACTTGAAAGCATAATAATAGTCCCTCGAATTGGTTGCTGGCGAAAGGAAGGCAAGACCAGTGATGGGGCTGTCATCTTATAGCCTCTGGTCAGGCTTTTCTGGAGAAGGAAAGAAAATAAAGGAAAGAAGAAATGGAAGAAAGGAGAGACTCCCTAGCCCTCGGATGCCCTAATAGCGTCGGGGTCGAATAAACAAGAGTTAACCAAGAGAGGTTAGATAGTAAAGTTCAGTTTAGTTAAAGCTCACCAAAGGGAAGGTCAGTGTCCGGCTTGGGCCGAAAGAGCCACAGATTGGATGGATGGATATAATATTAGATAATAGGCATAATAATAATAATAAAAAATTGAAGTAAATTGGTATACTGCATTACTTGTACATGCAGGAACTGCCACCGTCTTCACGTCCCTATTTGTTGCTCCCCTACCTCGTGCCTGTTGCCTACGAGAACAGAGCAATTCGAGCTCGCTCCCTAGAGTGAAGAGATCATTACATCTAGGCTACATTCTTGGCCTATAAACTGGAACGCGCGGAATCGCATGCGAGCCTAAAATAAAATCAATAATACTGCTAATGTAGTCAATACTAATAAAATTCATATCACATTCCGTTGAAATGAATAGTCATAAGATAAAAATTTAAAATTAAAATGTAGGCCTACCTGTTGGCAGGTGCCGTCGTCCTCAACTTCATTAAAATTGTTTATTTAAAATCGTATTTGGAGGCTTTTCGGAGGTTAACTTCCATCATCAGCAGGATGAGTATGCGCTTCTAGTTGAAGTAACTAAAATGTTGTAGACGTTGATGATCTTGATCCGTCGCCAGTTGCTACTAGCTCTTAGATAAATTAACTAGTAGCGAGCCCGTAGGTTCATGGCCGCGCGGACATAAGCTCTCCATACACTCCTATCCTGAGCTAATGCTTTCCAATCATTCCCTGTATAATCTACTTCCCTCAAATCATAGTTAATGTTATTCTCCCACATCATTCTTGGTCTACCAACTGGGCGTTTTACCTTTGGCTTTCCTACAAGAAGCTTCCATGCGCGTCTTTCATTCCCCATACGTGCAACATGTCCTGCCCATCGCAGTCTACGAGACTTAACTGTTCTTATTATATCTGGCTTCCTATAAAGACCATGTAGTTCATTGTTATGTAGTCTTCTCCATTCACCTTTTGTTCATCTCTCTTTGGTCCAAAAATTTCCCTAAGTACTTTATTCTCAAATACTCGTAATCTCCTTTCCTTCCTTAAAGTAAGAGTCCATGTTTCGCACCCATATGATATAACTGGTAGAATAATAGTTTTATATATTTTCAGTTTAACGGTTTTTGAAAGGAGTTGGGACATTAAAAGTCTCCGCAATGCATAAATGCCACAACGATCGCCCATTTATTCCTGAAGATATTACCACAGTGAATTACGATACATCATAACCTCAATGCCTGGACACTTCTAAATCACATTTCATGGCAGGCCTTTAAAACACTACTCAATTCATAAATATTTTTCGACTGATGTTTTGAAGTGTTTGCTGATTGTTGATTTTACCTTTATTTTACGAGTTCTATTAAACGAAATCGAGATTTTGAATTATTTCAAAAATATTTCATATTTACTCGAAAACTGAATAAATTTTGAAATATTACAATATTAGCTTGTATCTTCATGAATCATACATCTTGCGTAAAGACAACATATAAAAATAGTACTTTGGGTGTAGTGGTTCCAGAATTATTAATACTTCTATCCCGGAGTTGGTTTTTATGACCCACAGGTTGGTTTTTATGGTCCTTTCATTGCCACAAGCCACGTTTCTTGAAATATTAATACATTTAGAATGAAGTATATTTCCAAAGCTGTTTTTATGATCGTTGTCTTACCCTTTCATAAAGCTATAGGCCTATATATAATAAAATGTTCTCATATCAATATAATCGCATTTTTAATCCTTATTGTTGTCATATTAAGAAAAATGTATTATTAAAATATTTGTTTGTCGTTATAACAAATTCTATATGTAACTATTGTGAACAAATTATATAAACGCGTTCAGAAAAAAATAGGCAAAAATATGTGAGAAGACCAGATGTATCAAAAATAAACATTTCCAAATTGTCAAATTGAAATTAGATAAAAAAGAAATAATTTTTCAAATTCCAGAAATCTGATAACAGGTAAAAACCAAGAATGGAAGTTTTAATAGCGAGGAATGTACTATTGTCAAAATGAAGAAATTGGACAATGGGGGAAAACAAGAAGGTAATCCTTAAGTGACAAGAAGTGATTATTTTCCTCTCTAGATAAACAGATACTATTGTCCTCCTCCGACGAGTTTAGCACTCAAATGAATGTGGTGTGGGGATGGATACTGGATGATAACACCAGTCAGAAAGGAAGTACAATCATATTGAAAACATTCGCCCTATTTACGAAAGACTCAGTCACAGAAAACCCCAAACTGAAAACTGCATATTTGTGAATGAATAATACTTCCCTTCGACTCGGCTGTAGGAACAAAAGAAAGTACCTGCAGGAGTAGTAAACAGAATGGCAAGAATACTCTTTCTCCCAGCGTTAATCTCGTCGGAGGAGGACAGTGGGAAGTAATTATTAGGGAAACAAAATTAAGGATTAAGGAACATGCATGATGTTGGTGACTATTTAACTCATGCCACAAATGCTAGTCAATGACCAATCGCGTTTCAATGAATTTTGTTTTACAACCAATGAGTCGTGTTTCACCTCGCTCTTTATCAATTTCTCTTTATCAGCTCCTGCTTTTGTGATAAAGAAAGCTCCTCCTTTTTAATGTTCTGAACAGGTCAAAGCATTATTTTTCTCCAACAAATACATTGAATATAGCAAAAAATGAAAATATTCCTTGATTTTACTGAGTTGTTTACTAAAAAAATAAATGAATAACCCGTAATGTTGATAATGATATATAGTTTGATGTGTTTCATTATTTCTCCACTTGAGTGCACTCTTACAATATTGCGATCTTATTTGGCAATAAATAATGTGATCAAGGTGCAGTGAATGAACATAACCTCACATTTCTGATTTGTTTTCAAACATCGCCGTTTACATTAAATATATAAATATTTTAAAATAACTATAGTTAAACAATGATTTGTGAGTAAACAGCTTAATTTTATTCGTTAAATAGTCCTAACAAATGCCACTCTTGATTTCACTTCGTGAGTCGTGAATTTATCGATAATTTGGAAATCACTCGTGGCATTACTTATGATAATGACATTTCAAAATAAATATTCCCAAAACTCTCCGTTAATTAAATGAGTCATATCACTATTTAACGGAGAAAATTATAGTTTACTTGAAACTAACTATAATAGGGAATCCAGATAAATGCAGAAATGTTCAATTTTAATATGTTATTACACAACACAGCCAAATTCTATAATTGAAAAAATGCGAAACAACTCATTGTTCACCGAAGATGTATTGACACAACACTAAGCAATGTTCAACACAACCTAGAATACTCACAATTAAATTCAAACATGTCGCCAAGAGAATAGATCATTTGCTACAAGACCGGGATCTATACAGCTTCAAAAAAAAAAGTGGCAGCACTCTTGAATAGTGAATATGACAAGTTCCAATTCAAATAACGGTGCTTTTACACGATGCATGAGCTTTAATAGTCCAGCCGCTGTGTCCCCGGCCCTAACGTTTACGTTGTACGAGGGGTAAAGGGAGAAACTCACCCTCTACTGCCAATCAGGAAATATATGAAGTGGGAGTGGACGTCTGCCTCATCCAATCACTGTTCTTGACGCCGATAGTAAGGTTTGAAATTGCTGCGATGCTGTCAGCTGTATTTCTGCGAACCGTGTTTTCGTGAGAATTGTGAACGTTTTCCACACTAGTGTGTTTCGGTTGCGATAAATTAGAAATCTCATATTTATTTCATTTTTTATTTCGCATAATAAAACGAGCAATTATTTACAATATTTACATTCTGGATAAACAGAAAATGCAATGAGTTGATACTCCGCGTGGTACATAAAGCGGCCCCTCCCATTGAATATCTATATCGGCAGAACTGTTGTGAAAACGGCAGGGCCGGAGACTCAGTGGCTGGACTATAGATACATATTTGAAGTAGTTTCTGATCTATGATGCTTAATAACAAGTCATATAACAACTACCTGTCATGGAAAAGCGGTAAAGTGCTGGATAATTGATTCGAATGTTGTGAGTTTTACTCTTTTTAAGCTTTCAATTTTATTTACATATTTTTTCAGTGATACTAATAATATAAATGTTAGTTTTTGAACAATGCTGCCACATAGGGTTAATACCAGTGAGTTTTTTTACTTCTATTATCACATTATGTCAATAATCTTGTAAACAAAAAATAATAAAACTGACGGGAAAAATTATGTAATTCAAAACATATGTAGAAGCACTACCACTTAACATTCTTATGTTATGATTATTTAATATATCTACAAGGTATTACTTTTGTTTCTGCGGCAGCAGTAATAATTTTAACTTATTACAAAAGCAATGGTTAAGAAATAATTTTGTGGATAAAATGATTCTCAATGCAGATCTTTAGAAAACATAGCCTACTGTCTCTGAAGTTGAGATTATAAATATGAAGTAAGTTATACTATTTTTACACGCTTTATATTAGCTTGACCTGTATCTGTCTATGTAACGTACCTGTATCTATGTAACATAACTTTATAACACAATTTTCACCCACATAAAAACATTGGATCGACTTGAAACTTTGTATACTTGTAAAGGACCCATGACAATACAATAATTTCATAAATTGTTTCTAAAATCCTGGCCAGAATTATCAGATAAAAAAAATAATAAAAACCGGTATAATAGGTTGTGGAATTGTAGACTTTTTAGTCAATCGTTGTAAGAGCTCAGTTGGTAGAGCGGTGGACTGTAGTGGTATATAATTTCAGTAATCCATAGGTCGCTGGTTCAAATCCGGCCCGAAGAATTTTTTTAGAAGAGTATTAAGCAACTAAATTTCCATGAGATTCCGGTTTATGACAAACTAAAAATTAATAAACCGAATAATAGTTAAAAAAACTAAAACTACACCCTTTATTAGAAAACCAAACTAAATAATAAAAAATAAAAAATAGTTTTAAAAACTAAAACAACACGCTTTATTAGAAAACCGAACTAAAAAAATGAAAAATAATTTTAATTTCCAACACGCATGGGATAAAATTAAAGTGGTCAACAACAAAAATCATCTCCAACACTTCTAGAATAAAACTAGAGTTATCTACAAAATAAATAATTTTACAATCAAAAACGTGGGATGCTTTTTATGGTTTTTACGTTTTCATCTTAGAGACTGTACTTTTACCAATATCTGTTTATTATCAAATATATTAACTGATATAGAGCACGCCACGCTTTTGACGGTAAAATTATTTTTTTGTAGATAACTCTAGATTTATTCTAGATGTGTTGGAGATAGTTTTTTTTGTTAACCACTTTAATTTTATCACAAGCGTGTTGGAAATTTTTTTTTTTCATTTTTTTAGTTCGGTTTTTAATAAAGCGTGTTGTTTTAGTTTTTTTAAACTATTATTTATTAATATTTTGGATGAATGTCTGTATATGATATACATTTCATTGACATAAAAATATATGTTACTATTTTTTAATTCCAAAATATAAATTTTTATCATAGTGGATGGTTTTCCATTATATCAAGACCCAGATAGAGACGTAGATGAAACCAAGAATGTCATTTCTACCAGATACTTTGACTATATAACATTGCTTCACAGTGTTGAATTAAATACTTGCTGTGATTCAACTTGATTTCTCAGTATCCGAGGAACCCAGGCTAAGGAGTTGGACGCAAAATTATCGACGTTCGGGAATTTTAGACCGAAAAGCTGAGTGGTAAATGGAAAATTTCAACACCACAACAGGACGCCAGATTAGCGGCAGAGGTTGAAAGGAATCCCTTTCATGCCGCTGCCACTTTGAAGGCAGTTTCCTAGCCACATGCAGGCCGTAAGAAATTGTTTAAGGGCCGCCAATTTGAAATCGATATGCCACTCATAGGGGAGTTTATAAAGAGGAGCATATAGAAGAGCATGTTTGCAGTGGAAATTGGAAAAAGATGAATTTTTGCAATGAATTCACCTTTTCTACTACTACTTTTATACACAACTGTCCTTTAAACCGATAACAGATACGCCCGCAGCGGTCTAGTTGGGGGTGGATTTGTCTTCATGAATTGGGCAAAATCCGGGGAATTCGCGGGAAATTCATCCAGCAGAAATACCAAAGGTTGATATAATGCTATATGTTTCTTCATCCTTTGTTGTTATATCCTACTGGAATATTTCAATTTCAGCAGGGCAATCATCCACTTGATTTGAGCTGGTCTGCAAAGAGACAGAATATCGAACTTACACTCAGGCCTCTTTGCTCTCCGTATTTAAACCAAATTGAGAATATGTTGGCAGAAACAGACCAGCGTATGTGGAAAAATCAGTCAAATCTTGATTATATATCTGTGGAAGCTCGTCCAATATTCCTGAGATTCTGTGACAGAGAATAATGTTAGTTGAGAAGAGCAATCGATTTCATGTCAACTCGATTTCAAATTGTGATCGAATTGAAAGGAAGATGGACTAAATATTGAATTGCGGTTCGTTTACTTTTAATTGTTTTAAGTTACTAAGGCAGATGCCACCAAAATTCTTTGTTTTATGTCATGAAAAATAATTTAATTAATAAAATCTTTCTCTCTTTCTCTTTACTTACAACCTTAATATAAATATACATAGTGATAAAGTTATGACATGATGCATTAATTGCAATGGTGTTGACTACTTATAGTCGCAAAGGAGAAAGTACAAATTATATTTCATCTTTATTATGTCACATTCAGTATGTATTCAATGTGTCACATTCAGTACCAGGCATTGAGCAGGGCATTTAAACCCACGGGCCAGCCATTTAAATACCCCAGCTACCCTTTTCGTGGCACTTCAGAAAATGGATCATTATTCACAAACTATTAGTCCTAGAAAATTCAAATTTTGTACATACCTAAAGGAGATATCCTAGTAGGATTTGATGGTGAAATAACTTGGGTGATTGACATCACATGGTATCGGCGTATCAATTTCAGGAAGTGGAAGTTCATCTTCACTTTCACTTTGTTAATCTTCTAATTCAGGAATCAGTTCGTCACCTGAGTCATCATTATACAAAATATTCACTATTTCTTCTTCAGTGAGATATTTTTCTTTCGCCATGGTTTCACTCACGCACAAACAACAGCGCGATAACGAGAAACATATACGACTGCATTGGAGCCTGGAGTCAAGTTTGGGTGAACGAATTCCATGTGTTGTTTGTTTTAAAAATAAAAGGGGATTCACCAAGGTTAAACGTGTCAAATGGGAATAGAAAATGTACATTTACATGCCATCTATGATCTCCAAGACATACTAAGCCAACACAATATAAACGCGGTTTGTTCGCGCCCGCTCTAAAGCGAGTTAACTGACCGACGGCCGCATACACGATAGTCTCTTTAAACGCCTTAAGTGGTTTACGGTACTGAATGTGTTAATGAAAATACTAGTTTTGTGTTCGAACCCGTGATCTCATAAATGCCAGTCCAAAATATTATCAATACGCTACAACAGTGACATGCAGGGCCCATATGATATAAGAATAGATAACATGACTAGTCAGAAACAACATGTAATATTGCTTTCTTCAAGTCGTAGCGAGTCGAACGAATCTTAATTTTTAAGACAGCGGCCACTTTTACTTTTGCCAGCTCTACACCTGTTTTATTATCTGTAATTAGTCAAGCATTATTGGTATACGGTATATGGGTGTATCTCAAAGCTATGTTGTTATAGAAATTTAATTTAGTGGTCAACGTTTCTGACTAGTTCTTGAGATTCCGGGTTCGATTCCCGGTCAAACCATAGGATTTTTTCTTAAAAGGAATTATTACTGTGGTTGCCCAAGGTCTGGGATTTATGTTAAGTTTAGGTTAATAACTCTCCTGTCGCTTCATTATCATTTACCACCCATCATAATATCGGGGTAACGTAACTCCGCCCTCTAGGCGCTCCAAATTCAGAAGTGGGTTACAATTGTGCCGATGTCAGGAGATAATACCAGAAATGTCGAAACGACAACCTGGGGCAATGAATAAAATATCAATATCAATGTTCCATCCATCCATCCATAGTAATTCTATTCGAGGGCAGGTCTTTCACTGCAATCATAGCATTTCCATGCTGTGCTTTGCAGTTTTACTAGGGAATTATAGGTGTGGTAGCTTCCCGTTGCTTTCCACACCGGTGAAGAATGACAGTGCTAAGGATGATGATGATGATGATGGCCGGGGACCGTTGGGCCCTAAGTTTCCTGACATTTGTCTTACAGGTGAGGAAAAACGTATTAATGCCAGTAAATAAAATAATTATAAAGTACTATACTCCTTTTGTAGTTTGACAGTCTTCATACTTCACCAATAACTCGCTTCAAAACAACCAGAAGTCTGTGTTATGGGGTAACTTACATAAAGAAAAATAAATGCAACTCGCAACCAAAAAGTATATCTCTGTTTCTACTTATGACACAGTACAATTGTTCAGGATACATTTTGTTTTAATAAAATATATGCATTTTTAGATATCTTAAACCATTCAGCTTGAATTCATTTTTGAATAATTGAGGATACATTACGATATTAGTACATTTACTCAGGAACTAACTCTAACTCACTGGCACTATGGAACCCGTAGGTTCACAACTGCGCGGACAGAAGTTCTCCATACATCCCTATCCCGAGCTAATGTTTTCCAATCATTTCCTGTATAATCGACTTCTCTCAAACCATAAAATAAATAAATAAAAAAAAAAGAAAAAAAGGACCTTTTCAGGATATGCTGACTGGCGAAATTTATGTTCTTGTATCTTGTAAGCCCATGTTTCCCTTAACAGAGATTTAGGCGCTCTCCCCCTACAGGGAACAATTTGAACCATATTAATTTCGTTACACTTTCATTTCTAGACAAAACGCGGAAAATAAGAACAACACTCATTCATGAATAAATATATGTTATCAAAATGCAATACCATTAATTCTTAATAATTATACATAAATTAATTAATGTATAATGCTATTGTGTTATTATTTAATTGTAATATTACTGTGTTTTCTTATGTAATTGTAATGTTATGGTTTTTTTAGTGTATAATGTTATTGTGTTATTATTTAATTGTAATATTACTGTGTTTTCTTTATGTAATTGTAATGTTATTGCTTTTTTTAGTGTATAATGCTATTGTGTTATTATTTAATTGTAACATTATTGCGTTTTCTTTATGTAATTGTAATGTTATTGCTTTTTTGTTGTTGTTTATTTTTCTTCACACTAGTAGCAATTATTACGTTATTGTAACGGACTGTCAACAGCACGCACGACTTACTGCCCGTGCGACCCATATTTGTAAATAATATTGTAAATATCTTACTTTTTGTCTAATAAAGTCCTACTACTACTAGTTACACTTGTTTTCGTATAGATGTCACTTGAGTGGTCCGTGGTCAGCGTTCCGCCTCATACTGACATCTAGTAAACCAAGGTAGTACTAGGACGGGAAAATTTGATAAATTTTGCTTAGAGGCATTTTCATTCAGGCTTAAGGATCTTTTACGAGCCTGAAAATCTTCAGACTCGGGACCCACGGCTTAAAGTCCCTCCCGGAGGACTTGCTCCTTGGATTTTTGCATCCTAAAAAATCCATCGACCCCGGCCGGGTTTGAATCCGAGACCCTCGGGACCAGAAGCAAGGAGCATAACCACTAGTCCACCGCGGCCGACGGCGAAATTTAGCATTTAGAAAAATTATTGATTAATGCCAAAGTTGAAATTAAATTTAGAATTTAGATACAGGGAGTTATAATTTACTGGTGGAGTCTACGGGACCACTCCGACATTTATCTTAACGCTAGGGAAAACCACCGACAGCCCTAGCAGAATGGCTTGAAGCTAATAAATAAGTTGAAAAGTGAACCCAAGTTTTTTTATTTACGAGGTGTTACTTCTCCTTCTCACCCTTTTTCAACCCGGATTGGGACAGGCTATGGCGGATTTAGCAGGTACAACAAAATAATGGCGTCATTTGTTGTAAGTTTTCTTAGGAAGAAGATAATGTGAAATCACATTATGCACGTGACTGTACCATTTTCATATAAAATACATCTACTAAATAATGCATATTAAGTCCGCTTTATGAAATACATGTGGAGCTTGGCTAGATTCAATTGCACAATGCGTTATTCCACGGATTAAGCTAATACATAATGCACACGAAAAAGGATTTTAATATGGGCTTCGCGTTCACAAACATTTATTTACATCATGTAATGGTAAAATAACAATGGTCTTCCCACTCTGTGTACAACCTCGCAGAAAGAACATATTTTAGGCTTTAGCAAATATACAAGCATATTGAAGTGTTTGTGTGTTTTGCGAGAATCATAACATTTGCACTTTTGCTTCAAAACGCGTTTGGAAACATACTTGTCGCTTTAAACTTTGCATCATGTAATATGATACCTAATTAAGGTCAGTTGCTGTAATAACAAAATTAATACGAACATGTATTTATCTAACATCACATATTTTGGACTGGATTTAGGCACAACAGCAACAAAACAGGTATAAAATCTCATAAGAATATAAATATCACTGTAAATTAATTAAATCATTTAATCGTCTAAATAATTTGGATATTAAGAAATAGCTGCTTTAGTATAATGAAAATGGACAACTAATGAAAAATGAGGGAAATTTTGAGGAAGTGGCTGAATTCAGATACCTAGGAACAATAATCACAAATAGGAATGAGATGCACAAAGAAATTAAACATAGGCTCAATTCTGGAAATGCATGCTATTATGCATTGCAGATACTTTTGATGTCCAAACTCCTTTCAAAAAGCGTTAAGCTGAAAATATATAAAACTATTATTCTACCAGTTATATTATATGGGTGCGAAACATAGACTCTTACTTTAATGGAGGAAAGGAGATTACGAGTATTTGAGAATAAAGTTCTTAGGAAGGTTTCTGGACCAAAGAGAGATGAACAGACTGGTGAATGGAGAAGACTACATAACAATGAACTACATGGTCTTTATAGGAAGCCAGATATAATAAGAACAGTTAAGTCTCGTAGACTGCGATGGACAGGACATGTTGCACGTATGGGGAATGAAAGACGTGCATGGAAGCTTCTTGTAGGCAAACCAGAGAGAAAACGCCCAGTTGGTAGACCAAGAATGAGGTGGGAGAACAACATTAACTATGATTTGAGGGAAGTAGATTATACAGGGATTGATTGGAAAGCATTAGCTCAGGATAGGGATGTATGGAGAGCTTATGTCCGCGCGGCCATGAACCTACGGGTTCGATAGTGCCAGTGAGTAAGTAAGTAAGTAAGTGATAACGACTGGAAATTTAATCAAAGGAATTATTTTTATTGTATTTACTTGAAGTTATGGAAGGGTAATCTCAAAGATCATATCGTATCTATTCATTTTTTTAATGATGCTGTGAAATGGTGATTATGATGAAATCAGTCTTAATAATGAAATTCCAAAAAATCAGCCAAGTTCAAAATATACTTTTTACATCATCACAATACCATGGTTACGTTATGACTAATAATGCAGAATCGCTTTACGATTCTATTCATTATGCTTTTTTAATTTCTTCTCTGTCCACCGCTGTGGTGTCGGGGTAGCGTGCTGCCTTGTCATACAGCGGGCCCGGGTTCGATCCCCGGTCGGGACAGTTTTTCTGGGTGAGGTTTTTATCGGGGTTTTTCCTCATCTATAATACAAATGTCAGGAAAACTTTAAGGCCCAAACGTTCCCCGAAATCATATGGCCATCGCAATCATCATCATTCATATTCATCTTAGGTTAAGCTTAAGAGTAAGGACTCTCCTGGCGCACCATTATCATCATCATCATCACCCATCATATCATAGGGGCTACGTAACCCCGCCTTCCAGGCGCCCCAACCTCAGAAGTGGGTTACAAGTACGCCATGCCAGGAGAGAAACCCGGAATGTCGAAAGACAAACCTGGGGCATTTGGAAAAAAAAATCTTCTCTAAGAGCAATATTACAATGTGAAGAGGTTTTCTAGATTGACAGCAATGATATCTTATTTTTAGCGGATTCTGATACAGTTCGGAAAATGTAATCATAGGAGTGAGGGACAATGATACATTTTCTTCTACTATTACAGAATAATAGAGCTGCTCTCCGTTGTTTAAATTTTCCAACTATCATTTTCCTCACTGTATTAGTCTACAAAGGCCGAATAGGATAGAAAATTCTCGTTAGTATAGGGAGTGGCAAAATGTAAGGCCTGACGTAGAATCTAGAGTCATGAAAATGAGATAAGTGGAGCACGATACGCAAATAAATTTAACACTTATCTCCACAAAACGTCATATCGTACATCATCTCAACATAATCGAGTGTGGCAATTCAATTCTTTCATCTTTACTCGCGGCTCAATAGGTGAAGTAAACACCATCTCATACACTACTCAACTAGATATTTTGTAGAAAGAAAATAATAAAATAAGAAATGCGCACAACGTGCAAAGAAGATTGTTTTTAGTCACTGCAGAGTTTTAGCAACGATTCTGTTCTCATCCTACAGTTTAACACATGATATTTCTCACACTGTTCGCCACATCTTGAACACACGCAGTCTGGGCCGGGCTCATGGAATCTCTGGTTGCTGCACAGCTAATACTACCTTGGTTTCCTAGATGTCAGTATGAGGCGGAACGCTGACCATGGACCGCTCAAAATTACATCTATTCGAAAACAAGTTTAGGATAGGAAATTCTCGTTAGTATAGGGAGTGGCAAAATATAAGGCCTGACGTGGAACCTAGAGTCATGAAAATGAGATAAGTGGAGCACGATACGCAAATAAATTTAACATTTATCTCCATAAAACGTCATATCGTACATCATCTGAACATAATTAGCATGGTTCAAATTCTTCCCTGTAAGGGGAGAACGCCTAAATCTCTGTAAAGGGAAAACATAGGCTTACAATACAATACAATGTCACGATCTCAATTTTGCTCCTAAAATAAAAATGTTTACATGAAAATGATCCTAAATAATCAGAGTTCTTAAAAAGCAAACAAATAAAAAAATGCATTTTAGGCCATTTTGTCAACATTTTCATCATTCGGTGTCCTTAATTAGTTTTATCAGTCATATTTACTTGATTGCGGAGTAATTTAAAGTTGGATGTAATTAAGCAGATAGTAAGAAATATACGAGTATTAACTGAATAAGGTATGGTTTGCAGTTGTTTTAATGGACAATGTAACTAGCCAGAGAGATGTCATCGTTTGTAGTTTGTGCCGGTCCAAAGCTCTCAATTGCAATTTGTTTGAACGCACAAAAACAAAAGCTATAGATAAGTCAATTAAATCCACACACAATAAAGTAACAAATCATTGTTGGTTGAATTTCAAATGCTTAGATAATACAGCAACTTAGTTAGTTATTCTGCTTTATACTATGCAAACCAGAACGTGTGTCATCTTTTCTCATCACGTATCAGAGAAAGAGAGAGAAATATGAACTTTTTTACATTATGTTGTACTCATTCCTCGATAATCAGGATAAATTACGCCTATCAAAAAAAAAAAGCTCAATGTTTTTATTGCCCTAGGTACTCATTAAAAACACCAACAAATTTCGATCTAGATTAAGAAAAACTCCTATTACGTTAATAGTAAAATTATTGCGGCTGTGTAAGTTTTCGACAATAATTTGTTTTATTTATATCATAATTATTTTAATGTTCTTTAATTAGAAGAAACCAGTCTATAATACGTTAGATTTTTAGTACAAAACAGATTTTATAAAATGAATACGAATATAATGGCACTGTCCATAAAATATATGTAAACTTTGTAAAGCATAGGATTCAATCAAAAGGGAAAATGTATACGGTATCCTGCTATAGTTCAGAATTGCTAAAATGTCACTTAGATTTATTCCGCTGTTCTAAATTGCATACAGTGTGGGGTTCGTGTAGACAAACCGTTTTCGTATATTTTTGAAAGTCGCAATGAACTAAAGCAAGGATACGCACTATCTCCTCTACTATTCAATTTTGTACTGGAGTATATCATTAATTATAAGATAATTTTTTTGTATTGTAAGCCTATATTTTCCCTTTACAGAGATTTAGGCGCTCTCCCCCTACAGGGAAAAATTTGAACCATACTAATTTAGTAACACCTGTTCTCGTATAGATGTCATTTTGAGTGGTCCGTGGTCAGCGTTCCGCCTCATACTGACATCTAGGAAACCAAGGTAGTACTAGGACGGGAAAATTCGGTAAATTTTTCGTAGAGGCCTTTTCATTCAGGCTTAAGGATCTTTTATGAGCCTGAAAATCTTCAGACTCGGGACCCACGGCTTAAAGTCCCTCTCCGAGGACTTGCTCTTTGGATTTTCCGTCCTAAAAAATCCATCGACCCCGGCCGGGTTTGAACCCGTGACCCTCGGGACCAGAGGCAATGAGCATAACCACTAGTCCACCGCGACCGATAATATTAAAATTAAAAATTAAAATTAAAATGTACGTGTTGGCTGGTGCCGTCGTCCTCAACTTTGTTAAAATAATGTATGTAAAATATTGACTGGAGGCTTTTCGGAAGTTAACTTCCATCATCAGCAGGATCAACCAGTCAGTTCCAACTGGAGATGCATCAAGACCAACAACGTGTACAGAATCTTTACAAGTAGCACATACTCATCTTACTGATAATGGAATTTAACTTCGGAAAGACATCCATTTATTATTTTTATATACATTATTTTAACCAAAAATGAGGACGACGGCACCTGCCAACAGGTACATTTTAGTTTTAAATTTTATCTTATCACTATTCACCCCAACGGAATTTGATATGAATTTTGCTATTATTAATGTCATTAATTAGTTAGAGAATGAAGACGTCCTACAACTGAATAGTTTTAATAAGCTGTTAGTTTATGTTGACGATGAGGCATTATTAGGCGTTAGCGAAGAGATACTAAGGGCCAACGCGCACACTCTGTTGAGTAATACTAAAAAAATTGGGACTGGAAGTAAACACCAATAAAACTAAATATATGTTAACACAAGCAAAAACGTTATATAACGCAAATGGACAGTTAATGACAAATGAGCGAAATTTTGAAGAAGTCACTGAATTCAAATACCTAGGAACAATAGTTCATTTAGGAGTGGTATGCATAAAGAAAGTAAACATATGTTCAGTTCAGGAAATGCATGCTATTATGCATTACAGGGACTTTTGTCCAAACGTCTCTAAAAAATAAACTGAAAAAAAAATATAATTGTTATTCTTCCAGTTATATTATATGGATGCGAAATATAGGCTCTTGCTTCAAGGGAGGACAAAGTATTAGGAATATTTGAGAATACGTTTCTTAGGAAAAAATTTGGACCTAGGATAGTTGAACAAACATGCGGATGGAGAATACAACATAAAAATGAGCTAAATGATATGTATAGGAAACCAGATATAATAAGAATAATTAGGTCTTGTAGTCTGCGATGGACAGGCCATGTGGCACGAATGGGGAATTGAATAAGGGAATGGAAACTTTCTGGTGGGAAACTAGAAGGAAAACGCCCAGTTGGTGGACCAAGTATAAAGTGGGAGATTAACATTAATCATGATTTGGGGTGATTAAATTATACAAGGGATGGTGGAAAACATTAGTTCAGGATAAGGATGTATGGAGAGCTTATGTCCGCGCGGTCATTTGCAAATGCTTGACGATGTTACGAAATATATTAATGTAAAACTTCTGTAGCCTAAATCAAAATAAGATGTATAGAAGATGTAAATTATACGTGGAATGTAAATTAAATGTGGAAGTTTTTATGTAACATAGAATGCTATATGTTGAGGTTGACAGGAAATCAGATAATATTTCTGGCACAATTTGTTTTATAATCTTTGAGGTAAATAAGTGAACAAACAAAAATTTTCATCAAATGATATTGATTGTAGTAAATACAATTTTTGGCTTACATATCTGGATGCCCTTCGAGTGTGTACGCAACTATTGTACACTTTATGGATCACATTTGTTACTTCGCCCCGTGGCGCATCTCACCCCACTTCACCTCATGCTCTTGTATCGTTCTCTTTCTTCTTTCGTGATTCCTCATTTGTCTATACTTGCAAGCATTCTTCCATTTTCCCACTCTTTTTTTACACAGATATTTTTTCTCATCATTCATTCAGTGTTTCTTTCCTTGTTTTTATCCTCAGTTATTTCTTTTCATTCTCTCTTTTCTTTTTTTTTTTTTTTTGTTTGAAAACAACTCTTCATCTTTCGTTCCATCTCTCTGGTTCAGTGCCAAGATCTCTTCTCTGCTACACGCTCTCCATCCGCAAAAGTACTGGAAACGTCCAGTTATTGTCTTTATTCATGTTGTATTATATGTTTTTTTAGAGAGTTTTTCAGCAATTATTCAGCAGAAATCAGTATAACTATTTATTTGTGCATTAAGTTATATTTTTAATATTAGAAATTGGTCAAATTAATAATGTTTTACATAGTCTTTTCATTTATTCTTCACAAATTACGAAATAACTTGGAAAATGTGTTAAGAAATAGGCCTACTTCGGATCATTGAATAGATATTGCCTACAGTTTCTTTACCATTATTAATAGTACAGTAAAAACTCCTTATTCGCGGGGGATATGTTCCTCAAATATGCCGCGAATAGAGAAACCGCGAGTATGGAACGGTAATTTATTACAAATTTTAGCTGATGATAATGTTCCACAACAATATATTACTATTATCTTCAACATCTATAAAGATAATGGAATCTCTGTTAAACAAGATGGCAAACTCTCTTCTTGCAAAAAGATCAACACTGGAGTAAGACAGGGATGTGGATTTTCACCGGTGCTTTTCATTATATATATATATATATATATATATATATATATATATATATATATATGAATATATGAATAGATTAATGAACGAATGGAGGAAAACACATCGGGGATATATACCCATCAATAGGAACCTCAAACTCGATGCTATTCTTTTTGCAGACGATTTAGCGCTTCTGGCAATTTCCGAAAATGGTATGCAACGATCAATTTATAATTTACAAAAAATAGGTGCCAAATTTAATATGGAAATATCAATTAACAAAATTTAAATTATGGCATTTCATGGGAAGGACCCCATACAAAGTAAATCTGTCTCCAGAATAAAATATTAGAGAGATCTAATCAATTTAAATATCTTGCATATTATCTCTCTATCTAGGATGAAAAGGATATCCCTGAAAAAATTAATAGTTATAATAAAAGTTTGGGAATTATTAATCAAGTTATGAAACCACCCCTTGTACAAAAAACACCACATTACGTTTATATAACACTTTGGCTAGACCAGTGTTGACCTATGGTAGTGAAGCATGGACACTAAAAAGACAACATGAAAGCGGAATAACGGCTTGCGAAATGAGATTCATGCGCAGAACAGCAGGTTACACCAGATGGGAACGGAAAAGGAACACCGATATCTTAAAAGAATTGAAGACTCCGCCAATTTTGGAATATATTAAACAACTAATTTGGAAACACCATCTTGAAAGAATGAGTTCAAATCGAATCCCCAAACCTGTTTATAATTATATACCAAGAGGACGAAGATCTCTGGGCCGTCCTATGAAACGATGGAAGGAAAATTTTGTATAGGATCGTAAACAGGCCTTGGCCTAATACTTGGAAGGAAGAAGAATAAGAATTTGTGTGGGTATAGAGGGAATACATTCGAATAAAAATTAACAAAATAAACCAATTAATGAGAGATATTGAACAATTTTTATTAATTATTACTGTCAGGCCTATGCAAGGGCTTAAATAAGGTAGCAATTTTTTCCTGTTTTGCCGCTTTTAAGAGTTATTTCAATTCAGATGGATATTCAGCAATAGACTTCCTTATTTTGTCTTCGGATTTCTTGATGAATCATACAGTTAATTCATTTACATTGAAACAGCGGTGATATAGACACAAAAGGCTCGCCAACGCGTCAAACATTTATGTTTTTACCTTAAGCGGCAACACTACTTTTCTCCGCTTCGGAACTAATTTCTTTCCTTTTACTCGACATTATAAATTGGCAACAATGCAGAAGAGACAAGTGTTATTCAATCAAAATGGTTGCAACAAATGGCAAGTTGAAGTAATAAAACACCAATCGTAACAGGAGCGGCATTTGTAACGGACAAAACGGCACGTGAAATACGACGGCGATTGCTTTTAACAACGAAATTTAGAGTTAGTGACAATAAGGTTTGTTTTTCTTTGATATTTATTTGTCCATTTGGTTTGAATCGCTCTTTGTAAAAGTCACCTTGGCACGTGACTACAATAAAAAAGTTGCCGATGCGAAATAAAGGATACTAATCGTTCAAATATACTGACTGGATCAGCGAATAAATAAATTTTTAGCCGCGATTACAGGATCTGTGTCGCAATTTTTTAACCCGCAAATCTTCCTTGCCTCTGGTCCCGAGGGTTGCGAGTTCAAACCCGGCCGGTGTCGATGGATTTTTTAGGATGGAAAAATCCAAGGAGCATGTCCTCCGGGAGGGACTTTAAGCCGTGGGTCCCGAGTCTGAAGATTTTCAGGCTCGTAAAATATCCTTAAGCCTGAATTAAAAGTCATTTACCGAATTTTCCCGTCCTAATACTACCTTGGTTTCCTAGATGTCAGTATGAGGCGGAACGCTGACCACGGACCACTCAAATGACATCTATACGAAAACAAGTGTAACGAAATTAGTATGTTCAAATTCTTCCCTGTAGGGGGAGAGCGCCTAAATCTCTGTTAAGGGAAACATGGACTTACAAAATACAAGCAGAAATAAGGAGCTTTTACTGTATTTCATTTCGTTCCATTATGGGTATAGGACTATGTGAAACTTTTATATGTTACGCTGTTCCTAGCCAATATCTTCACTCCTTTTCATGTTTTACCACCTGTTTATTTCAATCTATGAATAAATCTTCCCATTCTTCGTATACCTTGCCGGTTCCAATTTAACGATTGATTCTCAATGAGTGTATCAGTCTTGCTCAAAGTTAGACCTATCCTTCTCTATTTTCTCATTCTAATTTTCTTCTCAGATGATCTCTTAACACATCTGTCAGCTTCTTTATCATATACATTTCGATTTTCCAAGTTACTTGTATTCTCGATATTGTCATATCACGTAATAATAAATACATCCGCGAAGTCAATATAATGACCAGTGTTAGGAAGCTAGATGCCTAGAGACTGCAGAAAGGATGTATTACGGTTCTACCCCTATGCGACGCCTCCCGATGTCAGTACAAATAAATCATGTAAGCATTAACAATTGTGTAATAACAGTGAATTTATTAATTTATTCCATACATACTGTCTTAGACTTCATGTTGTGAAGTTTATGAGTGTTTGAGAATAAAGATATTAGGAAACATTAGCCAAAGTCAGACGAATTAACAGGTGAATGGAGAAAACAATATAACAATGGGCTATACGATCTTTAAAGGAAATAATACGTCTTCTTCTTCTTCACTTCCTGGTTTAGGCAAGAGTTGCCTGTTCCGTCTTCACTAATAGATCTAAGACCATCTCTTCCGAGGACGTCCGACATCTCTTCTTCCTCTTGGAAAATAATGGAAGATTTTATTTGGTAATCTACTTTCTTCCATTCTTTCTACATGTTCTTTCCACTGTATCTTGTTGTTAATATCTTTTCTTTTATGGAATAGATCTGCAGTTCTTCACGGATATCCTCGTTTCTTATCTAGTCCATTCTAGTGCAGCCTTTTACTCTTCTTAAAAATTTCATCTCGGCTGCTTGGATTTTACTTTCTTGTTTGGTAGTGGTAATCCAAGATTCACTCCCATACAAAAGGACAGGGGCAGCCATTGTTTTATAACATTTTAATTTTGTTTGTTTATGGGCTTTATTATTCAATGTTCTATTTATTGTATGTAATAATCAGAATTAAGTCTTGTAGTCTGCGATTAGCTGTGATTGTCGCACAAATGGGGAATTAGAGAGGCATATAGATATTTACTGTAGGAGAATCAGAAGGAAAGCACAGAGTAGGTAGGCCTAGAATGAGGTGTGAGAATAAAATTAACCATGATTTGAGAGAGAGAGAGTTTAAAAGAGGCGATAAAACAAAGCCAGGAAAACTATAGAGGCATAAGCTTACTATGTGCAGCATACAAAATATGTGCAAAAATGATCAACCAAAGATTAACAACTATAGTAGACGCAATAATAATTAACTATAGGCATTTTCCCTAACATCCGGTCTGTAGTTATTAGCATCGATTAATGTTTGTATATTAATGTAAAACATTGCAACATTTGAATGCAGCCACAGGTGACTTACAAATTTTCATGGAAATAGTAGGCCTATAATATGTTTCATTACCGCAGATAACACAGTTTGTATTTACTGTATTGGCAAAACAATAATAATTCAAGGTAAAAAAATTGTACAATCATAATTTATGAAAAGGTTCGATTATGATAGCACTTTTATATGAATTAAAAAAAATGTCCATGTAATAAAGCAATTGCTAATTGTAAAAATAATTAATGAATTTTAGCGCTGTTTACAAAACAAACGTCAGTTAGCGTTATTCAGGCATCTCATAAATTGCACGCTTAGTTGAAACTGTGAAGGCATAAAGTACTAATAACTTGTTTATTCACGCTTGTTTGATAATTGTTACGTATTATATTCATTTTATCAAAATAAATTCAATTTGTTGTGGCAAATGAATACTGATTTGATTCTAAAAATAAATAATTATTCTATCGATTTTTACTCTGTATCGACGACTTTTTTTATACTTTAATTGTAAAAATAATTACTCTAAAAGCCTACTAATTAATCTAAAATTTCCGTTATTTTCAATTCATTTGCTATTTAATGACAATTGTTCGTTTAAAAGTTAAAACAAATTTGCAATTATTATGATGCACATTGTAATAACAAATATATGAATGAAGTTAACAAGAGAGATCTAAAATGCACAATGCATTTTGTTTACAAAATGTCTCTCTTTTTTAAAAACAAATATTTGATATATGTTTATTGAATTTCAATTATTCATATCAGTAATAAAAATGAAATTATAGAACAAGTACAGAGTTTTAAATATGTAGGATGTCACTATCTTACAACTGGGAAAATTACATAAATAAAAAAATATATAAATTTCAAAGTATGTGTGGGACTATTAAAAGAACACTATAAACAAAAACAACAAAAGAAACAACGTTAAAGTTTTACAAAGTAATGGCAGTTCCATTTGTGATATATGGATCAGAAAATTGGGCCTGAATTGATCAGACAGAAGATTACTAGCAACGTCAAAGATGAAGTTCCTCAGGTACGTTGCACGATGTACTCTAAAAGACCATATTCCTAATGATGCAATAAGGCAAGAACTCAAAATGTTTAATCTAAATGAAAAAAATACAAAGGTATGAACAAAAATGGCATGAACATATTTTAAGAATGGACCATTCTAGCCTAACAAAACAACAAAACAAACACTGTTGTACCAGCCTCAAGGCTATGGAGATATGGGACGTCCTAGAAGATGATGGGAAGATGAATTCTGAGAGCTGAACAGTCCGAGGGCCTACCATGAAGATGATGATAAAAAATAAAAAAAGTTTGCCAGCCTACTGGTTGGATACCGAATAAAATCTTGTGAAAATACAGTCCCGAGTGTAAAAACTTGCTTTAATAGGAATAGTTATTTACAAAATTTCTTTTTATTAACCCTTTGAGTCTAAGTGGTTCTTCTAGGAAATCGCCTTGTTTTCATTTTCCTATTGATAATTGTGATTTTTGTGCAATACCTCCAATAGATCTTCTGTACAGTGCTATTGCTATGCGGTGATTTGTAACTACCATTCTGACTGTATAAATCAGCTGTTGTAGTGCTGATATCTAGTTAATGCAATACACAAGAAAAAATTCGTTCAAAGGATTATAGTTATTTTTTCATTATCTTTTAAATAACTAAGAATCGTGTTCGTTTACCCCTAACAGAATTGAATTTTAACATTATGTTTTCTTCAAACTTTCACTTTCATGTTTCTTCAAAACTGTAAACATGTTCCTCCAGTTCTCATTTAAATCACACTTTAACTTCTATTAATTTACAAACGTTTTGTTTAAAGATAGCACTTATAGAACATTGTTGTTCATTTTTGATAAGGAAATCCTAGTAATTCAAACTTCTATGTTTTGTTCGGATAAGAATAAGTTTTGCATTCAAAAGTAAACTTACAATAATTTTAAAAGTCATAAGAATATACTTGCTCAGGGTTGTTAATAGTACATTGCTATCGCTCGGTTTTTAATCTCCGAGATTCTATAAAACACTTCACAAACGTACATTGTACATTACTTTTTTGGACGATGATGTTTTCAAAATAATAAATAATAGTAAAATAATATATTTGTTGGAAATATTTGCGTTAATTTAAACAATTGACTAACGTTAACAGTGTGTGTAATGTTTATTAGTTGAAACAACAGGAGGCCATGAGACCAATTAGTTATAAAATAACAGGAGGCCGTGAGAAGAGTTAGTGATAAAATGGCGGCAAGTACATATTTATTTTTTATATTGTTTCAAATAAAATTCAGCTCATTTAAAGTGCAATGATTTGTTTGGTATAATGTACATTAACACTACCTTTTGGATATTTTTATATGTATATTTTATGTAGTATACATAGAGGGCAGTGGTTTTACTTCCCACACGCATGTTTGTATTATGTAATATTACAGTATAGTTATTTTATTATAGCATAGTTATTTAGATTGGTAACCCCGAAATATAGGAAGTTGAACTTTCAATCATAGTCGCCACTGCTGTAAGTACGACGGAACGCACTATCGCGCAAATATTTAAGTCAACAGTACTCCGATTGAGGGTCTTTCCACTTTTCAGCGGTTGCCCTTTTACCAGCCGGCTGCTGGCCCTTCACATCCACATGTGTCAATCACAGAGGTAGATGATCAACAGCCAGTGTAGGGGTGACATGTGGTTAGCATGTCGAGTCCCCCAGCCGTTATAGCTGGTTCCTCAACCTGGAGCCGCTACTTATTGTAGCCACCCAATTGCCTCACGATGCTGGGTGGGTACAGGTCCCATACTGGCAGAAATACCATGAGAAAATTTCTTCCCCCATAGAGACTCGAACCAGCGCAAGTGCCGTACCTTAACCGCTCGGCTACGGCGCGGGACGTCAACAGTACTACTACCGTTATAAAATAGACATCTACGATTTTGTAGACTATTTAACTCATGCCCCAAGTGGGACACAATGGCCAATCACGTTTCAATTATTTCTGTTTTACAGCCAATCAGAGTCGTGTTTCACGAAATATTTATCAGTGTTATAATTACCATATTAAAGAAAGCTCCTCCTTTTTAATATTCTGAACAGGTCTGACCATTATTTTGCAGTGACTGAGCCTGTGAGAAATACGGCTACCAGATTGTATATATAGTGAATGAATGTCAACACATGCCGCATGCGGGAGTTAATATAAAAACATTTGTAGCAATTGATTATACCACCAAAAAAAGAAACCACTGTTTGCACTTTCTTAAATGTATTTTTTTCCCAGGTAACAATCCAGAAAAATATAATTGTCATATTTATACCATACGACATCAGAAATGAATTAATATACAGTTTGATGTGTTTCATTTTTTCTCCACTAGAGAGCATTCTTACAATATTGCGTTCCTTTGGCAATAAATAGTATGATCTGGTTGCAGTGATAAACAAAAGAAGCAGATGAAGCGTACCTATCGCTTCTCATTTGTTTTCAAACATCGCCGTTTACATTAAATATATAAATATTTTAAAATAACTATAGTTAAATAATGATTTGTGAGTAAACAGCTTAATTTTATTCGATAAAGAGTCCTAACAAATGCCACTCTTGATTTCCAAATTCTCTAGATAAATTCACTCCTCACTTCGTGAGTCGTGAATTTATCGGTAATTTGGATATCACTCGTGGCATTACTTATGATAAATCGTGATTTTATATACAATACAAGCTCTTCCGACAAACTTTCACAGTTGTTTAAGGAATTTTTCCTGAGTATTTTCATGGTTTCCTGTGCCTCACTATCGGGTAACTTAATTCTTTTCATTTGGAATAACTCAACTACCTTAGTATCTGTTTACACGGACTATTTAACTTCCCCAAATGGGAGTCAATGACAAGTCACGTTTCAATGAACGTTGTTTTACAACCAATCACAGTCGTGTTTCACCTCGAATTTGTCAACTTAACTTTATCATATTAAAGAAAGTTCCTCCTTTTTAACATTCTGAATAGGTCAGAGCATTATTTTGCAGTGACTAACTCTCTAAGAAATATGTCGAATATAGCAATTTATATATTAAGGTGCAAGAATCCTAGAATGCAAGTGGTTCCCAGATTGTATATATAGTGCACGAATGTAAGCAAGTACCGCTTGCAAGATACAATAGAAGAAAATTTGTAGCAATTGATTATACCACAATAAAAAACAAACCTCTGTTTGCACTTTCTTAAACGTATTATTTCCAGGTATTAACGTTTCAGAAACATTTAACTGATATATTTACATCATAGGACGTCAGAAATTAATAACCTATAATGTTGGTTATAATATACAGATTGATGTGTTTCATTGTTTCTCTACATTCTTACAATATTTATTTGGCGATAAATAGATTGCAGTGGATGAACAAATGAAACTTAACAAACGTTTCTCATTTGTTTTGAAACATCGCCGTTTACATTAAATATATAAACATTTTGAAATAACTATATTTAAATAATTATTTGTGAGTAAGCAGCTTAATTGTGTTCGTTAAATAATCGTAACAAATGCAATTTTGGAAGTTTTTACATGGTCGGGTTACCAGCCCAGACGCACAACCACCTTCCTAGTGGATCGGAGATTTATTTCGGAGTTTCCTTCTCCTAGACGGGTTGCTAACCAAAGCTTTGGAGCCCCATCTACCCCTTGGCTTGCAGGTTTCCTCTTCCGCCTTCTTTACCGTAGAGAACAATTTTCTTCATCCGCTTCTGAAGCCGTTGAGGTATCCCTCGTTGGAGCTAGTTCGCTTCCCTTCTCCTCTTACTCGATAGCAATCTAGTCAAAAACCAGACTTCCCTATCTAGAGCAGCATTCAACTGCAAGCCAAGAGGTTCAAGGAATGTAGGAAGGCCAGTGAAAAGATGGACAGATCAACTGTGAGGCGGAACAGGCAATTTATGCCTAGCCCATGAAGAAGAAGAAAGTTCATATCTGTTTCCGTTGTGTATGATATTTCGCAACCTAGGAAGTTATATCTTACCACTTGTTCTATTGGTTTATTTTCTAATATTATCTTTGTCCGAACTGGATGAGCGCCCTTGAAGGCCTTTGTTTTCATTTTTCGGATGATATTTCCATGTTGTATTTTTTATGTTTCTTTTAGTTTATGTAGCATTCTTTGTAGTTCGTCCGCTGTTTTTGCTATTAAAATCTGGTCATCTGCAAAGGCTACTGTTTTTATTATTATATTTCCTAAGTTAATTCCCCAAGTCGTCATTTGCTTACTAAGAAAAATCACATTTAAATTAACATAAGAGTAGAAAGTATCTAAGATCTTGATTACAAAGAAATAAACGTTATATCAGTGAAAGCATAAATTTATTGTGTCGACGTTTCAATCTCCTTATGTGAGATCATTTTCAAGAGATGGTTGTTTATAAATTTATTGTACATAGTTACCATCACCAAGACAATTTTATTTTTTTTATTACTTACATACTCACTGGCACTATCGAACCCGTAGATTCATGGCCGCGCGGACATAAGCTCTCCATACATCCCTATCCTGAGCTAATGCTTTCCAGTCATTTCCTGTGTAATCTACTTCCCTCAAATCATAGTTAATGTTATTCTCCCACCTCATTCTTGGTCTACCAACTGGGCGTTTTCCCTCTGGCTTTCCTACAAGAAGCTTCCATGCAAATCTTTCATTCCCCATCCGTGCAACATGTCCTGCCCATCGCAGTCTACGAGACTTAACTGTTCTTATTATACCCGGCTTCCCATAAAGACCATGTAGTTCATTATTATGTAGTCTTCTCCATTCATCTGTCAGTTCATCTCTCTTTGGTCCAAAATTTATATGTATACAAATTTAAATGAATAAATTTAAAATTCCAATTTTAATTAAAATATTTTAGCAAGGAATCATATGTTCCACACCATTCATTTAAATATGTTTGTTTATTTAATGCTTTATTTTGTTCTTTTTTATATAGGCCATTTCTGCTATTACTCTTTTTTTTGGTAATTATTTTCATTGTGTAAAATTTGTATGCCATTCCATTTCATTTTATGATTTTGATTAATTATATGTTCACTGATTACTGAAAAGTTCTGCACCTGGTGTACTGATATTCATTTTATGTTCGTCGATCTTTTAGATTAGATCAACACATATTGTGTAGGAATACACGTAGTGTTTTCATGTATAGTAACTTCAAATACCAAGGTATCTTGAACGTTTAATAAATACGAGGGATGTTTCTCTAAGCTGCTATGTAATATCCTAAAACAAAAGTTTACTCAGATATCTCCTGATATACTAGGTACATTGAGATAAGCACAGCTACAACATTATAGAATGGTTTCTCTTGACTTCCTACTAGAGTTTCATACACCAACAGCTTAAGTACTCCCATAAGAAAATTTCCAAATATGCTCCATCGAACAACATATTTATTTACTTCTTCTTCTTCCTCTTCGCATGAAAGCTGGCAGCTTGTTGCGTGATCATTCACTACAGGTCCGGGGTATGGTGACATCCTTCCATCGTAGTTGTGGTCTTCCAAATGGCCTTTTCTGCTGAGGTGTCCAGTCACGTACTTTCTTCACTAATCTACTGTTCTCCATTCTATCTATGTGATCGTTCCAATTTAATCTTATATCATTTATCCAAAGGTTTATAGGTTCAATTTCACATTCTTCTCTAATAACAGAGCTGCGAATTTTCACTCTCAGCGATTTTCCTACGATTTTCCTTGAAATTTTCATTTCGGTTGTTTGATTGATTTGTTTTGTTTTCTGAGTTTCTGTTCGGCATTCACAACAATATGTTAGAACTGGTCTTATGACAGATTTGTATATTCTTACTTTTGTATCTGTTCTTAAATTTTTAATTTTCCAAACAGTATTGTTTAAACATCCAGATATTTTGTTTGCATTATTAGCTTGATGGAGGATTTCATCTGTTATTCTGTTGCTGCTATTAATTTCTTTTCCTAAATATTTGAATTTCATGACTTGTTCTATACTTTTCCCTTCTATTTCTAATTTAACACGTCGTGAGTCCTTGTATATTGCCATTGATTTGGTTTTGTTTGTTGAGATTTTCATGTTATATTTTGCTGCAATGATTAAATTTGTGCAATAGCATTTGTAAATCATCTTCACTTTGTGCACTTAGGACTGTGTCATCAGCATAGTTTATTATCTTCAGCTCTTTGTTACCTATTTTAATCTCTTTTCTAACTTCAACTTTTAGTTCTTTGATGATTTCATCCATTATTAGTGTGAACAGTATGGGACTTAATGAGTCTCCTTGTCGTATTCCTTGCTGGACTAAAATGTCTTTAGATTTACTATTTCCATATTTGATAGTTGTACTGTTTCTGCGCGGAAACTGGAATGATAATTAATAATACATTTTTTTCATCATAAGGTTCAGCAAAAGATAACTTTTCAAAACTCCCGTGGTCAATCTTCAACATTTATTTTCTTAAGGAAAAATGTAATTGTTTTTTATATGTACCTCTAATTAAAGGCTCGCAACACCGAAACCGTGGCCTATGATTCCTATCTCAAAAATACTCAGTTTAAATCCCTCCACTATCTATACCAATTTAACCTAACTAGTCTTCAACTCTCTATATATCTGCAAGTTCAAGTAATTATTAACAGCTTTACTAATGATATTAAAAAATACCCTAGGACCATAGGCCCCTGCAAACAGTAATTTATATATTAATACCCTGGCAGTGCATGGATATCACCACAAACTCTGCAAAAATTCAAACTATCATGATCCGTCAAGTGACTGCGTATGTAAGCTCTGTGATAAACCATGTGAAATATATAATTTCAGTGTCTATTTAAAGAGAACACAATCGTTGCTGGTATACAGCAGAGACATAAACTAATACACTTTTGTGCGCGCTTTTCCTATTACTATATATTAATACGTGAAGAAAAAATTATGCCCCTTTTTTAAGCCTATTGCGGCCACGGAGAAGTGTGATATTTGGTACAATTGATGTTTATGTACTATCTAACCTCTCTTGGTTAACTTCTTTTTTTTTACCCCGGCGCTATTAGGGCAACCGAGGGCTAGGGGGTCTTTCCTTTCTTCCATTTATTCTATCCTTTATTTTCTTTTTTCTTTTCTTCTCCAGGAAAGCCTGACCAGAGGCTATAAGATGGCAGCCCCATCACTGGTCTTGCCTCCTTTTGGCCAGCAACCAATGGAAGGGACTATTATTATTGCTTTCAAGTCTTTATACGAGATTTCCCGGAAGGATCAAACTTATGACGACCAAAGTTTGGGAATTATTAATCCAGTTATGAAACCATCCCTTGTACAAAAAAAAAACACCAGATTACGTTTATATAACACTTTGGCTAGAGCAGTGTTGACCTATGGTAGTGAAGCATGGACACTAAAAAGACAACATGAAAGCGGAATAGCGGCTTGAGATTCATGCGCAGATTAGCGGTTTACACCAGATGGGATCGGAAAAGGAACAACGGTATTTTAAACGAATTGAAGGCTACGCCAATTTTGGAATATATTAAACAGTACCAACTAAATTGGAAACATCATCTTGAAAGAAAGAGTTCAAATCGGATCCCCAAACCTGTTTATAATTATATACCAAGGGTATGAAGATCTCTGGGCCGTCCTATGAAACGATGGAGGAAAAGTTTCTATAGGATCGTAACAGGCCTTGGCCAAATACTTGGAAGAAAGAATAAGAAGAAGAAGGAGTGCAGAAATATAAAATTTATGTATGATATGTGTTACAAATAAATTAAATTAAACAAAATAAAATAAATTGTCTCTAAGGAATTTATGTGTATTACTCATCCATCTGTGTACTGATTCATTTGTTTACGTTCATACTGAGAGTGTATTGTAAAAAGAAAATTGTCCAGCAGCAATGTGAATTGACATAGTGTCGCGTATTAATTATTAGTGATTTAAAAAAAGTGAGTACATTTTATTATCTAAATTAAACCCTGTCTAATCTTGATTTCTGTAATTTAATTACATATTTTCTTTTATATTTAGATATTCGCACTTACTTCCATTATGCCTCGATACATAGAACATTGACGGGTCGGCGTGAGAGGCAAATAAGAAGGGATGTATGTTTCCGTACACATAATATTAGGCCAAATGCAAATTTAAATATTATAAATTGTATACAAATGTAAAAGCACGCGTTACTGTTTTTTTAAATATGGTTTAGCCAAGCTATACCACATATTTCTTATCATTTGTATTTTTTCTCTTCTCTTCTTCGGCTTTCCCCTATTTATAGGTTTACCTCTTCAGTTTCCATTTATCCCTATCATTCCAATCTCCCTCTTCCAAATTCCTATCATCCATTATAGTTAGTCGTAGGTTTTCCATTTCCATCTTGGTCTGCCACGTTTATTTCTTCCAGGGGGTGACCATTGGTATATATGTTTTTGGTAATCTTTCATTTTCCAATGTTTGTACATGGCCATACCATTTAAGCGTTTGATTTTCAATCCTCTTAACAACAGATGTGGTGACATTCATTTCTCTCCAAAGGAATTCATTATTTTATCCTGTCTTGTTTTTTGGAGGCTTCTTCTAAAATAATCAAATTCAACTGTTCTAATTTTATTCTTTTTTACTTTCATCAAAGACCAAGTTTCACTTCCATATGACAAAATATTCTGTATTACGCTCTCATAAATTTTCATTTTAGTTTCATTTGTGATATTTTTTGTTCCAAATTATTCCATGTAAAGTTTTAGTTGCATTTTTTGCCATTGCAATTTTTTCGTATTTTATTAATATGAAAAATTAATGCATAATGACGTATTTGTGACAAACGTAAAAATTTAATGAATTCTGATCGAATTTCGACCATTGGGCGACCACTAGTCTATATAATAGTGTGAAAGATGAAGAGGAAAGAGAAACCAGGAAAATTATATTTGAAGTTGTTTTATAAACGGTTATTTTTACAGTAGACGCACTAGTACGATAAACTCTATAAAATATACAATAAATAACCAAACCTCATATGAATGAAATGATGTGAAATATGTTTTGGTGAAGAGAAGAAAACTTTGTAGCTGAAGTTATTGAGTCGTTCCAGGTCGCGTGCTTTGTTTTTGACAGCTTTTATGAATGTTTAGCCATCAGTCAAAGCGTGGATTTTTATATACACTTTGCACATCATGCAATATCGCTCTTCCGGGATCCTTTATTTATGCGTTTGTGTGTTTTATTCAGAATGACAGACATTTGTAATCATTCCGTCTGGTGTTACCGCTCATAAATTGGATCGTTTTATATACTCGCTCATAAAATCCATTTTAATTAATCAATTAATTCAAAAAGATTTTAGTTTATTACTTAATATTTAGGATATCCATCCATCCAAAGTAATTTGCCCGAAGGCAGGTCCTTCACTGCAATCATAGCATTTTCATGCTGTTCTTGCAGCATTACTAGGAATTGTAGGTGTTGTAGCTTCCCGTTGCTTTCCACACCGGTGAAGGATGATGATGGTGGTGGTGATGATGATAATGATAATGATGATGGCCATATGATTTCGGGGACCGTTTGGGCCTTAAAGTTTTCCTGACATTTGTCTTACAGGTGAGGAAAAACCCCGATAAAAACCTCACCCAGAAAAACTGCCCCGACCGGTGATCGAACCCGGGCCCGTTGCGGGACAAGCGTGTGGTGCTCTATATCAATTAATACATTTGATAATAAACAGATATTGGTAAAAGTAAAGTCTCTAAGAAGAAAACGTAAAAACTATAAAAGGCACCCCACACTTTTGATGGTAAAATTATTTTTTTCTAGATAACTCTAGTTTTATTCTAGATGCGTTGGTGATGATTTTTTTGTTGACCACTTTAATTTTAAACGATACATCCGCATATTTGAATGCATCTGAATACAGATTTATTTTATCTACAAATTGATGGTAATTACCAAGGAACGTTGTATGAACGATTAAATAATAAATGAACGATAACTGGGTTAGTTCATCATTCGTCCCATCGATATTTTGCCTTGGGGGTAGTAACGAAGCATGGCTTTTGGAATTCTCTGAGACGGCACTCGTTGAAGATGGGCTTTCCAGTTGTTCTGCTAGTTTTGTATATGGTGAAGAATAGGTTCTACATCCAACTCTTCCATAATTTCCTCAGTTCTTTTATGGTCCCACTTTGTACAGCCTGCTGTACGGCGCATAAATCGCATCTCATTTGCTGTTATTCGGCTTTCATCTCTTTACGAAGAAGTCCATGCTTCACTACCATATCTTAATTCTGCTCTTGCGAGAACCTTATAAAGCCGTATTTTTTGTTCTTCTGTACTAAAGATGATTTCATTATGCTGTTAATTATCCCCGTTGTTTTTGTGAAATTTGTGATTATATTTGATATCAGCTTCATCTTTAATTGTTAAATTATAATCCAAATAATTAAATTCATTTACTCGTTCTAAAATTTCATCATCCAAAACAATTTTTATATGTATAGGGTATTTCCCACAAAAGGCCATCACTTTAGTTTTCTTTGTATTGATTTCCATATTGTACCATTTTGCAATTATATTAAAATTGTGTATAGAATACTGCAAATCTGTTTCTATTGGAGCTATTAATGCCAAATAATCTGCAAAAAGCAAGGAGTCTATTTTCAGATTTCTACAGTGTGATTATAAAGTCCCAGTACATTTTGTGGATAACGTAGCGCAAATAAAACAAAAATCATAAGGTAGTTTCTACTATCAAGTTAGTGTTCAACATAACCTCCATCAATCTCAAAACATGTTTCCCAACGACGCACCGTCGCCCGGAAAACGCACCAACATATCCTCTGTAATCATTTCACTCGCTATATACGTCCTTTCAGCACTTGCATATTAGGAAACTTGGTTCTGTACACCTGTTGCTTGATGAACCCCCCAAGCAAATAGGTCCAGGGGTGCGAGGTCTGGCGAACGAGGTGCCCACATACGAGGAGATGCCCTTCCAATCCACCTTTTGGGAAACCTGTCATTGAGATACCCGCGTATAGCCAGAGCAAAGTGTGGTGGTGCTCTCTCTTGTTGCAACACCACTGTATAAATGATATCATCTTGCTTTAACTGTGGCTGTAAGAAAAGTTGCAACATATCAAGATACACGTCTCCGGTGATGGTTTCCTTTGGAATCTGTCTCTAACTTCCTCGTACGACTGGCCTCTTAAATGCGCAGCAACAATCTCTATCCGCTCTTTAATGGTGAACATATTTGTATCTTTCAAATGGCTGTAACAGAAATACGATATGCAAGCGATTTCTTTAAAATGTACTGAGACTTTATAATCACACTGTATTGATTTGGATAGAACCGTGTCTCATCTGTCGCCAATCTTACGATAAGGAGCAAGGGCGATAGGCCACATCCTTGTCTTACGTCCCTATTAATTTCGGTCCATTCTGTTTGTGTGTTATTAATTCGAACTGAAATCAAATTCGTTTCATAGATATTGTATACATTTAAAATATAATGTTTTAATAAGCTTTAGTTGTTATTATCTAGATTTCGGGAAATAATAATTCAATTTTAATATTTTCTACGAATTGAAAATTACTTATTACATTATAATGAAATTACTTTGTTTTAGATAAGAAAATCTAGAAATATTGCAAAAAACAAAATAATTACAATTGTTAAACTGTGACGTCAATCTCATTGTTTACCTTCAACATTCATGTTTTATTATTACAAATGGAACAGCAATTTTATTTAATTCCTAATTGAAGCAATATAGAAATCTAACCGAAATGTGACCTAACAACCAACGCTATGCAGAATGGATTAATGTAATATTAGTGTGAGTTGTGTTATATGTATATATTTTAATATTTAAGTTCGATGTTTATTCGTGTGAAAAAAAAAAACTAAACTGTTAGTTGAAGGATATGTGCGATATTAAAACCTAACCAAAATGTGATCTTCTAGCTTAACGAAAAACAAGTAAGGTTAGTATCAATTTATTTTGGTTACTCTGAATTTATTTTTGTTAGCTTTTAAATTGAAGACAGACGTGTTTAAAAGTGTTATATAACTCAAATATTATTATAATTACAAAGAAATAAACGTTATCTCAGTCAAAACATAAATGTATTGTGTCGACGTTTCAATCTCCATATGTGAGATCATTTTCCAGACATGGTTGTTTATACATTTATTGTGCATAGTTACCATCACCAAGGCAATTAATCTTTTTTAAATATATGTATACAAATTCAAATGAATAAATTTAAAATTCCAATTTATAATTTAAAATATTTTATTCATTTGAATTTGTATAGGCCTACATATATTTATAAAAAATGTCTTGGTGATGGTAACTGTGTACAATAAATTTATAAACAACCATGTCTGGAAAATGATCTCACATAAGGAGATTGAAACGTCGACACAATACATTTATGTTTTGACTGAGATAAAGTTTATTTATTTGCAATTATAATATTAATTACTCTCAGTGAAAATAATTTAAAAAAAGTCAAATATTATTCTTTGGATATTGGAAATGGAATGATGTGTATTAACTATTATCTAATACATAGTACAAAATTCGAATATGTTCGCTGTCTGAAAATCTGCATGAAGAGGGGCCTCGCCCCTTAACCCCCAAAACTGATTAATAAACTATAAAAATAGTGTAAATATTAAGTAAAATACAATATACTAGTTCGCCGCCATATTGAAAATGAATGTGACCAAAAATAGTTCATTTTATGAATATTAAGCATCGTTCACTAGTTCAAATTAACAGATTATTATTTCGAATTGATTATAAAATTCGATATTTAAACAGCTCTGAAAGCTTGTCATAATAGTAAGATTAAATTTTACTAACTCAGCTGAAGTCCTTTATAGGAAGTCAGATATAATGAGAACAGTTAAGTCTCGTAGACTGCGATGGGCAGGATATGTGGAACGAATGGGGAATGAAAGACGTGCATGGAAGATTCTTGTAGGAAAACCAGAGGGAAAACGCCCTGTTGGTAGACCAAGAATGAGGTTGGAAAATAACATTAACTATGATTTGAGGGAAGTAGATTATACAGGGGATGATTGGAAAACATTGGCTCAGGATAGGGATATATGGAGAGCTTTTGTCCGCGCGACCATGAACCTACCGGTTCGATAGTGCCAGTGAGTGAGTTAGTTAGTTAACTCAGCTGAAGTCAGGAAATGTGTTGACTGAAAGTTGAACATATTTTATTAACGATATTGGAGGAAAATTATTAGAAAAACTTAAGTGACAAAATGTCGTAAATCTTTTTAGTGGAATTCAGAATCTTGAGGCATTACTCCCATAAAAATATGACATTGCGGCATATTTTGAGTTCTCTAGAGAACATAAATTTTATTCCACAGTTCATAATACGATGCATTACGATTTTATTTCCATTCCTATTCTATACAACTATTTTTACGCTCATGAATTCACAGTTCATTAAACATTTATTTTACAGCACCTGCATAATATACTTGTCCAACTCTATAAAACCCAATATTAGAATACAAAGCTTAATGTGTTAGGTAATAGAATATGATTTTGTTAGTTGAATTTATTCCTTAAATGATGTAGATTTATTCCTTAATTTGTATGAAAATTATAAGATATTAATACGATTATTATTATTATTATTATTATTATTATTATTATTATTATTATTATTATTATTATTCCACCGCTGTGGTCTAGAGGTAGCGCGCTGCCTTGTCACACAGCGGGCCCGGAATCAATTCCTGGTTAGGACAAGTATCCTGGGTGTGTTTTTTTCTGGGGTTTTTCCTCACCTGTGAGACAATGTCAGTTAGCTCTAAGGCCCAAAAGTCCCCAAAAATCTGCAAAGCATAACATGAAAATGCTATGATTGCAGTGAAAGGCCTGCCCTAGGGCAGAACACTGTAGAATATAATAATAATAATAATAATAATAATAATAATAATAATAATGATAATGATAATGGCGATAATGATAATTATGATAATGATAATGATGATGATAATAATGATGATGATGATGATAATGATAATGATGATGATGATGACGACGACGACAGGCCTATAATGATAATACAATGAAAATAATAATAATAATAATAATAATAATAATAATAATAATAATAATAATATTGTTAAAAGATTCCGGGCTATGTGGCCATGGTCTACAACTGGTATTTGGGAATATTTTAACATTATGATTACCGGCCATGAAAGCCTGCATTCCACAAATAATAATAATAATAATAATAATAATAATAATAATAATAATAATAATAATATTGTTAAAATATTCCGGGCTATGTGGCCGTGGTCTACAACTGGTATTTGGGAATATTTTAACATTATGATTACCGGCCATGACAGCCTGCATTCCACAAATAATAATAATAATAATAATAATAATAATAATAATAATAATAATAATAATAATAATAATAATAGTAATAATAATAATAATAATAATAATAATAATAATAATAATAAATATTATTATTATTGTTATTATTATTACACACGAATTTCAAGAACGGATAAAGTGAGGAACAGCAGAATAAGGTAAATCATGCAAGTTGAAAAGAAGTATTAGAAAAAATAGAACAAATACTTTTAAAATGGTATGGACTCTTTATAAGAATGGAATAATATAGAATATCTAAGAAGGTCCTTGATTGGAAAGCTAAATGAAAGAAGTGGAAGAAGCGGATCTAGAGAACGTTTTGGATAGATGGAGTGAGAAGTATAGAAGCTAGAAATTTGTGGTAAGATGATGCTTTAGACAGGAACTTCTGGCGAAAAATCACTTTGGGTTGAAGGAAAAACACTGTATTGTGGAGTATACCTAATAAAAGTACTATTATTATTATTATTATTATTATTATTATTATTATTATTATTATTATTATTATTATTGTTATTATCATTATTATTAAATGTCGGAAACAATCAGTTGAACGGATAAAACTCAAGCCGTCACTTCGAATTCGTCATAGTAAGACTTCGTAATGTTCGTCGGACGGTAAAATTCTTCTCAATTTTGAATGGTTGTAACTATAAATTGGATATTCCTCACATATGTTCCATGTATATCTATCTAAGATACTTAATTCTACGAAGTATGATTGAGATATTTTGAACAGAAAGCATCTATACGCTTTATAACAGTAAATAATTAGAAATTTATTCAATGTAGAATTTCAATGATCGTTTACCATGTTTGTGATTTAAATTTGATTTATGTAGTAAAGTGATCCCAGAACAGGCCCTTGGGGTAGTAGGAGGTTAAGGCTCCCACTTTTTCTAGACACTCGGCACTTTATGTCAGCCGGGTTGTCAGCCCTGCGTGACGGCCGCCTTTATACCAGAACAAGCGTCTGGTACTCATTTCCGTTAGAGGCTTAGTCGACCCCAGGGCCATAGTGCCGCCAGAGGGTTTTGGTCAGTTGATTTATATAAATAAATGTATTATTATGATGATATTGATGAAGGTTTTCGGGCTGTAGGGGTCGTGAGGCTTGTAGTTCCCCGACGTTTCGCCAAAGACTGCGTCTGGCATCCTCAAGGCAGGATGCCAGACGCAGTCTTTGGCGAAACGTCGGGGAACTACAAGCCTCGCGACCACCCTGACATCCTCAAGGGGTGCCTTGAGGATGCCAGACGCAGTCTTTGGCGAAACGTCGGGGAACTGCAAGCCTCACGACCACGGCCTACAGCCCGAAAACCTTCATCAAGATCATCATAGCAACTCAGGCCGTGAAAGTCTACGTGAATACAAATGTATTATTATTAAAACCCATGTGAAATTGTTAGTTCCACCATCGGGCACCTCCCCAAGTGGTGGATAGGGGAGTGCTTTCCAGATATGGGTGATATCGGGGAAATGAAATACCCGAGGCGAACCAAAACTAACAGCTACTGTATTGTAGTTCAGTGCTGATTCACTAAAGGCTAGAGGAAGACAACGTTAATAACAAATTACTGGTCCTCCAGGTTGGAGGTTGTAGCAATGGGTCAGCTTCTCATTCTACTGAAAAATATACAATGCTAAAAATCCTAAAGAGAAGAATTCCAAACGGAATTACCTACAACGAACTAGCAGTAAAAGGTTAATGGATATTGTCATTGGTATGTTGAACGCAGTGCTTTGGAATAGAAATATAAAATACAGAACGAAGAAAACTATATTTCAAGTTCTGTTACAAAGCATTTTATTACATGGCTCCGAAACCTGGGCAGTAAGTAGAAAACAGGCCAACAAGCTGTTAGCAGTAGAAATGGATTTTTGGAGGCAATCGACAAGAATTTCAAGAAGGGAAATTGTGCAAATTGAAAAAAGAAATGGAAGAAGAGAGAATGCCAAAGAAGATCCTTAATTGGAAAGCTAATGGAAGAAGTGGAAGAGGCAGTCCTAGCGAACGTTGGATAGATGGAGCGAGGAGAAGTATGGAAGCTAGAGATTTGAGGGAAGAAGATGCTTTAGACAGAAACATCTAGCGAGAAATCACTTTGGGTTGAAAGAGAAACACTGCAATGTGGAATATTTTAATTTAAAAAATATTAAAACGCCATTGTAGTGAACGTTTACTTTTGACAGTTAGTGTACACTAAATTGAAATAGCGCCATGCACTTATGTATAGAGATATTGTTGTTAACATGTGTGGTGTAGTGGAACAATACGCCTCCCCCTCACGGACATCTCCAATAACTAACCGCTTGCAACACGCCATCTATTGGAATGTAACACATTCCCAGAGATGACATTCTCTAACCACACATTCTACATTTTACAAACAGATTTTTTTAAAAATAAAGTAGTAGTAGTAGGACTTTATTAGACAAAAAGTAAGATATTTACAATATTATTTACAAATATGGGTCGCACGGGCAGTAAGCCGTATGTGCTGTTGACAGTCCGTTACAATAAAGTAATAATTGGTACTAGTGTAAAGAAAAATAAACAACAAAAACAGCAATAACATTACAATTACATAAAGAAAACACAATAATAATATTACAATTAAATAATAACACAATAGCATTATACACTAGAAAAACATTAACATTACAATTACATAAAGAAAACACATTAATATTACAATTAAATAATAACACAATAGCATTATACACTAATTAATTTATATATAATTGTTAATAATTAACGGTATTGCATTTTGATAACATATATTTATTCATGAATGAGTGTTGTCCTTATTTTTCGCGTTTTGTCCAGAAATTTACCGAGGTTTATCCAATTTACTGGATTTACCAATAACTCGTAGCATGCCAATCTTTCCCGATTGAATTTAGAAATCTTTCCGGTAATAACTGACGTCTCCAATATTCTAAATCATTACATTTTCCTAATATATGTATCTCATCTTCAAAGTTCCCGCACATTGAACATATTCGCATATCGTGATCGTCGCTAATTTTTAGAAATTTCCATGCCCCTAGCCTAAACCAAGCAAGCCCTGATCTCTCCTTAAATCCTAGGTTGAGTATATACGATTCTTTTCCCCAGACGTGTTTTAAATCTCTTTGTAAACACAGTGAGCGTTTTCCTGTACATTCGGCGAAAGTATCTTGTTGGTTTATATCTAAGTACCTGCTCCTTATTTTTCTCCACACGTTCTTGCGATTTTCAGTCCCTTTTTTTCCCATATCCAGCCCATCCCAATCTTTTGGAGTTCTCTCCTAACCTCGTCTGCCCAAAATTTAACGTCTATGTTTTTAATTTGGTGGTCGTAACAAATTGCTCTAAGCATTGTTTGTTCACCTTGGATTACTCGCAACCAGTATTTGAGTACACGAATTTTACAGTTAATGTCGTCCTGGAATGACCCGAATTCATATAAAATTCCACAGTTAGAAACGGCCTTACTAAGTCCTGTAATATACTTTAGAAAATGCGTATATACCTTATTTAGTATTTCCGTTCTTTGGAAACCCCAAATCTCACTACCATAGTGCATTACTGGCCTGACCATCGCTGCATACATTTTTTTCTAATGTGCTGACTGGAATATCAGGCACTCGACCCAGAATACCGAGTACACTGTTAAGTTGTCCCCTCTCTTTAAATAATGCTATATCAATATGTTTTTTCCACTTTCCGTTCATTTTCAACGTCGTACCAAGATATTCAAAATGTTTCACATTTTGAAGTACTTGATCTCTGTACTTCCATTCCTCTGCTCTACAATAAACCGTCCCATTTTTAAAGGTCATTGTTTTTGTCTTACTAACATTTACAGTCAATCCCCAATTCCTACAGTATATTTCCAGTAGGTCAAGACCTCTTTGGAATTCCTTGATTGTCTTGGAACAGATAATTAAATCATCTGCATACAACAGGACTGGGATTCTAACATTTCCTATCTCCGGAGCCTCAATTTCTCCTTCTAGCATTACGTCTACAATATCATCAACGAATAGATTAAATAGCATTGGTGATAAAATGCAACCTTGTCTCACTCCCCGATTGGCTTCACTGTTCTCTGTAATGTGCCCTTGGTCTACTTTTATACAAAATTTAACATATTTATAAATTGACATTAAAGCATGTATCATTTTATGAGACAATCCTTTCCGATTTAATTTTTCCCAAAGTGCGCTTCGGTCCACAGTATCAAATGCCATCTTAAAATCAATGAATGCACAAAATAATTTACTCCCTTTCATTTTCAGATTGTCATCAATTAATGTTCTCAGAACAAATACGTTGTCCACCGAAAAATAAAGTAATGTATGTAATTTGTTATAATGGATCACGAAATAGGTAATTTCAGGTAAGAGATTTGTTGTGTCCGCGTAAAATTTTAAAATATAGGCCCCTACACATAAAAGAATTCTAACGAAAAAACTCAATTTTTTCCAGGGCTTTTGGCTTAGTGTTTTAATTCAACAATTTATTCTATGATTCCATGAATACCAGTAACTCATTCCTTATACTACTTCGAAGCTAAGTTCCAGTTGCACTATAAATAAAACAGATGGAATGCTGGCTTTCATTGGTTGAACAACGGTTTTACCTTTGAGGGTGTAAGAAATTTTGTCCGCTTTCTTCTTCTTCTTCTTCTTCTTCTTCTTCTTATTCTTCCTTCCAACTACTAGGCCAAGGCCTGTTACGATCCTATAGAAAATTTTCCCTCCAGCGTCCTTCCGGGAAATTCTCGTATAAGACTTGAAAGCATAATAATAGTCCCTTCGATTGGTTGCTGGCTAAAGGAAGGCAAGACCAGTGATGGGGCTGCCATCTTATAGCCTCTGGTCAGGCTTTTCCGGAGAAGAAAAGGAAATAAAGGAAAGAAGAAATGAAACAAAGGAAAGACTCCCTAGCCTCGGATGCCCTAATAGCGTTAGGGTCGAAAAAACGAGTTAGCCAAGAGAGGTTAGATAGTAAAGTTAAAAGAGTCTGGTATAAGTAACTGGAAGAAAGGAAGAAATACCAGATCGGTTAAAGATAAAAGTAAGGAGCAAAACACAAGTAAGTGGAAGCAATGTTTTGCTCGGCTTAGGCACCTTGGGCCATCCACATATCCCCTAGTTGGGGACCCCTGAGGGGTCCGCTTTCTAACACTCGAAGTAAAGAAAATAAAATTATATATATATATATAGGATATATATATATATATATATATATATATATATATATATATATAATATATATATACACACACACATATGGTACATGTCTACGTAAGTTATATAATTTTTTTTATTAACGCAACCATATTGTCATTTCGACATTCTGGTATTCTCTCCTGGCATGGCGTTATTGTAACCCACTTCTGAAGCAGGGGCGCCTGGAAGGCTGAGTTCGCAACCCCGATGACACATGGTGATGTTGCGCCAGTGGAAGCCTTAATCCTAAACCTAATTAATATGTTAATGATGACTATTTAATTCATGCCCCAAATGGGAGTCAATGACCAATCACGTTACAATGAATTTGTATTTACAACCAATCACAGTCGTGTTTCGCCTAGAATTTACCAACTAAAGTTTATCATAATAAAGAAAGCACCTCCTTTCTAACATTCTGAATAGGTCATAGCATTATTTTTCAGTGACTGACCCACTAAGAAATACGGCTACTAGATTATATATATAGTGCATGAATGTCAACACATACCGTACGCGGGAGTTAATATAAAAACATTTGCAGCAATTGATTATACCACCAAAAAAAAAAAGAAACCACTGTTTGCATTTTCTTAAATGTATTTTATCCCAAAAAATATAATCGTCATATTTACATCATAGGACATCAGAATTGAATTAATATACAGTTTGATGTGTTTCTTTTTTTCTCCACTAGAGTCCATTCTTACAATATTGCGTTCCTTTGGCAATAAATAATATGATCTGGTTACAGTACCGAACAAAAGAAGCAAATGAAGCGTACCAATCGTTTCTCATTTGTTTTCAAACATCGCCGTTTACATTAATTCTATAAATATTTTAAAATAACTATATTTAAATAATTATTTGTGAGTAAACAGCTTAATTTTATTCGTTAAATAGTCCTGACAAATGCCACTCTTGATTTGCAAATTCTCTAGATAAATTCACGACTCACTACGTGAGTCGTGAATTTATTGAAAATTTGGAAATCACTCGTGGCCTTACTTATGGTAATGATAGCCAATGATGTTCGGGGAAACTTGTCCCGACCGGGGATCGAATCTGGGCCCGCTGCGTGACAAGGCAGCACGCTACCTGGAGAGCACTGTGGTAGAAGTATGTTAAAATATAGGCCTATAATTACGATTTTAATAGATTTGATAAGCATTTCATTGCTTTATTCTTACGCATACGGATTGCAGAATATGTATATTACAATTTCAATCATTTCAGAATGGCCGCTTCTATAGAATTCCTACAACATCGGAAAAGAAAATCTTTGAAAAGTGGAGATAAATATTTGAATTTTTTCAAACAGTTTAATGAAAAAATATTCCACATTAGCCATTCGGGATGTGATGAAAATAACAGCAGAATTCACAGGTGTGTCGGCATTGAGTGTAAATTCTACTCTTAATGTAATTGTAAATAAAAAAAACTCTGTTTACACGAGGGGAAAAACGTAAACGCCGTAAACCCGTGCTTGAAGTCAGTGTGACGAGTTCGTAAAAAGTGCCATGCGTCATAAAGTGCATATTTTAAGTTATACATTTTTGTACGTTATAAAACGGTCGGCCTTAAGTATAATAAACGTTGTCACATTATTAAAATTCAGAACATTTCGAAGACATGCTTCATCCTCAGGAATTCTTATGGTATTGTTTAAATTATTAATATATTTTATACAGAGTACTTTGGTTGTTGGGTGTGTTCTCATTTATCAATTTTTATTTTCTGCTTCCTTGATAATTTCATTTTCTTCTAGAATATTGATTTTTGTCTATTGTTTTCTTTGTGAATTATTAACAATTTTTTATCTATTTTGTTAAATTGATGGCCGGTTTCTAAAATGTGTTCAGCAAAACTTGATTTTCTTTCTATTTTAATTAAGTCTGTGAAATGTTCATTAAATCTTATTTTAAAACTTATTGATGATCTACCTAAATATAATTTTTCACAGTCATTACATTTGTGTATATATACACACCTTTATTTTCATATTTATTATTTTCTCTTATTATATTATTAAAAGTATGGATAAAGTACATTATTTTTTTTAAAGAACGAGCCTCCGACTACTAAGAAACTGTTTTCTACAAACAGTGATTCAGACTTACCGAACTTTAAAAAGTTTCATACGGTTCAGGAAGAGTTAGGATTTGAATTTATTGAGAGAAACCGAAAAAAAATTATAATAAATCGCAAAAACATTTCATTATGGCATGGGAAATATATAGGCCTAAGGATGATACGCCAGTTACTGGCTATAAGGTTGCATATCGTCAGGAGTGGTTGGTTCCGTGGCATAGACACGTTGTTTCACATATCCCCATAAGAAATAATCCAGTGAGGTTAGCTCGGATGATCTTGGAGGCAGTCACGAAGACCTCTCCTACCAATTCATTAGGGAAAGTCCTGTTAACCCTTAAATTCGTAATGTATCCTTTTGGATACGTCAGTTGGTTCAATTAATTTAATATTTTTAATAAATCAGAAGAAAACAAACAAAAATAAACCACTTAAATGTGTGTGTAATTATACAATATACCTAATAATAAGAGTTATACAAGATTTCGTTTTCACTGCGGTCCGCCAGATGCAAATAACTAACAGAAGAAATTTGTATTTTGCCAATTTAAGGGTTAAGCACACGGACTGCTATATTACGGGAATGGGTCGGGTGTGCTGGAACCACTTCGTCTGCCGGGTATGTAAATCTACTTCTTTCAGTAGTTGAGGTAAATGGCGTCGCAGAAAAAGTTCATAGCTTTGTCCTGTTACATTTCCGTCCAAGAAATACGGCCCTATCACGTAGGTACCTAGACTTACGTACCACACAATCACTGACCACCTTTGTTGATAGGCAAAATGTTGCATCCAGCGACGATTTCCCGCTGCCCAGTAATGCATGTTACGGCGGTTTACCTCACCACTATTGTTAAAAGTAGCGTCATCAGAAAACAGTATGAATGCTAACAGATCTTCGATACCAGGTGTTTGAATCCACTCACAAAACTGCAATTTACAATTGACATCAGGTCCAGGCAGTTCCTGGGCTATGGATATGTGATATGGGAACGGATGTTTATGTAATATGCGCCACACCGTGACTGACTGATTACCGCCACTGCAGCAATATCAAGGGTACTTACGCGCGGGTCTACTACCACAGTCCCAACACAAACACTACATTAGTAGCAACTGCACGTCTTACAATAGGTTTCCTGTCGATAATACTATTTATGAAATTTTGTACTGCCCTTCGACACGTCACTGGCACAGGGTGCAGTCTGTCAGGATAGCGCAGTGCATACACTCTGCTCGCTTCTTCTTTATTATTGTGACATTCGCCTAAAATGAGCAGCATGTTGACTTTTTTCATTTCTTGTATAGATAATTTTCCACTCAATCAAATTCAAACATGTATGCATACAGTAGGAAGATAGATTAGATGCGTACAGCTTGTAAACAACGATATTCTACCGTTCAGAAAGATGCGCCGTAGACCAGACGAGTCACTGCTGTACCTAGTAGTGCGCTCGGTTTCTACAGTTCAGAAAGATGCGCCGTAGACCAGACGAGTCACTGCTGTACCTAGTAGTGCGCTCGGTTTCTACAGTTCAGAAAGATGCGCCGTAGACCAGACGAGTCACTGCTGTACCTAGTAGTGCGCTCGGTTTCTACAGTTCAGAAAGATGCGCCGTAGACTTAGACGAGTCACTGCTGTACCTAGTAGTGCGCTCGGTTTCTACAGTTCAGAAAGATGCGCCGTAGACCAGACGAGTCACTGCTGTACCTAGTAGTGCGCTCGGTTTCTACAGTTCAGAAAGATGCGCCGTAGACCAGACGAGTCACTGCTGTACCTAGTAGTGCGCTCGGTTTCGCGATAAGCAACAGACAGGACACCTGCAACGTCTCCGACCAAATACCCCCAATATACGACTCACTTCTGCTCTCCTTCACCTCTCTCGGCCAGAATCGGTATAACGCTGTTCTGAAACAACTGTAATAGTGTACCGTCTTCCTGATTGGTTGTACTGTACAGTAATTCCTTCTGCTAAACAAACACGTGCAAATATCAACAACTCAACAGACAGACATTGTACTGATGTACTGTACGTATTTGTATGATACGCTGTTTTACTTTCGTTATTTGTTTACATTCTGTCTTACTTCTCCTCCCACCTCCCACGACTCCTAAATAAAACTTAGAACTTGAAAGAATACAGTAACTAGAATGTAATTCATGAAGTTAACGATTATAACACGTCAACCAATATAGGTAGAAACCAAATTCCAACGGCAATGTATTTCTTTTTCAAGGACATTTCGAAGGAAATGAATGTGCCATGATCTATTTAAAATAACCAACTTCGACACCATAACTTAAAGACGAATAAACATCAAAATGTGCTGAGCATCTTCGCATGGAGGCACATCAACCATTCACATGTTTCCACAATTCGGTTCACACTAATGTCCATAGTTTTCATATAATGAGACGACACATGATTCGTGAATCACCCTGTATATTTATACATGTTTGTACCCCATACGTGCTTCATGAAGACATGGGTGTTCCCCTATGAGAATTTCTTCTTCTTCAAAAGTTGTAGGATTTTCATCCTGTTCCTTTCCAAAATCACTCCTCGGAGGAAGGCGTATTGGATGTGCATTCACTGTCTATTCCTATCTATAATAAATTTAGTTATGTCTTGAATGACATTTCTCCCTAATTTCTGTGTTGTGGAACCATGATAAATTTTAACAGACGGATGGAGTTCGTTAGTCCTGTAAGACAACCCATCTAGGAGAGACAGCTCCGGAATAAAAGGGGCAGGCTGAACTCTGGAGCTGGGTGCTGAAGGCAATCGGCCTAAAGAGAAAGCCCCGAATAATAAACCCGCCATGAAAACGGGCTAGCAACCTACTTCACGGTGTATCTTATACATTGCTCGCAGTCCCAAGGATCAAGCCTCGGATAAAAAAAAGAGGATTTCTTAGCCAAGCTAATTTAATTGAGCTTATTTTTCTACAGTTATCGGTAAATTATATGTGGTCAGCACATCGCCTCAATGAGACATCTAGTAGGCAACTACAGTGTAACTTAGATGGGGGAAAATTGATTAAATTTTGTTCAGTGGCACTAATTTAGTACTCCATTTTACGAGTTCGAAACCTTCAGATTCAGAACCCACGGTTTAAAATCTCTCCCGGAGGACTTATCGATCAAGAAAGCTTTCATAATAAACAAGATATTCGTGTACGAGATATTCTAATTTCAAATACCATTGCTGTGTATCCTCGTTTTCTTTGGACGATTAGCATAGTGGTTAGGGCGTATTTAAATGTAGAGTGTGCATTTCACCTTCCCAAACTATTCTTATTCGTATGTTAAGCGTTGGTGCTGATTTTATAAGAACGTTTGTGCGAGATATTGACAACTCAAATACATACCGTATTTTATGGACTGTAAGACGCACATTTTTCTTCGAAAAATTGTCTCCAAAATTTCGGTGCGTCTTATACTCGAAATCAATATAAATATGTCCAGTGTTCGATTTAAAATTCATGCCAGTCTTAAAAATGGCCATATATTCTATGCCGCAGGAAACCTCTCTCTATTTGACAACATTGGATTCAACTGGCAGCAGCAGTGCACCGATGTGACGAACATGAGTTGCGGGGATTCACAAGCTTGCTAACACTGTCTCTCTCCCGCCCCGCCATTACAAACCCAGAACACTGTTTAGCCTATGATGCGCCATTGCAGTCTAGGATGCCAGTGAACTTGAACAAATAGGTGATGGATGAAACCCAACATGAATTCACGCCGAAGGGAGCTTTAAAACGACATACAATCAATCAAGTGTGTCAGTGGATAAAAAATTGGTGGCCTAAAGTGAGATAAGATATTATTGTTAAATCTTTCAAGAAATGCGGCGTAAGTAACGCTCTCGACGACAATGAAGGCCATCTTATATATGAAGAGTACAACGATGACGAAGAGAAAGAAAAAGAAAGTTCAGATGACGATTTCACCGATTTTAAAGATGAAAACGGTTTCATAAACTAACATTTGTTTAGTCTGGCTTTGCAATATAATAATTAAAATTGTAATTTTATTTTAAATTGCTTAGAAAGTTAGTGACGCCATATAGTCCGTAAAATACGATAACTGTTCTTCCAGCATTCATCTGCAACGAAAGAAAATACTCCTTACGTCATGAAAGAGATGACTAAATTAAAATATTTCAACTCTTCGTTCGCCCTTCGTCCTCACGCAATATATTAGTTGGGCAGCCTAAGACGTCATATCGACTACAAGAAGTTGTAACTTCATGGGCTCCTCTTCAGTGACTTCTTAGAAGACAGTGAAGAGTGGAGGTTCCACATCCTTACCAACGGGAAGCGAATATAAGGGAATTAAAAATATACATGTTTCAATCAACTTCAAAAACTAAAATTATGGCTTTTCAGGGCAAAGTGCCAGTCAGAGCAAAAATAGTGATCAATAATGAAATAATAGAACAGATAGCACACTTTAACTGCCTTGGTTCAGATATAACATATAGCTATGATTGGGATATACACAATAAATTAAACTGATATCAAATGATGTGTGGCACCATAAGAAGAACCTCCGAAAGACACGAAGAAAAACTCAGCTCAGGTTTTATAAAATTATGGCTGTTCCTGTTATTTTATATGGATCTGAATCTTGGGTACTTACAAAAAATGATATCTCACACATTAAAGCCACTGAAATGAAATTTTTAAGATCTGAGAAAAGAATGGATAGAATACACAATGAGCCAATGAGAAATGAACTGGAGAGATTTTCAATACTCGATAAACTAGAAGAGCACAAATACCAATGGAAAGAACGTTTAGACAGAATGGTCAATACAAGATTATCCAAAACGAGCAACACCCACAAACCGCATGCAAAAAAAAAAAAAGATCTTTGGGACGGCCAAGGAAACGATGGACTTGAGACCGGAACAGGTCACATTGACCTAATCCTGGAAAGGAAGAAGAAGAAGAAGACACGTCTCAATGTGAGAAGTCATTTTATTATGTTTTCTGTGTCATATACTGTGTAAAGCTTATCTCACTGCGGGAATTGAGTTACAATCAACACCAAAGAGGTAAAATTAAAAGAAAGAAAAAAAGTAACCGAGATCTCTTTTATCCTCTATGAATGGAGACGTCGTCTGTCCTTAGTGTAATAATGTCCGTTTTATCATAAAACAAATATAAAAAAAACTTGGCTCAAAATGAACTCTCTTGGTTTTAATACAAATGGGTTTTGTTAGCGCGAGACTTAGGTAATTAATCTTTGTTAAGTAATCATTGTATTTCATTTGAATACGTTGTGCTTTGTAGTAATCAGACGTCATTCTGTGGTAATTAATTAGAAGAAGGGATAAAAATTACGGGATTATGCAGTAAAGGTACACATCTTCACGCCTTATCCTAAGCCGCAGCTAATTCCGTTCATTAATTTTGTGAAGACAGTTGCAAGATGAAGGTTGCGATCAAAAAGTAGCCTTTGGGGAGTGTTTAGACAATCAATGATACTTTATACTTCTCACAACTCATGATTATGATGACGATGAAGATATGGGAAAGGTTAAACCAATGTAACAAAGGATATATATACACATATATATCTCTTTAAATTTCTATGTTTGTTGCAATCTACATAATTAATTTTTTATTGAAGAATTAGCTCATGAATTGAAGAACTCTTCTAAAAAGGATTTAACCATAAACTTTCGGGAAAGTATGTCAAAATTAATATAATATTCACTGTTATTTATATAATCCTTCGCAGCTTACTCGAGTAAGTAGGCATTGAGTCTCCGGTTCTGACGTTTTCACGAAAGTGTTGCCGATACGGATATTTGGTGGGAGGGCCGCTTTATGTATGCGGTTAGCAGAAATACAGCTGACAACATCTCAGCAATTTCAAACCTTACTATCGTGCTATAGCGGCGTCGAGAGCAGTGATTGGTTGTGGCAGACCGAATAGGGACGTTGCCAAACTTCCCCTGGTGTCAGGCTCTTGAATATTGAAAAATGTAAGATTAATTATTACTTCTTCATATTTAATTTTAGTAGGTCTAATGATACTGATTGATTTCTACGATTAATAAATATAATTATAATAGTGGATATTTGTTGCTTAAATGGAAATTACGTGAAGGGAATCTACATATGTTGTTTTTAAAGATAAATGTTTCGTCATAAATATTTCTCCTTCATCTCATTGTCTTATTTGGTTAGATTTGGAACGTATTCTTGAATTCCTAACAAAATTATAAAATTTTAGGTGTGAACACACAATCATGTACCATCCTTCTTTCTCATCCGGGCTAGGGACCGGCTATGGCGAAGTTACTGCATGCTACGATCTTATTTACATATTATATAACATACTGATACTATACAGGGATTCTAATTTATGCTTATGAATTAAGCTGATGATAATAATTTACAATTTACATACTATATAACATAACATACTGATACTGAGTTGACAACACTGGACTGTGGGTGCATATAATATCCCGCAAGAAAACTCAAAACTGTGACTAATGGGAGCGGAGAAAGAGAGAGATAGAAAATAGAGACAAGCAAGAATGCAGGGAGGGAAATGATTTACCAAGGCAGAAACGGAATTAGTGTTTAGTTTGCAATTCTTACGGGGGAACAGATCCGTTGGTCCAAGAATATATCGGTTTCCGGATAACCGGTATCAAAGGAGAGAAGGTTTACTTGTGAGGGATATAAGGATATACTACCATGAGGTTTATGATTATAATTATGTTGATGATAGTCCATTTTTTTTCAGGGTAAGCTCCGAATATCCAAGGCCAAGATACCGCTGACCGTAAGTATTAATATTTGCTTACACATTATCATCTGCCTGTTAGGTATTAAGCGACAACGCCAATTACGGTATCGTAAAAAATAAACACGTCATCTCTTATTGACCTTGTGGGACGTACTAGGAATTGAATCGGGAATTCTATTATTTCAACCTGGGTTTCCATTTTATTTTCTTCTGTTATGGATATATACACAGTTCGATTTCGTTATAAATCAATTTAAAATACTACAGTTCCATTTATAACCCCATTAAATCGACCTGAATATCGGATATCACAAACTGTTTTTCTGCTATTATCACGTTTTTACGGACAGCGCTCATTCTTCACTGACTTGAGTACACGTCGCGACCAATGTATTGTAAGAGTACATTCTAGTATTCTTAAAATAAATAATAGTTTTAATAAACTGAAACAACACGCTTTATTAGAAAACCTAACTAAGAAATGTAAAATTATTTTAATTTCCAACACGCTTGGGATACAATTAAAGTGGTCAACAAAAAAAATCATCTCCATCGCATATAAAATAAAACTAGGGTTATCAGCAAAAAGAAAATTCAAAAGTGTGGGATGCTTTTTATGATTTTTACATTTTCTTCTTAGAGACTTTACTCTTACCAATATCTGTTTATTATCAAATATATTAATTGATATAGAACACCTCATGCTTTTGATGGTAAAATTATTATTTTGTAGATAACTCTAGTTTTATTCTATATTTGTTGGAGATGATTTTTTTGTTGGCCACTTTAATTTTATCCCAAGCGTGTTGGAAATTAAAATTATTTTTCATTTTTTAGTTCGGTTTTCTAATAAAGCGTGTTGTTTTAGTGAAAGGAAGACCTCGAAACTCGTGGAAGCAAGAGATAAGAACTGGAATGAGGACTGGAGGGCATGGAGTGGATGGACAGAGACGAGTGGAGAAATAAAATAAAACTTTAGGAACTGAAAGATGTATAAACATTAAAAATCGGTATATAAATAAATAAATGTATTTAAAAATCAGAATAATTACTTTTCTGATCATTTGGAGAATATTAAAGCTGTATTTATAAGCTCATCTTTCCGAGATGTGATGAATTTTAGAAAAAAATTGGTAATTGTTTAGTTCACTATGACCTACATGTTTATGACATAGCTATACATTCACCTAATTGAATTAATTATGTAAAAACGAGTTCCATCAATCAATCCATTCATCTATACATTTATCCACTCATTCGTTATTATTTATGCATAAAATAAAATAAAATTCCATTCTATTTTTCCCGTTTTAATTATTGAACTTTGTGTTAATATCCAGTTTCATTTCTATTTTTTAAATTACACAAACGTTCTATAGCTATGACTAGGTATTTACCCATGTATCGTTCTACAAATTCATCTGTGAATAACATCTGCTGGCCTCACATCTACATCTGATAATGACAGAGCCAGGGATAACATCTTGTCAGCATTTCGTATCCTCCAGCACTTATAGCCGTTTTTTCTCGACATGCAGCCACTACTTAATGTAGAAAATTTCTTCACCCATGAAGATTGGAGCCAGTAGGCCTACAAATCCCGTAGCTCTGCATCACGACAACATGCCTTAAATCGCTTGAATACGACGTGGACACAAATAATTTGTCTGAATTATAGAATAGAATAGATTTATTTAGCCCGGTGGAGTTAAGGTCATGTGGCCTTCTCTTCCACTCACCAGGACAAACATATGTTACATATAAATACAAAAAATTACAATAATATTCATACTAAAGAATTAATTATCTGTCAATTTGAATGATAATAAAAATAATGTCTAATAATACAATTAAATTAAATACAAGTAAAATTAAAATAATGATAGATTGAATACAGAAAAGAATAACAGCTCGAATCTACTATATATAAAAAGAAAAGAAAGAAAAAATACAAAGAAAGTAATAAACTACAATGAATTAATCTATCGCTTATTATACAAGGCATTAGGTAAATATATTAACAAATCTTAAATCTATTTTTATTAAATAATGAAAAAAACACATTATTAATTTTTAAAAAGTAATATTAGTTAGTTGTTTCTGTTAGTAATTTTATTTTCAATTTGTTTCTGAAAGATGGTAAAGTTTGGCTGTCTATGACATAGGGTGGAAGGGAATTCCATGTTCTAGCAAGTGTGGTGTTACAAAGTGGTCACATATCCAAGTACTACCTACTCTAATGTTGGTTAACAACGGTGATCGGACGGGATCCGGTGTTTTCAACACAGTTTGGTCAATGACGAAAATGTTGACTTACCAATTATAAAATCTGAATATTTCATCTAGGAGAGTGGTAATACATCGTACATACCTGAAACAAAAAGAAAAATAGCAAATAGTTACGGTTTTTTTAGATCGTATAGGGAAGTTCGGATAATGTGGACACTTCTGTTTGAGTGGACCCTGTTAATATATTCTTTAATTGGTGCTGCCCTCGAACAGAAAATATTTTAACTTATTCCTCTCATAAACTTTGACGGGTCCATGACCAGTTTCTTTTATTCTTTGTGCGAAAAAGGGTTTATTTGTGATATTTATGAAAATTACCACTTTAAAAGTTTTTTAAGCTAAGAATCAATTCTGCAATTTCAACACATATGTGGTTCAATAAGAAGATATTTGAGAAATAAGACCACTAGGGAAACTCAATTAAAATTTTACAAAACAGTAGCCGTTCCAACGTTAACCTAATAACGTTAAACCTACATAAAATTACGACTCGTATATCTTCTCTACACACCTAATTAGTTAATCCGTGTGGGGGAAAAATTCAATGTTTCCTTATTGAAGGTGTTGCGAAAAAAAGATGCAATGTCGAATGACAAAATTTGATACAGGAAGAGAGAGAGAGAGAGAGAGAGAGAGAGAGAGAGAGAGAGAGAGAGAGAGAGAGAGAGAGAGAGAGAGAGAGAGAGAGAGAAACCTAAAAGTTTGTTGGAGGGTCACTTGGTGTCACCGTAGTTTGTGAGTGAGAAGGCAAACTCTTCCCATTGTTACGAAGAACAAAACCAAGCTTCGTCTACTCTTTTCCTTTCAACAACTTTGAGACAGCGACTCAAAACTTCGGTAATGACATCACGATCTGTCTTTGACCTGAAAACTTCTAGAAACGATTTATTTCCACAACCCCTGTTCCATTATTATTTGTGAGGGTTAGATCTTGAGCTACTTAGTGCTTTCAGTTTGAGTTTGTGGTTACCAATCTTGCTTGATACATGTAGCCGGTGACAGAATCACACTGCTGTACTGAGACAAGGGAGTCTTCGATTTATGAACGGTGAATTTTCTAGTTTTCTTCATTATAAGAGAAAAGTAAAAACAAATTTTAAATATAACGTATATAAAGAGCTATACAGAAAGAAGGAACAGATTTCAAACATTTATTTCTTCCGAAGTACAAAAAATAAAAATACAATTCCAACGTTCTTGGAAAGAGAAAAATTCTAATTTCACTATTTTATGCATTCAATATGAGCCACCATGTGTTAGACTACAAATATCAAAATGACGGCTCATTTCTTGCCACACACGTATCAGCTGGTCTCTAGTTATCGAATTCATAGCTTAAACAATTCGATGTCGCAGATTTTCAAGAGTGTCAGGCATAGGTAACCCCACAGATAAAAATCACAAGGGTTAGGTCTGGTGACCTGGGAGGCCACCGGTAATGAAATTGATCTTCTGCTCCTCCTCTTCCAATCCAACGTCCCGTTGTGTCGCCATTTTAATACAGTCAACATGAGAAGCAACAGCGCCAATGCGACCATGATAGGAAATTCAAATTTTTCTCTTTCCAGGAACGTTGGAATTGTTTTTCTATTTTTTTGTAGTTTGGAAGAAATAACTGTTTGAAGTCTCTTCCTTATTTCTGAATAGCTCTATATTTGTGGGTACAATATGCATAAGCAATCGGAAACAGCGTCTAGTCATAGTTCCAATATGAAGCTCTATTAATTAAAATGTCTGTTATTGAAATATTTGACAACAGTGAAATAAAATTTGCGCGTAAAAAAGTTCTCATTTCACATACTGCTTTACAAGAGATTATAAATGACAAAATTGTAATACGACTTAAAATAAGCTCACATTGATAGTTTACATAAGATTGTAAACCGCACCAAGAAAGGTAAAATTATAGTCTTGTTCTGAAAATTTGATTCAAACTGGCCTTTAATATCGTAAATTCTTTTATTCCTCAGTTTAACTTTTCTTCCTGGTAATTAATTTTATAAACCCAACGACACCTGGGGCTTACAGGGACATGCGCTGTCGGGAGACGATTTTAAACTCTGGATCTAATATGTACCTTTTTGACCACACAGGGACGTGAATGAAGTTGCGGATGTGTGATCACACCAATGTCAAGGCCACTTCCAAGATAACACGAACATTTAAGATGAGACACACCATTCACTTGTACATCCATACTAAATAAAGCAAATATATGTATGATTATGTTGGGTAGATGTTTTTCGGAGACCGTTGGGTCTTACAGTTTCTTAACATTTGCCTTACAGTAAGGTGACCAGATTATAACATTGGTAAAGCGGGACACCATTGACCGGAGGGGGATATTCTTGATTAAAAATTTTGTGTATACGGAATAACAAACATTTTTACAGAACGCAAAAATAGTATTATAATATATTTATTTTAATTTTAATATAAGCACAATTTACAAATGTAATACATTAAAAAAATATGTATAGTACTGGTATTATTTTATTCTTTAGCACATTTCTCATTTGAGTGATTTTTAGTAGATTACTGTTGTTGTTTAACATGTCATGGAAATTTTCACAAGAATTTGTTAAATTATATTTCACGCATAAAATGGCTTTCAAAGTCTCAACAGTCAGTTGTGATTTTTCTGATGACCACACTTTATTTAGCGTAGCAAAAACATGTTCAATCGTTACATTAGTTCCTCGTAAGGACAGCGCGTATACCACCGCCGAAAACCGTATATTCCCTTTCCGTTCTCCTGCCGTTTCTTAGCTTGTGCATTCTTTAAAAAAATCGGGACTTTTTTGAAACGACGCGGGACAAATTGTTAAAAATCGGGAAGTTTGTCCTTGAGGCAATCCTGTAATGAGGAAAGTTGTATATAATAATAAATAATAATAACTAATAAACATTGCCGATACTGTTAACGTTAGTCTATTGTTTATAATGAACGCAAATATTTCCAAAAAATATGTTATTATTTTACTATTATTTATTATTTTGAAAACACCATCGCGCAAAACGCACGTTTGTGAATTACTTTACAGAATCTCGGAAAGTAAAAACTTCGCTGTTACTCGTTTTCTAAACATTTTCCTCGCTTTTGTAAAAACCACTTCCAAACCTCGCATCATAATATAATATTATTTAACAATGGAATTTATTGAGGCTAAAAATTATGTAATTCCTACAGGTGAACAAAATGCTTATTTACTAGGCCTATATAATATTTTTATTTAATTCGATGGCAGAGCGTGCAGGAATTTCTGCTGCACTAGAAATGACAAAAGGAAAAGCATGACTTGAGACATGCGATGCTTGGATATGAAATTGTTTCTTCTGTTCATAAGTTGTCGTGTACATAACGAAAACACATCTATCTTCATTTTTATTTATAGAAATATACAAAATTTGTAACATGTTGTAACCAATAGGTCGTGTACACAGTAGGGCTATTTATTGCGTGTAGTTCGTGTATGTAGTTCCTATAGGAGTGTCCAGTAATCTGTAACATTTTAGAAGTTTAAACTTATTTTGTTTTTATTTATTTTTCGCGAGAAAATTATGAATGATTGTCGTGACAACACCACATTAGGACCAGCAGCATCAACCATCATACTAGATATTGTAGCGAAGAGGGACCTGCTGAAGATGGAACAGATGTTCTGAAAGGCCTACAGGCACAAAGAATACATATTTTATAAGTTGAGGACGACGGATCTTACCTAAGAAGGTATATTTAACTTATTTTATATTATGACTCTCCACCTCAATGGTTTTAACAATGAATTTTATTTGTATTGTGTTATTTATATAGGCCTATAACTATCTAATACCCGGCGTGCTCTGCTACTCCTAAATAAATGCTAATGTGTTTTTACGTTTAGTTGTTGCCCGGGAATCTACGTATCCCGATGTACTTAGCATTAATGAGCTGAAAGACAAAATTCGTTATAAAAGTATACCAGCCGTGCGTCCAACACTTCTATGTCCAATTGGTTTGTACTTAAATAACATCTGGGGGATTCTATCTGTAGGCATTCTATTAACATGTTCATACCAGTTGTTTCTCATATTGTCAATTCTATTTTTGTTAAATTAAAAATATTTTTAGGTATTTTCTAATATCTTCTTTTCTTTTTCTGTCCAAAATTGTCACACCTGCTACTGAACGTAAGAACTTCATTTCTGCAGTTTCTATTTTTCTTCTGTCTGAACGGTTAAGAGTCCAATTCTCACTTGCATATGTTAAGACAGGCACTGCCATAATTTTGTAAAATTTTAATTGTGTACTCCTCAAAGTTTTACTTTTCAGTGTCCGTTTTATAGTGCCACCTCTGTCTTTCCCGTTGAATGTCATTATTTTCGATTTACTTTCTGAGATTGTCATGTTGAATTTATTTGCTATTTCATTTAATACAATGTAATGCTATTTGTAAATTGTCTTCTGAAGAGCTAAGGATTTTAATATCTATAAAAAGAAACTCAAACTGGTTGGTCGTCGCTGGGTTTGAATTCAGATCTCTATAATTCGAGTCTTAAATACTAATGCCTGACCAACTCGTTGACATACTTTATCTCCAGCTATAAAATCGTAACCATCTTTCGAAGAGGGGAGGAAAATATTGTAGTTTAAAAATGTGGTTTACTATGGAAGGGAACAAACTACTGGCGTTGTCATGGGAACGACCCAGAGAGAGTCTCTGCGCAGTGTAATCAAATAAACAACGTTCTTGTAAGACAATTATTATAATCAGGCGTGTTGGTGTCTTGGGATTTCATTTGCACTTGTATTCGAAAGCGGTCAACAAAGCACCTAGGAGGCGCTTAAGTGTTTCGCATGTGCTTAAGCATTCTCTCTCGCCTTCATATATTTAATTAACATTATAGCGCGAACTTATATCGGTATATATAATTACAGGGTGTCCACAAAGTGCTACCAAAACAATGTAACTTAGCTCGTAAACTATTTGAGATCGAGACATGTTTTTTTGTTTTTGTTTTGCAAGGTATTCTTCATCTCTGGAAGTTTTGTTTACATTTTTTGCAGATTGTATTTAAACGACAATGACGACACAACAGGAAAAGACTCAATATGTATGGTGCTATGCTGAGTCTGGTAAATCACCAAAACTCCCATAACCGAACGTTGTTGCGGTTAACATGCCCAGTCACAAAGAAAGTCTCTTCATCAGAGAACATAACTCTCTGCAGGTACTCATTGTCTTCGTCAACTGCGTTCAGCATGGAATCAGCAAATTCAGTACGCCGAGGGAAGTCAGTTGGTAGCTAACGCTTGCGTAATTTTCAGTTTATATGACTGAAGATGTAGCCGCTTATGTAGGACTATAAATGGTTGATTTTGTTAAATGCAGTTCCCGTGAAGCACGACGAGCCGATTTTTGAGGCCTGAATCGAAAAGCAAGTTGCACATTGTCCATAGCTTCTTGGCTCACACCTGGTCGTCCACTCCATGGCAAGTCCATTACACTGCCAGTCGCTAGAAATTTCTCGGTCCATCTTATTATGGATGATTTGGATGGAGCATCTCTTCCATATTGCCGGTGGAAATTTCGCTGAACACTTAATGGTAATTTACCAGACTCAGCATACCACCATACACATTGGGTATTTTCCTGTGGTGTCGTCATTGTCGTTTAAATCACAACCTGCAACAAATGTAAACAAAACTTTTGAGAGATGTAGAATACGTTGCAAAAACCGCATGTCTCTATCTCAAACAGTTCACGATCTAAGTTACATTGTTTTGGTAGTAGGACCTTGTGAACACCCTGTACTTATCCATATACTTTGAAAAGATTTTAAGTCAAATGTAACTTTATATTAACCATGAAAAAAACAAACTATACACTAGTGCTTACGGTTCAAATGTTTTAGATATATATATATAATATTCTCTTTAAAAATTTGCTTAACTGTTATGTTAGCCACTAGATGTCAGTTAGAACAAATTTCCGCTACCTCTTGTGTGAATTGAGAATACTACACGTATAAGAAAATTCTATGTTTGTGTTGGAATTCTTGGGTAGCTCAGTTGGTAAGAGCGCTAAAGGTACAGACTTTAGAGACTCGAGTTCAAATCCCGACTCAAGCATTAATTTTTCTTTTCATATCATATTTGCCTTCATTGCCAAATGTCAAAAATATATTTATAATATCTATATATACAAGCGTTACTGCTATAAAGTAAATATTCTCTTTAAAAATTTGCTTAACTCTTATGTTGGCCACTAGATGTCAGTTGGAACAAATTTCCGCTACCTCTTGTGTGAATTGAGAATACTACATATATAAGAAAATTGTATGTTTGTGTTGGAATTCTTGGGTAGCTCAGTTGGTTAGAGCGCTAAAGGTACAGACTTTAGAGACTCGAGTTCAAATCCCGACTCAAGCATTCATTCTTCTTTTCATATCATATATATATACTTGAGATTACACTGGGGAACAGTGATTTTGGTGCCTTAATGTTTTCACCTATTTATGGGTATATTTGGGTCACTGATTCCAAAGATGATTTCAGTTTCGTCCTATCAGCTCTAGTTTTTGAGATAGAGTTTATTCAAATTATATACCAGTTCAAAAATACTGGTCCACATATACAACTATATTACTCGCATACAATTAAATACAAAAGAACAAATACTTTCTTTTTCATGAAACAACTGTATCTATATAACTACCATAATTTATTTACACATTAGTCTCGTTAGAATCATTAATTTTCCTCCATCAGGTCGCAGAATCCCCGTTTTTTCTGTGATTTCCTCCGATGCAATGATCTTGGACATTCTCGGTGGATGCTCCAACAGTAGTCCGCCATCATATGTATATCCCACCGTCCACGATACCTTTCTTCCATTGTACTTAATTCCTGGTGAAAACGCTCACCCTGTTCCTCACTTACATCTCCAAGATTGTCTGGAAATCGATCCAAATGACTGTGTAGGTAGTGTAATTTGATGCTCATGTTATAACCTAGTGCACAAAAAGCAGTGAGCATATTCTCCACTAGTTCATCACTATTAGTAGACTTATAGTTTCCAAGGAAATTCTTCACTACCATACAGAACGAAGACCATGCGGCTGCTTCAGTATCATTCATTGAGTCTTGAAATTGATGGTCATTAATAAGTTGGCGGATTTGTGGTCCATCCAATATACCTGCTTTTATTTTTTCCTTACTCAGTGCAGGAAATTTTGTACATATGTAGCCAAAACATGTTCCATCTCTATTCAACGCCTTGATGAACTGTTTCATTAAACCAAGTTTAATATGCAGTGGTGGCAAGATGATGTTGTTTCTGTCAACCAAAGGTTCTGCAACGATGTTTTTTTCTCCAACGGTCATGCTTTCTCTAAGAGGCCAATGCCTTCTCACCCAATGTTGATCTTTGGCTCTAGAGTCCCATAAACATATAAAGCATGGGTATTTGGTGTACCCACCTTGTTGTCCTAGAAGAAAATTCACCATCTTGAGATCGACACACATTACCCATTGGTGATCACGGTAAGAGATCTTCTCTAGCACTGTAGCTATTGTATGTTGATTTTCACGCATAGAAACTGAGTGACCAATTGGGATTGACCTGTATATGTTCCCATTATGCAAAAGAACACATTTTAGGCTGCGTTTGGAGCTATCTATAAATAACCGCCATTCACTTGGTGTGTATTTTCTTACACCCAGCTTCATTAACAGTCCTTCAACATTCATACAAAAAACAAATTGATTTTCTACTGTGAAGAATGGCAGGAAGTCTGTTTCTCTTTTGCGATAGACTGTGACCTTTGTTCCCGGTAACAGACATTGTTTCTCTGCCAGCCTGGAAGCTAACAACTCAGATGACTTCTTTGGAAGACTTAGATCCCTTATGAGGTCGTTCAGTTCCGCTTGACTAAAACCGGATGAAACTGATGAAGGTCCTGGGAAATCCGCTGTCATTTCCCTCAGAATAGCTTTCAGTTGAATCATCCTCTTCTTCTGGTGACTCTGGAAGACTGGTAAAAATTGGAACAGGTATCTCCTCTGAATGTGGAACAGGGCGTCTTGCGGAGCGTAGATTGGGATATACCCATCTATTCCGGTTTTTGCTATTGATGCCCTTTACATTGACTGAACAAAAATAGCAGTCATCACTATGGTTAATTTGTTCTCGCCAGATCATTGGTTCCCCAAATTTCAAGCATTTCCGTTTCCCATTTGTCCATTGTCGTAGATGCTCTGTGCACGTTTTACATACAATGTGAGGTGCCCAAGGCTTATCTTGATCTCCCAGTTGTACTTTGAAATAGGCCAAATAAGCTCTTCTTACAAAGTCAGTTATAGGTTTTCTTTGTTGAGTGAATGTGTACTCCCCACAGATGAAACAAAACACATCAGGATTATTCACACATTTTCTTCGTGTTGAAGCCATGTCAGTCTAGAAAAAGGATAAACAATTGTCAAATTAGTAAAATTACATATGCAAACGGCAACAACAACATGAATATAACTTGGATTAAATCAATTAGTATTATGCAAACAATCGATTTACAATGGTGGTACATAAGAGCAGTATCATCAATATCTTGCAAACTAGAGCTGCTGCAACAAAATGGATGACATTTTTGGAATCAGCAGTGCCGAAATACCCAGAATCAGGTGAAAAATTTCAGGCACCAAGAAAAAAATATTTTTTTGTTCCCCAGTGTTATTCATAGTTTAACCTATCTTGGATTAGAAATTAACACAAAATATGTTATCTCTGAAATAAATAGGTATTATGTATTTCAAATGATCTTAGAAAGCATATAAAATCTGAAACAATATTCAGAAAAACAAAACTAATTACCGGGATATAGAACTAATGTATAATGTTCCTATAAGATATGTTTTGTCTTATGCATCTGAAACTTACCAACTGTCAAAGTTAGATAAAATACTCTTATCTATGATCTTGAAGAAGATTTTCGAGCTGTAGGCCGTGGTCGTGAGGCTTGTAGTTCCCCGACATTTCGCCAGAGACTGCGTCTGGCATCCTCAAGGGTTGTCTTGAGACTGGCAATTCTGTCCGCTGTCTGTCTTATTTATTTTAAATAATTACCAGTCTCAAGACAACCCTTGAGGATGCCAGACGCAGTCTCTGGCGAAACGTCGGGGAACTACAAGCCTCACGACCACGGCCTATAGCCCGAAAATCTTCTTCAAGATCATCATAGCAACTCCGGCCGTGAAAATCTACGTGAATACTCTTATCTATGGTAATAAAAGATTCCGGGCTATGTGGCCGTGGTCTATAACTGGCGTTTCTTCCAGCCTGCATTCCACTTTTATCTATATTTGTAAAAGCAAATTAGACAACATTTTGGCCCTATTATGAAAAATTGAGAAATGTTTGTAATTATGAACCGTACAAAATATACAATGACATGAATTTATGAAGATTAGTATGGAATGGGCTGGATATTTAGTGAAAATATGTCACTTTACAATTACTGTAAAGCCTGTATTTAAATGAAAATCAGAAGGAATAAAAAAATTGGCAGACCAAAACTGAGTTGTGAATTTAGTGGCATCAGGATATTAAGGGTTGAGAACTGGATAACGACCAAGTTCTAATATCTAGCTCAGAAGATGGTCTATAGAAATCACTTTTTCATTAAATAACATTATACAGAGTTATAATTTCAAAATATTAATACATAAAACGAAAATCTTAGCTTTTTAGGGATCAGAAACCATAAGAGCTAAAATAATTCTGATGGGGAAACCCATTAAACAAGAGAACCATTTTAAATACCCGAGTTATGAAATATCCTATTTTAAAAATGAAGATCTTTTCAACAAACTTAATAAATTAAATTATATATGTAGCACAATTAAAAGAATATTTAAAAACAAATAAGGGAAACAAAACTAAAATTGTATATAGAAGTGGCAGTCCCATTACTTTTCTATGGTAGTGATATTTGGTTTCTAACTAAAAGAGAAGAGGTGATCATAGAAGTAGCTGAAATGAGATTTCTGAGAAGTGTAACTGGCTGCAAACTTGTAGATAAAAGAATAAGCGAAGATATTAGAAATGAGCTAAACATTTTTAAACTTTTAGATAAAATAAAATAATCTAGAAAAAACTGGAAAGAACATGTTCAAAGAATGAAAGATGAACGCATACCAAACATTATACTCAATTACAAACCAAAAGAATACAGGAAGAGGTTTAAAGAATGTAGGAAGGCCAGTGAAAAGATGTACAAAACAACTGTGAGGCGGAACAGGCATTTTGCCTAGCCCGGGAAGTGAAGAAGAAGAAGACCGAAAAAGAGATGGATTCAACTTTTTGAATGAGAATCTATGAGACCGGAACAAGCCACATGGGCTTAATCCGTGATTGTTGTTATTGATGATGATGAACTGGAAAACTGTGTTCTCGAATAGAGAAGAATGACAGAATTTTGAAGATGATCAAAGCCCACATAGGGCGTAATTCCTCTAAATTCTGTAAGTTAAAGTGAATTAATGAACTCCATGTGTGTTTTTATTTAAATTTCACGTTACAAATTAGTGCAAAACTGTTGAGAATTAGAGAATGTTAATTAGAGTAACTGTAGTCGGAAAAAAAGTGCTACCAGCGATGATGTAAGTGATCCATACAGGATATTCTTTAACGATCTGAATAAACTTCCGGGGTGGCAGCTTTAGCTATTCGATTTATGCAGTTGTGTTTAATTTAAATTTCTTGTAATATTTTATAGAATTCTTCATTATCTTCTTCGCGCCCTATAAATTTCTGCAGGATACACACTACTAGATCACAAAAAATGAAGACATCTTAGAAGAATTACACATGGAATCTTTAGAAAACAAAATTTCTGATAATAAGTCAAGATGGATGCAACATGTTCATCGAATGGAAGATCACAGAATACCCAAAAAAAATGTTAAGATATCAGCCTGCAGGAAGAAGACCAGGACGTCCACTCAAAAGACTTTTGGATGGTGTTTCTCTTGAGGCCGAAACAGGTCAACAAATGGCCTAAATTCGTGAATGTACTATGATGATGATGATTAATTTAAAGAAATGTATAAATTGCATTTAATAATTATAGACTTATTGGAATAAATGTTGTGTTACATGCATTTATTAAAACATGTAATATTTTGGATGAATTACCTATAAATTGGATAAATTGTACCGCACTTTATACCGGTAAAGAGAAACATATTTTGTGTTTTGATAAAAATACTTAAACTGAAGGCGATGGCAGTTAAAATCCCAGATGAGCCGAGGAACTAAACCCATCTTACGAAGCCATGTCCGGAATTTTATAGTAAATTTAAAACTGAATAACACTATTAACATCGAGCCAGTTCAAGCAAACACCAAAACTATGAATGCCAGAACTGAAATCGAATTAATCAATTGATTTGGCGTTAACTTTATGAAAATCCATTTTCATTTTAATTAAATAAAAATAAAACTCTTAACGTTTTATGATTTTAAATGTATTAAAATACAAATTCGTTACAGCTGTTTTTTTTTTTTTTGCAAATGCCCCGGGCTGTCTTTCGACAATCCTGGTTTCTCTCCTCGCATGACGTACTTATAACCCACTTCTGAGGGTTACGTTGCCCCGATTATATGATGAGTGGTGACGATGATGATGATAATGGTGCGCCAGGAGAGTCCCCAATCCTAAGCTTAATCTAAGATGAATATGAATGATGATGATTGCGATGGCCATATGATTTCGGGAACCGTTTGGGCCTTAAAGTTTTCCTGACATTTGTCTTACAGGTGAGGAATAACCCCGATAAAAACCTCACCCAGAAAAACTGTCCCGACCGGGGATCGAACCCGGGCCCGCTGCGTGACAAGGCAGAACGCTACCTCGAGACCATAGCTGTGGACATTTTGTTATATATAATTGGATACAAATTTTAGGGTTTAATAAAAAAAAGGTAGGCCTAAATCAATGCTTAGAGCATTGATGTAACAAGTATTAACAATCCAATATAGCCTATATATATATATATATATATATATATATATATATATATATAAACAGATGGCTGAATATAGACTTAAGAAAGACCCGTCTGTCCCTCTACTCATGTCTGGCGTAAGGCTAGGTACAAGGATGATAAGAAGTTTCTATTATTGATGATCCATTATACGCTGACCATATCAGAGGCGCATATAGTTAAACTGAACAAATTGGTTGACATGAGCATGGAGACGTGTGGCAGGTGAAAACTGGAGAAATTCCGAGAATAACTATCCTGGCTCCGATTTCTCCATGAACCCAACATGGTGTGACCGAGATCCAATCTCGGGGCCCTATGAGTGTAGCTATATCATCTCCGTTGTTAGAGTTTCCAGACGAAACTAATACAGCTACGCTTATTTCCCTACATATGACATGAATGGTATGTGGTCAGCATACCGATGCAATGTGACATGTAGTATTACTCGACCACATTAACTTCCAATGCGGAAAAAAAACTGGGAACTAAAATAATGTGGTAAGGATGAGTAGGGGTTGGATGTAGTAGACCCTTTCTTAGATTGCAGTGACAGTGTTAATTTCCCTTAATCCTGTATAGTCAGATTTTAGTGACAATGTTAGGTGCGAAAATTAGACCCTATATTCAAAGAATATAAACATTTAAGTCTGACAGATAGTAGCTGGAAATCAGTGCTGATTTAATTTTTGTGTGCATAACATTATCCAGTAACCCGTAGGCATACAAACTCTGACGATATTTCATTAACTTTATCTCCGATTGCAATTAGGCCCACCACTATATTTTTTCACTGATTATACCACTTGCCCAATTATTCGCTTGCACCAAATATGAGAGGAGACATTTTCCCCTTCTTCAACATTAACGCCTTTGCTTTCCCCTCACCGGCTAAAAAGTTAACACAGTCGAGTAGTAAGTATTACTTGGATGCAGGTCGATAAATATTTCTTAGTAGTTCTTTTACGAGCTGGAAAATCTTTAACACGGGACCCACGGCTTAAAGTTCCTCCCGGAGGACTTGTATTTTTCATGTTAAAAAATCCATCGAACCCGTGACCCTCGTGAGACTATGGGAAAAGGAATATAATCAATAGGCCACTGCGGCCGACTTAAAGATTTTAGGCGTTAAGTAGCGTAGCTTAAAAAATAAGTAAAATAAACAAGGAAGATGGCTCTGTAATGTATTAATTGAAATCAAACAATGGTAATGAGTGTGAAGATGAACTGAATAAATAAATAAAGGAAAAAGCCATGGAGATGATCTATAATGCAATAAAACTATGGTTACGCTAATATTGAAGAAAGAGTACATAAGTAATAGCTATGTGTCGTATTATACGAAGTATTTTTGCTTTTATATTTGGTAGGGGAGGAGACCCTTCTACCGAACGGGATCCTGCTCCTGCCGAGGATCGAGTTCTGGTTGTTGAATCGTCTCCTCTTCCTTCCCTTGATGTAACTAGTGGAGGTAATTCTACAACAGGTCAACATCAATCTCCTGCCGAGGAGCAGATTCCGACTATTGCATCCTCTGCTACTCCTTCCGCTGTTATGACTAGGGAAGCAAATGATAATACTGGCAACTCTCCATCTACTGCCGAGGAGCAGATTCTGATACCTGAAGTCACTCCACCTCCTTCCCCTCAAATGACGCCAGAGGCGCCGCCTCCCACAAGAAGAACATCCGGCAGTAACATTGATAACATTGCTAGAATTATATCTGACGAAGAAGAATACCATTTTGCGGATTCTACGTTTTCGTATCCAAGGAGCGAGGCACATACTGCAGACACTTTGGCAGACCACACTTCGCTTTATAATAATTACCTAGAAGAAGTAGAAAGCGTGCAGCAGGACATTCCTCAGGGACCACCAGTTCCAGCTACCATCGACATGGACGAAGTAGTCCGTCGACTGGAGCAAATCTTTTATCCTCGTGATGATAATTCTAATCAGTAGAAAAACTAGGTAAGTCGTAATAATATGAACTGGAACTTTTAAAATAGATCAAGTTACTACTATTTTGATTCTTAACGTTCTAGCGGCCGTAATTTTCTAAAATCAATCTCGGTATATAGCATAAATTTAAAAAAGCAAATCGGACTACTAGAGTCTTATCATCTGAAACGATTATTTAAAAATCACTCTAGGACAATTCTTAATTTTTCGCAACGAAACTCAGTATGTGCTATTGAAATAAAACGAGGAGGATGGTATTCTCAAAAATTAGCAAAATCCGACCATTGCAAGTGGTAATTTAGCTGTAACCCTAAATTAAACAATCCCTGTATCAGCCGCTCATGTTTGCAATGTCAGATTGCATCTGCATATCACATAATTTAAATAATCCTCAATTAGCAATATCTCATATAAGATTTGTTAGTTGAATTAATAACCATAATAAACTAAGTTACTTACTTACTTACTCACTGGCACTATCGAACCCGTAGGTTCATGGCCGCACGGACATAAGCTCTCCATACATCCCTATCCTGAGCTAATTCTTTCCAATCATTCCCTGTATAATCTACTCGTACTTCCCTCAAATCATAGTTAGTGTTATTCTCCCACCTCCTTCTTGGTCTACCAACTGGGCGTTTTTCCCTATGGCTTTCGTACAAGAAGTTTCCAAGCAAGTCTTTCATTAATAGTGAGTGGAGAACATATTTTAATCGACTCACCTCATACATTTTCAAACTTCTTTGATATCAATGGTTTCAGACAATATCCAGCAGCTCTACGCGCAGAATATATATTCGCCATGCTGACTTACCTGTAAACTTTACTATTATTTTTCTTGCTCAATTGGTATTGTAGGATATTTTTCATAAACTGTTTCAAAACATTCAAAATTATTATAGTTTCTCTCCACTTTTCAAAGGTTTTCCTTTAGTGTTCTTCTAAAATATATATAGGAGAAGCAGCCATTTTAAACAATTTAAATTAGATTTAAAAAGATTACTAGTATTTGAGAATAAAGTCCTTAAGAAAATTTTGAATAAAAATAGTGATGAACAGACAAGCGAAAAGACAACATAACATAAGTGAGCCACGTGATCTCTATAGGAAACCAAATATAATAGGAGCAGTTAAGTCTTAAAGACAGTGATCAACAGAGCATGTGGCGTGAATTGGGATTGAAAGAGAGGCATGTAGAAAAATCAGAAGCGCCCTGTAGCTAGGCACAGAATGAGGCGTGAGAATAATATTAACCATGATTTGAGGTAGTGGATTATGGAGGGGATTATTGGAAATGATTAGCTCAGTATTGGGTTCTATGGAGAGCGCATGTCCGTCCAGCCATGAACCTATGGGTGCGATAGTGCCAGTGAGTTATTAATTTTTCTTTATATGTCAGTCGCGAATCTATAGCAGAGGCTTTAATCTATTTTTTTTTCTCGTTTTCATATTAATGAGTGATTTCGATAACTCTCATTCAGGTTTTGTTCAAAATGTTTATAATTACCGACTATTGGGTAGGTAAATCAGTAGTACTGTATATCCTATATTTGATTCTAAACTATATTTATACTATATTTGGTTCTTGAAAAAGTATAAAAAAAGTCTGTTTCTCGTTTTCATATTAATGAGTGATTTCGATAACTCTCATCCAGGTTTTGTTCAAAATGTTTATAATTTTCGACTACTGGGTAGGTAAATGAGTATTACTGTATATTCTATATTTGATTGTAAAATATATTTATACTATATTTGGTTCTTGAAAATATTTTAAAAAAAGTTTGGTTATAACCTCACAAAGTGGCAACAAAAGTATAACTTGGATAACAAAATCTTCTTAAATTTTGGTCAGATGATTATGTTTAAACTGGAGACTCGTAGGTTCAATTCCTCTTTAAGGTATAGTCCCTTTGATTTTTTCCATCGAGACAAAATCCATTGATCACATCCGGACATGAATCCGCGATTCTTGGGAGAAAATGCGTAAATACAATAATAATTTTCCTTGTATTTTATTAAAGAATAAATGGCGAGTCTGACATCGCAGCTGAGTCGCCCGAGACAGCGGAATGGTAAATTCGCCCCAGACAGCGGCATCATGAAGTCGCCCTAGACAGTGGCATCGTAAATTCGCCCGAGACAGCGGCATCGTAAATTCGTCCCAGACAGCGGAATCGAAAATTCGCCCTAGACAGCGGCATCGTGAAGTCGCCCGAGATAGCGGAATCGTGAAGTCGCCCGAGACAGTGGCATCGTGAAGTCGCCCGAGACAGCGTAATCGTAAATTCGCCCCAGACAGCGGCATCGTGAAGTCGCCCGAGACAGCGCAATCGTAAATTCGCCCCAGACAGCGGCATCGTGAAGTCGCCCGAGACAGCGCAATCGTAAATTCGCCCCAGACAGCGGCATCGTGAAGTCGTCCGAGACAGCGCAATCGTAAATTCGCCCCAGACAGCGGCATAGTGAAGTCGCCGGAGACAGCGGAATCGAAAATTCGCCCCAGACAGCGGCATCGTGAAGTCGCCCGAGACAGCGGTATTGTAAATTCGCCCCAGACAGCGGCATCGTGAAGTCGCCGGAGACAGCGGAATCGAAAATTCGCCCGAGACAGCGGCATCGTGAAGTCGCCCGAGATAGCGGAATCGTGAAGTCGCCCGAGACAGTGGCATCGTGAAGTCGCCCGAGACAGTGGCATCATGAAGTCGCTCGAGACAGCGGAATTGTAAATTCTCCCCAGACAGCGGCATCGTGAAGTCGACTGAGAAGCGGAATCGTAAATTCGCCCCAGACAGCGGCATCGTAAAGTCGCCCGACACAGTGGCATCGTGAAGTCGCCCGAGACAGTGGAATTGTAAATTCGCCCCAGACAGCGGCATCGTGAAGTCGCCCGAGACAGCGCAATCGTAAATTCTCCCCAGACAGCGGCATCGTGAAGTCACCCGAGACAGCGCAATCGTAAATTCGCCCCAGACAGCGGCATCGTGAAGTCTCCAGAGACAGCGGAATCGAAAATTCGCCCGAGACTGCGGCATCGTGACGTCGCCCGAGACAGCGGCATCGTGAAGTCGCCCGAGACAGCGCAATCGTAAATTCGCCCCAGACAGCGGTATAGTGAAGTCGCCGGAGACAGCGGAATCGAAAATTCGCCCCAGACAGCGGCATCGTGAAGTCGCCCGAGACAGCGGTATTGTAAATTCGCCCCAGACAGCGGCATCGTGAAGTCGCCGGAGACAGCGGAATCGAAAATTCGCCCGAGACAGCGGCATCGTGAAGTCGCCCGAGATAGCGGAATCGTGAAGTCGCCCGAGACAGTGGCATCGTGAAGTCGCCCGAGACAGTGGCATCATGAAGTCGCTCGAGACAGCGGAATTGTAAATTCTCTCCCCAGACAGCGGCATCGTGAAGTCGACTGAGAAGCGGAATCGTAAATTCGCCCCAGACAGCGGCATCGTAAAGTCGCCCGACACAGTGGCATCGTGAAGTCGCCCGAGACAGTGGAATTGTAAATTCGCCCCAGACAGCGGCATCGTGAAGTCGCCCGAGACAGCGCAATCGTAAATTCTCCCCAGACAGCGGCATCGTGAAGTCACCCGAGACAGCGCAATCGTAAATTCGCCCCAGACAGCGGCATCGTGAAGTCTCCAGAGACAGCGGAATCGAAAATTCGCCCGAGACTGCGGCATCGTGACGTCGCCCGAGACAGCGGCATCGTGAAGTCGCCCGAGACAGCGCAATCGTAAATTCGCCCCAGACAGCGGCATCGTGAAGTCGCCCGAAACCGCGGCATCGTGAAGTCGCCCGAGACAGCGAAATCGTAAATTCGCCCCAGACAGCGGCATCGTGAAGTCGCCAGAGACAGCGGAATCGTAAATTCGCCCCAGACAGCGGGATCGTGAAGTCGCTCGAGACAATCTTAAATTCGCCCCAGACAGCGGCATCGTCAAGTCGCCCGAGACAGCGCAATCGTAAATTCGCCCCAGACAGCGGCATCGTGAAGTCGCCGGAGACAGCGGAATCGTAAATTCGCCCGAGACAGAGGCATCGTGAAGTCGCCCGAGACAGCGGCATCGTGATGTCGCCAGAGACAGCGGAATCGTAAATTCGCCCCAGACAGCGGCTTCGTGAAGTCGCCCGAGACAGCGCAATCGTAAATTCGCCCCAGACAGCGGCATCGTGAAGTCGCACGAGACAGCGCAATCGTAAATTCGCCCTAGACAGCGGCATAGTGAAGTCGCCGGAGACAGCGAAATCGTAAATTCGCCCGACAAAGTAGCATCCTAACGCCGCCAAATAGCTACTCAACCTCCTAACGCTATCCAAGAACGCAGCCACCTTACTCCGTCTCCTAATGCCGCTCATTTCAATAACTCCATCAGCCGCTCATGGTTGCAACGCCACATTGCATCCGCATATCAAATAAATTATATAATCATCAATTAATAATACCTTTCATAAGATTTGTTACTTTAATTAATACTTGTAATAAAGAAAATGAAAAATTAATGAACAGAAACTAGTTAAATTTATTTTCTTTTTCAAATAAAATTGAGGGGTCTGGTGAGAAAGGGAAGGATGCCACTTTCAGAAGAAATGGAAAAATCAGTGCCATTTGAATTAAAGTGTATATTCCTCCTTTAGAATTTTTGCTTAACAATAAGTTAAGAAAAAAGTTACCCTTTGTACAAATAAAGTTGTAATATAATGCTTCACTTTATAAAACTCAATTTATTTCCATTTCTTCTCAAAGTGGCATAGCTCCCTCTCTCATTACACTCCTGAGTTGTAAAAATGTCTTAATATTTCTACTGATTCTAATTATTAGAATATTCGAATATTTCGTATGGCCAATTGTTCATAAGGGCTTTATTACGCTAAAAGTTAGATACATACAAATATGGATCGCACGGGCAGTAAGCCGTACGTGCTGTTGACAGTCCGTTACAATAAATTGATATTTGGTAATAATATACTTAAAACAAGAAAAGAAAACACAAAAATATTACAATTACATAAAAATACAATTACATCATACATTAACTTGGTTATGTAGAATTGTTAAGAATTAATGGTATTGGAACTTGTTAACTTATTTATTTATTCATGAATGAGTGTTGTTCTTATTTTCCACGTTTTGTCCAGAAATGTACCCAAGTGTATCCAATTTTCTGGGCCAACCAATAACTCGTAGCATGCCAGTCTTTCACGATTTGAATTTAGAAATATTTCCGGTAATACCTGACGCCTCCAATATTTCAAATCGTTACATTTTCCTAATACATGTATCTTATCTTCAAAGCTCCCGCACATTGAACATATTCGCATATCGTGATCGTCGCTAATTTTTAAAAATTTCCATGCCCCTAACCTGAACCGAGCAAGCCCTAATCTCTCTTTAAATCCTAGATTGTGTATATAAGATTATTTTCCCCAAACATGTTTTAGGTCTCTTTGTAAAAACATTGACCGTTTTCCTGCACATTTTGCCAAAATAATTTGTCGGTTTATAGCTAAGTACTTCCTTCTTATTTTTCTCCACACATTCTTGCAATTTTCAGTCCCTTTTTCCCATACTCAACCCATCCCAATCTTTTGGAGTTCTCTCCTAACCTCATCTGCCCAGAATTTCACATTTGCGTTCCTAATTTGATGGTCGTAACAAATTGCTCTGAGCATTGTTTGTTCACCCTGGATTAGCCGCAACTAGTACTTGAGTGCACGAATTTTGCAGTTTATGTCATCCTGAAATTACCCAAATTCATATAAAATTCCACTGTTAGAAACTGCCTTACTAAGTCCTGTAATATATTTTAGAAAATGCATATAATACCTTATTTAGTATTTCTGTTCTTCGAAATCCCTAAAATCTCACTACCATAGTGCATTACTGGCCTCACTATCGCTCCATACATTTTTTTCTAATGTACTAACTGGAATATCAGGTACTGTACCCTGAATATTGAGAATACTATTAACTTTTCCCCTCCGTTTGAATAATGCTATATCAATATGTTTATTCAATTTTCCGTTCATTTTCAACGTCGTACCAAGATATTCAAAATGTTTCACGTTTTGAAGTATTTGATCTCTGTATTTCCATTCCTCTGCTCTACCATAAACCGTCCAATTTTTGAACGTCATTGTTTTTGTCTTACTAATATTTACAGTCAATCCCAATTCCTACAGTATATTTTCAATCGGTCAAGACCTCTTTGCAATCCTTGATTGTCTTGGAACAGATAATTAAATCATCTGCATACAACAAGACTGGGACTTTTAACATTTCTTATCTACGGAGCCTCATTATCTCCTTCTAGCATTATGGCTGCTATATCATCAACGAATAGATTAAATAGCATTGGTGACAAAATGCAGCCTTGTCTCACTCACCGATTGGCTTGACTGCTCTTTTTAAGATGTGCCCTTGGTCTACTTTTATACAAAATTTAACATATTTATAAATTGACATATAAAAACAAGTATCATTTTATGTGACAATCCTTTCCGATTTAATTTTTCCCACAGTGCACTTCGGTCCACACTATCGAATGCCATCTTAAAATCAACGAATGCACAAAATAATTTGCCCCTCTTGTTTTTGAGATTATCATCAATTAATGTTCTCACAACGAATGCGTTGTCCACTATGGAGTACCCTTCTCTAAAACCTGCCTGATATTTTGAAATCCTATTCACTTTAGCCCATTGTCTCATTCGTTCGTAAAGTACTTTACAATAGATTTTTCCAAACACTGACAAGAGGCAAATTCCCCTAATAACTTTCTGGTTTATGAGACCCACCTTTCCCTTAGTGTAGCAATTGGATTACACCTGTCGCTCAGGCTTCCGGATAATTTCCTCCATTAATTAGTTTGTTGAACGCAGTTTTAAAACTTCTAATAATATATTTGATGATACATTTTTCAAGAATTCTCCTGGTAATCCGTCAACTCCTGGTGCTTTATCGTTTTCTAAACTTTTAATGGATGAAATCACTTCATTTTTCGAGATATCCTGATCTAGTAATGGTATATATATTGCGTCGAGGATCTCCACTATATTCCCTTGATTATATCTTAACCCATCACCTCCGAGCGCCCAATCAAAGTAGTTTTTCGAATCCCTGGCCGATATTTTTGTCCGATTTATGGCCTTTACTTTGAGATCTCTTATAGCTTTCCACATGTCCGTAATGTTCCCTCTTTCAGTCGCGATTTTCATTTCCTCTGATTTCTTATTTAGCCATTCTAGTTTTGTTTCACTTAATAATTCTTTGTATTCCTTTCTCTGCTGCGCATACATTTTTGTGTTTTCATCTGTGCTTTCTTTTCTAAACTTAATAACAAGAAGTTATCTACTTGTACCTCAGAGCCGTGAGAGCGCATAATACTAATGACAAAGCTAATGTTAATAGCAGCTAACTCACTGGCTCTATCAAACCCGAAGATTCATGGCCGCGCGGACATAAGCTGTCCATACATCCCTATCCTTAGCTAATGTTTTCCAATCATCCTCTGTATAATCTACTTCCATCAAGTCATAGTTAATGTTATTCTCCCACCTCATTCTTGGTTTCAGCAGGGCGTTTTCCTTCTGGTTTTCCTGTAAGAAGGTTTCATGCAAGTCTTTCATTCCCCATTCGTGCCACATGTCTTGCCCATCGCAGCCTACGAGACTTAACTGTTCCTATTATATCTGGATTCCTATAAAGGCCATGTAATACACTGTTATGCAGTCTTCTCCATTCACCTGTTTGTTAATTTCTCTTTGGTCCAACAATTTTCCTAAGAACTTTATTCTCAAATACTCGTTATCTCCTTTCCTCTCATAAAGGAAGAGTCCATGTTTCACATTCATATAATATAACTGGTAGAATAATAATTTATATATTTTCAGTTTAACGTTTTTCGAAAGGAGCCGGGACGTCAAGAGCCTCTGAATGCACAATAGCTGGCACTTCCAGAATTACGCCTACGTTTATTTTCTTCGTATATCTCATTCCTATTTGTGATTATTTTTCCTAGGTATTTGAATTCAGTCATTTCATCAAAATTTCCCTCATTTGTTATTAGCTGCCCATTTCCATAATATAATGCATTTCTATGTGACCATATATTTAGATTTATTGATATTTACTTCCAGTCCCAATTTCTTAATGCTATTCAATAGTGTGTGTTTGTTGGTCTTTAGTATCTCCACGCTATCACCCAATAGTATTACATCATCAGAACAATGCAGAGTAACTGATACGTTGCAAGGTCTTTAGTATTGAAGCCCAGTAAGTATTAGCAATGAAGACCTAAAAAATAAGCAATACAAAAAATAAAAATAAAAAGGAGACATGTATAATATTATGGAAGAGAAGTTATATAAAATGAAATTATTATTATTATGACATCTTGATGAAAATCTTTTACTTCCATGTGTTTGATTTCTCTCTTTATACACCATTATAACTTTTTAAAAGCAAAATTTCGTCCCGAATCATTTAAGTATTTTTCAGGGAAACACTTTTTAAACCTAGACGATGCACTGTACTTAAAAGGTAAAACCAAACGCATTTATAACTCGAAATTTATTTGAGTCTCGATTTACTAACTTCATACAAAAAAAATATATAGGTTATTATTTTATTTACCGAAGTTCTATAATAGCTAAGATTATGAATATCTCAGTTAAAATTTGCGCGTGAAAGCGTTGACAAGCGTGTTTTTATAGTTTTTACGTTTTCTTCTTGGAGACTTTACTTTTACCAATATCTGCTTATTATCAAATATATTAATCGATATAGAGCACTCCACGCTTTTGATGGTAAAATTATTTTTTTGTATATAACTCTAGTTTGATTGTAGATGTGTTGGAGATGATTTTTTGTTGACCACTTTAATTTTATCCCAAGCGTGTTGGAAATTAAAATTATTTTTCATTTTTAGTTCGGTTTTCTAATAAAGTGTGTTGTTTTAGTTTTTTTAATCTATTAATATTTTTTTTTATTTTCAATATTTTACAAAATAAGGTAAAAATGTAAATATATTTAAATTCGATACTATTGTACTATGAGCTAAAGGTAATACTCTACTAAAAAATCCTCCGGGCCGGATTTGAACCAGCGAAATATGGATTCTGAAATTATATACCACTACAGTCCACGGCTCTACCAACTGAGCTCTTACAACGATTGAGTAAGAAGTTGATAAGTGCGCAACCTATTATGCCGGTTTTTATTATTTTGATTTTCTGCTGATTCTGGCCAGGATTTAAAAAAAATGAAATTATTGTATTGCCATTGGTCCTTTACAAGTATACAAAGTTTCAAGTCAATCCAATGATTTCAAATGGTTGAAAATCATGTTGAAAAATTCCGTTACATAATTACACAGACATTTTCCCCGTCTTCAACACTAACGTCTTTGCTTTCCCCTCACCGGCTAAAAAGTTAACGCAGGCGAGTAGTAATTATTACTTGGATGAAGGTCGGTAAATATTTCTTAGTGGTTCTTTTACGAGTTTCAAAATCTTCAACACGGGACCCGCGGCTTAAAGATTCTCCCGAAGGACTTGGATTTTTCGATCTTAAAAAATCCACCGAACCCGTGACCTTCGGGAGACTATACGGCAAAGAATATAACCATTAAACCACCGTGGCCGACTTAATGATCTTAGACGTTAAGTAGCATAACTTAAAAAAAATAAATAAAATAAACATGGAGATGGCTCTGTAATGTGTTCATTCAAATCAAACAATGGTAATGAGTGTGAAGATCAACTGAATAAATAAATAAGAGAAAAAGCCATGGAAATGGCCTACAATGCAATAAAACTATGGTTACGCTAATATTAAATAAACTTTTAAATAAGAAGTAAAGTAATGTGTCGTTTTATAACAAAGATTTATGAATTTATATTTCGTAGAGGAGGACCTGCTACTACCGGACAGAGTCCTCCCCCTGCCGAGGAGCCACCTCCTACTCTTCAGGAGCCCTCTCCTCCTTCGACACCTGATGAAACACCAGCTACGGCGCCTCCAACAGCGACAACTCCTCGCATTAATTATGCATCCATTTTATCTAAAGAACAGGAATATGTGTTTGCCGATCAAAGATTTGCGTATCCAAGTAGAGGGACGGATATTGTAGAGAGTTGGGAAACGCATCACATATTATAAAATAACTATGTAGAAATGCTGCAAGAGATGGAAAGTGACATCCCCCAAGGACGTATTGAAATAAATCCACCTGGTATAAACGTAGAAGAGTTAATTGTTAGGCCTGAAAGTATTATTTGCTCTCGGGAAGAGGATGGGAATTAAAAAATAAAAATAGGTAAGTCTTAATAATGTGCTCTGGAATTTTTAAAACAGATCAAGTTACTACTATTTTGATTGTTAACGATCTAGCGGCCGTAATTTTCTAAAATCAAACTCTGTATTTAGCATCAATTTTAAAAAAAGAAACATCGATTTAATTAATGAGCAAATCGGACTTCTAGAGTCTTATCATCTGAAACGATTATTTAAAAAAGCCTCTAAGGTAATTGTTAATTTTTCGCAACGAAACTCAGTATGTGCTGTTGAAAAAACAAAACCAAATTTGAGGAGGATGGTATCCTAAAACAAATAGCGAAATCCGACCATTACAAGCGGAAATTTAGCTGAAACTCGAAATTAAACAATCGCTCTTTCAGCTGCTCATGTTTGCAATGCCACATTGCATCTGCACGTAACATAATTTAAATATCCCACAATTAGCAATACTTCTTATTAGATTTGTTAGTTTAATTGATAACCTCATTAAAGTAAAGGAAAAATTAATGAACAGAAATTAGTTAAATGTAAGTTCTTTTTCAAGAAAATTGTAAACATTTCTTCATTTTTCTACTGATTCTAATAATAATAATAATAATAATAAATAATAATAATAATAATGATAATAATAATAATAATAATAATAATAGTTAATAATAATAATAATAATAATCTATCTCTATCTATCTTCGGGTTTTTACAGCTGCTGCCGTCTTCCCGTGCCAAACCTCCAAGGCCTACGGTCTTGGGCATCTTGGATGCTTAGCCCTCTAGCTTGCATTACTGTCTTCATGTTTTCCTTCCATGTTAACCTTGATCTTCCTCTTTTCTTCTCTCTGTTCGGATGCCATTCATATAGCTGCTTCGGCCATCGCTCATCTTCCATTCTTAAAACATGTCCTAACCACTTTAATTCCTTCTCCTCAATTCTTTCAATTATGCTTTCTTCTGCTTCCATTATGTTTCTAATTTCCTTATTTGTGACACGTTCTAATTTAGACTTTCTGGCACTTCTTCGTAAATAATCCATTTCTAGAGCTATTAGTCTATTCTTGTAGTACTTATTGATTGTCCATACCTCACTTCCGTACTTAATACAATAATAATAATAATAATAATAATAATAATAATAATAATAATAATAATATTAATAATAATAATAATAGTTAATAATAATAATAATTAACAATAATAATTAATAATAATAATAATTAATAATAATAATAATAATAATAATAATAAATAATAATAATTAATAATAATAATAATAATAATTAATAATAATAATAACCAGAAGTTATCTACTTGTACCACAGAGCCGTAAGAGCGCAAAATATTAGTGACAAATCTAGTGTTAATGATAGCTAACTAACTAACTAATTCACTGACACTATCGAAGTCATATGTTCTTGGCGGCTCTCCATACATCTCTATCGTGAGCAAATGTTTTCCAATCATCCCCTGTATAATCTACTTCCCTCAAATCATAATTAATGTTATTCTCCCCACATCGTTCTTGGTCTACCAACTGGGCGTTTCCCCACTGGTTTTCCTACTAGAAGCTTCCAAGCACGTCTTTCATTCCCCATTCGTGCAATATGTCCTGCCCATCGCAGTCTACGAGACTTAACAGTTCTCATTATATATGGCTTCCTATAAAGACCATGTAATTCACTGTTACGCAGTCTTCTCCATTCACCTGTCTGTTCATCTCTCTTTAGTCCAACATTTTTCCTAAGAACTTTATTCTCAAATACTCGTAATCTCCTTTCCTCCCTTAAAGTAAGAGTCCATGTTTGGTGTCCGTATAATATAATTGGTAAAATAATAGTTTTATGTATTATTTCAGTTTAACGTTTTTTTGTTAGGAGTTGGGACATCAAGAGTCTCCGAAATGCATAATAACACGAATTTCCAGAATTTAGCCTATGTTCAATTTCTTTGTGCATCTCATTCCTATTTGTGATATTGTTCCTAGATATTTGAATTTCCCTCATTTGTCATTAGCTGTTCATTTCCATTAAATAATTATTTCTATGTGTGACCATATATTTAGTTTTATTGATATTTACTTCAAGTCCCAATTTCTTATTGTTACTCAATAGTGTGTGCGTGTTGACCTTTAGTATATCCTATCACCCAATAGTACTATATCTTCAGCATAAGCTAAGAGCTTATTAGATAGATAGATAAATGGAATTTATTGCCTTTTTTTCAGAAGAAAGAAACTACTTATGCATTTACATTGCGCACGGGCCTGCTTGGCCGTACGTGCATTATTTTTCATGAATAAAAAATAAAACTAATCATAATATAAACAAATACCTGCAATACACCTGTATCAAGAGACAATAACAGGCTACATATAAGTAAAATCTGTGTCTACACTACATCACAATAATAGATATCTACACTCATCCATGAAAAGACCATGTGTATAATTAAAAAAAGTCCCATTCCGTACATTGATATTAAAAAAAAAAATGCTAGAAAACAAATTAGAAAAAAACACACATATATACATCCACACATATACACACCGCACGCTCATATCCTTCTCTCGATGTAGGAAAACCACAAGCGCCCTGTAGCTAGACCCACAGTGAGATGTGAGAATAATATTAACCATGATTTGAGTAAGTGGATTTTATAAGGTCCATCCGTAGTAATTCTGCCCGAAGGCAGGTCTTTCACTGCAATCTTAGATTTTTCATGCTACGCTCTGCAGCTTTGCTAGGAAATTATAGGTGTGGTAGCTTCCCGTTGCTTTCCACACCGATTAAGGATAATGATGATGATGGCCGGATGATTTTCGGGGACAATTGGGCCCAAAGCTTCCTGATATCTATCTTATACGTGGGGGAGAACCCCGAAAAAATTCTCACCCAGGAGCCTGTCGTGACCGGGGAATCTAACCTGGGCCCGCTGCGCGACAAGGCAGCACGCTACTTGGAGACCAAAACAATGAACTTTTGTAGGGTAAGATTTGAAAATAATAACAAAGGTTTGGGATGTATGGAGAGCGCATGTCATTCCAGCCATTAACCTATGTGTGCGATAGTACCAGAGAGTTAGTAATTTTTCTACATATGTCAGTCGCAAGGTTAGAAGCAGAGGGCTTCATTTGTTTTTCTTCTCGTTTTTCATAGTAATGAGTCATTTCGATAACTCTCATTCATGTTTTATTCATAGTGTTTATAATCTCCGGGTAGGTAAATCAGTACAACTGTGTATACTATATTTGATAAGAAACTATGTTCATACTATATTTGGTTCCTGATAATATTAAAAAAGTAGTCTGTTTGTAACCTGGACAAAGTGGCACCTAAAGTATTACTTGGATGAGAAAATCTTCTTAAATTTTAGTCAGATGATCTAAGTTTAGCCTCGAGACTAGCAGCTTCAACTGACTCTGTTTGGACATGTCCCTTTGTTTATAAAAAAATCCATCGATCACATCCGGATTCGAATCCGCAAGTTTTGGGAGAAAACTTGTAAATGCAGTAATCATTTTTCCTTATATTTTTATTAAAGATTTGGAGGCGTGACTAACAAAGTGCCTTCTCCACGCGGCCTAACAACGTGCCTTCTCCACGCGGCCTAACAACGTGCCTTCTCCACGCGGCCTAACAACGTGCCTTCTCCACGCGGCCTAACAACGCAGATTCTCACCGCCACATAACAACGCAGGCACTCAACGCCGCCCAACAACGCAGGCACTCAACGCCGCCCAACAACGCCGCCCAACAACGCAGGCTCTCAACGCCACCCAACAATGCAGGCTCTCAACGCCGCCCAACAACGCAGGCTCTCAACGCCGCCCAACAACGCAGGCTATCAACGCCGCCTAACAACGCAGACTATCAACGGCGCCTAACAACGCAGCCTATCAACGCCGCCTAACTACGCAGGCTATCAACGCCGCCTAAAAACGCAGGCTATCATCGCCACCCAACAAAGCATCTAATCAACGCCGCCTAATGAAGCACCCTCAAAAAACACCAACTAACGACGCATCATTCTCAACACTTCCTAACGACGCATCCTCTCAACGCCGCCTAAAAAAGCATTCTCTCAACGCCTCCTAAAAAAGCATTCTCTCAACGCCTCCTAAAAAGCATCCTCTCAACGCCTCCTAAAAAAGCATCCTCTCAACGCCTCGTAAAAAAGCATTCTCTCAACGCCTCCTAAAAAAGCATTCTCTCAACGCCTCCTAAAAAGCATTCTCTCAACGCCTCCTAAAAAAGCATCCTCTCAACGCTTCCTAAAAAAGCATTCTCTCAAAGCCTCCTAAAAAGCATTCTCTCAACGCCTCCTAAAAAAGCATTCTCTCAACGCCTCCTAAAAAAGCATTCTCTCAACGCCTCCTAAAAAGCATTCTCTCAACTCCTCCTAAAAAGCATTCTCTCAACGCCTCCTAAAAAAGCATCCTCTCAACGCCTCCTAAAAAAGCATTCTCTCAACGCCTCCTAAAAACAATCCTCTCAACGCCTCCTCAAAAGCATTCTCTCAACGCCTCCTAAAAAGCATTCTCTCAACGCCTCCTAAAAAGCATTCTCTCAACGCCTCCTAAAAAAGAATCCTCTCAACGCCTCCTACAAAAGCATTCTCTCAACGCCACCTAAAAAAGCATTCTCTCAACGCCTCCTAAATAAGCATTCTCTCAACGCCTCCTAAAAAGGCATCCTCTCAACGCCTCCTAAAAGGCATTCTCTCAACGCCTCCTAAAAAACATTCTCTCAACGCCTCCTAAAAAAGCATTCTCTCAACGCCTCCTAAAAAAGCATTCTCTCAACGCCTCGTTAAAAAGCATCCTCTCAACGCCTCCTAAAAATGCATTCTCTCAACGCCGCCTGAAAAGGCATTCTCTCAACGTCTCCTAAAAAAGCAATTTCTCAACGCCTCCTAAAAAAGCATTCCCCCAACGCCTCCTAAAATACCATTCTATCTACGCTTCCTAAAAAGCATCCTCTCAACGCCTCCTAAAAAAGGATTCTGTCAACGCCTCCTAAAAAGCATTCTTTCAACGCCTCCTAAAAAAACATTATCTCAACGCCTCCTAAACGGTATTCTCTCAACGCCTCCTAAGAAAGCATTCTCTCAACGCCTCCTAAAAAAGCATTCTCTCAACGCCTCCTAAAAAAGCATTCTCTCAACGCCTCCTAAAAAGCATTCTCCCAACGCCTCCTAAAAACCATTCTCTCAACGCCTCCTAAAAAAGCATTCTCTCAACGCCTTCTAAAAAGCATTGTCTCAACGCCTCCTTAAAAAGCATCCTCTCAACGCCTCCTAAAAAAGCATCCTCTCAACGCCTCCTAAAAGAGCATTCTCTCAACGTCTCCTAAAAAGCATCTTCTCAACGCCTCCTAAGAAAGCATTCTCTCAACCCCTCCTAAAAAAGCATCCTCTCAATGCCTCCTAAAAAGCATTCTCTCAACGCCGCCTAAAAAAGCATTCTCTCAACGCCTCCTAATTAGCATTCTCTCAACGCCTCCTAAAAAGCATTCTCTCAACGCCTCCTAAAAAAGCATTCTCTCAACGACTCCTAAAAAGAATTCTCTCAACGCCTCCTAAAAAAGCATTCTCTCAACGCCTCGTAAAAAAGCCTTCTCTCAACGCCTCCTAAAGAGCATTCTCTCAACGCCTCCTAAAAAGCATTCTCTCAACGCCGCCTAAAAAAGCATTCTCTCAACGCCCCCTAAATAAGCATCCTCTCAACGCCTCCTAAAAAAGCATTCTATCAACGCCTCCTAAAAAGCATTCTCTCAACACCGCCTAAAAAAGCTTTGTCTCAACGCCTCCTAAAAAGCATCCTCTCAATGCCTCCTAAAAAGCATTCTCTCATCGCCTCCTAAAAAAGCATTCTCTCAACGCCTCCTAAAAACATTCTCTCAACGCCTCCTAAAAAAGCATTCTCTCAATACCGCCTAAAAATGCATTCTCTCAACGCCTCCTAGAAAAGCATTCTCTCAACGCCTCCTAAAAAAGCATTCTCTCAACGCCTCCTAAAAAGCATTCTCTCAACGCCTCCTAAAAAAGCATTCTCTCAACGCCTCCTAAAAAGCATTCTGTCAACGCCTCCTAAAAAAGCATCCTCTCAATGCCTCCAAAAAAGCATTCTCTCAACGCCTCCTAAAAAGCATTCTCTCAACGCCTCCTAAAAAAGCATTCTCTCAACGCATCCTAAAAAAGCATTCTCTCAACACCGCCTAAAAAAAGGTTTCTCTCAACGCCTCCTAAAAAAGCATCCTCTCAATGCCTCCTAAAAAAGCATTCTCTCAACGCCTCCTAAAAAAGCATTCTCTCACCGCCTCCTAAAGAAGCATTCTCTCAACGCCTCCTAAAAAAGCATTCTCTCAACGCCTCCTAAAAAAGCATTCTCTCAACGCCTCCTAACAACTCTGCTTCAGAACGCCGTCTATGAACCAGCTACATTTCAGCATACCACAGTCTCTCTGACCATATAATCTAAATTGTTTGTGTTTGAAAATGGTAAAAATAATATCATTATTTTATGTAATTTCTGTGCGCCAAATATTAAAGGTTAAATTTTATTGTGTGTAAATTCCTGATGTGTTAGGTAGTTATTTATTATGTGTGCTGTGGAACACATTAGCATTATTCCTTTGTTTTTTGGACTCTGCGCGTTATTCACAGTCAGATGTATGTGATCTACATGTGTCGTCATTCTAGGCGAGCTGAGTGGTAGCCTTTTCAGTAAGTAATATTAGTAAATAATGAAATTGTATAACATTACATGTACGTAATATGTTTCCATATACACAATATTAATGTCATAGGATATCTTAGTGTGTTACATGAACTCTTGTAAGCGCTCCTAGCAGTGGTAAGAATATATTTACAGGCAGGTACTAACGTGGCAAGTACGGCAAGCGGTAGCGTAATATGTAAAGTCAGTACGCTACAAGCTGGAAGATCCTGACTTCAATTACTATTGGAATCATTATTTTTAAACTGACCTAAACATATGGTGGCGCAGTGGCCCTGATGTTGACTCAACCACTTAATGTAATGTGTACAGTTGTTCTTTGTGATAAATGCGGCTGTCATTCAGAATTGAAAACCCGGTTTACTTTAATGTCGATGTCTGGAAAATGGGACCCTACTATCTGAAGAACCTCCTAAGGCCTTCAAGAGGATCACTTGCTTTAACATGAGGTATAACAATTAGAGACTTTCTTCTAATAAAGAAGTAATATTTTTTATGACCATTTAACTCATATCGCAAATGGTACTCAATGACTAATCACGTTTCCATGAATTCTGTTTTACACCAATGACAGTCGTGTTTCGCCTAGCTCTTTATCGATCTCTCTTTATCAGCTCCTGGTTTTGTGATAATGAAAGCTCCTCCTTTTTTAATATTCTGAACAGGTTAGACCATTATTTTTCTCCAACAAGTACATTGAATATAGCAAATAATGAATAGATTCAGCGATTTTACTGAGTTGTTTTTTTGAAAATTTAAATGATTAACCTATAATGTTGATTATAATAGTTTGATGTGTTTCATTATTTCTCCACTAGAGTGCATTCTTACAATATTGCGATCCTATTTGGCAATAAATAATGTGATCGAGTTGCGGTGAATATACATAACCTCACATTTCTAATTTGTTTTCAAACATCGCCGTTTACATTAACTATATAAATATTTTAAAACACCTGTAACTATATTCAAATAATTATTTTTTGGTAAAGAGCTTAATTTTATTATTTAAATAGTCCTAACAAATGCCACTCTTTATTTCCAAATTCTCTAGATAAATTCACTCCTCACTTCATGAGTCGTGAATTTATCGATAATTTGGAAATCACTCGTGGCATTACTTATGATAATTTTTAGTTGCATGATTATCCAATCGAATGGTGATAAATGATGCCATGTTCTTAGGAATATGCAAACTATTTACTTACGAGGAAACTCTCAAGCATTACACACCGAAACCTAACTTAAAAGTTCTTCCAGAGAAGCGTTGTGGTTTACCAAGGCCGAGTCCAAAATATTCTATACCGTTTTTATCTGAAATACACTAGAATCCAGCGCCAAACTATACGGAAGTAATGTAAAGCTGAATTGATAGATGGGATAAACCTCACTGCCTGCCGTCCCCACCTCACTTCACTAAGCTCTTATCAATGCTGGGAGACCATCTCCTCCGTACAGAGTGTTGACATTCCTGGATTTTGCCTTCCATTTCTGTACAGCAGATGCTTTTTTTGAACTCGGCCTTAGTACTTCAAAACGCCTTCTCTGGGGAAAAAAAATCAAGAAACGTTTCGGGATGCAATGATTAACAGTTCCGCTGTGAGTAATTTGAGGAAGATTATACAGTAAAACATGCTTAATCCGGAACGTGATAATGCTGAAATATATCTAAAGTGAACAAATTTATTGGTTCCGGCGAAATAATAGTAATTTTGTGTGTATTTGTTTTGTATAAAACGGAATCTGTCCAACACGGAAACGGAAGGGTATTTCTACAATTCATGGACAAATGTATAGAGCTGAAAGACAGAGAGATAAAAATAAATTAGTTTTCACTGCATTGAATTCCAGTTAGTAAAAAAACAGTAAGGAATGATTACTGCCGCCGGGTGTATTTCTACCTGTACGAGACATTTTCTTTTCGGCCTCCCTGCACACTCATTATGTGAACTACAGATACTGTACCTGTCTTACAAATAACCATTGCGCTCTAAAACCTTAAATTTGTTTTAGTTCTGACACTGGTCTTTCACAAGTATATTTCTGAATTTATGGAATAAAGAGGCTAAAACGTATGTATTATTGTTATTAAACGAAAAAGTGAAAGTGATTGAAGATTAAGAACAAAAAAAAGAACTCTCACTGCTCGAAATAATGACTAAATTTAACTGTGGAAAAAATCGACTTTATGAGACTTTAAAAAAGAATTAATAAACGGATGCAGGGAAATGGTCAAATAAAAAAAGCAAAAAAAAAAAAGAGAAGAAAATAAAGAAATCAACAAAAGAGTGTGGGAGAGGTTTAATATTGCTTGACCAAGAAATCTCGAAATTTCCAGACCGATCCTCCAAAGTTAACCTCTAGCTGTTGCTAAATCCTTAGGAAATAATGATTTCAATGCATCTTCAGATTGGCTGTACAGTTCAAAAAAAGATGACACAATGTAGTGTGAAAAAATTTGCGGGGAGTTTATGTGGACAAAAATGTAGTTAGTGAGCGGAATCCGAAACTGCATACTTCAATTTCAGGATACGCGCCTAAGAGACATTTTGAGCGCTGAAGAAACGGGACTGTTTTTTTTTTCGCGCGTTACCGTCTAAGTCGCTCATACATATTATACTTCACTTTTCATTGACAACGGAAATACAATTAATCCGAGGTACGTAAAAATACATATACATTACTCTATAATCTAAAATTACTAATTATTTTTATTTCTTATAATGCGGAATTTTGTCTAATGCGGAAAAATTGTTACCGAGCGAATCCGCTTTGAACAATCTTTACTGTATTTACAACAGGAAATATTGCATTAATTTTAACACTTTTAAAGCCCTTTGGCAAAAAATGAATATCAGGGCCTATACATTATGTTTTTTAAACCATTTAAGTTATGTCTAAGAAAATAAAACAGAATGAAGTTGTGACAGCAATTCATTAACCCCTACAGTACTTCCATTTCCAATTTCTCATCCAACAAAAATACACCCAATAATAATACACCATCAGCATAAACTAACAGCTTATTAATATCAGTGAGTTGTAGCCCTTCTTCATCCTCTAAAGATTTGATGGCATGTTCTAGTACAAAATTAAATAGTAGAGGAGATAGAGCATCTCCTTGCTTCAACCCATTGTGGATTTCAAAAGTATTCTAGGGTCTATCACATGAAACGAAGAAGAAGAAGAAGAAAGGTATTCAAATACTGTTTGCCTACACGCACCTTACTCATTGTGTAATTTAGAGACATTTGTATAAATCTTAACTAACATTTTTCCGACTACAGTTACTCTAATTAACATTCTGCAATTCTCAACAGTTTTGTATTAATTTGTAACGTGAAATTTAAATAAAAACGCACATGGAATTTATTAATCCTCTTTAACGTAAAGAATTTAGAGGAATACGACGCATGATCGATAGTCTATATTTAACCTCAATTATTTTTATAATTTGTATAACGCCGTTCATTGGATATATATTTTAGGGTTTAACAATCCAAAAAGAAGGTAGGCCTAATCCAAAGCTTACAGCATTGTTGTAACAAGTATTAACAATCCAATATAGCCTATATATAAAAAAACAGATGGCTGAATATAGACTTAATGAAGACCCGTCTGTCCCTCTACTCATGTCTGGCGTAAGGCTACGTACAAGGATGATAAGAAGTTTCTATTATTGATGGTCCATTACAGCCGACCATCACAGAGGCGCATGGAGACGTGTGGCAGGAGAAAACGGGAGAAATACCGAGAATAACTATTCTGCCTCCGATTTCTCCACGAATCCTACATGGAGTGACCGAGATCCAAACTCGCGGCGCTTTGAGTGTAGCTATATCATCTCTTTGTTAGAGTTTCCAGACGAAACTAATACAGCTACGCTTATTTCCCTACAGATGACATGAATGATATGTGGTCAGCATACCGGTCCAATGTGACGTAGTATTACTCGACCACATTAACTTCCAATGCGGAAAAAAAACTGGGAACTAAAAGAATGTGGTAACGATGAGTAGGGGTTGGAGGTAGTAGACCCTTTTCTTAGATTGCAGTGACAGTGTTAATTTCCGTTCGTCCTGTATAGTCAGCTTTTAGTGACAATATTATGTGCGAAAGTTAGACCATATATTCAAAGAATATATGAATTTAAATCTGACAGATAGTAGCTGGAAATCAGTGTTGATTTAATTTTTGTGTGCATAACATTATCCAGAAACCCGTAGGCATACAAACTCTGACAACCTTTCATTAACTTTATCTCCTATTGCAAGTAGGCCTACCACTATATTTTGTCACTGATTGTACCACTTGCCGAGTCATTGGCTTGTACCAAAGATGGGAGGAGACATTTTTACCATCTTCAACACTAACGCCTTTGCTTTCCCCTCACCGGCTAAAATGTTAACTCAGTCGAGTAGTAAGTATTACTTGGATGAAGGTCGATAAATATTTCTTAGTAGTTCTTTTACGAGCTGGAAAATCTTCAAACGGGACCCACGGCTTAAAGTTCCTCCCGGAGGACTTTGGATTTTTCATCGTAAAAATCCATCGAACCCGTAACCCTCGGGAGACTATGGAGCAAAGAATATAATCAATAGGCCACCGCGGCTGACTAAAAGATCTTAGGGCGTTAAGTAGCGTAGCTAAAAATAAGTAAAATAAACGTGGAGATGGCTCTGTAATGTATTAATTGAAATCAAACAATGGTAATGAGTGTGAAGATGAACTGAATAACGAAATAAGGGAAAATACCATGGAGATGGTCTACAATGCAATAAAACTATGGTTACGCTTATATTAAACATATATTTATAAGAGCATACAAAATGTGTAGACTTTTAAAAAAACTATATGATTACTTGTTTAATCTGCATGCACCTCCTGTGAATGGAAACGATGCTGCTGTTGTACAGGAGGTGGCTGCTGGAGTGGAGGCGGCTTCTGGAGAGGAGGCGGCTTCTGGAGAGGAGGCGGCTTCTGGAGAGGAGGCGGCTGCTGGAGAGGAGGCGGCTGCTGGAGAGGAGGCGGCTCCAATAGGAGAATCTTCAAGTTCGCCCACAACACCAGCAGCGCCTCCCCCATCAGCAAGACCATCTGGCATTATATATGCCTCGATTTTAACCGAGGAGGAAGAACAAGCTTTCGCCGATCAAGGCTTTGCGTATGCCAGACGGCCGACTGAACATGAAGAAAGTTGGGAAAGGCATCACATACTCTTCAACAATTATGTTGAAATAATGGAAGATATGGAGAGCGATATGCCGCAAAGAAGAAATGAAATTAATCCACCTGCTAATGTTATAAACATTCAAGAATTAATTGGAAGGCTTCAAAGGATCGTTAACTCTCGCGAAGAAAATGATAATTAAAATGAAGGATACAGTTGGTAAGTCTTAATAATATGCACTGGAATTTTTAAAACAGCTCAATTTACTACTATTTTCATTGATCGATGTGGCGGCCGTAATTTTCTAAAATGAAACTCTGTATATAGCATCAATTAGAAAAAAAAGGTACATTGATTTCGTTAACAAGCAAATCGGACTACTGGAGTCGTATCATCTGAAAAGATTATTTAAAAATCACTCTAGGATAATCGTTAATTGTTCGCAACGAAACACAGTATTTGCATTTGAAATAAAACGAGGAGGACGCTATTCTAAAAAAAAAATAGGGAAATCCGACCATTAGAAGTGGACATTTAACTGAAACCCGAAATTAAACAATCCCTATATCAGCCGCTCATGTTTGAAATGTCACATTGCATCTGCACTTCACGTAATTTAAATAACTCACAATTAGCAATTCTACTTATGAGATTTGTTAGTTTAATTAATGACCATAATAAAGTAAAGGAAAAATTAATGAACAGAAATTAGTTAAATGTAAGTTATTTTTCAAAAAAATTGTAAACATTTCTTCATATTTCTACTGATTCTAAATATATTAACAAGACGTTTTCTATTTGTAACACAGATCCGTAGGAGCGCAAAATATTAATGACAAATCTAATGTTAATGGTAGCTAACTAACTCACTGGCACTATCGAATCCCTTAGGTTTATGGCGGCGCGGTCATTAGCTCTCCATAAATCCTTATCCCAAGGTATTGTTTTCCAATCGTCCCCTGTATAATCTACTCACCTCAAATCATAGTCAATCTTATTCTCCCACCTCATTCTTGGCCTACCAACTGGGTGTTTTCCCTCTGGTCTTCCTACAAGAAGCTTCCATGCACGTATTTCATTTCCCATTCGTGTCACATGTCCTGCCTATCCCATTCTACGAGACTTAACTGTTCATATTATATCTGGCTTCCTATAGAGATGACGTAGTTCACTGTTTCATAGTATTCTCCATTCACCTGTCTGTTCATATCTCCTTAGTCCAAAAATGTTCTTAAGAACTTTTTTCTGAAATACTTGTTATCTCCATTCCTCCCATAAAGTAAGAGTCCTTGTTTCGCATTCATATAATATAACTGGTAGAATAATAGTTTATGAATTTTCAGTTTAACGTTTTTTTGAAAGGATTTGGGACGTCAAGAGTCTGTGTAATGGATAATAGCATGTATTTCCAGAATTGAGCCTATGCTTAATTTCTTCGTACATCTTAATCCTATTTGTGATTATTGTGCCTAGGTATTTGAATTCAGCCACTTCCTCAAATGTTCCCTAATTTGTCATTTGCAGTCCATTTCCATTATATAAAGCATTTCTATGTGTGACCAGATATTTAGTTTTATTGGTATTTACTTCCAGTCCCAATTTCTTAATGTTACTCAATAGTGTGTGCGTGTTGGCCTTTAGTATCTCCTCGCTATCACCCAATTGTACTACATCATCAGCACAAACTAACAGCTTATTAATACCACTGAGTTGTAGACTTTAACTGTATATTTTTTTGTGATTATTAATTAATACCAGGGAAGATTGCTTCATTAATATTATTATTATTATTATTTGTATTATTATTATTATTATTATTATTGAATCGCAAACATTTTGAAAGCCTATTTCGCAACAAAGGCATGTTAGTGTTGCAGCTTATTTTAACAATATTATACTATACATTGTAACATAGAAATACTATCTTATAGTTTTGAATGAGTGTTATGAAAAAAAATAAATCTTTATATAAAGATTGTTATTCCCTTTCGTTAGAGGAGTTAAATTTTCAACCAAACAATTTTGGCTATTTATGTAACATTTTTATCACCCCACCTCACCTCATATTCTTCTTCTTCTTAGATTAGTTTCGAATCTTTCTCCGATTCCATCATCAGTATTTTCACAACCGTTGTTACGTCTTCCTCTCTTGGTAGACTGAAGAAGAAATTAAAAAAAAATTAGAGTGAAAAAACATCTCAGGAATGTCAAGAATGGATAATATAGAAATCTGTAGTAGCAGCCTATGCATGGTCAGAAAAAACATCAAATCGAAAGAAAAGCTAAATCAATAAAACGAATAAAAAAAAAGGAAAGGAGAAATTAACAAACTTTGAAATTAGCAACGGACATGATTTAATTTTCGAGTTTTTCCAGTCTACCAACAGAGGGGGCAAGAGTAAGCTCTTCAGGACGACATAAAAATGGTCATAAAAATTCTGATAACAGAACCGAAAAAGGACCCGAAACTAGTCTAAAAAGACGAATATGGGGTTAGGCGTAAACTTTATTTGTATAAATAATACACCAAATCTACATTCAGAAGAACAAAAATAGAGTCATGAATTTCGAAATTCCTGCTGAACGTGACCTAGTTTGGAGGTTCTTCAGCCAGCCGGAGGTGGGAGCCGATATCGGCATCCAGGGTTTACAACATAAAACGCAACAGTCTGGGCAAGCTGATGATGATATAGAAAATTATATCAAAACATGTTAGAGAATAAATCAACATTAATTTGAGGTAAGATATTCCCAATCTCAAAAAACTTGATTAAAAAAGAACCTCAAAATACTACTTCCTAAAATAAACCATTATTTTTTTTCCTAACCTGGTTGAGAGGTAGACAAAGCCTTAAGGCCTTTAATTCTGCCAAGTAAAATAAAGTTATTATTATTATTATCTGCCATTAGGACAGCATCTTCATTATAAACAGACAATTTTTAATTCACTGTTCCCCATTTTATACTCATTTTTTGTTTTAGCATCTTTTCTTATCTCATTAATAATCATATAAAAAATGATGGGCTTAGACAGTAACCCTATTGGACACTTTTTTTAAGTTGGTTTCATTTCCAATAACTTTTCATTCACTTTTATTCTATTAAAATTAGTAGTGTGACCTATTGTTCCTACAAGTTTGCCAGTTATGTTACAATCTGTCTACAATAGTAATATAATTGGGTTTTTAACAGTTTTTTCTAATCGTTTACAGAGTATTGAGCCTGAAAAAACAAATTAGGCTGCATGGAATAATTCTGTTTTTGGCACCAGCTGACAACCGCCTACAACCAATTGAAACACCAGATGGTACATTTAAGTGGGACAGCTGCAAGGAGAAGGAATCCACATCATCCTGCAAAAAAGATGCAGGTGATATGTCATCACAAGTAGAAGAAGAAACTGAAGACAAAATGAAAAAGAAGGAATGTAAAATCAACATTCTTAATGATGACTGCTCATTACAAGAAGAAGTAACTGAAGATGAAGTGGAAAAGAAGGAATGTAAAATCAGTGTTCATGATGACTGCTCATCACAAGAAGAAAAAGTGACTGAAGACAAAATGAAAAAGAAGGAACATAAAATCAATTTTCTTAATGATGACTTTTCATCACAAGAAGTAGAATTGACTGAAGATAAAATGAAAAAGGAGGAATGTAAAATCAGTGTTCATGATGATGACTACTCATCGCAAGAAGAAGAATTGACTGAACACAAATTGGAAAAGAAGGAATGTAAAATAAATTTTCTTTATGATGACTGCTCATCATCACAAGAAGAAGAATTGACTGAACACAAAATGAAAAAGAAGGAATGTAAAATCAGTGTTCATGATGATGACTACTCATCGCAAGAAGAAAAATTGACTGAAGACAAATTGAAAAAGAAGAAATGTAAAATCAACAAATTGAAAAAGAAGAAATATAAAATCAATTTTCTTTATGATGACTGCTCATCATCACAAGAAGAAGAATTGACTGAAGACAAAATGAAAAAGAAGGAATGTAAAATCAATTTTCTTTATGACTACTCATCACAAGAAGAAGAATTGACTGAAGACAAATTGAAAAAGAAGGAATGTACAATCAATTTTCTTTATGATGACTGCTCATCACAAAAAGAAGAATTGACTGAACACAAAATGAAAAAGAAGGAATGTAAAATCAATGTTCCTAATAATGACTTCCCATCACAAGAAGAAGTGACTGAGGACAAAATAAAAATGAAGGATTGTAATATCAATGATCTTAACGATGACTGCCTCAGACATGTGTTCTCCTTTTCACCATCAGAGAAAGAATAAAAAATGAAAGAGGTACAGTCAATCTGGTTTTTGTCTCTTTATTTCTATAATCAATTTTTTTTAATTTTCCACAATTATTTGAACTTATTAACAAATTCCAAAGGAATGTAGCTTTTGAGGTTGTACCTATGAGATTTTTTTAAAAATTTCTCTAAATTATTAAATTATATTAAGAAGCTAAAACTATTACAATGATTGAAATAAGTAAATAAATGTATACAAATACGATGAAGAGAAAATGTATGCCTGATCCGGGAATTGGATCTTCAGTTTTAAGGGCTAATGTTCTGACCACAGAGCTAATTCAGGCTTCCTTCACATCCAAGCACAAATTTTCCAAGAAGCCATTCCATATGTATTTGTGAATGATGGGTCATTGCACTGGATGTCTGATCAAGAGAGTGAGATAAAGGGAGAATTTGTGCTTGAATGGGAAGGAAGCCTGAATTAGTTCAGTGGTCAGAGCATCGCATGTAATGCTGAAAGTTCTGGGTTTGATCCTAGTTCAGACTTACATTTTCTCTTTATATCATTGATTTCTATAAATGTTTGTCAATCTTTCTTAATAGGCACCAAAAATTACAAAAATATTGTATGTGGGTATGTATAAAATTTGGAATTCCAGAATAGTTAGTTAGACTTTATGAAACTGTCCAAATTGTAAAGGTAGTAGGGTGTCTTCAGAAATCTTTGAAATTAACAATGGGTTTCAGCAAGGAGATGCACCATATATCCTCAACTAATCACTTCTGCTAATCACTTCTGTACTAGAGCATGCCATCAAATCCTTAGATGATAAAGAGAGCATACAGTCAATTGAATTAATCACATGTAAAATTTGTATTCAGAATTCATATTAGAGCAAGTTAATTCATTTAAATACTTAGGATATAATCTAACTTATAATGATGAATGTGATATATCCTTTAAAATACAAAACTATAATAAAGCTTTAAGAATTATCAACCAAGTTTTTAAACCATCAAAAGTGCAGAGACACACAAGAATGAAAGTCTATAAAGTTCTCGCTAGACCCATAATCTGTTATGGCAGTGAAGCTTGGACCATCAGAACCCAGGATGACCGTCATATTACAGCCACGGAGATGAAATTTCTGCGACGAACTGTAGGTTATAGCCTTCTTGACCATCAAAGAAATTCAACAATAGCCAGAGAGTTAAACATCGTACCTATATCTGAATACCTCCAAGAATATAGAAACAATTGGCTAGCCCATATTCAGCGCATGGATCGTCACAGAATACCAAAACAAATTCTTCACTACATTCCTCGAGGCAGAAGATCTGTGGGCCGAGTTTTCGGAGATGGCGGGAGACCGTAACGGGCCACTGGGTCTAATACTTGAAAGGCAGATGATGACATGTTGGTGTATATATAGCATTGAAAATGTTCCCATTAAAATATCAGGTTACTCCTATGGTCCAAATTTGCTAATTAACCAGTCAAGTGGCAATGATGTAATAACTCATCATAACGTTTCACGCCCTCGCAGTCAGTCTAGTAGCAATTTAAGTTTAAGGCTCGGGAATTTAATTTCCCTGGTTCCCTGGTATACGGTATTGCTGTGTTTGAATTACGATATTTCTGTCAATTTTTATCCAAATTGGAAGGAATAAAAGCTATTCAACAGAGTAAGAATTATATTATAATGCAGCTAATTTTAGTGTGTATGGGATAATTGGTTTCGTAGTAATAATGTAATGAAATAATATCCATTTCTTCTGAAAAAATCTCATTATCTTTCTTTATATGCTTTGTATAAACTCCGTATGGGAAGGACCCCATACAAAGTAAAAATCTGTCTCCAGAATAAAATTTTAGAGAGATCTAATCAATTTAAATATCTTGGATACTATCTCTCTATCTGTGATGAAAAGGATATCCCTGAAAAAATTACTAGTTATAATAAAAGTTTGGGAATTATTAATCAAGTTATGAAACCATCCCTTGTACAAAAAACACCAGATTACGTTTATATAACACTGGCTAGACCAGTGTTGACCTATGGTAGTGAAGCATGGACACTAAAAAACAACATGAAAGCAGAATAACAGCTTGTGAAATGAGATTCATGCACAATATAGCGGGTTACACCAGATGGGATCGGAAAAGGAACAACGATATCTTAAAAGAATCAAGACTATGCCAATTTTGGAATATATTAAACAGTACCAACTAAATTGGAAACACCATCTTGAAAAAATGAGTTCAAATCGGATCCCCAAAGCTGTTTATAATTTTATAATTATATACCAAGAGGATGAAGATCTCTGGGCCGTCCTATGAAACGCTGGAGGGAAAATTTTCTATAGGATCGTAACAGGCCTTGGCCTAATACTTGAAAGGGAGAAGAAGATAAACTTTATATGTAGTGTGTGTGTGCTATAGTCCACTCTTCCAGACAATATTTGTATACAAATGCTTGGAGTTAAATTGTAATTCGACCTTGACCATGTGGTATATTTCAATTTCCTTTGAAGCTGTCAGACCAGTTTACTTCGCCAGAATCTCTACAAGGGTTTGTTTTTATGAGGGTGAAAGACACATGTTGCGATGTATTTAGCTATACTGTGTGTAAAACCAAAGATTATTTTCTAAAAAAATTTTTTTACTAATTTATATTTGCTAAGTAAGAAAAAATAAGTATTACTGCAATTGTAAAGTAGGACTAAGGGTTGTATCTATGATTGCATTAGACTGTAAAAGTCATTCTCTGCTGAGAAAGTTGCATCCAAAGACGTTTTTGAGTACTCAAAAATCTGTTCATGCGATAACAATTGTCGAAATTCCTAAGCTACCTGGCAGGGTGACTTTACAGAGAACAAATCGTGAGCAACCCGATGGTAACCGATGTACTTTGAAACATTGCTGCTTTATCCAAGATGTCGGACCTTAAAGACTTCGATCATGTTTTCGGTATACGCAGAGAAGAGGAATTTGATAGAGTCTACCAATGAATTCAACTGGAAGAACATAATATTGCATGATGCAGACGTCGTATACGGTATTATTTGCAGGATGCAAGCGTAAATGCATTCCTCTAGCAGACGAAAATAACGGAAGTGGTTTTATCTCTGAGAATTCTGGGTAATTTCTTGCCAATATTACAAAAACGACGACTTTCATGCATGACCAGTTAGTGGGTAGCTAATTCGATCTTTACACTTGCTCACGGAAAGTCAGCTCACCAGTGATTGGAAGTAATTTGAGTAGAGACTAATGTATTTGCATGCGGCCCTAAAAGTGTATAAAACACTGGCTCTTCCAACTCTTTTGTATGGTAGTGAAGTATGGATGTTGAAACAGAAGGATATACAGAGACTTAGATCTGCTGAAATGATATACCTTCGGAGGACTGCAGGATACACACTACTAGATCACAACAAAATAAAGACATCTTAGAAGAATTACACATGGAAACTTCAGACAACAAAATTTCTGATTATAAGTCAAGATGGATGCAACATGTTCATCGAATGGAAGATCACAGGATGCCCAAACAAATGTTAAGATATCAACCTGCAGGAAGAAGAAGACCAGGATGTCCACTCAAAAGACTTCTGGATGGTGTTTCTCTTGAGGCCGAAACAGGTCAACAAATGGCCTAAATTCGTGAAAGTACTATGATGATGATGGTGAATAAGAAATGGAGGAAGTTCTTAATTACACTTAATGTAATGTGTACAGTTGTTCTTTGTAATAAATGCGGCTGTCATTCAGAATTGAAAACCCGGTTTACTTTAATGTCGATGTCTGGAAAATGGGGCCCTACTATCTGAAGAACCTCCTAAGGCCTTCAAGAGGATAAATTGCTTTAACACGAGGTATAACAATTAGAGACTTTCTTCGAATAAAAAAGTAATATTTTTTATGACAATTTAACTCATATCGCAAATGGTACTGAATGACCAATCACGTTTCCATGAATTCTGTTTTACACCAATGACAGTCGTGTTTCACCTAGCTCTTTATCGATCTCTCTTTATCAGCTCCTACTTTTGTGATAATGAAAGCTCCTCCTTTTTTAATATTTTTTAATATTTTTCTCCAACAAGTACATTGAATATAGCAAATAATGAATAGATTGAGTGATTTTACTGAGTTGTTTATTCAAAATTTAAATGACTAACCTATAATGTTGATTATAATGGTTTGATGTGTTTCATTATTTCTCCTCTAGAGAGCATTCTTATAATATTGCGATCCTATTTGGCAAAAAATAATATGATCGAGTTGGGGTGAATATACATAACCTCACATTTCTCATTTGTTTTCAAACATCGCCGTTTACATTAACTATATAAATATTTTAAAACACCTGTAACTATATTCAAATAATTATTTTTTGGTAAAGAGCTTAATTTTATTCTTTAAATAGTCCTAACAAATGCCACTCTTTATTTCCAAATTCTCTAGATAAATTCACGACTCACTTCGTGAGTCGTGAATTTATCGATAATTTGAAAATCACTCGTGGCATTACTTATGATAATTTTTAGTTGCATGATTATCCAATCGAATTGTGATAAATGATGCCATGTTCTTAGGAATATGCAAACTATTTACTTACGAGGAAACTCTCAAGCATTGCACGCCTAAACCTAACTTCAAAGTTCTTCCAGAGAAGCGTTGTGGTGTACCAAGGCCGAGTCCAAAATATTCTATACCGTTTTTATTTGAAATACACTAGAATCCAGCGCCAAACTATACGGAAGTAATGTAAAGCTGAATTGGTAGATCGGATAAACCTCACTACCTGCCGTCCCCACCTCACTTCACTAAGCTCTTATCAATGCAGGGAGACCATCTCCTCCGTACAGAGGGTTGACATTCCTGGATTTTGCTTTCCATTTCTGCACAGCAGATGTTTTTTTTTTTTTTTTTTTTTGGACTCGGCCTTAGTACTTCAAAACGCTTCTCTGGAGAAAAAAAAATCAAGAAAGGTTTCGGGATGCAATGATTAACAGTTCCGCTGTGAGTAATTTGAGGAAGATTATACAGTAGAACATGCTTAATCCGGAACGTGATAATGCTGAAATCTATCTAAAGTGAACAAAATTATTGGTTCCTGCGAAATAATAGTAATTTTGTGTGTATTTGTTTTTTTATAAAACGGAATCTGTCCAACACGGAAACGGAAGGGTATTTCTACACAATTCATGGACAAATGTATAAATCTGAAATACAGAGAGATAAAAATAAATTAGTTTTCACTGCATTGAATTCCAGTTAGTAAAAAAACAGTAAGGAATGATTACTGCCGCCGGGTGAATTTCTACCTGTACGAGAAATTTTTTTTCGGCCTCCCTGCACACTCATTATGTGAAATACAGATACTGTACCTGTCTTACAAATAACCATTGCGCTCTAAAATCTTAAATTTGTTTAAGTTGTGACACTGGTCTTTCACAGGTATATTTCTGAATTTATGGAATAAAGATGGCTAAAACGTATGTATCATTGTCATTAAACGAAAAAGTGAAAGGGATTGAAGATTAAGAAAAAAAAAAGAACTCTCACTGCTCGAAATAATGACTAAATTTAAATGTGGAAAAACTCGACTTTATGAGACTTTAAAAAAATTGAATAAACGGATGCAAGGAAATGGCCAAATAAAAAAGCAAAAAAAAAAGAAGAAAATAAAGAAATCAACGAAAGAGTGTGGGAGAGGTTTAATATTGCACGACCAAGAAATCTCGAAATTTCCAGACCGATCCTCCAAAGTCAACCTCTAGCTGTTGCTAAATCCCTAGGAAATAATGATTTCAAGGCATCTTCAGGTTGGCTGTACAGTTAAAAAAAAGATGACACAATGTAGTGTGAAAAAATTTGCGGGGAGTTTATGTGAACAAAAATGTAGTTAGTGAGCGGAATCCGAAACTGCATACTTCAATTTCAGGATACGCGCCTAAGAGACATTTTTAGCGCTGAAGAAACGGGACTGTTTTTTTTTTCGCGCGTTACCGTCTAAGTCGCTCATACATATTATACTTCACTTTTCATTGACAACGGAAATACAATTAATCCGAGGTACGTAAAAATACATATACATTACTCTATAATCTACAATTATTAATTATTTTTATTTCTTATAATGCGGAATTTTGTCTAATGCGGAAAAATTGTTACCGAGCGAATCCGCTTTGAACAATCTTTACTGTATTTACAACAGGAAATATTGCATTAATTTTAACACTTTTAAAGCCCTTTGGCAAAAAATGAATATCAGGGCCTATACATTATGTTTTTTAAACCATTTAAGTTATGTCTAAGAAAATAAAACAGAATGAAGTTGTGACAGCAATTCATTAACCCCTACAGTACTTCCATTTCCAATTTCTCATCCAACAAAAATACACCCAATAATAATACACCATCAGCATAAACTAACATCTTATTAATATCAGTGAGTTGTAGCCCTTCTTCATCCTCTAAAGATTTGATGGCATGTTCTAGTACAAAATTAAATAGTAGAGGAGATAGAGCATCTCCTTGCTTCAACCCATTGTGGATTTCAAAAGTATTCTAGGGTCTATCACATGAAACGAAGAAGAAGAAGAAGAAAGGTATTCAAATACTGTTTGCCTACACGCACCTTACTCATTGTGTAATTTAGAGACATTTGTATAAATCTTAACTAACATTTTTCCGACTACAGTTACTCTAATTAACATTCTGCAATTCTCAACAGTTTTGTATTAATTTGTAACGTGAAATTTAAATAAAAACGCACATGGAATTTATTAATCCTCTTTAACGTAAAGAATTTAGAGGAATACGACGCATGATCGATAGTCTATATTTAACCTCAATTATTTTTATAATTTGTATAACGCCGTTCATTGGATATATATTTTAGGGTTTAACAATCCAAAAAGAAGGTAGGCCTAATCCAAAGCTTACAGCATTGTTGTAACAAGTATTAACAATCCAATATAGCCTATATATAAAAAAACAGATGGCTGAATATAGACTTAATGAAGACCCGTCTGTCCCTCTACTCATGTCTGGCGTAAGGCTACGTACAAGGATGATAAGAAGTTTCTATTATTGATGGTCCATTACAGCCGACCATCACAGAGGCGCATGGAGACGTGTGGCAGGAAAAAACGGGAGAAATACCGAGAATAACTATTCTGCCTCCGATTTCTCCACGAATCCTACATGGAGTGACCGAGATCCAAACTCGGGGCGCTTTGAGTGTAGCTATATCATCTCTTTGTTAGAGTTTCCAGACGAAACTAATACAGCTACGCTTATTTCCCTACATATGACATGAATGATATGTGGTCAGCATACCGGTCCAATGTGACGTAGTATTACTCGACCACATTAACTTCCAATGCGGAAAAAAAACTGGGAACTAAAAGAATGTGGTAACGATGAGTAGGGGTTGGAGGTAGTAGACCCTTTTCTTAGATTGCAGTGACAGTGTTAATTTCCGTTCGTCCTGTATAGTCAGCTTTTAGTGACAATATTATGTGCGAAAGTTAGACCATATATTCAAAGAATATATGAATTTAAATCTGACAGATAGTAGCTGGAAATCAGTGCTGATTTAATTTTTGTGTGCATAACATTATCCAGAAACCCGTAGGCATACAAACTCTGACAACCTTTCATTAACTTTATCTCCTATTGCAAGTAGGCCTACCACTATATTTTGTCACTGATTGTACCACTTGCGGAGTCATTGGCTTGTACCAAAGATGGGAGGAGACATTTTTACCATCTTCAACACTAACGCCTTTGCTTTCCCCTCACCGGCTAAAATGTTAACTCAGTCGAGTAGTAAGTATTACTTGGATGAAGGTCGATAAATATTTCTTAGTAGTTCTTTTACGAGCTGGAAAATCTTCAAAACGGGACCCACGGCTTAAAGTTCCTCCCGGAGGACTTTGGATTTTTCATCGTAAAAAATCCATCGAACCCGTAACCCTCGGGAGACTATGGAGCAAAGAATATAATCAATAGGCCACCGCGGCTGACTAAAAGATCTTAGGGCGTTAAGTAGCGTAGCTTAAAAAATAAGTAAAATAAACGTGGAGATGGCTCTGTAATGTATTAATTGAAATCAAACAATGGTAATGAGTGTGAAGATGAACTGAATAACGAAATAAGGGAAAATACCATGGAGATGGTCTACAATGCAATAAAACAATGGTTACGCTTATATTAAACATATATTTATAAGAGCATACAAAATGTGTAGACTTTTAAAAAAACTATATGATTACTTGTTTAATCTGCATGCACCTCCTGTGAATGGAAACGATGCTGCTGTTGTACAGGAGGTGGCTGCTGGAGAGGAGGCGGCTTCTGGAGAGGAGGCGGCTTCTGGAGAGGAGGCGGCTTCTGGAGAGGAGGCGGCTGCTGGAGAGGAGGCGGCTGCTGGAGAGGAGGCGGCTCCAATAGGAGAATCTTCAAGTTCGCCCACAACACCAGCAGCGCCTCCCCCATCAGCAAGACCATCTGGCATTATATATGCCTCGATTTTAACCGAGGAGGAAGAACAAGCTTTCGCCGATCAAGGCTTTGCGTATGCCAGACGGCCGACTGAACATGAAGAAAGTTGGGAAAGGCATCACATACTCTTCAACAATTATGTTGAAATAATGGAAGATATGGAGAGCGATATGCCGCAAAGAAGAAATGAAATTAATCCACCTGCTAATGTTATAAACATTCAAGAATTAATTGGAAGACTTCAAAGGATCGTTAACTCTCGCGAAGAGAATGAGAATTAAAATGAAGGATACAGTTGGTAAGTCTTAATAATATGCACTGGAATTTTTAAAACAGCTCAATTTACTATTATTTTCATTGATAACGATGTGGCGGCCGTAATTTTCTAAAATGAAACTCTGTATTACCCATCCAAGTGTTTTGTGCAGGCGGAAATATGTTAACTAACAAACTGTCTTTCTAATGTTGAGTGATTCCGGGTTATGTGGCCGTGGTCCATAGTTGGTGTTGTACTTAGTAGATCTTCCGACCAGGAAACACGCCTAGAAGCACTCGCCACTGAAGATGCCCTCCGCAGTTGAGGGCGAAACGTCTGGTATCAACACCAACTATGGACCACGGCCACATAACCCGGAATCACTCAACATTATGATTACCGGCCGTGAAAGCCTGCATTCAACTATTAAACTGTCTTTCTCTTTCTATTCCTTACTATGTTGCCACTTCCTGTCCTTGTATTATGTTGTTTAATTGACAGGTAGAGAGCTGACAAATACTATGTATTTTAATGATCCGTCGTTCTGTGCGGTCAGTGGCAGAATGACTAACTTGACAACCCTGTTACTTTTGGGGTTACATCTAGGAATGAGCTGTCCCTTCCTTGTCCTTCTCATAACATGTTGCCACTTGTGATTTATTGTGAGGCTGGCAACAGAGAGACGACAAATACTGTGATTTTAAATGATCCGACCGCTTGAGCGTTCCGTGCTTAAATGACTAATTTGACAACCATTGTTAAGAACTTTCACACGTGTTTAGAGATTCTCCCCCCCACATTTGAAGTTGATAATTTTTCAATACGTGATCGGATGTACAGTTTTCTCCTACATCCCTTCCACAGATTCAGTAGATCGGCGACACTAGCGCTAAAACTCTTCCCCTCAGCCCGTGAACAGTTGACTTGGATGTGTAATATATAGCATCAATTAGAAAAAAAAGTACATTGATTTCGTTAACAAGCAAATCGGACTACTGGAGTCGTATCATCTGAAAAGATTATTTAAAAATCACTCTAGGATAATCGTTAATTGTTCGCAACGAAACACAGTATTTGCATTTGAAATAAAACGAGGAGGACGCTATTCTAAAAAAAAAAAAAAATAGCGAAATCCGACCATTAGAAGTGGACATTTAACTGAAACCCGAAATTAAACAATCGCTATATCAGCCGCTCATGTTTGAAATGTCACATTGCATATGCACTTCACATAATTTAAATAACCCACAATTAGCAATTCTACTTATGAGATTTGTTAGTTTAATTAATGACCATAATAAAGTAAAGGAAAAATTAATGAACAGAAATTAGTTAAATTTAAGTTGTTTTTCAAAAAAATTGTAAACCTTTCTTCATATTTCTACTGATTCTAAATATATGTCCCGCGCCGTAGCCGAGCGGTTAAGGTAGGCAGCCTTGACGCAGAGCTACGGGACTTGCGCTGGTTCGAGTCTCCATGGGGGAAGAAATTTTCTCATGGTATTTCGGCCAGTATTGGACCGGTGTCCACCCAGCATCTTGAGGCAATTGGGTAGCTACAATAAGTAGCGGCTCCAGGTTCAGGAACCAGCTATAACGGCTGGGGGACTCGACATGCTAACCACATGTCACCCTTACACTGGCTATTGATCATCTACCTCTGTGATTGACACATATGGATGTGAAGGGCCAGCAGCCGGCAGGTAAAAGGGCAACCGCTGAAAAGTGGAAAGACCCTCAATCGGATTCTAAATATATTAACAAGACGTTTTCTATTTGTAACACAGATCCGTAGGAGCGCAAAATATTAATGACAAATCTAATGTTAATGGTAGCTAACTAACTCACTGGCACTATCGAATCCCTTAGGTTTATGGCGGCGCGGTCATTAGCTCTCCATAAATCCTTATCCCAAGGTATTGTTTTCCAATCGTCCCCTGTATAATCTACTCACCTCAAATCATAGTCAATCTTATTCTCCCACCTCATTCTTATCCTACCAACTGGGTGTTTTCCCTCTGGTCTTCCTACAAGAAGCTTCCATGCACGTATTTCATTTCCCATTCGTGTCACATGTCCTGCCTATCCCATTCTACGAGACTTAACTGTTCATATTATATCTGGCTTCCTATAGAGATGACGTAGTTCACTGTTTCATAGTATTCTCCATTCACCTGTCTGTTCATATCTCCTTAGTCCAAAAATGTTCTTAAGAACTTTTTTCTGAAATACTTGTTATCTCCATTCCTCCCATAAAGTAAGAGTCCTTGTTTCGCATTCATATAATATAACTGGTAGAATAATAGTTTATGAATTTTCAGTTTAACGTTTTTTGAAAGGATTTGGGACGTCAAGAGTCTCTTTAATGGATAATAGCATGTATTTCCAGAATTGAGCCTATGCTTAATTTCTTCGTACATCTTAATCCTATTTGTGATTATTGTGCCTAGGTATTTGAATTCAGCCACTTCCTCAAATGTTCCCTAATTTGTCATTTGCAGTCCATTTCCATTATATAAAGCATTTCTATGTGTGACCAGATATTTAGTTTTATTGGTATTTACTTCCAGTCCCAATTTCTTAATGTTACTCAATAGTGTGTGCGTGTTGGCCTTTAGTATCTCCTCGCTATCACCCAATTGTACTACATCATCAGCACAAACTAACAGCTTATTAATACCACTGAGTTGTAGACTTTAAGTGTATATTTTTTTGTGATTATTAATTAATACCAGGGAAGATTGCTTCATTAATATTATTATTATTATTATTTGTATTATTATTTGTATTATTATTATTATTATTGAATCGCAAACATTTTGAAAGCCTATTTCGCAACAAAGGCATGTTAGTGTTGCAGCTTATTTTAACAATATTATACTATACATTGTAACATAGAAATACTATCTTATAGTTTTGAATGAGTGTTATGAAAAAAATAAATCTTTATATAAAGATTGTTATTCCCTTTCGTTAGAGGAGTTAAATTTTCAACCAAACAATTTTGGCTATTTATGTAACATTTTTATCACCCCACCTCACCTCATATTCTTCTTCTTCTTAGATTAGTTTCGAATCTTTCTCCGATTCCATCATCAGTATTTTCACAACCGTTGTTACGTCTTCCTCTCTTGGTAGACTGAAGAAGAAATTAAAAAAAAAAATTAGAGTGAAAAAACATCTCAGGAATGTCAAGAATGGATAATATAGAAATCTGTAGTAGCAGCCTATGCATGGTCAGAAAAAACATCAAATCGAAAGAAAAGCTAAATCAATAAAACGAATAAAAAAAAGGAAAGGAGAAATTAACAAACTTTGAAATTAGCAACGGACATGATTTAATTTTCGAGTTTTTCCAGTCTACCAACAGAGGGGGCAAGAGTAAGCTCTTCAGGACGACATAAAAATGGTCATAAAAATTCTGATAACAGAACCGAAAAAGGACCCGAAACTAGTCTAAAAAGACGAATATGGGGTTAGGCGTAAACTTTATTTGTATAAATAATACACCAAATCTACATTCAGAAGAACAAAAATAGAGTCATGAATTTCGAAATTCCTGCTGAACGTGACCTAGTTTGGAGGTTCTTCAGCCAGCCGGAGGTGGGAGCCGATATCGGCATCCAGGGTTTACAACATAAAACGCAACAGTCTGGGCAAGCTGATGATGATATAGAAAATTATATCAAAACATGTTAGAGAATAAATCAACATTAATTTGAGGTAAGATATTTCCCAATCTCAAAAAACTTGATTAAAAAGAACCTCAAAATACTACTTCCTAAAATAAACCATTATTTTTTTTTCCTAACCTGGTTGAGAGGTAGACAAAGCCTTAAGGCCTTTAATTCTGCAAAGTAAAATAAAGTTATTATTATTATTATCTGCCATTAGGACAGCATCTTCATTATAAACAGACAATTTTTAATTCACTGTTCCCCATTTTATACTCATTTTTTGTTTTAACATCTTTTCTTATCTCATTAATAATCATATAAAAAATGATGGGCTTAGACAGTAACCCTATTGGACACTTTTTTTAAGTTGGTTTCATTTCCAATAACTTTTCATTCACTTTTATTCTATTAAAATTAGTAGTGTGACCTATTGTTCCTACAAGTTTGCCAGTTATGTTACAATCTGTCTACAATAGTAATATAATTGGGTTTTAACAGTTTTTTCTAATCGTTTACAGAGTATTGAGCCTGAAAAAACAAATTAGGCTGCATGGAATAATTCTGTTTTTGGCACCAGCTGACAACCGCCTACAACCAATTGAAACACCAGATGGTACATTTAAGTGGGACAGCTGCAAGGAGGAGGAATCCACATCATCCTGCAAAAAAGATGCAGGTGATATGTCATCACAAGTAGAAGAAGAAACTGAAGACAAAATGAAAAAGAAGGAATGTAAAATCAACATTCTTAATGATGACTGCTCATTACAAGAAGAAGTAACTGAAGATGAAGTGGAAAAGAAGGAATGTAAAATCAGTGTTCATGATGACTGCTCATCACAAGAAGAAAAAGTGACTGAAGACAAAATGAAAAAGAAGGAACATAAAATCAATTTTCTTAATGATGACTTTTCATCACAAGAAGTAGAATTGACTGAAGATAAAATGAAAAAGGAGGAATGTAAAATCAGTGTTCATGATGATGACTACTCATCGCAAGAAGAAGAATTGACTGAACACAAATTGAAAAAGAAGGAATGTAAAATAAATTTTCTTTATGATGACTGCTCATCATCACAAGAAGAAGAATTGACTGAACACAAAATGAAAAAGAAGGAATGTAAAATCAGTGTTCATGATGATGACTACTCATCACAAGAAGAAGAATTGACTGAAGACAAATTGAAAAAGAAGGAATGTAAAATCAATTTTCTTTACGATGACTACTCATCACAAGAAGAAGAATTGACTGAAGACAAAATGAAAAAGAAGGAATGTAAAATCAGTGTTCATGATGATGACTACTCATCGCAAGAAGAAAAATTGACTGAAGACAAATTGAAAAAGAAGAAATGTAAAATCAACAAATTGAAAAAGAAGAAATATAAAATCAATTTTCTTTATGATGACTGCTCATCATCACAAGAAGAAGAATTGACTGAAGACAAAATGAAAAAGAAGGAATGTAAAATCAATTTTCTTTATGACTACTCATCACAAGAAGAAGAATTGACTGAAGACAAATTGAAAAAGAAGGAATGTACAATCAATTTTCTTTATGATGACTGCTCATCACAAAAAGAAGAATTGACTGAACACAAAATGAAAAAGAAGGAATGTAAAATCAATGTTCCTAATAATGACTTCCCATCACAAGAAGAAGTGACTGAGGACAAAATAAAAATGAAGGATTTTAATATCAATGATCTTAACGATGACTGCCTCAGACATGTGTTCTCCTTTTTCACCATCAGAGAAAGAATAAAAAATGAAAGAGGTACAGTCAATCTGGTTTTTGTCTCTATTAATCAATTTTTTTTTTAATTTTCCACAATTATTTGAACTTATTAACAAATTCCAAAGGAATGTAGCTTTTGAGGTTGTACCTATGAGATTTTTTAAAAATTTCTCTAAATTATTAAATTTATATTAAGAAGCTAAAACTATTACAATGATTGAAATAAGTAAATAAATGTATACAAATACGATGAAGAGAAAATGTATGCCTGATCCGGGAATTGGATCTTCAGTTTTAAGTGCTAATGTTCTGACCACAGAGCTAATTCAGGCTTCCTTCACATCCAAGCACAAATTTTCCAAGAAGCCATTCCATATGTATTTGTGAATGATGGGTCATTGCACTGGATGTCTGATCAAGAGAGTGAGATAAAGGGAGAATTTGTGCTTGAATGGGAAGGAAGCCTGAATTAGTTCAGTGGTCAGAGCATCGCATGTAATGCTGAAAGTTCTGGGTTTGATCCTAGTTCAGACTTACATTTTCTCTTTATATCATTGATTTCTATAAATGTTTGTCAATCCTTCTTAATAGGCACCAAAAATTACAAAAATATTGTATGTTGGTATGTATAAAATTTGGAATTCCAGAATAGTTAGTTAGACTTTATGAAACTGTCCAAATTGTAAAGGTAGTAGGGTGTCTTCAGAAATCTTTGAAATTAACAATGGGTTACAGCAAGGAGATGCACCATATATCCTCAACTAATCACTTCTGCTAATCACTTCTGTACTAGAGCATGCCATCAAATCCTTAGATGATAAAGAGAGCATACAGTCAATTGAATTAATCACATGTAAAATTTGTATTCAGAATTCATATTAGAGCAAGTTAATTCATTTAAATACTTAGGATATAATCTAACTTATAGTGAGGAATGTGATATATCCTTTAAAATACAAAACTATAATAAAGCTTTAAGAATTATCAACCAAGTTTTTAAACCATCAAACGTGCAGAGACACACAAGAATGAAAGTCTATAAAGTTCTCGCTAGACCCATAATCTGTTATGGCAGTGAAGCTTGGACCATCAGAACCCAGGATGACCGTCATATTACAGCCACGGAGATGAAATTTCTGCGACGAACTGTAGGTTATAGCCTTCTTGACCATCAAAGAAATTCAACAATAGCCAGAGAGTTAAACATCGTACCTATATCTGAATACCTCCAAGAATATAGAAACAATTGGCTAGCCCATATTCAGCGCATGGATCGTCACAGAATACCAAAACAAATTCTTCACTACATTCCTCGAGGCAGAAGATCTGTGGGCCGACTTTTCGGAGATGGCGGGAGACCGTAACGGGCCACTGGGTCTAATACTTGAAAGGCAGATGATGACATGTTGGTGTATATATAGCATTGAAAATGTTTCCATTAAAATATCAGGTTACTCCTATGGTCCAAAATTTGCTAATTAACCAGTCAAGTGGCAATGATGTAATAACTCATCATAACGTTTCACGCCCTCGCAGTCAGTCTAGTAGCAATTTAAGTTTAAGGCTCGGGAATTTAATTTCCCTGGTTCCCTGGTATACGGTATTGCTGTGTTTGAATTACGATATTTCTGTCAATTTTTATCCAAATTGGAAGGAATAAAAGCTATTCAACAGAGTAAGAATTATATTATAATGCAGCTAATTTTAGTGTGTATGGGATAATTGGTTTTCGTAGTAATAATGTAATGAAATAATATCCATTTCTTCTGAAAAAATCTCATTATCTTTCTTTATATGCTTTGTATAAACTCCGTATGGGAAGGACCCCATACAAAGTAAAAATCTGTCTCCAGAATAAAATTTTAGAGAGATCTAATCAATTTAAATATCTTGGATACTATCTCTCTATCTGTGATGAAAAGGATATCCCTGAAAAAATTACTAGTTATAATAAAAGTTTGGGAATTATTAATCAAGTTATGAAACCATCCCTTGTACAAAAACACCAGATTACGTTTATATAACACTGGCTAGACCAGTGTTGACCTATGGTAGTGAAGCATGGACACTAAAAAACAACATGAAAGCAGAATAACAGCTTGGGAAATGAGACTCATGCACAATATAGCGGGTTACACCAGATGGGATCGGAAAAGGAACGATATCTTAAAAGAATCAAGACTATGCCAATTTTGGAATATATTAAACAGTACCAACTAAATTGGAAACACCATCTTGAAAAAATGAGTTCAAATCGGATCCCCAAAGCTGTTTATAATTTTATAATTATATACCAAGAGGATGAAGATCTCTGGGCCGTCCTATGAAACGCTGGAGGGAAAATTTTCTATAGGATCGTAAGAGGCCTTGGCCTAATACTTGAAAGGGAGAAGAAGATAAACTTTATATGTAGTGTGTGTGCTATAGTCCACTCTTCCAGACAATATTTGTATACAAATGCTTGGAGTTAAATTGTAATTCGACCTTGACCATGTGGTATATTTCAATTTCCTTTGAAGCTGTCAGACCAGTTTACTTCGCCAGAATCTCTACAAGGGTTTGTTTTTATGAGGGTGAAAGACACATGTTGCGATGTATTTAGCTATACTGTGTGTAAAACCAAAGATTATTTTCTAAAAAAAATTGTTTACTAATTTATATTTGCTAAGTAAGAAAAAATAAGTATTACTGCAATTGTAAAGTAGGACTAAGGGTTGTATCTATGATTGCATTAGACTGTAAAAGTCATTCTATGCTGAGAAAGTTGCATCCAAAGACGTTTTTGAGTACTCAAAAATCTGTTCATGCGATAACAATTGTCGAAATTCCTAAGCTACCTGGCAGGGTGACTTTGCAGAGAACAAATCGTGAGCAACCCGATGGTAACCGATGTACTTTGAAACATTGCTGCTTTATCCAAGATGTCGGACCTTAAAGACTTCGATCATGTTTTCGGTATACGCAGAGAAGAGGAATCTGATAGAGTCTACCAATGAATTCAACTGGAAGAACATAATATTGCATGATGCAGACGTCGTATACGGTATTATTTGCAGGATGCAAGCGTAAATGCATTCCTCTAGCAGACGAAATAACGGAAGTGGTTTTATCTCTGAGAATTCTGGGTAATTTCTTGCCAATATTACAAAAACGACGACTTTCATGCATGACCAGTTAGTGGGTAGCTAATTCGATCTTTACACTTGCTCACGGAAAGTCAGCTCACCAGTGATTGGAAGTAATTTGAGTAGAGACTAATGTATTTGCATGCGGCCCTAAAAGTGTATAAAACACTGGCTCTTCCAACTCTTTTGTATGGTAGTGAAGTATGGATGTTGAAACAGAAGGATATACAGAGACTTAGATCTGCTAAAATGAGATACCTTCGGAGGACTGCAGGATACATACTACTAGATCACAAAAAAAAAATGAAGACATGTTAGAAGAATTACACATGGGACCTTTAGAAAACAAAATTTCTGATTATAAGTCAAAATGGATGCAACATGCTCATCGAATGGAAGATCACAGGATACCCAAACAAATGTTAAGATATCAACCTGCAGGAAGAAGAAGACCAGGATGTCCACTCAAAAGACTTCTGGATGGTGTTTTCTCTTGAGGCCGAAACAGGTCAACAAATGGCCTAAATTCGTGAAAGTACTATGATGATGATGGTGAATAAGAAATGGAGGAAGTTCTTAATTACACTTAATGTAATGTGTACAGTTGTTCTATGTAATAAATGCGGCTGTCTTTCAGAATTGAAAACCCGGTTTACTTTAATGTCGATGTCTGGAAAATGGGGCCCTACTGTCTGAAGAACCTCCTAAGGCCTTCAAGAGGATAAATTGCTTTAACACGAGGTATAACAATTAGAGACTTTCTTCGAATAAAGAAGTAATATTTTTTATGACAATTTAACTCATATCGCAAATGGTACTCAATGACCAATCACGTTTCCATGAATTCTGTTTTACACCAATGACAGTCGTGTTTCACCTAGCTCTTTATCGATCTCTCTTTATCAGCTCCTACTTTTGTGATAATGAAAGCTCCTCCTTTTTTAATATTTTTTAATATTTTTCTCCAACAAGTACATTGAATATAGCAAATAATGAATAGATTGAGTGATTTTACTGAGTTGTTTATTCAAAATTTAAATGACTAACCTCTAATGTTGATTATAATAGTTTGATGTGTTTCATTATTCCTCCTCTAGAGAGCATTCTTACAATATTGCGATCCTATTTGGCAAAAAATAATATGATCGAGTTGGGGTGAATATACATATCCTCACATTTCTCATTTGTTTTCAAACATCGCCGTTTACATTAACTATATAAATATTTTAAAACACCTGTAACTATATTCAAATAATTATTTTTTGGTAAAGAGCTTAATTTTATTCTTTAAATAGTCCTAACAAATGCCACTCTTTATTTCCAAATTCTCTAGATAAATTCACGACTCACTTCGTGAGTCGTGAATTTATCGATAATTTGGAAATCACTCGTGGCATTACTTATGATAATTTTTAGTTGCATGATTATCCAATCGAATTGTGATAAATGATGCCATGTTCTTAGGAATATGCAAACTATTTACTTACGAGGAAACTCTCAAGCATTGCACGCCTAAACCTAACTTCAAAGTTCTTCCAGAGAAGCGTTGTGGTGTACCAAGGCCGAGTCCAAAATATTCTATACCGTTTTTATTTGAAATACACTAGAATCCAGCGCCAAACTATACGGAAATAATGTAAAGCTGAATTGGTAGATCGGATAAACCTCACTACCTGCCGTCCCCAGCTCACTTCACTAAGCTCTTATCAATGCAGGGAGACCATCTCCTCCGTACAGAGGGTTGACATTCCTGGATTTTGCTTTCCATTTCTGCACAGCAGATGTTTTTTTTTTTTTTTTTTTTTTTTGGACTCGGCCTTAGTACTTCAAAACGCTTCTCTGGAGAAAAAAAAATCAAGAAAGGTTTCGGGATGCAATGATTAACAGTTCCGCTGTGAGTAATTTGAGGAAGATTATACAGTAGAACATGCTTAATCCGGAACGTGATAATGCTGAAATCTATCTAAAGTGAACAAATTTATTGGTTCCTGCGAAATAATAGTAATTTTGTGTGTATTTGTTTTTTATAAAACGGAATCTGTCCAACACGGAAACGGAAGGGTATTTCTACACAATTCATGGACAAATGTATAAATCTGAAATACAGAGAGATAAAAATAAATTAGTTTTCACTGCATTGAATTCCAGTTAGTAAAAAAACAGTAAGGAATGATTACTGCCGCCGGGTGAATTTCTACCTGTACGAGAAATTTTTTTTCGGCCTCCCTGCACACTCATTATGTGAAATACAGATACTGTACCTGTCTTACAAATAACCATTGCGCTCTAAAATCTTAAATTTGTTTAAGTTCTGAGACTGGTCTTTCACAGGTATATTTCTGAATTTATGGAATAAAGATGGCTAAAACGTATGTATCATTGTCATTAAACGAAAAAGTGAAAGGGATTGAAGATTAAGAAAAAAAAAGAACTCTCACTGCTCGAAATAATGACTAAATTTAAATGTGGAAAAACTCGACTTTATGAGACTAAAAAAAATTTAATAAACGGATGCAGGGAAATGGTCAAATAAAAAAAGCAAAAAAAAAAAGAGAAGAAAATAAAGAAATCAACCAAAGAGTGTGGGAGAGGTTTAATATTGCACGACCAAGAAATCTCGAAATTTCCAGACCGATCCTCCAAAGTCAACCTCTAGCTGTTGCTAAATCCCTAGGAAATAATGATTTCAAGGCATCTTCAGGTTGGCTGTACAGTTCAAAAAAAGATGACACAATGTAGTGTGAAAAAATTTGCGGGGAGTTTATGTGGACAAAAATGTAGTTAGTGAGCGGAATCCGAAACTGCATACTTCAATTTCAGGATACGCGCCTAAGAGACATTTTTAGCGCTGAAGAAACGGGACTGTTTTTTTTTTCGCGCGTTACCGTCTAAGTCGCTCATACATATTATACTTCACTTTCCATTGACAACGGAAATACAATTAATCCGAGGTACGTAAAAATACACATACATTACTCTATAATCTACAATTATTAATTATTTTTATTTCTTATAATGCGGAATTTTGTCTAATGCGGAAAAATTGTTACCGAGCGATTCCGCTTTGAACAATCTTTACTGTATTTACAACAGGAAATATTGCATTAATTTTAACACTTTTAGAGCCCTTTGGCAAAAAATGAATATCAGGGCCTATACATTATGTTTCTTTAAACCATTTAAGTTATGTCTAAGAAAATAAAACAGAATGAAGTTGTGACAGCAATTCATTAACCCCTACAGTACTTCCATTTCCAATTTCTCATCCAACAAAAATACACCCAATAATAATACACCATCAGCATAAACTAACATCTTATTAATATCAGTGAGTTGTAGCCCTTCTTCATCCTCTAGAGATTTGATGGCATGTTCTAGTACAAAATTAAATAGTAGAGGAGATAGAGCATCTCCTTGCTTCAACCCATTGTGGATTTCAAAAGTATTCAAGGGTCTATCACATGAAAGGAAGAAGAAGAAGAAATGTATTCAAATACTGTTTGCCTACACGCACCTTACTCCTTGTGTAATTTAGACACATTTGTATAAATCTTAACTAACATTTTTCCGACTACAGTTACTCTAATTAACATTCTCCAATTCTCAACAGTTTTGCATTAATTTGTAACGTGAAATTTAAATAAAAACGCACATGGAATTTATTATTCCTCTTTAACGTAAAGAATTTAGAGGAATACGACCCATGATCGATAGTATATATTTAACCTCAATTATTTTTATAATTTGTATAACGCCGTTCATTGTATATATACGTATTTTAGGGTTTAATAATCCAAAACGAAGGTAGGCCCAATCCAATGCTTACAGCATTGTTGTAACAAGTATTAACAATCCAATATAGCCTATATATAAAAAAAATGTCTGAATATAGACTTAATAAAGACCCGTCTGTCCCTCTACTCATGTCTGGCGTAAGGCTACGTACAAGGATGACAAGAAGTTTCTGTTATTGATGATCCATTATAGCTGACCATCAGAGAGGCGCATATAGTTAAACTGAACAAATTGATTGATATGAGCATGGAGACGTGTGGCAGGAGAAAACGGGAGAAATACCGAGAATTACTATTCTAGCTCCGATTTCTCCATGAATCCTACATGGAGTGACCGAGATCCAAACTCGGGGCCCTTTGAGTGTAGCTATATCATCTCCTTTGTTAGAGTTTCCAGACGAAACTAATACAGCTACGCTTATTTCCCTACATATGGCATGAATGGTATGTGATCAGCATACCGATCCAATGTGACATGTAGTATTACTCGACCACATTAACTTCCAATGCGGAAAAACTGGGAACTAAAAGAATGTAGTAACGATGAGTAGGGGTTGGAGGTAGTAGACCCTTTTCTTAGATTGCAGTGACAGTGTTAATTTCCCTTAGTCCTGTATAGTCAGATTTTAGTGACAATGTTAGGTGCGAAAGTTAGACCCTATATTCAAAGAATATAAAAATTTAAGTCTGACAGATAGTAGCTGGAATTCAGTGCTGATTTAATTTTCGTGTGCATAACATTATCCAGAAACCCCTAGGCATACAACCTCTGACGATCTTTCATTAACTTTATCTCCTATTGCAAGTAGGCCTACCACTATATTTTGTCACTGAATATACCACTTGCCGAGTCATTGGCTTGTACCAAAGATGGGAGGAGACATTTTCCCCATCTTTAACACTAACGCCTTTGCTTTCCCCTCACCGGCTAAAAAGTTAACTCAGTCGAGTAATAAATATTACTTGGATGAAGGTCGATAAATATTTCTTAGTGGTTCTTTTACGAGCTGGAAAATCTTCAAAACGGGACCCACGGCTTAAAGTTCCTCCCGGAGGACTTTGGATTTTTCATCGTAAAAAATCCATCGAACCCGTAACCCTCGGGAGACTATGGAGCAAAGAATATAATCAATAGGCCACCGCGGCTGACTAAAAGATCTTAGGGCGTTAAGTAGCGTAGCTTAAAAAATAAGTAAAATAAACGTGGAGATGGCTCTGTAATGTATTAATTGAAATCAAACAATGGTAATGAGTGTGAAGATGAACTGAATAACGAAATAAGGGAAAATACCATGGAGATGGTCTACAATGCAATAAAACTATGGTTACGCTTATATTAAACATATATTTATAAGAGCATACAAAATGTGTAGACTTTTAAAAAAACTATATGATTACTTGTTTAATCTGCATGCACCTCCTGTGAATGGAAACGATGCTGCTGTTGTACAGGAGGTGGCTGCTGGAGAGGAGGCGGCTTCTGGAGAGGAGGCGGCTTCTGGAGAGGAGGCGGCTTCTGGAGAGGAGGCGGCTGCTGGAGAGGAGGCGGCTGCTGGAGAGGAGGCGGCTGCTGGAGAGGAGGCGGCTCCAATAGGAGAATCTTCAAGTTCGCCCACAACACCAGCAGCGCCTCCCCCATCAGCAAGACCATCTGGCATTATATATGCCTCGATTTTAACCGAGGAGGAAGAACAAGCTTTCGCCGATCAAGGCTTTGCGTATGCCAGACGGCCGACTGAACATGAAGAAAGTTGGGAAAGGCATCACATACTCTTCAACAATTATGTTGAAATAATGGAAGATATGGAGAGCGATATGCCGCAAAGAAGAAATGAAATTAATCCACCTGCTAATGTTATAAACATTCAAGAATTAATTGGAAGACTTCAAAGGATCGTTAACTCTCGCGAAGAAAACGATAATTAAAATGAAGGATACAGTTGGTAAGTCTTAATAATATGCACTGGAATTTTTAAAACAGCTCAATTTACTATTATTTTCATTGATAACGATGTGGCGGCCGTAATTTTCTAAAATGAAACTCTGTACGAGGGCGGATCGGAAAGTAACGAACAATAATTTTTTTCTGCCTTGCTATTGCAGCTGGAATATTGAAATTTCACAGAGATATAGTTTGAAGTTTTCACTACAGATGGTATTTTTTTCTCAGGTGCACCTCTTGCGAGACAAGCAATATATATTGGATATATATTGATATTGGAAATAGGCCGGTTTCGCGACCTGTTGGCGTCGTGAAACGGGCTTGAATTTTTTAGTGAAAACGGCCGATCGCGAGGTAACCTTGGCAATATTCCCAATTTTCAACTCGCCTATATAAACGGGCTGATTTTTGACACAAAATCAGTATCATGTGTGCGCTGTCTACACCATCTGCCTGGCTCGTCCAAAATTTAAATAGTAACGAACTGTCGGTGGACGACCTCTACATTCTTCTAGCTGGTATATTTGTTACCGGCAATAGAACATTGACAATTATAGGCCGGTTTCGCGACCTGTTGGCGTCGTGAAACGGGCTTGAATATTTTCGTGAAAACGGCCGATCGCGAGGTAACCTTGGCAATATTCCCAATTTTCAACTCGCCTATATAAACGGGCTGATTTTTGACACAAAATCAGTATCATGTCTGCGCTGTCTACACCATCTGCCTGGCTCGTCCAAACTTTAAATAGTAACGAACTGTCGGTGGACGACCTCTACATTCTTCTAGCTGGTATATTTGTTACCGGCAATAGAACATTGACAATTATAGGCCGGTTTCGCGACCTGTTGGCGTCGTGAAACGGGCTTGAATTTTTTCGTGAAAACGGCCGATCGCGAGGTAACCTTGGCAATATTCCCAATTTTCAACTCGCCTATATAAACGGGCTGATTTTTGACACAAAATCAGTATCATGTCTGCGCTGTCTACACCATCTGCCTGGCTCGTCCAAACTTTAAATAGTAACGAACTGTCGGTGGACGACCTCTACATTCTTCTAGCTGGTATATTTGTTACCGGCAATACAACGTTTGAACGTCGTGAGGGCGACGCAGTTGTTCTACGGCTCTCATATTCCATTAAATTGGAAAAATTGTGTGAGAAATTGGGAGACTACAAAGAACTGGTGCGAGTGGTGCCTGTGAGTCCTCACCTCACCGAAGCGCAATCTCGACGATTTTTGGAACTTGTGTCCAAAAAAAAAGTGTACCCAACAACGTCACCTGAGCATAGCCATTCTGGAGACCACAGTAGCGGGACGCACTTCGAAGAAGACGACATCAGAGGAGTCAGAGTGGGGACGTCTAAAAGGTTCCGACTTTTTAACTAATTTAATTTATAAATATAAAGCAACGTCTTATACGGCGTTGCTGGATAGATGTAAACCCAGTGAATGGGATTTTTTGTTAAATAAATATTCACAAAACTATGTATTAATTAGTGATATAAATTCCCGCATATCTAGTTACGTAAAACATAGATTGTATAGCGAAAGAGAGGATAGGTTTGGATATTTGTTAGACTGTAGTGAAAATGGGTCCAGCCACAGCAGAGATGCAATTGATCAATTGTTTATTAGAAATAATATTGTTTCTTCTGATTTTGTGCGCAACCTTGAGAAAGTACTTAATTGCAAAGAAACGAAGATTAACTGTTTATTCCTCCTCGGACCCTCAAATTCCGGAAAGAGTTTTATAGCTCAAAGCATTGCATCCCATTTTATTACAGGTTATGCCTCTACTGCAAACAGCTTGTCGGAATTTAGCTATGAAAATTTTTTAAATAAATCCTTAATTCTTTTGGAAGAACCCTTTGTAACGGAAGCTACTTGCGATGATATGAAAAACATACTGGCCGGAGCAGCGATACAAGTTGGTAAAACATACATGAACAAACAAGACTTGTGTCGCACTCCAGTTATTATGACAGGCAATCACGACAAGTTGGGTAAAGGTTATTTAAGTCCAAAGGATGAGGATGCATTGCGCAATAGATTGGTAATATATGAATTTCGTGAACCCTTTAATTCACCCATGTACATATCCCCCGAACAATTTGCTGATTGGGTATTATTTATTTATAGGACATTGTAATGTTGCGTACGGGTGGGACAATGTCCCGCAAACGAAGTCGTACTTTAAGCAACCCGTACGAGACACCACCCTCTACCTGGCAAGACCAAGATGAACCGGATGGTGAAGACAGTGTACGTGTTGAACGTGCGGCAGCTGGTAGCAGCGGTGGAACGGGAAATTCTGGACAACATGGGACTCAGCCTGGAGAGAGTGTATCCCCCGTAGCGCGTCCATTGCCCTACAAACATGTTACATTTACCTTTGTGCAGCGGTCGTGGGAGGAAATAGACACATCGATTAGCACGTTGCCCATAACGTTGGCTTTGCTACCCATGCTGGACGATGAAATGATAACTGTAATTAAATCAGTGCTCCCGTGCAGTTTAGGGTATCGTATACACAAGCCCCATGTTAAAATTAGCAACTTCATAATTTTGACAGACGAACTGCAAATAAGAGGTAACACGCCCACCGAATTGGCTTCATTTGTGCAACAGAGTAAAATAATACATTACATGCCAAAGAATTTTGTAACCACAGGTTATACGTTGTCCAATAAAGATACTATTCAAGGCATAAAATATAGTGATTTAATACACGCCAACAAAAAAAACCAAATGGTAAAGTTGCCACATACTGACGATTTTGAAACGGTAAAAATATTTGGTATTTCGTCTAACATACACGGTAACCTAATGAATAGAAATAAAATGTATCAAGGGTACGTTCTCAACGATCTTCACTCACACACATACGAATTATTTAATGCTGCAAGTACGGTGGAGGATTGGAAATGGGAGGCATTAAATTACGCCTACGGGGTGGTGGACGAGGAAGGGGACAACAATGCAATCAACAGCAAATGGACCGTGGAATCTAGGAGCATAACCAAATGTAAAAATTTGGATAAAATTGAAATTATAGGAGCATCTGACGTTATAGAATACGACGTTGAAACCAACGTGGAGGGTGACGTGTTGTTTCCTGATTCAATAGACAGCTTTACGCCATCTCCCTTTACCTACTTTACGGTTAAAGGAATAGAAAAAGAAAAACAATTAACATTGTGGAAGGTAGGATTTACACCGTGGCCAAGCACGTTTAATCCTAAAATGTACAGGCGCAATGCAGCGCTTGGGGATCAATGGTTGCAGGCGCAGTATAACCCCTTGCAACATCATTTTTTTACCATGGTTCCCATACATAAATCAAACGGGACATTGATGAAACAACGGGCATCCTGCATGGTGGAGCAAAGTTTTCAAATATCCTTTATATTTAGGGACGAGGAAATCTCTGCTATGGCTCCATTAGACATGTGTCATATGCGGGCTAGAGGAGGATTTAGGTTAGGAGTTCAAAATTATAATGATGCAAAAACAACACTGCCATTTCTTACATGAATGTACACTTTATTTTGTAAATAAACATGTATTACAATTTTAAGTTGTGTTAAATTTTTTTCCTTTGTATCCATGAGGTAACGTTGTGATCCTATCCTGTAAAACCTGTCTTTTTCTATCCTCGGACTGCAATGCCAATTTTTTTTGACGCACTGTATAAAGCGTGTGGTTTTGTGAACGGATGAGGTACTGTTCCACGTACAAGGAACGATTTTCAAACAAGCAACGTTTGTAATCCTCAAAGCAAATTTGTTGTGTTTCGCCTTCAACGGTTGCAACGTCGGTAATGCCTTTGTTTTTTTAACAAGGAATCACCGTCCTCGAACCGTAACGCATACGTTTTTGCTCTAAGGCCTACAAACTCCAGTATAGTTTTGTGTTTTACCTCATCTGCCCACAAACCAGGCACTTTATCTGTGTTTACAGTTTTTATTACATAGTTATCTGGCACGTTTTCAAAATCTAAATACCTACGCAGTTCCTCGTTTTCGGTCATTGTAATAAGAGGATGAACAATTGAGTTTGTAAAATGCAGTACCAGCGAATCCGTGTCGTGGTACAACAAATGTACATCATTATTAAATTTTAACTTGACATCGTAAAAAAAATTTATACACCTCCAATTTTGCCAATTCCAAAATCGAAAATCCTACCTGCACAGGCTTGTTTAAAATAACTCTATGAGGCTCCAATTCGCACAAAAAGTAGTCATCAATTTCCAAAAAATTAGTAACCTCCGCCAAAAAAGCATTTTGGCGGCCATATGCACTTACACCGGTTGCCTTTTTTACAACAAATTTTTTATATTTAAAAGGATTTTCAACCGTTTTACCAAATAAACTATTTGTCATTATTTTAAACGTGTTTGATAAGGCTTTATTATTTTGATATTTCTTTCGATTTGCGGCATTACCCTGTACATACTCGCAAAATATAGGTGCTTGTTTAAATTGCCATACTGAATGAACCTTGTCTATGCACATTCCATTTTGTACGTAGTATTGCAAGTTTAAATTATGCACCAAATACCTCGTTTTTGGGAGGAAGGTCGTACACAGTCTTTCTTCAAAGTAATCTGGAGCCAATGGAAATTCGTGGTGAAGGTCGTGCAACTCTGCGGGGTACGACAGGTCTACTAATGCAAGAAAACAAGTTTCGCTCTCGTGAGTCAACAACCTCCAATTCTCGGGCAACGCATCTAGGTAACATACATATTCGCAAGGCAGTTTGTACGTCATCACCTTTCCATACAAAGAATTAACATTTAAATACATGATGTAATCCTTTTCTGATGCAACTGCATGTCTCCGTACACACTGCGATACGCCTCCGCGAATTTCATTTTGAATTGTTATGTACAAGTCTTTGTTTTGAATTATTTTTATGGCATCGTTGCTGTTTCGAACTGCGCAGTGCCACGTAAAGCTAGGCGCTCCCTGAAAATATACAGGGTCTCGCCCGTACGCATACATTGCGTTTGAGCGAAACAATTCAAACACGTCAGCCAACAACAAAACGTCCAACCGTAAATAATAATTGTGGTATTCCTCAAATGTTCGAAATTGTTTTTCATTCCATATGTGGAATGCTAAATATTTATTTTGAATTACATTGTGCAAGTCTGAATACCACGCCTCGTCGGAATCCGGCAACTGATCGAATAATTTTGCAGGAGAATCAAACCATTTGTAAGGAAAGGGGGCCTTGCCTTCGGCTTCGGAAGGGGCAAATCGAAAACTAGTTACGGTAGATGTCAAATTTTGCAGGGATGATGCCAAATAATTATATGTGTCCATAAATCTAATTCTATATTGCATTCCTTCAATTGCAATTACATCAAATTTATTAAACGATTTTCCTAATATTTTTACTTCTGTACCAAATCGGCGTATTAAATTACGTACAATCAAATGACTGTCGTACCCTTTAAAATTATGAAAATATACAGGACACGTATTTTCGGGCGCGTTCCAACATTTAAAATGATATGATCCCGGTTTACCGTCTATGTAATTTTTACGACCCGACACGCATTCTTCACCGGTGTTTAGTGCTTCACCGCAAATGCCACAGTTACTTGTTGTTATATTAAATGCGCATGACCAATCGTATATCCAATTTACAATTTCATCAACAAACGTTTGCGTTACATCATTGCAAACGTTTATTGTTTTTAATGATTCTTTTATTATAACATTTTCACATACCGCCGCCCAGCAATAGCCAGAGGGTACATGTTGCTGGTCGGTACTACTGATGTACGCTTCAAAATCTGCATAGCAAACAAGCCTGTGCCTGCAATTTGGAATGTCTTTTGCTTTAATTGTATTATCCGCTTTATCCCCAATCGTGTGAACAGTAACGTCACATTTGCGAGGAACGTGGTACTTGCAACAATCGTTGCAATACCCGCGCACATCACGTGTTCTATCTTGCAAAAACGCGTCCAATTTAATTATTAATTTATAACGTGCCATTCCCATGTAATATAAATTAATTAAGTCAGGATTTGCAAGATTAAACCTTCTTTGATACACAACATTACCTCTGTTATTAAACACACGTATATTATACTTTTGAATTTTTGTATGCCACGCCGCCAGCTCTGAAATGTGAACACGTACAGATGCCTTCTCCTCCCCGGACGCCCGTCGTCGAATCCAATCCCTCACCTTCTTTCTTCTCTGGGCCGTGTTGTCGCCGCTTTGATGGGTGTGGTACAGTGCTATACATCCAATTATCGTATCCGACGTCCGGGTCATCACCAAATCGCTTCTTCGACCATCCACTTCGTCGACCTCCATCGTCTCGTGCTCTGTAGATAACACATTCCTATTTGTTACATTGGCCGTGTTGTTCGGTTGACACGGTGCAATTTTGAACCACCACCGATGTATTTTTATAAATGACAATCCTGATCCGGCTGCGTCGGGATACTCATCCGGATCAGTAAGTTTTGTAAACACATCACCAAAAAAATTTCCAATTTGTAGAGTGTCCAGGTCCAAAATTGTGTCAATCGATACAGGAATGTGTATTATTATTTCTTCGCCGTCTTTTACAAACAATGCCGACGTGTGTATCACCAATTTAATACTTTTTTGTTGTTCCAAATATGTTAAAATGTAATTAACACAATCGTCGTAATTGTCGGACGTAAAATATCCAGCAGTAGGCACGAGAGATGCTTTTGTTGTCAAAGCTTGAGCCATGTTTGCGAACTATAATTTTGCTTCAAAATCACTGCGTTTATATAGGCGAGCTGAAAATTGGGACGAGTGCCAAGGTTACCTTGCGATCGGCCGTTTTCACGAAAAAATTCAAGCCCGTTTCACGACGCCAACTGGTCGCGAAACCGGCCTATTTCCAATATATATATATATTGGAACTATGCAACAAAGATGGCGCGCATGCTACAGTCGTCCACAGGGCGGATCGGAAAGTAACGCACAATAATTTTTTTTTTAAAGTTTAATAGTAAAAAAAAGGAAAACAATCACAAATGAACTTACATCTTTTACCTACTTTTCGACATAGTCACCAACTTTCTCAACACATTTTTCCCATCGTATTACCAGTTTCAATATGCCCTGTTCGTAGAAGTCCGTTTGGTTGGAGTGTAGCCATCTGCGCACTGCTGATTTCACTTTCACATCTGTCTCAAAGCGTTTGCCGGCCAGGAATCACTAAGGCGAATCACGTGGCGAATCACTAAGGTTCACGCGTCCCTCTTGGAAGAATGTGCACCACCTGGAGACATTGCTACGGTCCATACAATCATCCCCATACACGCCACGCATATCCCTGTGAATTTCACTGGGTTTATGCCCTTTGGCCCACAAAAATCGAACAACACTTCTCTGTTCCTCACAGGTGGACGACTGTAGCATGCGCGCCATCTTTGTTGCATAGTTCAAGCTTCTCTCGCAAGAGGTGCACCTGAGAACAAAATACCATCTGTAGTGAAAACTTCAAACTATATCTCTGTGAAATTTCAACATTCTAGCTGCAATACCAAGGCAGAAAAAAATTATTGTGCGTTACTTTCCGATCCGCCCTCGTATATAGCATCAATTAGAAAAAAAAAAGGTACATTGATTTCGTTAACAAGCAAATCGGACTACTGGAGTCGTATCATCTGAAAAGATTATTTAAAAATCACTCTAGGATAATCGTTAATTGTTCGCAACGAAACACAGTATTTGCATTTGAAATAAAACGAGGAGGACGCTATTCTAAAAAAAATAGGGAAATCCGACCATTAGAAGTGGACATTTAACTGAAACCCGAAATTAAACAATCGCTATATCAGCCGCTCATGTTTGAAATGTCACATTGCATCTGCACTTCACGTAATTTAAATAACCCACAATTAGCAATTCTACTTATGAGATTTGTTAGTTTAATTAATGACCATAATAAAGTAAAGGAAAAATTAATGAACAGAAATTAGTTAAATGTAAGTTATTTTTCAAAAAAATTGTAAACATTTCTTCATATTTCTACTGATTCTAAATATATTAACAAGACGTTTTCTATTTGTAACACAGATCCGTAGGAGCGCAAAATATTAATGACAAATCTAATGTTAATGGTAGCTAACTAACTCACTGGCACTATCGAATCCCTTAGGTTTATGGCGGCGCGGTCATTAGCTCTCCATAAATCCTTATCCCAAGGTATTGTTTTCCAATCGTCCCCTGTATAATCTACTCACCTCAAATCATAGTCAATCTTATTCTCCCACCTCATTCTTGGCCTACCAACTGGGTGTTTTCCCTCTGGTCTTCCTACAAGAAGCTTCCATGCACGTATTTCATTTCCCATTCGTGTCACATGTCCTGCCTATCCCATTCTACGAGACTTAACTGTTCATATTATATCTGGCTTCCTATAGAGATGACGTAGTTCACTGTTTCATAGTATTCTCCATTCACCTGTCTGTTCATATCTCCTTAGTCCAAAAATGTTCTTAAGAACATTTTTCTGAAATACTTGTTATCTCCATTCCTCCCATAAAGTAAGAGTCCTTGTTTCGCATTCATATAATATAACTGGTAGAATAATAGTTTATGAATTTTCAGTTTAACGTTTTTTTGAAAGGAGTTGGGACGTCAAGAGTCTGTGTAATGGATAATAGCACGCATTTCCAGAATTGAACCTATGCTTAATTTCTTCGTACATTTTATTCCTATTTGTGATTATTGTTCCTAGGTATTTGAATTCAGCCACTTCCTCAAATGTTCCCTAATTTGTCATTTGCAGTCCATTTCCATTATATAAAGCATTTCTATGTGTGAACAGATATTTAGTTTTATTGGTATTTACTTCCAGTCCCAATTTCTCAATGTTACTCAATAGTGTGTGCGTGTTGGCCTTTAGTATCCCCTCGCTTTCACACAATTCTACTACTTCATCAGCACAAACTAACAGCTTATTAATACCACTGAGTTGTAGACTTTAACTGTATATTTTTTGTGATTATTAATTAATACCAGAAGATTGATTTATTAATATTATTATTATTTGTATTATTATTATTGAATCGCAAACATTTTGAAAGCCTATTTCGCAACAAAGGCATGTTAGTGTTGTAGCTTATTTTAACAATATTATACTATACATTGTAACATAGAAATACTATCTTACAGTTTTGAATGAGTGTTATGAATAAAATAAATCTTTATATAAAGATTGTTATTCCCTTTCGTTAGAGGAGTTAAATTTTCAACTAAACAATTTTGGCTATTTATAAAATTTTTATGACCCCATCTCACCTCATATTCTTCTTCTTAGATTAGTTTCGAATCTTTCTCCGATTCCATCATCAGTATTTTCACAACCGTTGTTACGTCTTCCTCTCTTGGTAGACTGAAGAAGAAATTAAAAAAAAAATTAGAGTGAAAAAACATCTCAGGAATGTCAAGAATGGATAATATAGAAATCTGTAGTAGCAGCCTATGCATGGTCAGAAAAAACATCAAATCGAAAGAAAAGCTAAATCAATAAAACGAATAAAAAAAGGAAAGGAGAAATTAACAAACTTTGAAATTAGCAACGGACATGATTTAATTTTCGAGTTTTTCCAGTCTACCAACAGAGGGGGCAAGAGTAAGCTCTTCAGGACGACATAAAAATGGTCATAAAAATTCTGATAACAGAACCTAAAAAGGACCCGAAACTAGTCTAAAAAGACGAATATGGGGTTAGGCGTAAACTTTATTTGTATAAATAATACATCAAAGTGTTGATTCCTAAAAAAATGTTAATTTTGGGCTTGTTTAAACCGAAGTTAGATTTTTTCTCATTCACAAAAGTCCTCCATAACCTCCTGTCTTACGCTTCTTCCACATGTCCTCCTCTCCGCCAGAGAGCATGGTGCGTCTGGTCTCTCCAACGTAAATTCGTTATTCACGAAAAGAGTGGCGGGGAGTGAATGGCTGTAGCTTATTATTCACCATTATATGAACAAGTCCAAATTTGGATTACCACTACCAAAAGAAGAAAATAATATTCGAGCAGCCGACATTATATTTTTAAGAAGAGTGAAAGGGTGTACTAGAATTGACCAGATAACAAACGATTATATTGGTGAAGAACAGCGGATCTACCCCATAAAAATATATCTAATAACAATAAACAGTGGAAAGAACGTGTAGAAACAATGTAAGAGTGCAGATTACTAAAGGAAATCTTACACCACTTTCCGAGAAGAAGAAGAGGTGTTCTACTATTACTTAAAAGGATATTGAAGCTGATTCACGAGTCTTAAGTCTGAATTTAAATTGTAAGATTGGTATAAAAGTTTTAAGTCAACGTATGTCCTTTGGACATAAAATACTCTGCAAGTTATGTTCAAATCCTAAGGGTCCTGTATAACACATTAGCTCACCCTTGACAAATGTTGTAGATGTAATTACAGATATTAATGACGTATTTCTGTTTTTTGTCTGTCTTCAGCTGATTTATAAGGTTTTCGAAGCATTTCTGTGACGTTGTGTGTAACATAATATTAGTATGAAAATAGTAGGATTTATATTCAAGTATTATTAATATTAACTTGAGGTTATTCTTCCATTGGCCTTCTAAATTAATTATTATTTTATATTTTTTTAGATAATGATGTTAATGGGACCAGGAAATTCCTCTCCATTTCCACAACAATTACAGATGGATTGAAAGTACTGGAAGAAATGACAACTCCAAAAAAAAAGCTCGATATCTCCAAAAATAAAGGAAATATGGAATAAATATGTCCTGAGATAAATGGAAATGAAATATTCTGTGCTTTTGTAGGACACTTGATGAACAAAAAAATGTATACAATGTGTTTTGAACAGTAAGTCATCAAGCACTTCTGCAATATAATGCCCGATAAAAGAGGTAATCTTCTTTCAGTTAAAAAGAAGAATGAAGAAGAATTTTAACTGCAAGAAATAACACAAATTCTTTTCAATCTCATGAAAGTCACAACCCAAGAGAAAGTAATAGTAAGGAAATCCTTCCTACACATTTAAATCTTTGCACCATGTAAGATTTTTACTGCGAAAATATAAAAGATGCTGTGTCAAGCAAAATTAACGAAAGAGAATTCAATAGTTTGAATTTGGCTTTTGATACTAGTACGATTTGTGTCACACTTGACATAGAATTGTAAGTAGCCTGGGGAACTTAAAATGAAGGAAGTTAATCTGAAACAGAAGTTGCCCTGAAAATACGCGAAGAAAATTCATATAAAGCATATGAATGAAAGAAGTAGATGAATATGCAGCAATGACTAACCATTCAAAGAAGTGTTTTAATTTCGATCTGCAGCAGTGTCTGCCAAAACCCTTCGTTAGTTCTTCTGTTGCGTTTTACAATCGCCAACTGTAGACATACAATTTAACTATATATGATGTGTCAACTGAAAAAGTAACTAATTGATGTGGCATGAAACAGTTGTAGGCGGAGGTGATAATGGATTCGCCTCATGTTTGTACCACCTTCTAAGTAATATGCCACAAAGTATCAATGGAATGGCATTCTATTCTGGCAATTGTGGCTGTCAGAAGAAGAGGACACATGTTGAGGCAGAATTTTTCAAAGCCATGGTTGAATTCTCTCAGTTTTCCTCAATTGATTGATCATTTTATATTACGAGGTATACACACATGTGATGTAGATCAAGGCCTGATTGGAGAAACGAAAACTGCTCCATTTTTATCAATCATCCCCAAGAGTCTTTGTTATTATAAAAGTAGATTTGGAAGGTATTTAATTGAAATACCACAACTGCGATATCTTGATTAAGAATGCATTTTCTACCACAGATATTTTCTTGATGACAGTCCATTTAAGGAAGCATGTTACGGTCGACGAGGAAATGCCATCTTGGAATTACACCTGTTGTCTAGAGATACAGCGACGATGTTTCCATTTCCAGCAGAAAATAAGGCATAATTCCACTTTATCCACCTATATATTAAAACTTCTTTAACACCTGATGTGAAATGTATTGATTGAGATTTATATGACACCGGACCTCATGAACTCTAATGATTAGCCAGTTACGTTCTGTATTTTGTTAGTTTTATTTTATAATAATATTATTAATAGTAACTTTAGTTTCGTACCTCCTGCATTGCATTAAATGTAATAATAATAGCAGTGTAATTTTGTATAACGTAATATATCTCATGTAAATCTCTACCGAGTTATTTGTAATATATGATTTGTTTTATTAAATTTTTCATTGAATTAATTAAAGTGTTATTTAATATTACATAAAATATTTCATTACTAAAATAAAAAACTTAATATGCTTAGGCCTACTTTCTTCCTTATTGTTATTATAATTTACAAGGAATTACTACGACTTAAGCCAATACTTTGTTAGATATAAATGACATAATTCAAGTATGTTTCACTAAGTTATAATGACTTGATGAATTATTCATCACTTAAAAAGAAAATAACAGGAAAATAGTATATTCTTGAAAACTTATAAATAATAAATATCTAGTCATACATTTTCTTACAGATTACATTGAAGATTATTTTGTTTGTCCCTAAAAGTTTTGTTTTTTTTACTTAAGCCCATTATATTGTGCACCAAAGATATTGTCTTAACGACATATTTAGTGAGATTTTTAAAACTGTTTTTGAGTCGGACAGTCCTTAATATACGAGGGAAGAGAATTCTAGAGACGAGTGACTGAAACAAGGAAGGATGAGGAATAGTGAGATATTCGATGTAGAGTTACAGCTAGATTTAAATTTTCTCTCGTTCGTGTAAGTTATGGTGGAATATATTATAAGATAAAAGTTAGAAATTAAAATGTACCTGTTGGCAGGTGCCATCGTCCTCAACTTTGTTAAAATATAGTATATAAAATTAGCTGGAGCGCTTTCGGAAGTTATATTCCATCTCCGGCACGTTGAACTTCGCTACTCATCGTCGTTGTTTACGGTAATGTATAGTCCAACAGTTTGTAACAGCAACTGACTTGCTTTTGACGATCTCGTATAATGAGTTTGACTGGGCTGCGTTATCATTAAGAAGTGAAGTGTTGTTTATTTCCTTTAAAATTTCGAGGTCGACATATACTAATCAAATAAAAAAAAGTAAGGCCAAGTTTCTCACAGATTTTTTTTTTAGAATTATCGCAATGAAACTTAGCATAGGCCTATGCTATTGAAATAATACAAGGAAGGTATTCTCAAACAATAAGGAAAAGCAAGGGTTGGGCCAAATTTATAAAAAAAATCACTCTAGCAGTAGTCATGTCTCCCTTATCACAATGTAACTGTAGGCCTATATCACACCCTTAAATTGCCAATGTATCCTATAATATACATGTATTTAATAAAGAAGTGGAAGAAGCAATCTGCAAAAAAAAATATTTAAATTTGCGTTAAATTACATATATTTCAGTTATCTCATGATTTATTTTCTCTAGGCCTAAAATAATTTTAAAAGCTAGCATAAGCTACTGCTATTAATAATTAATGATCATATGAATACATATAATTAGACAAGAAATGGATGCACAAGAAACTGTTACCGAAAGGATAACAAAGAGGACTAACGTAACAGCGGTATGGTCATGTACATCTGATATCGGAGGACAATTGGCCTAACAGGCGTTAGATTGAATGGTTATTTCCTTTAAAATTTCGAGGTCTTCAAATATATTAATCCTAGCTGGAATGTTTTCTCTGTGAATTATCGTGAGAGTATTTTCAATTGTGTTCATTCTGCGTTAATGAGATGTTTTGCATAGCTTGATTTATCACCCGCGTGTGTGAAATCTTTTAGGTGTATTGAAAATTCTGCTTGTCCTGATAATTCCAATTAAATCAAACCTAACTACAAAAAGACTATTTTATTTAAATGATAAATACTATGAAATAACCATTATAAAATTAATAAAAAATAGATCAAGTTATATTGAATCGCACAATAAAATTCTCAATGTCAATGTACAATGTATTACAATCTTTACACGTTAGTTTGTAGACTCCTTTGTTGTGTTCTTCTATGATATTGTATATTATGTTATTTAGTTTGTTTCCTGTTTTGTGAGCTATGTTAATGTTTGTATTTATCTTTTTCAAAGTTCTTGCTAGTTTTGTGGGTTCATTTCCTGTGTATGTTAATGTTACCCATGTTTTGTTATTATCAGATTCTCTTTCAAGTTTTGTTATATTGTTTACGTCATTTTTTTCTTTTTTGTTTCTTTATAAGCTTATCAATGATTTGTTTGTTGAAACCGTTGCTTTTCGCCATGTTTTTAGATATTGTAATTCTATGTTATAATTCGTTTTGTTTAAGGGTAATTTTAACAATCTGTTGATTAAACTATTAAATATGCTGATTTTATGTTGCTATGGGTGTCTAGACTTGTTATTAATTTTAAATACGGAAGGTTCACCCGAATGAGTATTATTCTTTGCTATATTCTGAGATCGATTTTGTCCTTTCACGGCATTCGGTGATATGATATTGGTTACATCTCTGTCCGCACAATTCACACACACATTGGTCATTCGGGGTGTGGAATGTCTTGTTCTTGCATAATTTGTGGTGGAAGCCGTGAATGGCTAGTCTTGTAATGGTGTGTCTCTGCTCCTGATTCACTTTGGTCCAGTTGCGATCGATCATTGCAGTCGTCTTCCCTAGAAGTCGATATCTATCTCCGCTCTTTTCATTCTTCTCCGTTCTAGTAGCTTGTTGCTGGCTCCGGTGACTTGTTATTAATGGTGAGAATATTATTAGCTTTGCGGAAAATACTTATTTCATGTTTCTTCTTTTCTATATTTTTCGTTATGGTAAGGTCTAGATAGTTTATTTTGTTATTAAGTTCTGTCTACTGCGTAAATTATATTTTAGGATGCATATTGTTTAGTTCTATATAGGGTATATATTGTATGGAAGCGAGTAGAAATATAAAGAGGTGATGAGGCGGACAAAGTGTTGTAAATGAAGCAGAGGCAATGTATTTTTCGCTCGTCTTCCAATCTGATTTATGGAGGTTTTATATAAAACGTGCACGAGCATTTCGAACTCATTGGAGTCTTTTGTTCGTATGCGATACTCATGTTGGTTAAGATTAAGTTACAATAATCGAAATGTGGCATAATCGAAGTGGAGGCAAGCACTTTTTTCAATGAAGAAGGAAGGAAATGTTTAAGTTATTCTTCTTCTTCTTCTTCCTTTCATGAGATAGACCTGGTGGTCTGTTACGGTCTCAATCCAACGTTTGAAGGGTCTGCCCAAAGATCTCTTGCCTGGTGGCTGGGAATTTAAGATCTCACGTGGTATTTTTGTTCTGGTTATTCTTCTTACGCGAGATTTCCAGTTGTTTCTGTGTTTTTATACATATTACATGACTGATTCTGTTTGTAATTCTTTGAGAATCTCAGAATTCCTTTTATGGTCTGTTCTTGAGTAGCCTGCAGTACGTCTCATATATTTAATTTCTGCCGCAGTTAGTCTTTGTTAATCTACACTGCGAATTGTCCAGACCTCACTGCCGTAACATAATATGGGTCTGGCCAGTGTTTTATAAATTCTAGTTCGTGTGTGTTGCTGTACTGTGTTAGGCTTGAAAATATTATTTATAATTCCAGTTACTCTGTTAAATTTTATAATTTTTTGACTAAAATATTTTTCCTCTTCGTATGTAACTTGGTATCCGAGATAGTTAAATGTGTTAGTTTGTTCTAATATTTTATTATTAATAACAATTTTACTGCGAACTCGGTCTTTTCCTAGGAAAGCCATGACTTTAGATTTTTCTGTTGAGATTTATTGCAATTTGGTGAACAGAGTGGACTGAACGTTATACATCTTCTGAATTCGCTATAAACACAATGTCATCTGCAAATAATAGGGTGTCTTCTTCTTCTTCTTCAGCTTTTCCCCACTTATAGGTTTGCCGTCTTCAGTTTCCATTTATCTCTATCATTCCAATCTCCCTCTTCCAAATCCCTATCTTCCATTATAGTTCTGACGTAGGTTTTCCATTTCCATCTTGGTCTGCCATGTTTATTTCTTCCAGGGGGTGACCATTGGTATATATTTTTTGGCCATCTTTCATTTTCCATTCTTTCTTCATGGTCATACCACTTAAGCGTTTGATTTTCAATCCTCTTAACAACAGATGTGGTGACATTCATTTATCTCCAAAGGAATTCATTTCTTGTTTTATCCTGTCTTATTTTTTGGAGGCTTCTTCTAAAATAATCAAATTCAACTGTTCTAATTTTATTTTTTTCTACTTCCGTAAAAAACCAAGTTTACTTCCATATGACAAAATATTCTGTATTATTACTCACTGGCACTATCGACCCGTAGGTTCATGGCAGCGCGGACATAAGCTCTCCATACATCCCTATCCTGAGGTAATTCTTTCCAATCATTCCCTGTATAATCCACTTCCCTCAAATATGCTCTTATAAATTTTCATTTTAGTTTCCTTTGTAATATTTTTGTTCCAAATTACTCCATTTAATGTCTAAGTTGCATTTTTTGCCATTGCAATTTTAGTCTGTACATCTCTCTCACAGGTACCTAAACTTGTGATTATTGAACCAAGATATTAAAAAAATTAACTTTTTTTTTTATTTTCCCTGTTTCAAGTATGAGGTCATCCACATCCTTTCCCAAACACATATATTCTGTTTTCTGTTTTCAGTAAATAGTGAATCTACTATCCAAATAATCGAGGACTAGTAAAGGTCGAAAATTATTATTGAGTAATTTGCAAACATTTATAGAATAAATAGCGGATTTGATTTAACTTCTGTGCAGTTGATGGTGCCATTATTCATTTGTTGTACCTCAGATTAATTGTCCTTTTGCTCACCGAACCCGAAATAACCTGAGAGCCCTAGTCTGAGCAATTTATCAAAATTAACTCTACCAATCCAGCAACAAGGATCCAATATACGTCTCCAAACCAAATCTATCCTAAATCCTTCCTCGCCGTTTAGCAGCTTTATATAAATGGATCAGAATTATACATGAAATTCGTGTTATTATATAAATAATGTCCACCGCTGTGATCTCGAGGTAGCGTGCTGCCTTGTCACGCAGCGGGCCCGGGTTCGATCCCCGGTCGGGGCAGTTTTTCTGGGTGAGGTTTTTATCGGGGTTTTTCCTCACCTGTAAGACAAATGTCAGGAAACCTTTAAGGCCGAAACGGTCCCCGAAATCATATGGCCATCATCACCACCCTTATCATTAAATTATCGTATTCATCATCTTTCACCGGTGTGGAAAGCAACGGGAAGCTACCACACCTACAATTACCTAGTAAAACTGCAAGCATGGTATGAAAAGTGAAGGACCTGCCTTCGGGCAGAATTACTATGGATGGATATAAATAATGTCCACCGCTGTGGTCTCGGGGTAGCGTGCTTTGTCATGCAGCGGGCCACGGTTCGATTTCCGGTCGGGACAGGCTCCTGGTTGAATTTTTTTTGGGGATTTTTCCTCACCTGTAATACAACTAAATATATGGTCACACGTAGAAATTCAGTATATAATGGAAATGGACAGCTAATGACAAATGAGGGAAATTTTGAGGAAGTGGCTGAATCAGAATACCTAGAAACAATAATCACAAATAGGAATGAGATGCAAAAAGAAATTAAACATAGGCTCAATTCTGGAAATGCATGATATTATGCATTGCAGAGACTTTTGATGTCCCAACTCCTTTCAAAAAACGTTAAGCTGAAAATATATAAAACTATAATTCTACCAGTTATATTATATGGGTGCGAAACATGGACTCTTACTTTAAGGGAGGAAAGGAGATTACGAGTATTTGAGAATAAAGTTCTTAGGAAAAATTTTGGACCAAAGAGAGATGAACAGACAGGTGAATGGAGAAGACTACATAACAATGAACTACATGGTCTTTATAGGAAGCCAGATATAATAAAAACAGTTAAGTCTCGTAGACGCGATGGGCAGGACATGTTGCGCATATGGGGAATGAAAGACATGCATGGAAGCTTCTTGTAGGAAAGCCAGAGGGAAAACGCCCAGTTGGTAGACCAAGAATGAGGTGGGAGAACAACATTAACTATGATTTGAGAGAAGTAGATTATACAGGGAACGATTGGAAAGCATTAGCTCAGGATAGGGATGTATGGAGAGCTTATGTCCGCGCGGCCATGAACCTTCGGGTTCGATAGTGCCAGTGAGTAAGTAAGTAAGTAATACAAATGTCAGGAAGCTTAGGGTCCAACGTTCCCCGAAAATCATAAAATCATCCGGCCATCACCATCATCCTTATCATTGTCATCGTCATCCTTCAGCGGTGTGGAAATCAACGGGAAGCTACAACACCTATAATTCCCTAGTCAAGCTGCAAAGCATAGCATGAAAATGCTATGATTGCAGTGGAAGAGCTGCCCTAGGGTAGATTTACTATGGATGAATGGATGGAAATAAATAATATTATAATACTTTATGCATTAACAATACTGTGTTTATTTAAATGTGCTCTCCATTGTATAAGAAATGATGAGACTTGAATGAGTGCAAGTGGTGCATGAATGGTGATAATTGAATATATTATACATTTGTCATAGACCCGATTATGAAAAAAGCCAGCATTATTTTACAGCTATATCAACTGGGATGCCTGGATAGCTTTGTTGGTAACGCGCTAACGTATAGAATTTAGAGGTTCCGGATTCAGGCCTTAATTTTTATTTTCATGTCATATTTGGATGTCATTGACTATTTAACTGCCCCAAATGGGAGTCAATGGCCAATCACATTTCAATGATTTTTTATTTACAACCAATCACAGTAATTTTTCACCTCGATTTTATCAGTTTAATTTTATCACTTTAAAATCAAGCTCCTCCTTTTTAACATTCTGAATAGGTAATAGCATTATTTTACATTAACGACAAGTGGCTACCAGATACTAAATATAGTTCACGAATATAAACACACAGTGTTTGCGTGAGATAATATAAAACATTTGTAGCAATTGAATATACCACAAAAAAAATAGAAACCACTATTTTCACTTTGTTAAACGAATTATTTCCCAGGAAATAACGTTACAGAAACATATAATTGTTATATTTACATCATAGGACATCAGAAATTAATTAATGCATATAATGTTGGTTGCAAATTTCTCCTCTATGGTGCATTCTTACAATATTGCGATCCTTTGGCAATAAATAATATGATCTGGTTGCAGTGATGAGCAAATGAAGCGTACCAATCGTTTCTCATTTGTTTTCAAACATCGCCGTTTACGTTTAATATAGGCTATAAACATTTTAAAATAACTGTAGTTAGATAATGATTTGTGAGTAAACAGTTTAATGTTATTCGTTAAATAGTCCTAACTAATGCCACTCTTGAATTACAAATTCTCATAAGTAATACCACGAGTGATTTCCAAACTATCGATAAATTCACGACTCACGAAGTGAGGAGTGAATTTATCTAGAGAATTTGGAAATCAAAAGTGATATTTGTTAGGAATATTTAACGAATAAAATTAAGCTGTTTACTCACAAATCATTATTTAACTATAGTTATTTCAAAATATTTATATATTTAAAGTAAACGGCGATGTTTGAAAACAAATGAGAAACGATTGGTACGCTTCATCTGCCTCTTTTGCTTATCACTGCAACCAGATCATACTATTTATTGCCAAAGGAACGCAATATTGTAAGAATGCTCTCTAATGGAGAAAAAATGAAACACATTAAATTGTATATTAATTCATTTCTGATGTCGTATGATGTAAATATGACAATTATATTTTTCTGGATTGTTACCTGGGAAAAAATGCATTTAAGAAAGTGCAAACAGTGGTTTCTCTTTGGTGGTATAATAAATTGCTACAAATGTTTTTATATTAACTCCTGGAAGCGCTATGTGTTGACATCTATGCACTATATATACAATCTGGTAGCCGTATTTCTTAAGGGATGAGAAACTGCAAAATAATGGTCAGACCTGCTCAGAGTATTAAAAAGGAGGAGCTTTCTTTAATATGGTAAATATAACACTGATAAATATTTCGTGAAACACGACTCTGATTGGTTGTAAAACAGAAATCATTGAAACGTGATTGGTCATTGACTGCCATTTGGGGCATGAGTTAAATAGTCTAGATAAATTCACTCCTCACTTCTTGAGTCGTGAATTTATCGATTATTTGGAAATCACTCGTGGCATTACTTATGATAAAAGTAAAAATTGAATCATAATATCGAAATAAAAAAGTGTTACTGCTCTAATGTAAAATATTCTCATTAAAAGAGATTTCTTATTATTTAAGCCGTAACATGGTACTGCGGATGCGTCCCCCACTTCTTATGAATGAGAATCGTATATAAGGAAAGGTACATTAATATTTGCACGTTTTAAGCGTGTGCTCATCAGGCACATTGCGCCCGAACTCGAAGATCAGAATATTGCCCCCAGATTATTGTTTCTCTCTCTCCTTTCTGTAGAACTTACATATCCTCCATATGCTTTACCCCCAAGTGAGTTTCCTATAGGTAAAAAACAATGCATTTCTAACAACACTCTCAGAATTTGTAGTTAGGAAGGTATCGGGTCCACTAAAAAAACGAGAGACACCCAACCCGATGGTAGGCATTTAAAAATCCCCATCTCCCAAAGGAATCTAATTCGGGCTCCGCCGACGTCAAATGAGCTACATCGGTGGACAATGCTAAAAGCTTGCTTCAGTAAACATACGCAGGCATGAGAATGGAACAATTAAACTGCATTAATAAGCAATAAGAAAGCGAGAAGATTGCTTTAATAGTGGAGGAAAGAAACAACTGATAACTTGAAAACAAAGCCCCTTGTTAATGCCTCAAGTGTTTTCCATGCACTGCGAGATAACCAGACAGTAATAATTAACTTTAATGAAGTGCTGGTGTTTTAATCTGGCAACGGAGGAGCTTTAATTTCAGTCTGCCTCGGAAAGGGAAGCTTTTGATATTTCCACTGATTTAAATCTTGCTACTCAAACGTAAAACTACGTAGAAACATTGTTGATGAACAGACGTTTATGTCCAGCTCTAATGCCTTATTTTACATCTCTATTTCCCAGTCTTCCTGTCCTTGCCATGCAATTTTATTTTAAAATTTGCATATCCATTTTTATAACATGACACATTAATGAAAGGGAATGTTCAACAGCATTGTTGAACAGAAAATACAAAACTAAAACGGAGTATTTTACTTTCTATGTAGAGGATAATATACTATTGAAGCGTAAACTTTCATTGCTTTTCAGGATTATATCATTATAATATTATAATTTAATCCATTAAGTAGAGGAATTAAACACAACAATAGAAAAATACAGAAACAAACTGGAAAGAACACTTGGCAAGGATGACTGAGATTAGAATACCAAAAGCAGCATATAGCTATTCACCACGAGGAAGAAGAAGTTTGGGAAGACCAAATAAAAGATCGAAAGAGCAGCAATTTGGAGCCGGAACAGACTAGTAAAAAACCCGAAACCGTGATGAAGAAGAAGAAGAAGATAATTTGATCCATTATTAGAACTGTGTTAAAATAACAGTATTGGAAAATGTTAAATTTTTCAGGATTATTATATTAAATGACCAGCCTCGTGGGCTAGTTGATTAGGGATTCTGACTACTGTTCATTAGATCTCGGGTTAGATTCCCGGTCTAACCATAGGATTTTTTCCTTAAATGGAATCATTCCTATGGTTGCCCTTGGTTTGGAAATTAGGTTAATTTTAAGTTAAGAACTCTACTGGCGCTTCTTATCATTTATCTTCCATCATACCATCGGGTGTAAAGTAGCTCCGCCTTCTAGACGCCCCAACTTCAGAAGTGGGTTGCAATTAAGCTAATGTCATGAGAGAACACCATAAATGTCAAAATGGCAACTTAGAGCATTGAATAAAAAAACAATATGAAATGTGTGACCTGTTCTCGATTTCAGTGAAACTCTACATCTTTAAAATGTAAATTCTCTTTATAATGTTTACTATCTGTATTTTTTTTTTAAATAAATTTTAACAGAAACTGAATTTGGCTTATAGAACGATTTTTTTGTAATGTCGTAGTCTTATGTCGATATGATCGTAAAAACTCAAATATTTTAGTATAAAATTTCCCATAAATAGGGTTAAACACCAACACGCGTAGTAGATGAATACAAAATAAGTATTTCAGTTCGGGAATCAATGGTATGAAATTCGGTGTCATTCGGAGCAAAAATAGTAGGAAATAATGAAATGATATAACGGATAGCACACTTTAACCATCTTTATTCAGATAAAACGAATAGCTGTGATTGGGATATAAATAATGATGTGTGCCACCATAAGAAGAACCCTTCAAAGACTCGAAGAGAAACTCAGCTTAGGTTTTATAAAATTATGGCTGTTACTGTTCTTTTATGTGGATCTAAATTTTGGGTACTTACAAAAAATGTATCTTACACATTCAAGCCACTGAAATTAATTTTTTTAAGATCCGTAAAAGGATGTACACGCATGGATAGATTACATAATGTATCAAAGAGAAATGAACTGGAGATATTTTCAATACTCGATAATCTAGAAGAGCACAAATACCGATGGAAAGAACATTTAGACAGAATGCACAATACAGGATTACCTAAAACGATCAACACCTACAAACCGCATGGAAAAAGATCTTTGGGACGGCCAAGGAAACGATGGACTTGAAACCGGAACAGATCGCGTCGACCTAATCCTAGAAAGGAAGAAGAAGATAGTAAAGGTACCGTATTATTAAGGTACAGGCCACAAAACACTGCAGGCTGTGAACTCAAGGATCCACGATTCTTAGTCATAATAATCAGGTATGTTGGTTATTCCTATGCTCCTGCTGATTTTATCTCGATGTAAGTTTCCGGATATAATTTCATGAGACGCTGAATGAGCCCCAATATCAGTCTGGATACGAATGAGTTAAAAATATTCAGTTACCCGCTACCCTTGAAATAATCCGGCTTGATCAGCCGAAATCAGTCGCTTAGTCGCCTGAGGTACATGGACAACTTATTTTCTGTAATGGAAATGCAAATATATGATGATGCAATTCATGAGTCTAATTTAGATTAGATTCCATTTATAGCTACCTATAACACATGGAAGCAAACCCATAATATTTTGGTAACTACTTTCGGTTACAATGTCTTCTTCTTAAACATTATTTGTAGGATTTTCATCCTGTTTATTTCCAAAAACACTCCTCGGAGGAAGACGTATTGGATGTGCATTCACTGCGTATCCATCTCTTGGCTGGTCTTCCTCTTGTTCTTCTCCCGACCATTGGTCTATGTTCTTTTGCTCTTTTTGCAAGTCGGATGTCTTCCATTCTTTCTATATGATCTTTGCAATATTTTTGTCTATCTTATAATACAACATTTTGTTATGTCTTGAATATGACATTTGTCCCTAGTTTCTGCGTTGTGTATCTTATCAAATAATTGTTTTCCCTGAATAGTTCTTAAGATTTTCATTTCACATGTGCTTATTATTTTAGTTTTTGTTGTATCAGCTCTAGTTTCTGCACCATATACGATAACTGGTCGAACTATCGTTTTGTATATGCGAGTTTTGCTTTCTATTGACATATGTTCATTGCGTCAAATTAAATATTTCATATATCCTGATATTAGCGCTTCTTTATCAGCTTGTTTCTTTACTTCCTTTATTAATTTTTTCATCATCATCTTCAAGGTATGGGCCTGTTGGCCCGTTCCGCTTCCTGGTGCACTATATGCTGCAGGTGCAGGTCGTCTTTCCAACGACGTTTTGATCTTCCTACATTTCTTCGGCCTAGAGGCCTATAATGAAGCAGCTGTTTTGATAAACGATTATTTGGCATTCTTTGTATATGTTCAAACCAATTACGTTTATTTGCGTGTATTCTCTCGTTTATATTATATATTTGTAATTCATCTCTGATATCTTGACTTCTCTTTTGATCTCTTAGAGATACACCTGCAACTGATCTGAGAAATCTCATTTCTATTGTCTCTCAATTTTATTTTTATCAGAGATCGTTAAAGGCCAAGTCTCAGACCCGTATGTTTATTAATTTTTTAGTGTTTGTTATTATTACACTTAAATAATTAAATTCTGATATTTGTTCTATAATTTTTCTTTGCACTTCTAATTTGCTATGTGTATTTATAATTGTGTGTGTATGTGCGTGTAGTATCAGATAAAAGAAACCTGTGATTCCATAACGTTATTATTGTTCAGTGCAATGATATTAACGAAAAAGATTTATATGTGCATGTAATGTGAACCCTCTGACAGGGTAGTAGGGAGCACACGTGGATGTACATGAACAGGCTAGTTGTTTGATATTTAGAGAGTGAGTACATGAATAACCAAGCGTGCGATTAGTGAGTGTCCTTTCTGACGCAACCCCGCCATCACTGTAACATTAATGAATTTAGAAAATGAGTTATACGTGGAAAAAATGCAATATACCATCCATTTTAAGTGACGTAATCAGATTATAAAAATGTGAGTTGTTGGAGCTCCTGATTCAGGGCAAGGGTGTAATAACGGGAAAAATTACTTCAACTCTTTATTGTTGAAAAATGAAAACTGACTAATCTATACCAGTATAAAAAGTAATGGAGCTAAGCTAATAAATTATTAATAAAAACTAGAACTGACATCAAATAGGTAAATCAACAAGATGTAAAAACATAATTAAAAAGTTTGTATCTATTTCTGATGTAAGGATTTGTAGATTAGTACAGTAATTTAATTATGGAAGTAATATAAGTGCCTAGATTTAAGTACGAATTTCTCGGTTAATATAATTTAAGTCTGAAATATACAAATAAGTTTATCCCATTAATATTTTATACTTTTAACTAATTCTGAAGAAATGAAGCTGTTCAGGTTTTCCTCAAAATATTTTATTCATTTATTTTTAATTTATCTTCATCTTTCCTATCTAGTAGATACCAAAAATAGCATTGATAAAATGTATATGTATATATATATATATATATATATATATATATATATATAAATATAAATATATAAATTTCGTGTCACGTTGTATGTCCGCGATGGAATCCTAAACTACTGAACCGATTTTAATAAAATGTTGCACACTGTGTATAGTTTCATCCAACTTGAGACATAGGGTAGTTTATAACTAAATTTAGTCGCATTAATTTTTATTGCAAATTATTTGTTTATTATTTAACAAAGAGTTATAATTATCTGTGTGTTCCATATGATTCTAACAGATGGCGGTGTAAGGTAATTTGGTAAGGTAATTGGTTTATTATTTAACAAAGAGTGATCCAGGTGGCTGTGCTTTTTATTGCAACCGCGAATTTCAATTGAATTGCAAATATTGATTATTTCATAATTTAAGTGTGTTCAGTGTTTATTTTATTTTCAATATATTGAAAATTATATTAATTTCGTGTGTAAGTATTAGATTTAAGTAATCTGGCTAAAAGACAGCAACTTAATTTAAATTTAACTGGACCGAGAAGGGACATTGAACAATATGACGAATCAGTTCTAGAGACCATGAATGATAAGATATCAAGTGAATTTCGGATTTGTTACACTATTTATAACTCAAAATCGGCAGGACCGATTTTTATGATATTTGATTTGTTGCATTTGTTTCCGCCCCGAATAGCAGAATAACTATTAAAACATCTGAAAAATTAACGTAAAAATATTTAAAGGCGATACGAAGTTCGCCGGGCCAGTTAGTATGTATGTGTATATATATATATATATATATATATATATATATATATATATATATATAAGAAAAATAAATGCTGGGACGGGATTTGGACCCGGACGTCTGGATTGATGCTCCAATGCGCTACCAATTACGCTGCCAAGCAAATCTAGTATAAACATTTATTTTTCTTTTTATATATTCTCTATTACGAGAGGTAGCGGGAACTCGGTCTCCACTGCCATCTAGTAGCTCATATAAAAGTAAGCAAATTAAAGAGAATAGTTTTACTTTATAGCAGTGACGCTTTATATATATCTTAATACTCTGTTCCGCGTCATAGCCGAGTGGTTTCAGCCATGATGGTTAGTGCATAGCTACGGGACTTGCGCTGGTTCGAGTCTCCATAGCGGAATACATTTCCTTATGGAATTTCGGCCAGTATGGGACCGGTGCCCACCCAGCATGGTGAGGAATTTTGATAGCTACAATAAATAAGAACTTAAGTTGAGGAAACCAGATATATGGACTAGGGGATCTGACATGCTAACAAATTGTCATCTCTGCCAGACCTCTGTGATTAACACTGATATTGTTCGTATATTAACACGCTGAATAGAAAAATAAGTTGGAGACAAGTTAGTTCCATATTTTACCATAACGTACGTAATACGGGACATGTTAAAATTTTCGTTAACATTAATGACACAAAATCATTACACAATTAATTATCTAATAAATAAAAATTGTTTGTTTGTTCGTACTTTATGCGCGGCCATACCGTTGATCCGATTGTGATGGGGATTTTTGCAAAATGTTCAGGAGATTCCCGGGATGAACATAGGCTATACGACAGTTGTGTACTCAACTCCTACACCTTAAAAATCGCCCTTTGTAGAGGAAAACGTGAAAAAAGCAGCTTTTTGGACGCTTAAATAACTTACGCTGCCTAAACCATAAGAAATACACAAAATTAATGTACACAGAATTGAATATCTCAAAAAGCTCTACAAAAAATTCCGCGACAGCATATGTTTATCTCTTACGGATAACTCATAATAACCATTTTTGTCTTTCATTGATGCCAAGAAGATCGAGACAAATAGACCTACGTAGAAGCAGCACATGGTGGATATTCTTTTACGGATAACTCACAATAACGAATTTTGTCTTTTAGCTCATTTATGTCAAAAAGATCGAGGTAAGTAGATTCCCGGGTAACACCGGTTAATCATTACGGGCAATCTTAAAATTATTACGATATACATTTATAATTATTTTTCGTTATACTTATTCAACAAAACATAAAAGCACATTAATTTTCATATATTTAGGCGTAGCAGCACATGCCGGGTTTTTAGCTAGTTCTTTAATAAAACCGAATTTTTAGTTGAGAGACTGCGCTACGCGAACCACGTGACTTGTCTGTCTTGTGCCGGCCTACTACATCAGTCGGCCTTGGATGTTCGAAGTGGTCGAGTCACGGGTTTATTTTTCAGAGAATTTTACTTCGTTCCGTCTGTTTTTATTTAATTTGCTCTAAAACTATTCATAGCAATTGGAAAACAGCGTGAGTTATTTTCGGTAAGTGTTAATGAAGTCATAATCAGTGCAACTTTTTGAAAAGAGACAACTCACTAATATTAGGTCCTACTTTTTTAACTATTAATATTTTTTTTTCATTATTTAATAAAAATAGTATTAAGATTTGCCTTAAGCTTCTTTTCGTTCTACCTATATAGAACTTGTGACAGTCTTTGCATGACTGTTTCAACATAAGGTTTAAATAACATCGTAACGATTTCGTATACGCATATGGAAAGTCTAATTACGCTAAGCACATAAACGCCGGTCATAGAATGAACTCAATAGAAGACACCCTTACAATAGTACACAAAGAGAAAAATCCAACAAAAATCAACATATTGGAAGACCTGGAAATTATCAAGGAAATAGACAACAAGCTTTTAATAAGTGAAAGCACTGCCAGACTAAACTACCCACTATACGATATCGTCAGGAAGAAGCTTTAGTCACGTCAACACCACATTAGGATCAGCAGTATCAACCATCATACTAGATATTGTAGCGAAGAAGGACCTGCTGAAGATGGAACGGATGTTCTGAAGGGCCTACAGGCATAAAGAATACATATTTTAAAAGTTGAGGACGACGGATTTTACCTAAAGAAGATATATTTTAACTTATTTTATTTTATGACTCTCCACCTCAACGGTTTTAACAATAAATTTTATTAGTATTGTATAATGGTTGCTTTCAAAAATATAAAAACAAGTAAGCTTAGTGCAATGAAATTAACGACTACACAATTATCCTAAGGTAGAATATAGTGTGTTTGTTTGTGTGTGTGTGTGTGTGTATGTGTGTGTGTGTGTGTGTGTGTGTGTGTGTGTGTGTGTGATAGAGAGAGAGAGAGAGAGAGAGAGAGAGAGAGATAGATAGAGAGAGAAAGAAAGAGAGAGAGCGTGTGTGAGCGTGCGTGCGTCTGTCTGCGCCCGTGAAGTTGGAACAAAATACAGAGCTATTCAGACGTTCCTACAGAGAGAAAAGTATGAAGTTCTGATGAAGGCTGCATTCACGCTGTTGCTTGAAGATCCGATCACGGTTGCATTGGCGCTGTAGGATTGGAAGAGGAAGAGCAGAAGTTCAACTTCATCGTCAGTGGCCTCCCAGGTCACGAGACCTAACCCCATGTGATTTTTATCTGTGGAGTTACGTAAAAAACCGTGCTTTTATCCACCCCTATGTCTGATTCTCTTGAAAATCTGCAACATAGAATTGTTGAAGCTGTGAATTTGATAACTAGAGACCAGCTGATTCGTGTGTGGCAAGAAATGAGCCACCGTTTTGATAATTATCGTGTAACACATGGTGCTCATATTGAATGCATAAAATAGTGAATTTTTAACTTTTCTCTTTCCAGGGACGTTAGAATTGTGTTTACGTTTCTTGCAGTTTGAAATAAATAAATGTTTGAAGTCTGTTCCTTCTTTTTGAATAGCCCTATATATAAATTTAAAGCAAGATAAATCTAATAACTGTGATTATTTATATAAATAAATCATTCAAACTGCTTTATTTAGTGACAAACTCCTTACCTCCATTAATCTTCTTCTTCTTCTTTTTCTACAAGGTTTAGGCTATGCAGCCTGTTCCGGCGACGTTAAAAGTGAAGTCCATCTTCTACGTGGTCGGCCAACATCTCTTGTTCCCCTGGGATTATACAGGAAGGTTCTTTTTGGTATTCTTTCGTTGTTCATTCTCATTAAGTGTTCTGTCCATTTCTTATTATTGTCGCTGATTTTATCTTCAATTTTATATATATTTAATTCTTCTCGTATAGTTTCATTCCTTATTCTATCCGCTCTTGTGCATCCTTTCACATTATGTAAAAATAGCATTTCCGCAGTCTGTATCCTGCTTTTATCCCTCCATTAGTAAATATAATTAACTCAGTTGAGCCGTGTCTATAGTTCTACCACCATGCATTGTATTTTATTTTCGAAACGTATAATTTAAAAGTTTTACAGCCTTCAAGATGTGTCTTAAAATATAAGGCGATGTTTGGCTACTTAGGGGCCAAAATAATCTAAGATATTTTTATTGTTGGTAGATGATCTGAACCCGTGGAAAATAGCTTGGTTATATAAACTGCTGGGAACAAGATATATACCCTACTCTGTTTTACGTCAAATTGCCTGATATAATACGAGGGGCGCATTCTGGCGGTTAACAACAAAACACATGAAAATAAAAATAAAAAAAAACTGCGAGAGCATTTATTTATGAGGAAGCCATTATTATTCACGCCGTTAGCACGTAATGAAATGTCCCACATATATAACATTCCTCTATCCGTCCTTCAAACTCTGGGTACTGCACGATAGAAGCAAAGACAAAAATCCTAAAATCCTAAAATACGTGTCATTTTGCTCAGATGAAGACTCGTGTTTGAGAGGTTATGGTTCAAATCTCGATTGCTAATATCGTAACCTAAGAGAGGGGTTTTAGTCAATTTTCTTAGCAAATTATGTGTTTGAATTGAATTATTAGGTCTCATTTCAACATAATCACCAATTCATTATATTAAAATTATAAATTAGTAAATTCCTTAAAATCACAAAAAAACAAAATAGAAACACGCAGTTTACTGATCACATAAATATCGTAGATACATACCACCTTATATTTTAAGCTCCTATAATTTAAATTATTCTTCTTCTTCTTCCTTTCATGTGATAGACGGACATTGGCATCTTTTAAAAGAAATCTAAATTTATATTTGCTCTAAACTCGACTTCATTATTATATTAAGGTATATAATATATTATATATTATATATTAATATATTATATTAATTGGTGTTTCTCGTATAATGTATCATATTTATATTATTATTATAATAATTATTATTATTATTACTATCGTATCATTATTGTTATTACCCTATTAAATGTTGTTTGTACATGACATTTACATTGCTACATTATTGTATCTTTAACTGTTTATAATTAGTATAGTGTATATCTATATTTGTCTAATATTTATTTGTATTTGTGCTGGTTGAGTGGAAGAGAGGGCCTTATGGCCTTAACTCTGCCAGAATAAATAAAGTATTATTATTATTATTATTATTATTATTATTATTATTATTATTATTATTATTATTATTATTATTATTATTATAGACCTAGTGGTCTGTTACGGTCTCAATCCAACGTTTGAAGGGTCTGCCCTAAGATCTCTTGTCTGGTGGCTGGTAATTTAAGATCTGTCATGGTATTCTTCTTCTGCTTATTCTTCTTACGTGAGATTTCCAGTTGTTTCTGTATTTTTGTACATATTCCATGACTGATTCTGTTTGTAATTCTTTGAGAATCTCAGAATTCCTTTTATGGTCTGTTCTCGAGTAGCCCGCAGTACGTCTCATAAATTTCATTTCTGCCGCAGTTAGTCTTTGTTTATCTACACTGTGAATTGTCGAGGCCTCACTGCCGTAACATAATATGGGTCTGGCCAGTGTTTTATAAATTCTAGTTCGTGTGTGTTGCTGTACTGTGTTTGGCTTGAAAATATTATTTATAATCCCTGTTACTCTGTTAAATTTTATAATTTTTTGACTAAAATCTTTTTCTTCTTCGTATGTAACTTGGTATCCGAGATAGTTAAATGTGTTGGTTTGTTCTAATATTTTATTATTAATAACAATTTTAATTTAAATTAAAATAAAGAATTCCCAAATAAAAGATAGATATTAATTTTACTTTCATCATTTTTTTCTTTTGATTTCGGTTGAAAGGATTGAAACATAATTTTTTGTCAATTTCAGAAAATATAGAAGAACAAACAATACCGGTATATTAATAGATTTTATGAAGTTTGAATTGGTGTTTATTACAATAAAAAAACTTAGTAAATATATTACTTCATCTAAAAACATTATACAAGTAATTTCGTAGGATCACAATTAATATGTTTTATGATTATGACTATTTCATCTTGTAGTTGTTTTCAGCGTTTGTTTTTATTTCTCCATTTGACGAAAAAAAACTGAAATAGTTTCTAGGGAACAAGGAAAGATGCCAGAGACTGAAATTGTCTTAAGATGACCATTTAACTCATGCCCCAAATGGGGGTCAATGATCAATCCCATTTCAATGATTTTTTATTTACAACCAATCACAGTCGTGTTTCGCCTAAAATTTACCAACTAAAGTTTATCATAATAAAGAAAGCACCTCCTTTTTAACATTCTGAATAGATCATAGCATTATTTTGCAGTGACTGACCCTCTAAGAATTAATACGGCTACCAGATTGTATATATAGTGCATGAATGTCAGTAGAAAGCCCATGCGATTGATAATATAAAAAAATTGTAACAATTGATTATACCAACAAAAAAAAACACTGTTTGCACTTTCTTAAACGAATTATGTTCCAGGAAATGACGTTTCAGAAGAATATAATTGACATATTTACATCATAAGACATCAAATTAATTAATATCTATAACGTTGGTTATAAGTGTCTCCACTAGGGCGCATTCTTACAATATTGCAATCCTTTGGCAATAAATAATATTATGATCTGGTTGCAGTGATAAACAAGGGAAGGAAATGAAGCGTACCAATCGTTTCTCATTTGTTTTCAAGCATCGCCGTTTATATTAAATATATACATATTTTAAAATAACGATAGTTATAGTTAAATAATGATTTGTGAGTAAACAGCTTAATTTTATTCGTTAAATAGTCCTAACAAATGCCACTCTTGATTAATGTTGATTGCCATTCCGTACATGACTTATTCCATTCCATTAATACATCTTCTAAATATATCTTTAACAACTGGAAATTTTAGTGTTAACTGGTGTGAAGTTAAATTAAAAAAATGCTGCCTGTTCCATCGTCAGCGTAGCTAGTGACAATATTAATCTCTCAAAATCTGAATTATTGTTGCGGATATGTCAATTTGAGTCAACAGTTTTGTTTTATTCAAGTACTATTTTCTGTAGTTTAATAAACATAAAATGTTTTTTTTTTAAATTATGAAACTTAGATCGTAGATCCTAGTATGCTATACGTAATGAGATAAGCAAGGGACAATTTACAAAAGTATAGTTCCAATAGCAAGAAATTATCAAGCAAGAGGAAGGCGTGATGTTGTGGAAGACCTAGAAGACGTTGGGCTGATGCATTATGAAGTCGGAACGGGCAATTGCCTAATCCTTGGAGTGATGATGATGATGATGATAGTTCTACTATTAAGATTCGTCATGCTTTAGCCCCTTGTTCATCATACTTTTGACCCTTGTAATTACCTTCTAGCCATAATTTAAACATGCAATCGCATCATAATACCTTCTATATATACAAGTGTTAATTAATTAGTGTATAATGCTATTGTGTTATTATTTAATTGTAATATTATTGTGTTTTCTTTATGTAATTGTAATGTTAATGTTTTTTAGTGTATAATGCTATTGTGTTATTATTTAATTGTAATATTATTATTGTGTTTTCTTTATGTAATTGTAATGTTATTGCTGTTTTTGTTGTTTATTTTTCTTTACACTAGTACCAATTATTACTTTATTGTAACGGACTGTCAACAGCACGTACGGCTTACTGCCCGTGCGACCCATATTTGTAAATAATATTGTAAATATCTTACTTTTTGTCTAATAAAGTCCTACTACTACTACTACTACTACTACTACTACTACAGGTGTTGCAAAAAACAACAATGGAAGTGAGGTGGTATATTGAGATATGTTGAACGTTTTTTAACAAGGTTTTCACACTATGAGTAGCTATCTTTCTAATCATATATTCTAAATCTTCTTTATCTTGTCCTATTATAATCTGTCATCAGCGAATAATAAATTGTGCAGTAAACGACCATTAATGAAGTGAGGAGAGAATTTATCGATAATTTGGAAATCACTCGTGGCATTACTTATGATAATACACCTTGAAATAACTTAAGTTATCGAAATGCCTCCTACAAAACAACACTGCTGTTTATTGGCGACGATTATCAACTTTTGTAAATTGTCCCTTGCTTATCTGATTACGTATAGCATACTAGGATCTATGATCTAAGTTTCATAATTTTCAAAAAAATATTTTATGTTTAATAAACTACGGAAAATAGTACTTGAATAAAACAAAATTGTTGACTCAAATTGACATAGGTAGTGGAAGAACCGCAACAATATTTGAGATTTTGAGAGATTAATATTTTTTTTTAGAATAGAATAGATTTATTTAGAATAGAATATATTTATTTAGCCTGGTGGAGTTAAGGCCATGTGGCCTTCTCTTCCACTCACCAGAACAAATGTTACATATTAATACAAAAAAATTACAATAATAGTCATATTAAACAGGACAAACATATGTTACATATGAATACAAAAAAATTACAATAATAGTCATATTAAACAGGACAAACATATGTTACATATGAATACAAAAAAATTACAATAATAGTCATATTAAACAGGACAAAGATATGTTACATATGAATACAAAAAAAATTACAATAATAGACATTGAACAATTAATTATCTGTCATATTGAATAATAATGAATATTGTCACTAGCTACGCTGGCGATGGAACAGGCAGCATTTTTTAAATTTAAATTCACAGCAGTTAACACTAAAATTTCCAGTTGTTCAAGATATATTTAGAAGATGTATTAATGAAATGGAATAAGTCATGTAAGGAATGGGAATCAACATTAATGACCGTTTACTGCACAATTTATTATACGCTGATGACCAGATATAATAGAACAAGGTAAAGAAGATATAGAATATATGATTAGAAAGTTAGCTACTCATAGTGTGAAAACGCATCATTTTCGGACCTTGGTACCTTGTTAAAAAACGTTCAACATATCTCAATATACCACCTCACTTCCATTGTTGTTTTTTGCAACACTTGTATATATAGAAGGTATTATCATGCGATCGCGTGTTTAAATTATGGCTAGAAGGTAATTACTAGGGTCAAAAGTATGATGAACAAGGGGTTAAAGCATGACGAATCTTAATAGTAAGAAGCTATACAGTGCAATTTTCTTCGCTCCGATCTTGAAGATGGCGCCAGAAAATTTCGTTATAAAGGTTTAGAAATATGATCATAGTCTTCGGATTTCAAGTAAGGCTATATCTGATGGCCTTCATTGGTTGTGAAATAAAAATCTTTTGAGAGTGCATATACAAATGCTTTTGATACGCTATAAGTACTGCATTACAGAGGATATATTTTAATAGTAGATTTTAAAATGTTACATTCCAATTCTAGACTAAATAGGGATTAACTAAATCATAACTACTAAAATTGATTGTTTTAAACCGTTGATGGGGAGATTCATAAAATGAAATAAGTTAAAATATAGCGTACCTTCTTTGGTAGAATCCGGCGTCCTCAACTTATAAAAATAGGTATTCTTTATGCATGAAGGCCTTTCAGAACACCATTCCTTTCAGAACCCCATTCCATCGTCAGCAGTTCCTGATTCGCTACAATATCTAGTATGATGGTTGATGCTGCTGATCCTAATGTGGTGTTGTCACGAAGAAGGACCTCCTGAAGATGGAACGGATGTTCTGAAAGGCCTACAGGCATAAAGCATACAAATTTTATAAGTTGAGGACGACGGACCTTACCTAAGAAGGTATTTTTTAACTTATTTTATTTTAGGGATTAATAAGATTAAGTCATTATCGTGAAGATATTTGCAGCTTTGTTCTTTGTTCTTAATTTGTATGTCATTATCCCTTAAATTAAAAATGTATCTTATTGGATACATTGATTTATTTTATTTAATATTGTGTTTAGATCCATATACAAAAAACGGGTAAAGTTTACTTAAATTTATGTCAAATTACGCAATAATGTATAATAATAACACAGTTTTACAAGAAATTATTTTCCTTGCGGTCCGGAATATTTGAATAACTGGCACGAGAAAATATTGTATTGGCAATTTAAGGGTTAATATAAATGTAGAACAGTAGAGTGTCAAGCAGTAAGTCTATGTCTACTCTGATAAAGGCTTTGACAAACTCGATTATGTAGTAAGTTCACTTTTGCCCGTTGAAACACATTGTCCTCTACAATATCGAAATGTGAGATGATTGTGTTATGTCGCTTGTGTTCATCAAGTAGGTCAACTGTGATGAGATATTCTGTTAGTTGTGGGTGCATTATAATATTATATTCCAGTGCTTTAGACAAACTCATTGTTCTGCAATCGTTCTCTCCTCGATTTAGGAAGAGAACTGAAGTTATTTTCCAGCATTTGGGACAGCTTCCTGTCTTTATAGAGGTAATATTTAGAGTATCATAATCTCATGATACGTGAATAAGATTCAAATTTATTTTTTATTCAGTAACAATAATTTTATTTATGTACAGATATTTAATGTTTTCACATCTTTCTGTGCCTAAACTTTTATTTTCCTTCTCCACTCGTCTCTATCGATCCACTCCATGTCCTCCAGTACTCTTGTTCTCATTCCAGTTCTTATTTCTTGCATCCACAAGTTTCGAGATCTTCTTTTCCTTCTTCTTCCAGATGGACACTATTCCAACGTTTTCCTGGGTAATCTTTCTTCTTGTATTCGTCGTACATTCCCTTACCAATTTAATTGCTTATGTTTTATATAATCTACTATTGAACATATTATATTAATTTTTTCTCATAAGACAGTATTTATTTTTTTTTTCTAATTTTGAACATCTTGTTGCTGTCCTTATGAATCAATTTCTGTCGACATAAGTTTTTGTTCTAAGTTATTGTTGAATGTGGAAACTTCAGCTCCATATGTGACAGTACTTCTCACTATTGAATTATATACTTGTAACTTTTTTTTCTGGTTATATGACTGTTCCATAAGAATTCATTCATCATTGCTGTTATTGCTCTACCTTTATTTATTATATGATGCAAGTTAAAAATTAAATTGTACCTGTTGGTAGGTGCCGTCGTCCTCAACGGTATTTATCACCTATTCCTGTGATAATTATTGTTCTACACTCTTATCCGTTTCTATTATACACCCAGTCCCGATATTGCAATCATTTTTATTCATCGCTTACTTTATGTCCAGCAGCCAAGTGTGTGTTTTTTTGTCTACCCTTTCCTCTCCTTCCCGCTGAAATCTGCCTGAGTATAAATCTTATAAATTTCTTTTAATGTAACATTACCTAGAGATGTTTTCCTTTTTTTGACAGAATATTATACATAGATGCATTATAACTTGAAATACATGGTCATTGGTGCATTCTAAAATTAAAAATGCAAATGATTATTTCATAATTATGTTTTAATGGGATAAATGTCTCTGCAATCGAGTCTGTTAAAGTTATTCTGAAAGTAAAAAATATAAATGTTTTTTTATTCTCAAGATGGAAACGTGGTATTTCGATTCTATAAATAATGCCAAAGTGTTTTGAATCACGAAATGAAAATCACGAATCGCCTTACAATAATGGGGAAATAACGTGTTCAGTTTCTAAACACTGCATCTGAAAAGTCTAACGTGATTTATTTAAATGTAATGTTTACAATGATTGTTTTGATTTTTTAAATATATTCCAGAGATAATAACCCCAAATTTTAACTTTTTAGTTATCCAGAGAGGCTTTCCATGTACTTGTGTTATCAAATAAGTACATACCACACGCATCCATCCATCTATAGTAATTCTGCCCGACGGTAGGTCTTTCATTGTAATCATAGCAAATCATGCTATGCTTGCAGCTTTACTAAGGAATTGTAGGTGTGGTAGCTTCCCGTTGCTTTCCACATCGGTGAAGAATGATGATGATGATAATGATAAGGATAAGGATGATGATGATGATGGTGGTCATATGATTTCGGGGACCGTTTGGGCCTTAAAGTTTTCCTGACATTTGTCTTACAGTTGAGGAAAAACCCCAATAAAAACCTCACCCAGAAAAACTGCCCCAACCGGGGATCGAACGGGGGCTCGCTGCGTGACAAGGCAGCACGCTACCTCGAGACCTCAACGGTGGACACCATACGAATATACTTACTTACTTACTCACTGGCACTATCGAACCCGTAGGTTCATGGCCGCGCGGACATAAGCTCTCCATACATCCCTATCCTGAGCTAACGCTTTCCAATCATTCCCTGTATAATCTACTTCCCTCAAATCATAGTTAATATTGTTCTCCCACCTCATTCTTGGTCTACCAACTGGGCGTTTTCCTTCTGGCTTTCCTACAAGAAGTTTTCATGCACGTCTTTCATTCCCCATACGCGCAACATGTCCTGCCCATCGCAGTTTACGAGACTTAACTGTTCTTATTATATCCGGCTTCCTATAAAGACCATGTAGTTCATTGTTAGTAGTCTTCTCCATTCACCTGTCTGTTCACCTCTCTTTGGTCCAAAAATGTTCCTAAGAACTTTATTCCCAAATACTCGCAATCTCCTTTCCTCCCTTAAAGTAAGAGTCCATGTTTCGCACCCATATAATATAACACCATACGAATATATGATCCAAAATTAGACATTTTCTTCTGACAAGACAATTTCCTTTTAAAACTTGCGTGGTGTACATAAAAGTACCTGTAAATCTATATTTTAAACTAAGGAAGAGAACGGAAAAGGCTTTATAACGAGTAATTATTTGAAATTTAAAAACTCCATTTCTTATTTAAGTATTTCTCCAATGTGAAATAGTAATCTAATATATAAAAATTAATGTTTGTTTGTTCGTTCATATTTTATGCGCTGCCATACCATTCATCCGATTGTGATGGGGCTTTTTGCAAAATGTTCAGGAGATTCCCGGGATGAACATAGGCTATAAGAGAGTTATAATACTCCACCCCTTCACCCCCAAAAATCACCTTTGTAGTCACAAACGCGAAATAAAGTCCCTATTTTGATGCTTAAATGGCTTACGCTACCTAAACCATAACAAATACACCAAATTAATGTACACGGAATTGAATATCTCAAAAACCTCTACAAAAAAGTCCCGGACAGCTTATGTTTTTTATTTTCTACAGGTAACTTACAATAACCATTTTTGTCTTCCATTAATGCCAAGAAGTTCGGGATAAGTAGATTCCCAGGCAAGCGTAGCAGTGCACGGAGGGCATTCTTTTATAACGAATTTTGTGTTTCAGCTCATTTATGCCAAGTACATTAGGATACGTAGATTCCCGGGCAACGCCAATCAGTACGTTGTGTCTAAAAATAATTACCATATGGCTTTACTTATAGTGATTGCTTGAATATTATATTTTAGAAGAATACAATTTATTTAGTATTTGTATTGTATGGAAGGGTCCCGCGCCATAGCCGAGCGGTTAAGGTAGGAAGCCTTGGCACAGAGCTACGGGACTTGCGCTGGTTCGAGTCTCCATGGGGGAAGAAATTTTCTCATGGTATTTCGGCCAGTATGGGACCGGTGCCCACCCAGCATCGTGAGGCAATTGGGTAGCTACAATAAGTAGCGGCTCCAGGTTGAGGAACCAGCTATAACGGCTGGGGGACTCGACATGCTAACCACATGTCACCCCTACACTGGCTGTTGATCATCTACCTCTGTGATTGACACATGTGGATGTTAAGGGCCAGCAGCCGGCTGGTAAAAGGGCAACCGCTGAAAAGTGGAAAGACCCTCAATCGGATTGTATGGAAGGTAATTTGGAAATAGATTTAATTAGTTTATTGTTGTTTTAGCTACAATAACGAAGAGAGCAAATTTATAATTATTTTTCCTTTTGCTTATTCAACTAAACGTAAAAACACATCATTTATTTAGGTGTAGCAGTGCACGCCGGGTATTAACTAGTTAAATATAAAATCAAGATATAAATAATGGCCTTAGTTTACATTTGACTTAGACTTGCAAATATATTTGCTTGATAAAACAGATAAAGTTGATTCATTTATATATCTTGATGCAGTAAAACTTGAGAACTGTAACTCCAGAGAAGTTGAGATAATGAATTTTCTCACCGTGTGAATGTATCTTAACTGTATCTTATAGAAATGGAAATGATTGTAAGGAACGAAATCAAGGAGAGAGTGACGTTGAACTAGCACTTCATTCAATATCTAAGTCACGCAAAATAATGAAAAACATCGTTTTCAAAGTCGCATACGGCTGAAATGTTCAAAGGCGCTTATTGAAAATGTTTTGTTCTAATTTGTTATTTAATATTTCTATCTGAAAGCTGGATTTTGTGAATGAAATATCAAGATTTAAATGAAACTGCACGTCTATCTGGATATAATTTTGTACGAAGTAAGATTATACATTTACAAGGTGTCCCAGCTTCATGGAACAAATCCACACAGAGGATTCATGTCTCCAAACTAAATAATTTGATAATCAATTGAGTTGGTGTTTACTTGATGAGAATCCATGTCTATTAATTAAATAAAAATAAAACTTAGTTTTATTTAATTGTCATATTTATTAAGATATAATTCAGTGACAGCTGTTTCGGTACACTGTACCTTCTTCAGACATGTTAACAAATTATGAATTGTGTTCCAACTGATCTAAGCAACAATACAACAATAATTTATTTAAATTTTTAAATTTAACAAAGGCGATTCATTCAAATCAAGTTGAGAATCTAACAGTTTTAATGAATCGCCTTTAAAGTAAAGTGATCCCACAAGAGACCCGCAGGTCCTTGGGATAGTAGGAGGTTAAGGTTCCCACTTTTTCTAGACAATCGGCACTTTATGTCAGCCGGGTTGTCAGCCCTGCGTGACGGCCGCCTTTACCCCCAGAACAAGCGTCTGGTACTCATTTCAGTTAGAGGCTGAGTCGACCCCAGGGCCATAGTGCCGCCAGAAGGTTTGGGTCAGTTTAAAAATCCTGACCCCAACGGGACTTGAACCCTCGACCCTCAGGCTTGTAGCTCAGTGCCTTAACCACTACGCTACGGCGTGCCCCCGAATGAATCGCCTTTGTTAAATTAAAACATTTAAATAAATTATTGCTGTATTGTTGCTTAGATCAGTTGGAACACAATTTATAATTTGTTAATATGTCTGAATCCCTCAGGGGTCCTCATCTAGGGGATATGTGTATGGCGACCACAAGGTGCCCAAGCTGAGCAAAACATTTCTTCCACTTACTTGTGTTTTGCACTCTTTTAACTTTACTATCTAACCTCTCCTGGTTAACTCTTGTTTTTTCGACTCCGACGCTATTAGGGCATCCGAGGGCTAGGGAGTCTTTCCTTTCTTCCATTTCTTCTTTCCTTTATTTTCTTTTCTTCTCCAGAAAAGCCTGACCAGAAGCTATAAGATGGCAGCCCCATCACTGGTCTTGCCTTCCTTTGGCCAGCAACCAATCGGAGGGACTATTATTATGCTTTCAAGTCTTATACGAGAATTTCCCGGAAGGATCAAAACGCTGGAGGGAAAATTTTCTATACGATCGTAACAGGCCTTGGCCTAATACTTGGAAGGAAGAAGAAGAAGAAGAATATGTCTGAAGAAGGTACAGTGTACCGAAACTGCTGTCACTGAATTATATCTTAATAAATATGAAAATCAAATAAAACCAAGTTTTATTTTTTATTTAATTAATAAATAATTTGAGACATGTTACTGATCGCAAAATAATTGCTTACTTCCAACTCCACGAAATCTTCAACACTTATATAAAGTCACATTTTTGTGACCTGCTTTATTTGGTAAGCCGTAAACTTCCTAGAAAAACAATTCGAAGTGCAGAGAGCCAATTTCGATAAATGCAGCATATTGGAGTGTATACAAATATTTTAATAGACTATAAATGTAAGACGTAAAACAATATATAGTCTTGGTATTAAAATATTCCGGGCTATGTGGCCGTGGTCTATAACTGGCGTTTCTTCCAGACGTTTCTCCCTCAACTGCGGAGGGCATCTTCAGTGGAGAGCGCTTCCAGCTGTTGTTTCCCTGTCGTAAGCTCGACTGCGAATGAACGGCAGAAAGCTGGACGCTCTTATTTATACTAGTGCTGACATCGCGTGAGTCGCAGCTGATTGGCTCGACGTCATCATACTGGCTTCTGATTGGTTCGGAACTCTCTCCTTGTTATTGGTAGGTTTTGACTATCTATTGTCTAATGTGTGATACCAGGCTTTGGCTAGTTTTATTCCTTCATCTTTTCTATTGAAATTGTCCTTGTGTTTATAAATTTCTATGGCCTCCCTGTATAATCTTGGGAAATAATATGGTGTTGTAGCTAAAACTTGTGTTTCATCGTTAAGAATCTGATGTCCGTTTTCAGTAATAACGTGTTCTGCTACGGCCGATTTTTCTATTTGTCCTAGTCTGCAGTTTCTCCTATGTTCAGTCAAACGGGTGACTATGCTTCTTTTTGTGGTTCCTATGTAAGATTTTCCACAAGAACACGGAAGCCGGTATACACCGTAAGTGGAGAATGGTGGTCGAGGATCCTTTGATGAGCGAAGGCAGTTTTCTATTTTCCTTGTAGGTCTGTAAATGGTTCTAATATTGTGTTTTTTAGTACTTTTCCGATCCGATCTGTGACCCGTTGTATATATGGTAAGAAAGCTGTGCTGACTGTTGATGTATTATCCGTTTTGCGTTGTTGTTTACGTGGATTTATTAATTGTTTTATTTCTTTGGATGTATATCCATTCTTCCTAAAACACGATATAAAAGCCTGCATTCCACAATATATAGTCTTATTTTGACAACTGCATGACGAAAAATCTGGTTTCAAAATTATCCTTTACATAGCACCCTTAATATTCTTGCAACTTCATTAAAACTAGTGTTGGAGGGCTGCACTGTGCTGTCTTGTGCATGAGAGTACTTGTCTGTTTGAGGACCATGACTCATGCGTCTGACACCCTACTCATTATGGCATTTCTCTATTCACTTCCGTTCTTCTCTGTAATATAACATTATTCCACGAATTGCCATGGCTACATCTAAAAGAGAGAACAAAGTCACACTCTAGTATCTTATTTTAGATCCTACATATCTCGACTCCCAATTATTTATCATCTCGTTTTAAGTATATATCCTCTAACCATAACTTAAACACACGATCACAACATGGTCTCTTGCTTAATATACCGCAACATAGGACATCACATCACTCCATGTCATACACTGTATTCACCTCTCGCAACTACTACAACCTCATTGAAGTTTTGGCCTCCTCAACAATTTTTCTTCACCTAGATGGAATTCTCTACCACAAGAAATAAGGGGCTGCCGGATATTGGCAACTTTTAAAAGAAATCTAAATTTATATTTACTCTAACCTCGTCTTTATCATTATCCAGTGTAAGGTACGTATGTTAATTGGTGTTTCTCGTATAATTTATCATAGGCTTATTTATAATATTATTATCATTATTGTTATTATTATCATTATTGTTATTATCATTATTGTTATTATTATTATTGTTATTATCGTATAAAATGTTATTTTGCATACGAAATTTACATTGCAACATTTAATATATGTTTAACTCTATATAATTTGTATAGTGTGTATCTATATTGTCAAATATTTATTTGTATTTGTGCTGGTTGAGTGAAGAGAAGGCCTTAATGCCTTAACTCCGCGAGAATAAATAAAACATTATTAATCATTATTATTTTATTATTATTATTATTATTATTATTATTATTATTATTATTATTATTATTATTATTATTATTATTATTATTATTATTATATAACTCCTTAATATAACTTTTTTTCCTCCTTCGTTGTTTCAGATTTGGATGGTTTGGTTTGCATAACAAAATCTAATTAAAATGTCTTACAAGTCTTAATAGCCTATTTTATTTATTTTATTTTTACGCAATTTTATATCGGTAAAAGTAAAAAAATGAAATTGTCCCGCGCCGTAGCCAAGCGTTTTAAGGCATCATGCCTTGGTGCGGAGCTACGGGTAATGAGCTAGTATAAGTCCCAATGGGAAAAAAACAAAGTCTCATGGAATTTCTGACAATATGGAATCGATCCCTATTAGGTTCGTCTTCCGGGCATATAGGCCGTGGTCCAGTCGTTCTTCTACTCGACGTTTCGTCTACTGCTGCGGTAGACATCTTCAGGAGATACTGCGTGCTCTCTGTGAACTCCTCAACAGTCGGCTGCAGACTGTTGAGGAGTTCACAGAGAGCACGCAGTATCTCCTGAAGATGTCTACCGCAGCAGTAGACGAAACGTCGAGTAGAAGAACGACTGGACCACGGCCTATATGCCCGGAAGACGAACCTAATAGGGATCAAGACGCCGGCCGTGAAAGCCTACAGTTATACATAATATGGAATCGGTTCGCAAACAGCATCGTGAGGAATTTGTATAGTTATACAAAGTAGCGGCTTTAGTTTTATAAGATTAGTTATAACGGCTATGGACACGACATTATGAATACATGTCGTCGCTTTTCTAGCTAGATGATTAACATATGTGCATGTGAGGCCAGTTTCCGGAATATAGACCAAGGGCGTTCAAGGTCTATCGCGCCATAGAATTAATTAAAATTACATTACCCCCTTAAAATAGCTAAAGGCAATTGCGAGACTTATTTATTATTTCATATGTTTGATTTTTTTTTTCGATGATTGACACCTCAAGGGAAAAATCGTTACAAAATTCTTAACACAGTCTATAATGAATAGAAAAAAACAACAATAATAGAAATACGGTGGTACAACTTTTTAAAAATACTAGTTAGATTCAAGATAGTAATAACTGTCCCGGATATGTATATGAACGATAAAACAAATATAAATAGATTATATTGAATAATATGAATTTGCCAATCATATTTATCCTGTAAATATTGACGCCTAATGCATGCCAATGCATAATTAACATTTTCTTTGTAACATAAGACGGAAAAGCTCTACGTTTTTAAAGAGTAAAAAGAAGATATATTTTAGAGTGAAAATTAATAATCTTGGAATGAATACAAAAAATAGGAAATTAGGATAGAAAGGAATTGGTTTCAGTCTATAACAAATATAATTAGGAATGAAAATATGGATGTGATTGCAGATTCCAATAATATGTTAAATAGAAGGATAAATTCATTTCATCAATTATTAAATGTACATGCAGAACAGGATATTGAAAAGGGCGATTTGCATACAGTAGAAATATCGGTCACAGAGCAAAGTGCATTAAAGTTTGAAAAGACATACAGACATATTTAGTAAAGCGGATTATGATATAAAAATTGACACTTTTATCTAACCCCATCAGAATGTTTCCTTGTTAATTTATTTTGACAAATTTATGCAGTTATGTACCGAGTGTAGTGGGATGTGTAAGTAGACATACTTACAAAGGGAGAGGTTAAATTAGGGTAAAGAAATAAATAAAATTTAACTCTTTATTGATATTTCAAAGATTCATGTGCATCGAAATCAAAGTACAACTATGCAAAAGAAGTAAACTAAATTGAAATAATGGGTTCATACCCCATTTCATCAATATTAAAGGGGGTTTAAAGTATTCAAATTCTTGAAGAGTTGTTATGTAAATACATAAAAAGTAAAAGTAAAGTGATCCCACAACAGGCCTCAGGAGGCCTTTGGGGTAGTAGGAGGTTAAGGCTCCCACTTTTTCTAGACAATCGGCACTTTTATGTCAGCCGGGTTGTCAGCCCTGCGTGACGGCCGTCTTTACCCCAGAACAAGCGTCTGGTACTCATTTCAGTTAGAAGCTGAGTCGACCCCAGGGCCATAGTGCCGCCAGAGGGTTTGGGTCAGTTTAAAAATCCTGACCCCAACGGGACTTGAACCCTCGATCCTCCGACTTGTAGCTGAGTGCCTTAACCACTACGCTACGGTAAATACATAGCGAATATATTATCTTCTTCTTCTTCCTTCCAAGTATTAGGTCAAGGCCTGTTGCGATCCTATAGAAAATTTTCCCTCCAGCGTTTCGTAGGACGGCCCAGTGATCTTCGTCCTCTTGGTATATAATTATAAACAGCTTTGGGGATCCGATTTGAACTCATTCTTTCTAGATGGTGTTTCCAATTTAGTTGGTACTGTTTAATATATTCCAAAATTGGCGTAGTCTTCAATTTTTTTTAGATATCGATGTTCCTTTTCCGATCCCATCTGGTGTAACCCGCTGTTCGGCGCATGAATCTCATTTCACAAGCCGTTATTCTGCTTTCATGTTGTCTTTTTAGTGTCTATGCTTCACTACTATAGGTCAACACTGGTCTAGCCAAAGTGTTATATAAACGTAATCTGGTGTTTTTTTGTACAAGGGATGGTTTCATAACTTGATTAATAATTACCAAACTCTTATTATAACTAGTAATTTTTTTCAGGGATATCCTTTTCATCCCAGATAGAGAGATAATATCCAATATATTTAAATTGAGCGAATATATTATTGTTCAGTTTATATGCAATCTATGCATATAATTCTTTGGATTTAACACAGCTCTCTTTTTAAAGTACGGGGTAGGACTCCCCCTCTGTGTATTGATTTGACTCAAGTGCTCTAAAATACATATTCTTAGAATCGTTAGATTTCGCTTATATCGTTTTAGTATGGGATTTGTATTACGACGTATATACTAAGATACATTGCTCACGAGCTCAAAGAGCATAGTGCAGACTCTTTGGATCAAGTTGAGAAGGGTAGATTCATGAAGTGGCCCCATTGAATTTCACGACATGTCCCACCGCGAATAGAGAAGAGAGAGAAACCCCTCTGAAAGCCGTTTAGTTCGGTTTAATTGCAGCATCCCTAGGCTCTAGTTCGAGTGAGTAGGATGTTCCCCTTTGTAAAAGCAAAAGCGAAGGCGTGCAATTTCTCAGTGAAAAGGATGAGTGTAATTCTGGAGGATGAGGGTGAATGGTTTCATGAGGGAGGAAGCTACGGTTTTGAGGGTAGATAACACCAAGAGTTACTAAGGAAATCGATATTTTAATTATTATTATTATTATGGAAAGACGCTGAAAGAGACATACATATGAATCTGTCGAAATTTCAAATGATATGCGGAACTATACATAGAACATTAAAGAATAAAACAAGAAGAGATACTGGATTGAAGTTTTATAAAACATTGGCAGTTCCTGCATTACTTTATGGGAGCGAAACTTGAATAATGACCAAAAATTTGCAACGTAGAATACAAAGCGCAGAAATGAACTTCCTTAGAAGAACAAAAGGCTGCACAAGATTGGATCGGATAAGGAATGAAGATATAAGAACAGAGTTAAATATATATCCATATAGATCTACACTATACTACTCGTAATTATAAACAGTTAAATATACTTTAAATTTAGCAATATAAATTTAATGTACAAACAAGATTTTATACGATAATAACAATAATAATAATTACGATAATAATAATAACAACAACAACAACAACAACAATAATAATATAATAATAATGATAATTATAATCATAATATAACAATATAAATATGATAAATTATACGAGAAACACCAATTAATATATACATACCTTACACTGGGCAATAATGAAGTCGAGGTTAGAGCAAATATAAATTTAGATTTATTTTTAAAAGATGTAAATGTCCGGCAGCCCCTTATTTCTTGTGGTAGGAAATTCCAGTTGCGAGAAGTGAAGATAGTATATGACATGGAGTGATGTGATGTCCTATGTTGCGGTATATTAAGCAAGAGACTATGTTGTGATCTTATGGTTTGAGGATAGATACTGGAAACGGGATGATAAATAATTGGGAATCGAGGTATGTAGGATCTTAAATAAGAGAATTAGACAGTGCGATTTTCTTCTCTCTTTTAGAAGTAGCCATGACAATTCGTGGAATAATGGAGAAATGTGATCACATTTTCGAACATTAAATATGAATCTGATACACACATCATGGACACGCTGCAGTTTGCCCGACAATCCGTCACTTATGTCAGTTAGTAGAACGTCACAATAGTCGTTAAAGCACTGGTGTTCAGAACCAGAGATATTGGGTTCAAATCCCGATTTAGGCATATATTTTTCTCTTCAAATTTAAAGGCTAATTTGTGATGTATCAAGTAACTTTGTCCTAAGGTTTGCAACGTATAGTTGAATTCAAATTGTGTTTTAGAATACTGTCTTGTAGATATCCTATATGTTGGCTCATTTTGAGCTAGCGTCATCCCTAGAGCCGTAACATTAGATAGAATTGCTAGTCACATCTTGATGAAGGAGAATGATAAGGCCTGTAGCGCCACGACGAGTCGTCCAAGGGAGCTTGGGCGTCATAATTACGTCTCAATTAGTCCTTGCAACTGTGCAGAGATTCAACCACCCTCAGGGTAAATGCTAGTTATATTAACCACACGTTTCACAATTTAAAGGTTGATGTGAACTTGGGTTATAATTAGAACTGCAGTTGAGAGAAGTTGCAACCCATACATGCTTCATTCCGGATAGATGACTGTTGAACTCATGCCCCTAATGGGAGTCAATGACCAATCACATTTCAATGAATTTTGAATTACAACCAATCACAGTCGGTTTTCACCTCGATTTTATCACATTAACATCGAAATCCTCCTTTTTTAACATTCTGAATAGGCCAGAGCATTATTTTGCAGTGATCCTCCAAGAATAACGTTGAATACAGTAATTTATATATATATATATATATATATATATATATATATATATGATATGAAAAGAAAAAAGAATGCTTGAGTCGGGATTTGAACTCGAGTCTCTAAAGTCTGTACCTTTAGCGCTCTAACCAACTGAGCTACCCAAGAATTCCAAGACAAACATACAATTTTCTTATACATGTAGTATTCTCAATTCACACAAGAGGTAGCGGAAATATCATTCAACTACCATCTAGCGGCTAGCCTAACAGTTAAGCAAATTATTAAAGAGAATATTTACTTTATAGCAGTAACGCTTGTATATATATATATATATATATATATAATAATGAAGATATAAGAATCCTAGAACACAAATGACTCCCAGGTATGTATATGGACAAGATAAAAATAAATGCCTGAACGGGATTTGAAGCCGGACCTCTGAGTTGATATATCAGTGCGCTACCAGGCGAAACCAGAACAAACATTTATTTTTCTTATACATATTCTCTATTATTGCCAGATGTAGCGGGAACTCGGTCTCCACTGCCACCTAGTAGCTACTATAACAAGTAAGCAATAAATAAATAAATATGCGCGTGTATATATATATATATATATATATATATATATATGATATGAAAAGAAAAAAGAATGCTTGAGTAGGGATTTGAACTCGAGTCTCTAAAGTCTGTACCTTTAGCGCTCTAACCAACTGAGCTACCCAAGAATTCCAATACAAGCATACAATTTTCTTATACATGTAGTATTCTCAATTCACACAAGAGGTAGCGGAAATTTATTCCAACTGCCATCTCGCGGCTAACATAACAGTTAAGCAAATTTTTAAAGAGAATATTAGCCGCGAGATGGCAGTTGGAATAAATTTCCGCTACCTCTTGTGTGAATTGAGAATACTACATGTATAAGAAAATTGTATGCTTGTATTGGAATTCTTGGGTAGCTCAGTTGGTTAGAGCGCTAAAGGTACAGACTTTAGAGACTCGAGTTCAAATCCCGACTCAAGCATTCTTTTTTCTTTTCATATCATATTTGCCTTCATTGCCAAATGTCAAAAATATATTTATAATATCTATATATAAAAGCGTTACTGCTATAAAGTAAATATTCTCTTTAAAAGTTTGCTTAACTGTTATGTTAGCCGCGAGATGGCAGTTGGAATAAATTTCCGCTACCTCTTGTGTGAATTGAGAATACTACATGTATAAGAAAATTGTATGCTTGTATTGGAATTCTTGGGTAGCTCAGTTGGTTAGAGCGCTAAAGGTACAGACTTTAGAGACTCGAGTTCAAATCCCGACTCAAGCATTCTTTTTTCTTTTCATATCATATTTGCCTTCATTGCCAAATGTCAAAAATATATTTATAATATCTATATATATATATATATATATATATGGTATGATAAGAAAAATAAATGCCTGGACGGGATTCGAACCCGCAGTGACGCTTTATCGATGTTATAATGAAATGTTTAACATTGAGCAATGCAAGCTTAATATGGTATGATAAGAAAAATAAATGGATATCACGCTGAGGTACAGACTCAGAGATCCGGGTGCGAATCCCGTCCAGACATTTATTTTTCTTATCATACCATATTAAGCTTGCATTGCTCAATGTTAAACATTTAATTATAACATCGATATAGCGTCACTGCTCTAAAGTAAAATAAATATTCTCTTTAATTTTCTTACTTGTTATAGTCAGCTGCTAGATGGCAGTGAAGACCGAGTTCTTGCGACATCTAGTAATAATGGAGAATATAATACATATATAAGAAAAATAAGTGTTTCAATTGGATTCGCCTGGTGGTGTAATGGATATCACGCTGAGGTACAGACTCAGAGATCCGGATTCGAATCCCGTCCAGGCATTTATTTTTCTTATCATACCATATTAAGCTTGCATTGCCCAATGTCAAACACTCAATTAGAACATGTATGCATGCATATATATATATATATATATATATATATATATATGTATATATATATATATATATGTATATATATATATGTATATATATATATATATATATATATATATGTGTATATTGCACGAATGCTTGCGGGTTATAATAGAAAAATATTTATAGCAATTTATTATACCACAATAAAAAGAAACCACCGTTTGCACTTTCTTAAACGTATTATTTCCCAGGAATTAATGTTCCAGAAAAATATCATTGATATATTTACATCATAGGACATCAGAAATGAATTAAGAAACAGTTTGTTGTGTTTCATTTTTTCTCCACTAGGGTCCATTCTTACAATATTGCGATTCTTTGGCAATAAATAATATGATCTGATTACAGTGATGAACAAATGAAACAACAAACGTTTCTAACTTGTTTTCAAACATCGCCGTTTACATTAAATATATAAATATTTTAAAATTATTATATTTAAATATGCCCACCGTTGTGGTCTCGAGGTAGCGTGCTGCCTTGTCACGGTGCGGGTGAGGTTTTTATCGGGGTTTTTCCTCACCTGTAAGACAAATGTCAAGAAAACTTTAAGGCCCAAATGGTCCCCGAAATCATATGGCCATCATCATCATCATCCTTCACCTGTGTGGAAAGCAACCAGACGTTACCACACGTACAATTCCCTAGTAAAGCTGCAAGCATAGCACGAAAATGCTATGATTGCAGTGAAGGACCTGCCTTCGGGCAGAATTACTGTGGATAGATGGATATTTAAATAATTATTTGTGTGTAAACAGCTTGATTTTATTCGTTAAATAGTCCTAACAAATGACACTCTTGATTTCCAAATTCTCATAAGTAATGCCACGAGTGATTTCCAATTTATCTAGAGAATTTGGAAATCAAGAGTGGCATTTGTTAGGACTATTCAACGAATAAAATTAAGCTGTTTACTCACATATCATTATTTAACTATAGTTATTTTAAAATATTTATATATTTAATGTACCGGCGATGTTTGAAAACAAATGAGAAACGATTGGTACTCTCTATGCTATATATACAATCTGGTAGCCGTATTTCTTATGGGATCAGTCACTGCAAAATAATGGTCAGACCTGTTCAGAATATTAAAAAGGAGGAGCTTTCTTTAATATGGTAAATTTAACATTGATAAATATTTCGTGAAACACGACTGTGATTGGCTGTAAAACAGAAATCATTGAAACGTGATTGGTCATTGACTCCCATTTGGGGCATGAGTTAAATAGTCTAGATAATTTCACTCCTCACTTCGTGAATCATGAATTTATCGATAATTTGTAAATCACTCGTGGCATTACTTATGATAAACCAGTAGTGATGATGTAAATAAAACAAAAACAATACATTAAGCTACAATTAATGCAACACCCTGGAAGGCCCTTCGTCTAACAGCCGGTGGCAGGTCTCATATCGACATGTGCCATTCACAGAGAAGGACGATCACCCTCCCAATATTGGAATGATATGTCAGGACCCCTGCCAATATATCAATGTCACTATAATTTAAGCCAAATGGTTCGGTTTTTATTTTATAAGAATATTTTTATGTTGTAGAGTATTGTTCCTATGTTTATGGCTGTAATAAATTAGATTTAAATATAATTTCAATTTTTATTGATGTAGACTTTTACGGCCGAAGTTGTTATGATGATCTTGAAGAAGATTTTCGGGCTGTAGGCCGTGGTCGTGAGGCTTGTAGTTCCCCGACGTTTCGCCAGAGACTGCGTCTGGCATCCTCAAGGGTTGTCTTGAGTCCCTTGAGGATGCCAGACGCAGTCTCTGGCGAAACGTCGGGGAACTACAAGCTTCACAACCACGGCCTATAGCCCAAAAATCTTCTTCAAGATCATAATTTGAATTATTTACAAGCCAATTGAAGAGATGAAATAATAAATCATTCAATCCACTATAGGTCGAAAATTGGATTTTGATAGATTCTGCACCGTATAAGTTCATGAACGATTAAAATATCTTAAAGATGTTTGAGTAGGTTGAGTACAACAATAATTAATGTTCGCTATGTTGAGTTTGCCGCTATTTATGTACATCAACACACGGTATCGCTCTGAACAGAAAATTGCTCTATCGTTCACCAATACAATATTGATAATGAATTTGTATTAGAACATCTGATATTGAAGATAGGTAACATTATATATCGATTATTGTTTAATGTAAATATATGTGCTAAATACACTGTATTTAGTTAACAATATTACTTTATTTATTGTAAATATTCTAGCTATATATAGTGTATCTAGTTACAATATTATTTTATTTAATGTAAGTAACCTAGTTACGCACAGTATATCTTGCTAAAAATATAATTATATTTATTGTAAATATTACAGCTATGTACAGTGTATATCCATCCATCCATAGTAATTCTGTCCGAGGGCAGGTCTTTCACTGCATTCATAGCACTTTCATGCTATGCTTGCAGCTTTATTAGGGAATTATAAGTGTGGTAGCTTCCCGTTGCTTTCCACACCGGTGAAGGATGATGATAATAATGATAAGGATGATGATGATAGCGGTCGGATGTTTTTCGGGGACCGTTAGTCCCTAAGCTTCCTGACATTTTTCTTACAGGTGAGGAAAAAGTTCGAAAAAGAAACCTCGCCCAGGAGCCTGTCCCGACCGGGAATCGAACCCGGGCCCGCTGTGTGACAAGACAGCACGCTACCTCGAGACCACAGCGGTAGATATAATTATCATAAGTAATGCCACGAGTGATTTCTAAATTATCGATAAATTCACGACTCACGAAGTCAGGAGTGAATTTATGTAGAGAATTTGGAAATCAAGAGTGGCATTTGTTAGGACTATTTAACGAATACAATTAAGCTGTTTACTCACAAACCATTATTTAACTATAGTTATTTTTAAATATTTATATATTTAATGTAAACGGCGATGTTTGAAAACAAATGAGAAACGATTGCTACGCTTCATTTGCTTCTTTTGTTCGATCACTGCAACCAGATCATAATGTTATTTATTGCCAAAAGATCGCAATGTTGTAAGAATGCACCCTAGTGGAGAAATTTATAACCAACGTTATAGGTATTAATTAATTTATGATGTCCTATGATGTAAATATGTCAATTATATTTTTCTGCGTCATTTCCTGGAAAATAATTCGTTTAAGAAAGTGCAAACAGTGGTTTCTTTTTTTGTGGTATAATCAATTGTTACAAATGTTTTTATATTATCTCTCGTATGCGCTACGTGTTGACATTCATGCACTATATATACAATCTGGTAGCCGTATTTCTTAATGAGTCAGTCACTGCAAAATAATACTAAGACCTATTCAAATTTTAAAAAAGAGATGCTTTCTTTATTATGATAAACTTTAGTTGGTAAATTTCAGGCAAAACACGACTGCGATTGGTTGTAAATAAAAAATCATTGAAATGTGATTGGTCATTGACTCCCATTTGGGGCATGAGTTAAATAGTCAATGTTAATTTAATACTTGTAAATATTCCAGCTACGTAGAGTATATATATATATATATATATATATATATATATATATAGTTATCAACGATATTTCATTATTTGTATGTATCATAGCAACGTACAGTGTATTCAGTCATCTATGTTATTTCATCAATTTTAAATATCTTAGGGAACGTACAATGTATATAGTTATCAATATTATTTTATTAATTGTAAATATCCTAGCTACATAAATTATATTTATGTCCAGAATATGTAAACTGGAAGGTTAAAACTGTGGATGCAAAAAAAAACAAAAAACAAGGATCAGATTATTTCTGTAGGAATAAGCGCTTTAGTGTAAGGTATATTCAATGAGAGAATTTCTGTTTTCGCTTTATTTTAAAATTCCTGTTAAACATGTACAGGATAATTATTTCTGTGAGCTAGTTACATATACTCCAAGACAACGCTCAGGAAAAAGAGCTTTATATGAAGAAAAATACAAACCGAAGAACTACATTTATTTATAAAACAGGAGTTGGTTTAATTGAGCATGTGGTAGTAGGGCCTAAAAAGCAATTGGATACTTTCCACGGTAACACAGGCAATTGTGTTCAGAGTTTGAAACTATTGAGCCACTGCAAATTTTATAAATTGATTCACACTATTTTTAGGAATAAATATGCCTTCAACGTCAAAAAAATAAATAACCTAGAAATATAAATATTACAGAGGAATGGGATAAATACATTAGCCTCTAGTGTATTACTGCTGGAATCATATCTCAGATTTGACAGAAATATTCGATCTTATCCTTATCGGGTGTGACATTACGGTGAAGAAATTAGAGAGAAAAGTTATGTAAGATTTGGACATAATATAGGCCTATATAAAATGTATTTAGAGTTTTTGAAAATATATTAAATGTGTAATTAAAATACAAGTTATTAAAATACCATTAAAAAGTTTTAACGTTTAATTTGGAGAACCGATAACAGATGTATATCTGTGTGTCAAAGCCATCAAATTAAACCTTAGCGAATGAAAATAAAGATCTACACAGACAACTCTTATTCACAATATAAACACATCAAAAGGAAGTAGACACATTTTATATTCAAAAGAAAATTTACAGTGAAATGACAAACAACTAATAAGAAATAGAAAGTCTTACATTTATCTGTATTAAAAATATATGGTACCTTTTCCATAAAGTATTATTACAGAAATGTTTCCTACATATTAAGGGCTTTATTTGAATGTTAATTAAATAAAAATAAAACCTAAAGTTTTATATGATTTTCATATTTATTAAAATACAAATTCGTTACAGCTGTTTCAGTACTTTCTACCTTCTACAGACGAATTTTATCATGATTATAAATGAATTTTGTATTATATATACATATATATATATATATATATATATAATTAAACGGTGAAACTGTTAAGAGCTTGTACTATGGAACAAATATTTGTATTGACCCTCAGTTGACAAAAAATAGACATTTTTTTAAATAAACCAAGGAGTACGACAAGGGTGTTCACTCTCACCTATATTAGGCTATTTAATATTTATATGGACGATATCCTAAAAGAATGGAAGAAGGTTTTAACTAATAAAGGAATATTAATTGATAATAAAGATAAAATAAATGCTTTATTATTCGCTGACGATGTACTTTTAGCAGAATCTGAAAATGAGCTCCAAATGTTAGCATATAAATTTAAATTAATAGCCAATAGATATACCTAATTGTAAAATATCAATAAATAAGTCAACAGTAATGGCATTTATTGGTAAATATGTAATTAGATCAAAAATTGTACTGGATAACAAAATAATAGAACAAGTATCACATTTCCAATATTTAGGATGTGATATAACTTAGGCCTATACAAAAAATAAATATATAGAAAATAAAGTCAATAAATTTCAGGCTATTTGTGGAACCATAAAAAGAACCTTAGGTCGGAAAACAAGGAAAGATACGAAACTTAAATTATATAAAACAATGGCTGTTCCTTTGTTGTTGTATGGAAGTCAAAATTGGATAATGAAATCAAGGGATAAAAGCAGGATACAGACTGCGGAAATGCTGTTTTTACGTAATGTGAAAGGATGCACAAGAGCGGATAGAATAAGGAATGAAACTATACGAGAAGAATTAAATATATATAAAATTGAAGATAAAATCAGCGAAAGTAATAAGAAATGGATAGAACACTTAATGAGAATGAACAACGAAAGAATACCAAAAAGAACCTTCCTGTATAATCCCAGAGGAACAAGAGATGTTGGCCGACCACATAGAAGATGGACTCCACTTTTAACTTCGCCGGAACAGGCTGCATAGCCTAAACCTTGTAGTGGAAGAAGAAAAAGAAAATTAAACGGATTAGTATTTTAATAAATATGAAAATCATATAAAACTTTTGGTTTTATTTCTTTAATTAACATAAAGATGGATTTTCATCAAATAAACGCCAAATGACTTGATTGCTTTTTTTTAATGTTTGGAAGCAGTTGGAGGAAATAATAATTGTAGAGAAAGTATAGAAGACTGGGATTCTGAATGAAACTATCACAAAAAAAATAATAATAATTTTACTTTTTTAAATGTTCTGCTTTGTTCGAGAGTTAGGTATAAAAACTTTATATAAGTATTTTTGATCGATAAAGTTGATTTACTTTGTGCTTGTTTTTACACGCTTTATATTAGCTTGACCTGTATCTATCTATCTATCTATCTATCTATCTATCTATCTATCTATGTAACGGAATCTTTCAACGCGATTTTCACCCACTTAAAATCATCGGATCGACTTGAAACTTTGTATACTTGAAGAGGACCCGTGACAATACAATAATTTCATATTTATTTTCTAAAATCCTTGTCATAATCATCACAAAATCAAAAAACCCGTTTTTGTGTCAATGTAACGGAATCTTTCAACGCGATTTTCACCCACTTAGAAACATTGGATCGACTTGAAACTTTGTATACGTGTAGAGAACCTGTGACAATACAATACAATAATTTTATATTTTGTTTCTAAAATCCTGGCCAGAATCATCCGAAAATCAAAAAAATGAAACTGGTATAATAGGTTGCGGACTTGTCGAGTTTTTAGTCAATTGTTGTAAGAGCTCAGTTGGTAGAGCAGTGAAATCTTAGTGGTACGTAATATCAGTAATCCATAGGTCGCTGGTTCAAATCCGGCTGGGAGGGTCTTTTTTTTATAGAAGAGTATTACCTTTAGCTCATACTACAATAGTATCGAATTTAAAGATATTTACATTTTTATCTTATTCTGTAAAATATTAAAACTAAAAAATAAAAAATAAATAATAGTTTTAAAAAACTAAAAGAACACGCTTTATTAGAAAACTAAAAAATGAAAAATAATTTTAATTTCCAATACGCTTGGGATATAATAAAGTGGTCAACAAAAAAATCATCTCCAACACATATAGAATAAAATTACAGTTATCAACAAAAAGAAAATAATTTTACCATCAAAAGCGTGGGGTGATTTTTATGATTTTTACAATTTCTTCTTAGAGAGCTTACTTTTACCAATATCTGTTTATTATCAAATAGCCTATATTAATTGATATAGAGCACCCCACGCTTTTGATGGTAAAATTATTTTCTTTTTGTTGATAACTGTAATTTTATTCTATATGTATTGGAGATTATTTTTTGTTGACCACTTTATTATACCCCAAGCGTATTGGAAATTAAAAATTATTTTTCATGTTTTAGTTTTCTAATAAAGCGTGTTCTTCTAGTTTTTAAAACTATTATTTATTTAATATTGACTTAAATAACCACCATTCATGTCTCAGATGTGATCAATATCTCTTTACATAATCTAACAAATTAACTTATTTATTTCTGTATGGACGAATATCCTGAAGTCCTTTAAAATTACGCACATTATCCCTAAGATTAAAGCACAGAAGTATCAATACAGTACCTCAGTTGCAAAAAGAGAAAATTATATTAGTTACTAGCTAATACCCGGCGTGCGTTTCTACACCTAAATAAATAATAATGTGTTTTTGCATTTAGTTGAATAAGTAAAAGGAAAAATAAATTTATATCGTTATTATTTTAGATACCCCGTGCTGATTACCCGGCGGTGTCCGGGAATCTATGCATTCCGATGTACTTGGCATAAATGAGCTCAAAGACAAAATTCGTTATTTTTAGTTATCCATAAAATAATACCCGCCGTGCGCTGCTATGCTTGCCCGTGAATCAACTTATTCCGATCTTCTTGGCATCAATGAAAGACAAAAATGGTTATTGTGGGTTATCCTTAAAAGATAAACATATGCTGTCGTGGACTTTTCTATCGAGTTTTTTTTTAGATATTTAATGCTGTGTACAATAATTTTGTTTATTTGATATGGTTTAGATAGCGTAAGTCATTTAAGCTTACAAAGCTACATTTTTCACTTTTTTCACTATAGAAGGTGATTTTTAAGGGTGAAGGGCTTGAGCATTAAAACTCTCTTATAACCTGTAACCTTCCCAGGAAAATGCTGAACATTTTGCAAAAAACCCCATGACAATCGGATGAATGGTATGGCAGCACCTGCTTGTCCGGGAATCTTCTTATCCCGATCTACTTGGCATCAATGAATGACAAAAATGGCTATTGTGTGTTATCTGTAAAAGATAAACATATGCTGTCGCGGACACTTTTGTAGAGTTTGTTTGAGATATTCAACGCTGTGTACATTAATTTTGTGTATTTGTTATGGTTTAGGCTGCGTATGCTATTTAAGAGTAAAAAAGTGAATTTTTCACGTTTTTTCACAATAAAGGGTGTTTTTAAGGGTGTAGGAGTTGAGTTTCTCAACTCTCTTATAGCCTATGTTCATCCCGGGAATCTCCTGAACATTTTGCAAAACCCCCATCACAATCGGATTAACGGTATGGCCGCGTATAAAGTACGAACAAACAAACAAACATTCACTTTTTGCACGCTTTATATTAGCTTGATCTGTATCTATATATCTATGTAACGAAATCTTTCAACGCGATTTTCACCCACTTAAAATCATTTGATCGACTTGAAACTTTGTATACTTATAAAAGTACCCGTGACAATACAGTAGTTTAATTTTTTTCTAAAATCCTGGCCAGAACCATCAGAAAATCTAAAAAAGTGTCTTTGTATCTACGTAATGGAATCTTTGAACACGATTTTCACCCACTTAAAATCATTGGATCGACTTCAAACTATGTATACTTGTTCAGGACCCATGACAATACAATAATTTCATATTTTGTTTCTAAAATCCTGGCCAGAATCATCAGAAATTTAAAAAAACATTAAATTGGTATTATAGGTTGGGCTTGACTTTTTAGTCAATCATTGTAAGAGCTCAGTTGGTAGATATAATTCTAGTGGTATATAATTTCAGTAATCCATAGGTCGCTGGTTCAAATCCGGCTGGGAGGATTTTTTAGAAGAGTATTACTTTTAGCTCATACTACAATAGTATCGAATTTAAAGATACGAGTATAAAATTTCTATCTTATTTTGTAAAATATTAAAACTAAAAAATAAAAAATAAATAATAGTTTTAAAAACTAAAACAACACGCTTTATTAGAAAACCGAACTAAAAAAAATGAAAAATAATTTTGATTTCCAACACGCTTGGGATAAAATTAAAGTGGTCAACAAAAAAATCATCTCCAACACATCTAGAATAAAACTAGAGTTATCAACAAAAAGAAAATAATTTTAGCATCAAATGTGTGTGGTGTTCTATATTAATTAATATATTTGATAATGAACAGATGTTGGTAAAAGTAGAGTCTCTAAGAAGAAAATGTAAAAATCATAAAAAGCACCCCACGCTTTTGATGGTAAAATTATTTTATTTTTGTTGATGACTCTAGTTTTATTCTATATGTGTTGGAGATGATTTTTTTTTGTTGACCACTTTAATTTTATCCCAAGCGTGTTGGAAATTAAAATTATTTTTAATTTTTTTAATTTTTTTAATTCGGGTTTCTAATAAAGCGTGTTGTTTAAGTTTTTTAAAGCTATTATTTATTATATTAGTTATTCTCAGAACCTCATAAAATGGACATTACTGTTTTTTTTATCTCACTTCTTCAATCTCAAGTGAATGCGATCATTATTTACAGTTGGACATCCAAATATAACAAAGCCCGTTTTTATATATTTTTAGCAAATCTCATTTATGCCATAGAACTACAAAACAAAATAAATATGTGACCTTTAACCTGACAAGGCTTCTCCATCTTGTAAAGTTGCCAACATTTTTTCTTAATCTTTATGTCCTGGAGACATCAGGTCGTCTGTTTGTCTTGACCTGTGATCACAAGGGGGCGGGATTTCACATGGCTGTAGATTGTAGTTACGCTTTCTTATTACGCTCGTAAAATTGGATTTAGTCTTTAGCCTGTATTGAATCTCCTCTTTTTATCCCTATCTTGTTCCACTACTTCGTCGTTGGAAAAAGAAAAAGGAACATCCAGGATTAGCTAATGTAGTAAGTGCAATGCTGATACATCTTGTAAGGGAAGATTAAATCCGTCCTTCAAACAGTTTGCTTCTCTAGAAGGCAAACAGAGGCTTAACGCTCCTATATAGGAATTACGACACCAGAACAACCTTTGTATGAACAAACGACGTGAATCATAAATATGGCTATACGTTTGATCGCGTTGTGTGATGAAAATATTATCATTACAGGAAATATGGAATTACCGTTGGAAAGGCAATTATTCAAATTACAACAATGGAATAAAACAAAACAGTGTAGAACTTACGTCATTAGTCAAAATGGCGTTGAATATGTAACAGCAGATTACAATTGCTGCATGGGCAATAACGTATGCTAATGATCGTGAGGCCGCAAGACGTGAGTTTAACGTAGCATTGCAGCCGTCGACTGTGGGAAGTGGAGAAACGACTGCTGGAAACGGGAAGGATGCAGAAAATCAAACCTCCTGGAAGGCCTCGCATTAGCACGGATGCAGATACAACGAAGAGAATTGTGGAGGCGTTCTACGCTAGCCCACAAAAATCAACCTGCCAAGCTGCATGTGAACAGTGATTTGTTTTGTTCTATTGTAGTAATGTGAAGGATTCCCTTTCCAATGATATCATCATATTTCCTTTAATAATAATATTTTCGTCACAAAATGCGATCAAATGTATAGCCATATTTCTAAATCACTCTGTGTGTCCATTCATAAAAAGGAAAAGAGGGGTCCCCAGACATTTAGATGTTTGGGGATTCTTGGCTAACTTAGTTTTTGTGCTATAGACCATTGCTCTTACTGTAATATGCATTCTGAGAAGCCTGATTTCATACACACCTTCAAAATTTATATTCATTACTTATGACTATTTAACGCATGCCCCAAATGAGAGTCAATGACCAATCACATTTCAATCAATTTTGTTTTATAACCAATCACAGTCGTGTTTCACCTCGATATTTATCTACTTCTGTTTATCATATTAAAGAAAGCTCCTCCTTTTAAATATTCTGAACAGGTCAGAGCATTATTTTACACTGATTGACTCTCCAACGAATAAGATGAATATAGCAAATAATGAACTGATTCCTTCGAACTACACATTTGATAATTGTGTTCAATAATTGGGTGTTTAAATAATGATTTTACGGAGTTGTTTCCTAAAAGAATAATTAATAACCTATAATGTTGGTTATAATATACAGTTTGATGTGTTTAATTTTTTCTCCACTAGAGTGCATTCTTACAATATTGCGATTCTATTTGGCAATAAATAATATTATCAAGTTACAGTGGATGAACAAAATAAGCATTACCAAATATTTCTCATTTGCTTTCAAACATTGCCTTTTACCTTAAATATATAGATATTTTAATGAATGTATGTATTTTAATGATTGTTGTGTGAAGCGAACCAATCCGATGATTGTTGTAATAAGAATCACCTCCTTAAGATTTTCAAAGAGGTCTCGTACTTACCCTAAATTAAAAATTTTTAGTCGTTATTGTGTCTGCGACTTGCGTCTCGGCAAGATCAATAATTTTCTAACGTCCCTTCGTCGGAGAAGTAAGAATTTTCTCTTGCCGTCGTGCGATAGGCGAGAATTTGAAAAGTCGCGAAAATATTATATCTGCGGAAAATAGATCTCCAACGTGTTTGCACTAACGTCTATATTAGGGATCGCGATAGGAATAACGTAATACTTATGCGGATATAGGTTAATAATGCAAGGTACCATTGATAATTTATTTCAGATATAGGATATAGATTTAAAGTGTGTTGCAGTTTTGGTTTTCTTATATAAAATAAATAATAAAAATAATTAATTCCTCGTCTACCTTCACTGTCGTATTTGTATTCGAAGTTGATCGTGTTGTCCCCTGAACCTCAATGCTCTACCGAATCGCATTAGCCCCAGTTATACCCCTTCACATGTAGGCATTTCAGACATTGGAACATTGTATCAAATAACATCCCGAAGATGGAACATGTTCTGAATGACCTGCAATGTTTTGACTAATTGACTGAATATTTAAACAGATATCCATTTTAATTTATTATTTAATTCATGCCCCAAATGGGAGTCAATAACCAATCACATTTCAATGATATTTTTATTTACAATCAATTACATTCGTGTTTCGCCTAGAATTTACCAACTAACGTTTATCATAATAAAGAAAGCACCTCCTTTTTTAACATTCTGAATAGGTCATAGCATTATTTTGCAGTGACTGACTCTGTAAGAAATACGGCTACCATATTGTATATATAGTGCATGCATGTCAACACACAGCGCATGCGGGAGTTAATATAAGAACATTTGTAGCAATTGATTATATCACCAAAAAAAGAAACCACTTTTGCACTTTCTTAAATGTATTTTTCCCAGGTAATAACATTCCAGAAAAATATAATTGTCATATTTACATCATAGGACATCAGAAATTAATTAATATAAAGTTTGATGTGTTTGATTTTTTCTCCACTAGAGAGCATTCTTACAATATTGCGTTCTTTTGGCAATAAATAATATGATCTGGTTGCAGTGATGAACCTCTCTATGGTGATGAACAAAAGAAGCAAATGAAGCGTACCAATCGTTTCTCATTTGTTTTCAAACATCGCCGTTTATATTAAATATATAAATATTTTAAAATAACTATATTTAAAAAATGATTTGTGAGTACACAGCTTAATTTTATTCGTTAAATAGTCCTGACAAATGCCACTCTTGATTTCCAAATTCTCTAGATAAATTGGAAATCACTCGTGGAATTACTTATGATGATGACTGATACATAAGGTAATTATTTTAATATTAAAGAACTATTACATAACCTCATTTGTGATTACAATGAATTTTATAAGTATTGATAAATATATCTAAATTCACTGAGATACAAATGCACAGAATTTGTTAACACTAAATAATGCATTTAACGATTTAAAATGAGATAAATATAAAGAAACAAGAATTATAAGACTGCATTAAATGAGTAATTAAGTAAAGTAGGGAGAGGTTTTTACTCTCAGTTAAGAGCTGTGCTGAGGTACAGTAACAGCTTGTTGTGGACAATTTGTCTGCCGGAAATGCTCCAGCATCCCTTCTGTCTCCATGAATTACATCTTTACCGTCCTCTCCTACTGTCCGTATGTCCTATTATTATCGCAAATGCGAACACTGCTTCTGACCTCTCCATATGTATAACCACTATAAGTAATAGGTGGTTTCTTCGTGTTTTCATTTTCAATTAGTAATAGGCTTCCTTTTAACCAGTCCACATAATCTTAGCTGAAATAATGAAGTGGCAAGCATTAGTAAAATAGTCAAAACATGTATAACTAACTAACTAACTAACTCACTGGCACTATCGAACCCGTAGGTTCATGGCCGCGCGGACATAAGCTCTCCATATACCCATATCCTGAGCCAATGTTTTCCAATCATCCCCTGTATAATCTACTTCCCTCAAATCATAGTTAATGTTATTCTCCCACATCATTCTTGATCTACCAACTGGGCGGTTTCCCTCTGGGTTTCCTACAAGAAGCTTCCATGCACGTCTTTCATTCCCCATATGTGCCACATGTCCTGCTCATCGCAGTCTACCAGACTTAACTGTTCTCATTATCTGGCATCCTATAAAGACCATGTAATTTACTGTTATGCAGTCTTCTCCATTCACATGTCCGTTCATTTCTCTTTGGTCCAAAAATTCTCCTAAGAACTTTATTCTCAAATACTCGCAATCTCCCTTCCTCCCTTAAAGTAAGAGTCCATGTTTCGCATTCATATAGCCTAATACAACTGGTAGAATAATAGTTTTATATATTTTCAGTTCAACGTTTTTTGAAAGGAGTTGGGAAGTCAAGAGTCTCTGCAATGCATAATAGCATGCATTTCCAGAATTGAGCCTATGTTCAATTTCCTTGTGCATATCATTCCTGTTTGTGATTATTGTTCCTAGGTATTTGAATTCAGCATTTTCTCTAAATTTCCCTCATTTGTCATTAGCTGTCAATTTACATTATGTAATGTATTTTTGGGCAAAACATGTATAAGAATACTAAATTCAAAACGAAGTGAAAATAAAACAAGTATTTGTACTAAGTGCGAACGAAAGCACGAATATATACCAGAATTTTAAATTAACTGCTCATATATGGCGAGGAGATACTAAGGGCCAACATGCACAATCTATTGAGTAATATTAAAAATTGGAAGTAAACATCAGTAAAATTAAACAGGTTGATTACACATACAAATATATTTTACAGAGTGCTGTGAAATTGCCCTTACAAACTTTTAGGACTTATAGAGGGGACTGGGTTGATAATATTTAGAATCGGAAACCATGTCCGGAAACTTACCGTTTCGGTGCTACAGTCGTTTGAAAACATGTTTTCAACGCGACCACTTGTACAAGTAATTTACTATGAAGCGTGACACCAGTACATAACTTGTTTTACAATTCAACTCATTAATAACAAAAGAAACAATATGGAAACTGCATCATGACTTGCATTCAAAATCCCGGATGCACCCTCCACAATCAATATTTGCAGTTTTAAAAATTTCAAAAAAAATTGTTACATTTAAAAAAAAAATACAACAAATCTGGAATACTCGATAGGGAAATTTTCGATTTGGACGAATCGCGAAGCTATTACTTGTTGAGACACGTGACGTACGTTCAGGCAATGTTCGTTTTCAAACGGCTGTAGCACGGAAACGGTAACTTCCGGACATGATTTCCAGTTCTAAATATTATCAACTCAGTCCCCTCTACATCTCCTAGAAGTTTGTAAGGGGAATTTTAGAGCACTCTGTATAGTGGAAATGGATAGTTAATGACAATTGAGGGAAGTTTTGAGTGAAATGGCTGAATTCAAATATCTAGGAAAAATAATTACGAATGGGAATGAGATGCACAAAGCAATTAAACATTAGCTCAATTCTGGATGCGTGTTATTGCGTATTATAAGGACTCTTGTCGTCTCAACTTCTCTCGAAAAAGTTAAACTGAAAATATATAAAACTGTTATCCTCCCAGTTATATTATATGGAATCTAAACATGGATTATTGTTTTAAATGATGAGTATTTGAGATTAAAGTTCTTGCGAACATATTCGGATCAAAGAGATATGAATAGACAGGCGAATGGTGAAGACTACATAATAGTGAGCTTTGTGATCTTTATGGGAAATAAGTTATAATATGAACAGTTAAGTCTCGTAGACTGCTATGGACAGGACATGTGGCACGAATGGAAAACGAAAGAGAGTCCTGGTAACGTCTTGTAGGAATTCCCTCAAAGACCAACTTTCACTTCTATATGACAAAATATTCTGTATTATGCTCTTATAATTTTCATTTTACTTTCCTTTGTAATATGTTTGATCCAAATTATTCCATGTAATGCCTTAGTTGTATTTTTTTCCATTGAAACTTTAGGGTGTACATCTCTTTCACATGTACCTGAACATGTAATTATTGACCCAAGATATTTAAAAATATCATTCTTTTATATTCCCTGTTTCGAGTATGAGGTCATCCACACATATATTTTGTTCTCTGTAAATTTATATTCTGTCCGCATTTCACTTTCAATTCTTAAAATAAAAATTAGCTAAATGACAGAAGAACTATAAATTCACATATCTTACTATTCCAAATTCTGCACGCATATTTACCAAGTTATTTAACAACACGTTTTCAAAATTTATCGGCTCATCACAATTTAGGAACAAGATCACAAGACTCTTCTTTACTTTTGATACCTCAGCACAGGACATGTCTATACTCTGAATCTTACACAATATCTATGACTAGAGCATGACTTCCCAGTCATGTCAGGGACTGTCAATCGTTATCATTATTTAAATCCAAATTAACTGATATCTTAAGTTCGACACAATGAAAACATTAACTGCATAACAACTATATAGAGCATTCCATTAATAATCATCTAGGAAGCTACTTACTTTATTTTATATAATTTTAATTTTATTATATTCTATGTTTTTGTTAGTATTAGCTAGTATTAGATCACATCATCATTGTATTTTGTTTAGTCTGTATTTTAATGATTTTTTTTTTCAAATTCCCCAGGTTGTTTCGACATTCCTGGTTTCTCTCCTGGCATGGCGTACTTGTAACACACTTCTGAGGTTGGGGCGCGTGGAAGGCGGGGTTACGTTGCCCCGATGATATGATGGTTGATGATGATGATAATGGTGCGCCAGGAGAGTCCCTAATCCTAAGCTTAACATAAGATGAATATGAATGATGATGAATGCGATGGCCATATGATTTCGGGGACCGTTTGGGTCTTAAAGTTTTCCTGACATTTGTCTTACAGGTGAGGAAAAACCCCGATAAAAACCTCACCCAGAAAAATTATCCCGACCGGGGATCGAACCCGGGCCCGCTGCGTGACAAGGCAGCACGCTACCCCGAGACCACAGCGATGGACAAATTTCAATATCTTAAAATTGTAATATGTATGTAATTTTTGTATAATTCTACTATTAGCTGGTTGAGTGGAAGAGAAGGCCTTATGGCCTTAACTCTGCCATCTAATAATAATAATAATAATAATAATAATAATAATAATAATAATAATAATAATAATAATAATAATACTTTATTTATTCTGGCAGAATTAAGGCCATAAGGCCCTCTCTTCCACTCAACCAGCACAAATACAAATAAATATTCGACAAATATAGATATACACTATACTAATTATAAACAGTTAAAGATACAATAAATGTAGCAATGTAAATGTCATGTACAAACAACATTTTATAGGGTAATAACAATAATGATACTATAATAATAATAATGATAATAATAATAATAATAATAATAATAATATAAATATGATACATTATACTGGAAACACCAATTAATATATATATCTTACACTGGATAATAATGAAGTCGAGTTTAGAGCAAATATAAATTTAGATTTCTTTTAAAAGATGCCAATGTTGCCGCACACTTGGTACCTTTAAGTCACGCTTATACAGTTACCTGTTGTCTAATAATTAATTTTTCTCTATTTATTTAATTTTATACTGTCATTAATATTTTCCTGTTTTTTTTTATATATTGTACATATTATATATTTAATTCGTTAAATTTAGAGTAAATCAAAATACATTATAAATATTAATTGTATTGTATTCATAACTTGTAATCGTTTATATATATATATTGTAATTTAGATTTAAGACTATTTTTTTGTTTGTATTTTTTTAAACCTGGTTGAGTAGTAGACAAGGCCTTAAGGCCTTAACTCTGCCAGGTAAAATAAAGCTATTATTATTATTATTATTATTATTATTATTATTATTATTATTATTATTATTATTATTAATGTCCGGCAGCCCCTTATTTCTTGTGGTAGGGAATTCCAGTTGCGAGAAGTGGAGATGGTATATGACATGGAGTGATGTGATGTCCTATGTTGCGGTATATTAAGTAAGAGACTATGTTGTGATCTTGTGTTTAAGTTATGGTTTGAGGATAGATACTGGAAACGGGTTGATAAATAATTGGGAATCGAGGTATGTAGGATCTTAAATAGGAGAATTAGACAGTGCGATTTTCTTCTCTCTTTTAGATGTAGCCATGACAATTCGTGGAATAATGGAGAAATGTGATCGTATTTTGGAACATTAAATATGAATCTGATACACATATTATCTAAAATATAGCATTATTATTATTATTATTATTATTATTATTATTATTATTATTATTATTATTATTATTATTATTATTATTATTATTATTATAATTTTACATGTATATAGGCAAGGTTCAATAAGAAGGACATGAAACTTACTCTTAGGACCGTAAAGACGTATTACATGATGTGGAACAAGAGCTGGAGATGCGGGTCACTCTGTATCTATTACAGGCTAAAGCTCATTTTTGTAATCACTGTGCATGTGTCATTCTCCCATGGAAGCATCCACTATTGCGTTCATTAATTAAAGTTGGATAGCAGCTGAATTTAGCCGTCATTTATTTGAGACATTACACACAGGTCATGTGAAAAGCAGTCTGGTTCAACTTGTATCCTTTGCCCAAGTTCAAAGCAGTTCAAATGAATCAACCTACGGTACGTAGCATAGGATGTATTTCTTTTGGAATTATATGCGGGCAGCTCGTAAATAAAAAAATCAAGTTATTGGGATTAAATCCATGTTACAACGTCCATGGTATACCATGTTGACTCCACTGGGAAACAATCACATTAATATCTCAGACAATGGTTATTATTTATATATTACGCCATTAGACACCTGCATTAATTATATAACTACTTACCTTAACAAAGTGTCACAATACATATACAATACTATTTACTCCAAACCCTGTCTGACTTGAGTTCTTCAAAGTCATAAAATCATCAGAAATAGTATATTATGATGGGAGATTGGGAAGTGGTTTTTACACATTCGAGGAAAATGTTTAAAACCGAGTGATAGTGAGGTTTTTAATTTCCGAGATTCTGTAAAACACTTCACAAATGTGTGTTGTACATTATTTTTTGCACGATAGTGTTTTCAAAATAATAAACAATCATCATCATCCGGTATCATGGCAGCTGTCGCCGTCTTCCGGAAACCAAACGCCATTCCTCTCTGTCCATCCATTGATGTTCCTCCATTCCTCTGATATTCATAGCTGCTTGTACCCCTTCTATCCAAGTTTTCTTCGGTCTTCCTCTCTTCCTCCTTTCCATTGGGAACCATTCCATAACAATTTTTGGCAATCTTTGCTCTGGCATTCTTTTGACATGGCCATACCACTGTAATCTTTTCTTTTCTATAATGTCTATGATGTACGGCTCCTCTTGTACACCCATAATTTCCCTTATTTCTTTATTTCGTATTCTATCCATTCTAGATTTTCCAGCTGATCTTGTTAAAACATCCATTTCTGTACTTAAAATTCTTTTCATTTCTCTGGTAGGAATTTGCCAGACTTCAGCACCATATGTTAAAATGCTCTGAATTATGGTTTGATATTTTGTAATTTTCTATTTTTTGTAATAATTTTGCTCCACCAAACAGAGTTTAAAGCATTTATTACTTGTTTTGTTTGTGCGATTCTATTTTCAATTTCCACTGTGTTATCGCCTGAATGGTCTAATTTTGTTCCTAAGTAAGTGCATTCAATACTAGGTTTTAGTTCTTCTCCATTGTTGAAATTTATATTTTCCATTTCTTCTCCTATACACAGGTATTTAGGTTTCTCAATGTTTAATAAATAATAGTAAAACAATAAATAATGATAATAATAAAATAAATATTCAATAAATAATAGTAAAATAATAACATATTTGTTGGAAATATTTGCGTTCATTATAAACAACTGACTAACGTTAACAGTGCGGCCAATGTTTATTAGTTGAAACTACAGAAGGCAGTGGCACGAATTAGTGATAAAATTGCGGCAAGTACGTATTTATTGTTTTATATTGTTTCAAATAAAGTTCATTTCATTTAAAATGCAGTGATTTGCTTCGTATAATGTTTTTAACACTACCTTTAGATATTTTTGTATATACATTGTACGTAGTATTCATAAAGGGCAGTGGTTTTACTTCCCATACGTGGTTTGTAATATGTAATATTACAGTATAATTATTTTATTACAGTGTGGTTATTTAGGTTGGCAACTCCGAAATGTAGGAAGTAGAACTTTCAATCATGGTCGCCATTGCTGTACGACAAAACGTACTATCGCGCAAAAGTTATATTTACTTCAAACCCTGTCCAAAAAAGTATAACTTTACACTGTCATGTACTGTAATATTCTCAAGAATGGACGAAAATTTATCAGCATATAGATTTAAACAAACAATGTAAAACTTAGACATTTTAAAGGTAATCAAACAAGGGTATCTTATAAATGTTATGGAGACGTAAATAGAACGTTCTTACGATAACTTTTTTCATAATAATACAAATTGTTTCTCGAACACTTCTCAAAATTCGTAATGATTTAAAACAAGGAGATGCGCTATCTGATCTACTATTCAATTATGTACTAGAGCATGCCCTCAAATATTTAGAGGATAAAGAAAGCTTACAACTCAATACGTTTAATGATATTAATAAGTTGTTAGTTTATGCTAATTATGTAGTATTATTGACCATAGCGAGGAGATAGTAAGGGCCAACACGCCATCTACTGAGTAAACAAATAAATCGGGACTGGAAGTAAATATCGATACAACTAAATGTATGTTCACACATAGAAATACATTATATAATGGAAATGGACAGGTAATGACAAATGAAAGAATGTTGAAGGAGTGACTGAATTCAAGTACCTAGGAACAATAATCACAAATAGGAATGAGATGCACAAAGAAATTAAATGTAGGCTCAATTCTGGAAATGCGTGCTATTGTGCATTACAGGGACTCCAGCCATAACTTCTCTCTAGAACGTTAAATTAAAAATTTATAAAACTGTTATTCTCTCAGTTATATTATATGGATGCGAAACATGGACTCTTACTTTAAGGGAGGAGAAAATATTACGAGTATTAGATAATAAAGTTCTTAGGAAACTTTTTGGACCAAAGAGAGATGAACAAAAAGGGTAATGGACAAGTCTTCATAACAGTTTATAGGAAATCAGATATAATTAGAACAGTTGTCTCATATGCTGCGATGGGCAGGACATGTGGGGAATGGATGAGGGGCATGGAAGCTTGTTCTAAGAATACCAGAAATTAAATATTGTAGCTCTTAGTGTTCCTTAAAATATATATTGTTAATAATTTTGAAAATGTAATTGGTTATTGCTTAAAGGTCTTTTTTTGTTTTTTGTGCAAAAAAATGAGTTAACTACAGATTATCATCCTTATATATATATATATATATATATTCGTCGGCCGCGGTGGACTAGTCGTTATGCTCCTTGCCTCTGGTCCCGGGTTTGATGGATTTTTTAGGACGGAAAAATCCAAGGAGCAAGTCCTCCGGGAGGGACCTTAAGCCGTGGGTCCCGAGTCTGAAGATTTTCAGGCTCGTAAAAAAAATCTTTAAGCCTGAATGAAAAGGCCTCTAAGCAAAATTTACTGAATTTTTCCGTCCTAGTACTACCTTCGTTTCCTAAATGTCAGCATGAGGCGGAACGCTGAACACGGACCACTCAAAATGACATCTATACGAAAACAAGTGTAACTAAAATTAATATGGTCCAAATTCTTCCCTGTAGGGGGAGAGCGCCTAAATCTCTGTAAAGGGGAAAACATGGGCTTACAACAACATATATATATATATATATATTCGCCTGGTAGCGTAAGTGGTAGCGCACTGAGATATCAACTCAGAGGTCCGGGTTCAAATCCCGTCCAGGCATTTATTTTTCTTATCTTGTCATATATATCTACATATTTTATGCTTAAAGGAACTTGATCCAGCCTTCATACAGAGATACAGTTGAGAATTTCATTTTTAGCTTCATGCAGAAATGTTCTTACTCCAGGAAAAGTGTGCCATGTAGCGGTGGCATTGTAAATTAGCTGTATTGGAGAAAGGGCCTTTTAGAAATGACCAATTGAATTAATTTAGAAACGTATGAACAGTACATGGAACACCATTTCTCAAATATTCAAAAAATGATTTTATTTTCTTAATAATTGCCAATTTGCACAAAAAGTAGCCTTAGTGTTCCTTTTTCTTTCCTTTTAATTTTTTTACTGATTATCTTGGGTGTCCAGAGATTGGAAGAATAATTATTTTGACTATTTAACAGTGACCAATCACGTTTCAATTAATTTTGTTTTACAACTAATGAAAGTTGTGTTTCACCTCGCTCTTTATCGATCTCCTTTACCAGCTCCTGCTTTTGTGGTAAAGAAAACTCCTCCTTTTTAATATTCTGAACAGTTCAGAACAATATTTTTCTCCAACAAATACATTGAATATAGCAAATAATGGACAGATTCCTTGATTTTACTGAGTTGTTTACCAAAAAAAATAAATTAATAACCTATAATTTTGATTAGAAAATAAAGTTTGATGTTCGATTTTTTTATTATTAATTTCATACATCTCAATGATGGATAAATCATATTTAAAGAGAACAATTATACGCTCAGACCGGGACTTGAACCCGGGACCCTTGGTTTTCTAGTCCAAGTTTTCTGACTAGAAAACCAAGGGCCCCGGCTTCAAGTCCCGGTCTGAGCGTATAATTTTTCTCTTTAAATATGATTTATCCATCATTGAGATGTATGAAATTAATAATAAAAAACATCGAAAATAGCCGTACTGGCATTTATAATGTAATGTATAATTCCCAAATATGTCTTCTTAATATAGGAGCCGCCATTTGCAAAGATAGAAACAAAGGCTTCAAAGCATTTGGTGGGCGGGAATTACAACGTATATAAAGTTTGATGTGTTTAATTATTTCTCCACTAGGGTGCATTCTTAGAATATTGCGATCCTATTAGGCAAAACATAATATGATCAAATTGCAGTGAATGTACATATCTCACATTTCTGATTTGGTTTTCAAACAACGCTGTTTGCCTAAAAATTTGCAATTATTGATACATTCCAACTTAAATTCTACCCCACTTAAAGGTAAAACTTTTCAAGAAATTTGAAGCCAACCGGAACCTTTATAGATAATATAGGTATAATTATTATAATATCTATAAAGGTTCCGGTTGGCTTCATTAAATATATAACTATTTAAAAATATCGGTAACTATATTTAAATAATGAATTTTAAGTAAACAGCGTAATTTTATTCGTTAAATAGCCCTAACAAATGCCACTCTTGATTTCCAAATCCTCTAGATAAATCCACTCTTCACTTCGTGACTTGTGAATTTATCGATAACTTTGAAATCACTTACGATAAATACACTGCTTAAGTGTTCCTTTATAATTATTAAAATTTCTTAAACGTATCATCGAACATCTGTGACACAAGACAAGCTATGCAAATTTCATGACTTTGAAAGTATCTGGTATTACGAATGATACTTTATAAATTATATTTTTATGTCGGCAGCTGGAGAAAGTAAATGTGTTGCTACAAGCTTGAGACTTTACAGGATCTCGGTAATGGCAGAGTTCAAATGACCCTGTCTCTACGACCTTTGTCTTTAACCTTACACTTAAGAACTCCCCGAGCTACTTAGCGAGACATTCCCCAACTTATCGGCACTTCATAACACGCATACCTGCTGCTTCCAGAATGGAGCTCTATCCAACATCCCGTTCTATCTAATGACCTCAATATCTTCAAAATGAGACTTTAATTGCGTATTTCCCACATCATTAAATTTGTCAGTACTCTAGGATTCAATATGCTATTCATATGAAATGCTAAAGAAATAGCATAATATATGCGATGTTTACATATGTATTATATCAAATATGAATCAATACTAATAAAATTCATTGTTAAAACCGTTGAGGTGGAGAGTCATAAAATAAAATAAGTTAAAATATACCTTCTTAGGTAAAATCCGTCGTCCTCAACTTATAAAATATGTAATCTTTATGCCTGTAGGCCTTTCAAAACATCCGTTGCATCTTCAGCAGGTCACCTGTCACGACAGAGCCACATCGACCATCATACTGGATGTTATAGCGAAGAGTGACCTGGTGAAAATGGAACGGATGTTCTGAAAGGCCTACAGGCATAAAGATTACATATTTTATAAGTTGAGGACGACGGATTTTACCTAAGAAGGTATATTTTAACTTATTTTTATTTTATCAAATATGAACCATTGGAGCGCCGTTATAGCATTGTTAATATTGTTATATTGTGCTATAGAGCAGCGTTTCACAACCTTTTTCAACTCGTGAACTCCTTCCACAACGATCTGAGTTGGGTGAACCACTGACTTTTAAATATACATACAGTAGACATGCATAAAATGTAATTCGAAACAAAATGTTTAATAAACTTAAATTAACTTAACCCTTAACGTTTAAAACATAAAATTACTCTAGTTACGACTTAAAAGTTACACAACGTGTACGCCTAGTTGTAGCGAAACCAAATGCATTCCTAACGTTGTTACATAACACTTTAAATCTGGCATTCGCGGCAAATATTAATGTATTGTGGAAATAATGTGATAAATTCCCGATATTACACATACATAACAAGGGGCATCATAAGGTTAATTTAATTTTAGAATAATAATAATAATAATAATAATAATAATAATAATAATAATAATAATAATAATAATTGTTATTATTAACATGCTGCAGAATTCATTAGAACAATAATAGATCTAACCTCGAAACCCGCCAGTATGGAAAAGTTTTGGCGAACCCCTTGAAATATTTTGTAAACCCCTGGGGGTTCGCGAACCACAGGTTGGGAAACATAGTTGTAGAGGAATACATATGTTAAGTCTGCGATTAGTCCCGCGTCGTAGCCGAGCGGTTAAGGCAGGAAGCCTTGGCGCAGAGCTACGGGACTTGCGCTGGTTCGAGTCTCCATGGGGGAAGAAATTTTCTCATGGTATTTCGGCCAGTATGGGACCGGTGCCCACCCAGCATCGTGAGGCAATTGGGTAGCTACAATAAGTAGCGGCTCCAGGTTGAGGAACCAGTTATAACGGCTGGGGGACTCGACATGCTAACCACATGTCACCCCTACACTGGCTGTTGATCATCTACCTCTGTGATTGACACATGTGGATGTGAAGGGCCAGCAGTCGGCTGGTAAAAGGGCAACCGCTGCAAAGTGGAAAGACCCTCAATCGGAAAGTCTGCGATTAAAGACATCTTCTTCTTCGTTGGGCACAAGTTTATTTTCACATAACGACCGAACATGGATGAAGTTCTTTGTTATTTTATGATATTCTTTGCTTTTATCGTGTTTATTCCTTACGAGTAAATTAATAAAATAACTGTATTATATACATGTATTGAATACGGTAGTGTGAAGGAGAATATTAATGATTAATAGGTTAGAAATGCAAGATAACTGTTTGCTTATCTTGCGCATACACAGCTGATTAATTATTAGCCAGGTGGGAGATAATATTCTGATTAATTACTCAATTCATGTTGATAGGTGCAGTGTAACGAACTCCTACAGATCATGCACCTAAATGAAAGGGATATTAGCAGCAACATGCACTATTAATGTTACCACTTCGTCTCAAATTAAATTACTATATTTTAAACACAAACTTTTATTACTCCATTTGCTTAGTGTTACCTCTCGCTTTGTGCTCTACGTGCTCCCACCATCCGGGCTATATAAGGACACGACATACATATCTAAAGAAGGATAATAACTCTGGATCACATGCCACTTTTTGACAACACAAAGTCACGAAAGGACTCCCCGAATGAGTAATGAATGAAATGCCGGAGCCAGCACTGAGGCAATGCAAAATGTAAGATAATACATTCATAGTAAAGGCGATTATGATAGAGAAGATTATAAGATTTATTTTAAGATTTATTTAAGATTTATTTAGCCTGGTGGAGTTAAGGCCATGTGGCCTTCTCTTCCACTCACCAGTATAATAGCTAGATTGAATTTTGCCCTTAACGTTTCCTGACATTTGTCTTACAAGTGATAAAAAAATTAAAAAGTCTCACTTAGAAAACATTCCCCGACACTTGATGGAACTGTCCTTAGGGCCTCTGAGGCATCGACGAATACCAGTAGACCGCAGCGGCCAGCAAATTAAAAACTAAACATAAATTACACTGGCAAACATGTTTTTAAAAATGTTCCTGCACTTAATGAGTCAAAACTTCTAATTTTGGGTTGAGAAAAACGAATATGATGATGAAATATTTTTCTTAGTTCTAATTTATCTTCTTCTTCTTATTCTTCTTCACTTCACGGGCTAGGCAAATTGCCTGTTCCACCTCACAGTTGTTCTGTCCATGTTTTCACTGACCTTCCTACATTCCTTGAACCTCTTGGCTTGTAGTTGAATGCTGCTCTTGGTAATCTTGATACATTCATTCTTTCCACATGTGTAAACCATTTCTCTATATTCTCTGATTTTCTCATCCAGTGGATATATATTTAACTATGTTCTAATTTATATGATATGTAATAGGTGGAAGTATTTCATTTTAACCGATTAAGAGAAAACGATATATTTTAATTCCATATGCCAACATCATTGAATGTCCATTTAATTTTCTTTAATGAAAGTTACATTCTGAGAGTTCGAAATTGATGTAAAAACATCTGTCAAATGGTTAGGTTTAAAGAGAATTATATGATGGCTTCACGAGATCGTTGCCTTTTTGTTTGCCTACTGTGACTGAGTACGAGAATCCCTACACAAAAACCACCAGTAATCCGCAAGCATTGCTTCATTCCAAATACCACGATATATTCGATCCATTACAAAAATATTCTGATGGAATATTTCTACATGTTGCATCACTGACAATTCCACAATTTGATGGGAGAAGTCTAGGTGGGAGGAGAGACATGTCGCATCCTAAATGATGATATGTTTTAAGAAGTACTATCACCAACTAAGTGTAGTTATCATCTCTTTTGCTCCCTAAAATCCATGAATAATTCTCTTCAAGACTTCTCAAACTTAATTTCTTTCTCCTACAAAACTCGGTCAAACGCAGCATCCTTTTGTGACCCAACAAAAATATCTTCCTTAAATGTTGCATTACTTAATAACGCAAATCTGCCTATTACGTATTAACATGCCTTACCTTATCGGTTCATACCTTTAACAAGATTTTTCATCAAACCCAGGTATTTGTGTTGGATCCACGAGAGCCTCGGTAACGACATATTTCCCACCTGGGCTAAGAGGAAAGTCTTGGAGGTTAGTCTGCTTGAATATAATGTGATTTCCCACTAACCCATGTACATAAAAATCGGGAATATTTAATTTATCACAGTTGCTTTCTTAAAAATACAGCGATTATATTTAGATCGGCACAGATTTTTCATTTGTGTTCATCATATGTTATTTAGTCCAGGAGAACTGTCATTTTTGCATAAGTCTCCTTCATGTGAACTGCATGACGAATAGGAATAGAAGCAAGAAAAATGCAATTGTTAAGTAATACACGGGTGCCATTTCAAATATAAAGCATAGGTTAGAGTACCGCGGATTGTATGATGCATTATTAGTGAACAATATGTCAGTTGCAGTTAAAGTCTTAAGAAAGTAGCACCAGTAATTCTACTTGCAGCCTTCATGGTGTTTAGACGTTTGTCTGTGTGCTTTGTATGGACAACATACCTACTAGTGCGCTACGACGTTTGGTAGTTATATAATGTGTTGGAATGCAGGCTTTCACGGCCGGTAATCATGGTAGTAAAAGATTCCGGGCTATGTGGCGGTGGTCTAGAACTGGCTTTTCTTCCAGACATTTCTCCCTCAACTGCGGAGGGCATCTTCAGTGGCGAGCGCTAGAAGCTGTTGTTTCCCTGTCGCAGTCGAGTCTACGACAGGGAAACAACAGCTTCTAGCGCTCGCCACTGAAGATGCCCTCCGCAGTTGAGGGAGAAACGTCTGGAAGAAAAGCCAGTTATAGACCACGGCCACATAGCCCGGAATCTTTTACTACCACTATATAATGTGTTGTTATTGGTCGTAATAACGAGATCTATCATTGGCCAATCTTAGGGTGTCATAGAAAATTTCAGACCTGGCTACCTGCCCGGTCCCTAGTGCTTAGTCCCTTTTTTATTTCAACTTAATTTTTAATTTTAGAGCATTTTCTTGTATTTTGTTGGTATCGTAGTTTTATGATCGGGTTGTGGTGCTACAATATTTTGTGGCTGTGTATAAACTATCCATTGGTGGCAAGTGTGTTCAGTGAATCTAGTGTAGTGCTTTAAACTAAGACTTGGTTCAAAACGAAGCATGGCATCTATGCCAGATCAAGACGGGTCGATGGACATTGGGGACGAGGATATAGGACCTCTTATACTGTGAGAAGGGGCACGCCGTAGCGTAGTGGTTAAGGCACTGAGCTACAAGCCGGAGGGTCGAGGGTTCAAGTCCCGTTGGGGGTCAGGATTTTTAAACTGATCCAAATCCTCTGGCGGCACTATGGCCCTGGGGTCGACTCAGCCTCTAACGTAAATGAGTACCAGACGCCTGTTCTGGGGTAAAGGCGGCCGTCGCGCAGGGCTGACAACCCGGCTGACATAAAGTGTCGATTGTCTAGAAAAAGTGGTAGCCTTAACCTCCTACTACCCCAAGGGCCTCCCGAGGCCTGTTGTGGGATCACTTTACCTTATACTGTGAGAATTTCTTCAACAAATTTGAAATCTTTCTAAATAGTCATAATTATAAAAAAAGTCAAACTGTAGACAGAGTCATGCACCAAATACATGGGACATTCTTCATTATCACCAATTACTTATCTATATATCTGAGGATGAGAGGTCCTATGCATCTCGGGACTTTACGTCCGGGTGCTTGGATCGGCTCAATGCTATGTACTAAATCAATCATGGTCATTCTCTTTTTTTCGATATGATCCGGGAGCTTAAAACTAGTGCCGTTGAAATTCAATCGGCCTGCTTTGTCTCCCGGCGTCCTGATGAAGATTAACATGATTCAGAGTCTCAAACTAGAGTTGAGTGAAAGTAGGACTCACCTCCTCTTCTTAAGAAAAATAAAACAAAAAAAAATAAAAGAAAAGGCATTAAAGTAGTCACTCTGACTAAAGTGCAGATCAAATCAATAATTGAATCAAGAGGATCCAAACAGCTGCTCTTGACTCAAGCTGTAGTTCCAGTGTGTATCTGAGAACAAATGTTCAGTACTTGCTGAACCCTCAACTTCACAGGCAATGCTACCCCCCATGCAAGTACGTACTTAGAGCTATAGCTACAGCACAGGCAAGACGTGCTCGTGGTAATAATACCGCGGGACAGAAACCACGACTAGTTACTGTAATTGGCCTTGGGGATCTGTTCCGCATGAACAGAGAAATAAAAACGCAAAATCTTAGAAATCTCAAAGTGGTCAATACACGATAGGGTCTGCGTTGTTAAGCATCCTCGGTGGAGGACTTTCTTAAATTAAAGCAATATTTTACATATATAGCCTAATAATTGAGTATTATACATATCAACTTAAGGAGCTGCCACTAAGGGTAGTAATAAAGAGGCTCCCTTCAGGCATCCCTAAAAAAGAAATTAAAGAAGAAATCCTTTCCCTGTGATTTCCTCAAAAATCCATCAGAAACATTTCTAAGATGGAAAATAATTTGATCAAAGCCCCTTCCGATATTTATATTAGAGCTGGAGAATACTACTCCAGATCGAGAAATGTATAACCTGACGCGTCTTCTTTATACAGTAGTAGCTATGGAAGCTTACAAGCCAGGGTCTGGACTTAAACCGTGTTTTAGATGCCATTCCTATAGTCACACCTTTCCCGAGTGCATCCAGACTCCGCATTGTGTTCTCTGTCTTGAGGTTCACAATCATAAAAATTGTCATCTTAAGACCGAGGCACAGAGAAAATCTAATTTGCTTAAATGTGCAAATTTGGGAGGATCTGGTTATCCTGCATCCTTCCGTGGCTGCCCTGCTTTTTAAGGCGGCCGTAGGTACTTAGTAAGGTTTCTAAACCTGTTCCTACTCCTACTGCACCCAAACCCAACCTCGTACCTTCACTTCGGTGGAGGTTAATCCTTTTATTTCCTTCACTGAAGCTTTAAAATCTCGCGCTTCTTCAAGAAATGCAATTGTGAACAACACTGATCAAGACCAGGGTCGGCAAATGCCTACACCACTCCTAAGTGCTAATGCGGAGAAAATTATCTGGCATATCCAGCCCATGTATACTAGACTTCAAATTCCCATGGAGCGTTTCCTCTACATGAGCAGACTCATTAACTTGTTCTTTGCATAAATTGATTTTTCCCCGGATAGACTACATCTTGAACTATGCGAGGTACACTCGCCTTCAATAACGAGGCTATTTCTGACCTGTTTAGCTTGCCGACTCACGGCTTGCGAGCAGTACAATTTCTGACGCCCTATTCTAGTGTGACAACGTCCACATTTAACCCAAACATCGAATTGTTAGGCGAATACAACTTGCCGCCATATGGCTAGGATTGAAGATCTACAACCCCATATTGATAGCCACGAAGGAGTTAGCTGCCAAAAAAAAGTCTGATATGCTGTATTATTCAGCACACCGTCTTCACTATATATGTATACTACGTGATCTCATTGTATCAATAGCGAACTTTTTATTTTGTGTAAACGAGCTAGATATGGAGCCTGAAAATGTGTCACGTGCTGTGACTATTGCAGATTAAAAGTCATACATGCCCAATGGTCACCCCCTGGGAGAAATAAACTTGGCAGACCAAGATGGAAATGGAAAACTTACGTCAGAACTATAATGGATGATAGGAATTTGATAGAAATAAAAGGAAACTGAAGACGGCACACCTATAAATGGGAGAAAGTCGAAGAAGAAGAAGAAGAAGAAAAAAAGTCATACATTAAAATGGAAACTTCACAGGACAAAAATCGCACAGAAATCCACGATGCTTTGAGTGAAGTATGTGGTGAGTTCACAGTGAACCGTAGTGCAACTTCTGTTTGGGGTAATCGTTTTTGTGGTTGTTGTGTGAGCACAGACAATGGCCCAATACCAGACAAATGAAAAAGGAAAGCTTGTGACCGATGTTGTTGAAGAATATTGTCTTGCAATATGTGAAAAGCTCCAGAAAGAGCCACAGGAATTCAATAAACGTCAATATTCCGTATTTTGACTAATTATACAAAGAAGATAACATTTTCTACGTGATGGGTTGTTCACTGCTTGACTGCCGAACAGAAGCAGAAATGCCTGGGCATTGTATAACCGTGCTGAAATAAAGATTCGACGTTGAAGATCAAACATTCTTGTGTCGAAATGTTGCTATTAATGAAACGTGGATTAGGGATTTGAGCCGGTGTTGAAATCACAATCCATCGAGTGGAGAGCAACAAGTTCCCTCGGAAAGAAAAAAAAAATCAACGCGCTCAATAAAAATGTCAAGCAAATTGTGATCTTTGTTTATGGTCACCAAGGTGTCGTCTTGACACATATATTACTATGTGGAAGGCGTGTCATTGGAGTGTATTGTCGTGCTTTCATGTAAAACCTTGGCAGAAAAATGTACAAGAACCGACCTCAGTTGCTCATGGCTGGGTGATTCGTTCTCCATGACAGTGCTCGCCCATACATCGGATGTTGTAACAAAAATACTTCGTGAATATGTGTTGGAAGTATTATCGCCTGCTCCCTACAGTCCAGACATGAGTACATCAGACTTCGACTTATTCCCAAAGTTAAAACAACCTATATGTGGGTGACTTTTTCTTATCTGGAAGAGTTTTCTATCGACGTTACCCGAACTATTCAATATATGAATACAAATGGTGCTTGGATGGATTAAAACGCTTCTCATATGTTCGGAGTCAGGTATTGAAAGTAGTGAGACTATATTGAAGGATTGTGAAAAGATAATCTCAAAGAAATAAATTTAGTTAGTCAAATAATTGTGTGCATTATTTTTGAAATGGCCCTCGTAGCTTTCAAACTAAGCATGCACGAGTCTATGAATAGCCTTCATTCAGTCAGATCGTAATTCAAATTAATTTAATTAAGCCATAAATTGCAACAAACAACACAATTGCTCTTATTCTCAAAACTGAAGCAGATCCTTATGACGTTATCTGTACTGTGACATCATGGTATAGAAGATTACATTGCTGCAGTCTTGACCATAGGATTTCTGCCTTTTTCTTTGACAAGTTAAGGTCTCGAATGAGATTACTTAATTCTGTACTAATAAAAACAGGAACAATATAAAACTCACAGCCACAGCAGCAATATTTATGTTTATAACCTAAAAACAACATACGAACGTTTGTATTCTTTTTCAGTTGACGGTGTGGGAACTCCCAAAAAAAAAAAAAACTTCCACCAGAGTTTCAATGTCATCATCTTCATCAGTATCAATGATTACTACACCTGCTGGTTATGTTAGAATTGGTCTGTCGATATTTTACTGGGTCTTCCAATATTTCTTCGTCCTTTGACAAATAATCTGTTTCGGAAATCTACTGTTATCCATTCTATTCATGTGGTCCATCAATTCATCTCTGTATTGTGTAATTGTATCTAATAGTTTGAATATATTTAGTTCTTTTCGTATATTTTCATTTCGTTTTCGATCTGTTATTGTATAGAAACCTCATTTCTAACGTTTCTATTCTTCGTTCCTGGTTTTTGGTTAAGACCCAGAGTTCTGATCCATATAATAGTGTTGGAACCGCCATTTTTTTATACAATTTTAAAAGTGTCTCCTTTCTAGTTCCTTTGAGACTTCGTTTTATGGTGTCACACATATAATTAAATTTATTTATTTTATTTTTAATGTATTCGCTTTTTCTATATGAAACATTGTATCCCAGGTAATTAAAATTTCTCACCTGTTCTATTATTTTATTCTCTAATTGAATTTTTACTCTTAGTGTCTCATACTCTCGAAAAGCTAACACTTTTGTTTTTAGAGTAGATATTTTCAAGTTGCATGTTTCACATATTTTTATTAATTTGTAAATTGCCCGTTGTAAGCCATCTTGTGTCTCAGATATCACAAAGGGAGTTTAAATGTAAACTACAGATAATGGCATTTCACTGTTTCTCCAAAACACGAGGTATTGGCTCATTTTTGTTGTGATTATTGAATACAGCAATTTAAAATACAGATAAATTAGATATATTTTCATTGTAACGCAGTGTTATTATATATGATTGTATTCGGTAGAATTCGTAGTTCCATTGCTTTTCCCATCTGATCTCTGGGGAAATTCAATTATTGTAATTATAATTGTGTTGTGAAATAATGATTAGTTTTGGTAATGAAATTCCAACTTTGTATTTGCCTTTCCCGACTGAGGAAAATCAAATAAAACCCATTCAGATTTGTCGGCCTCAGGACATGAACCTAGAATTCCCGAATGTCATATAAAACGTATGAATTTTAAAACTGATCCATGTATTTATTTCCCTACTTCTGCCCTCTTTCTAAACGTTTTTAAACCTTGGACTTTGTGTGATCATCGCGTCACCTTTCCTTTCATTCAATTCTACCTTCTCCAACCTGGGAATCAAAGTAAGTGCAACCAGCTATTTTCCAAAGTTCGACTGAAACGTAGTCTTAAGTTCACTCTCTTTATGGTTATAAATATTATTTATATTTTGTTTTATCTTAACTAACTGGCACTATCGAACCATTAGGTTCATGGCCGCGCAGGCATAAGCTCTCTATATATCCCTGTCATGAGCTAATATTTTCCAAGCATCCCCTGTATAATCTACTCCCCTCAAATCATGGTTGATGTTATTCTCCCACCTCATTCTTGGTGTACCAAGTGGGCATTTTCCCTCTGTTTTTCCTAGAAGAAACTTCCATGCACGTCTTTCATTCCCCATTTGTGCCACATGTCCTGCCCATCGCAGTCTACGAGACTTAACTGTTCTTATTATATCTGGTGTCCTATAAAGACCATGTAGTTCATTGTTATGTAGTCTTCTCCATTCACCTGTCAATTCATCTCTCTTTGGTCCAACAATTTTCCTAAGAACTTTATTCTCAAATATTTTGAAATTACATGAGAAAATTATCTTTCAGCAATTTTACTTTGGTCATATTAACTTTTATATTTTATTATTTGGATTATATAATATTCTTACCAAGGTATAACAATGTATAAGTATTACATAAACAAATACGCAATTATTAAATCCAGTCCCATAGTCATTTAATAAAAAAATACACAATAAATTGGATGGAACAAAGGATTCTGGATGCAATAATAATAATAATAATAATAATAATAATAATAAAAGCATAAAAGGATCAGAAAATGAAGACCAAGGACAATCTGGAAGAATAACATTCAAAATGATTTGAGGAAATTTGGTGTAACAGATGAAAATAGAGAGGACAGAGAAAGATGGAGAACTTTAATTAAGAGAAATTTGTGAATTCTTGTTACAAACTGGTAGTCTATAAGTCCATAATCATTTATATATTTTTTCAATGAATGTTAATTACTAAGATTGGTTGGAGAAACCCCTTTTATGAGGAAAATTCTCAAAATGAATGAAATAATAATAATAATAATAATAATAATAATAATAATAATAATAATAATAATAATAATAATAATAATAATAATAATAATAATAATAATAAGAAGAAGAAGAAGAAAAAGAAGAAGAGGAAGAAGAAGAAGAATAATACACAAAGAATATAATTATTAGTCCACCGCTATTATCTTAATGTAGTGTCGCTGCCTCGTACGCAGCCGCCACAGGTTCGATTCCCAGTCGAGACATGTTTCCTGGATTATATTTTCTTCGGGGTATTTCCTCACCTGTAAGAAAAATGTCAGGACACTTTAAAGGCCAGACAATCCCCGAACATCATCTGGCCATTTTAATCATCATTATATTCGCCATGAATGTGTGTGTGAATGGTGTTTTTGGTCTTAATGTTTTGTAGTCTCGGAGGAGGTTCTGACATTGAGCAGATCACTTAATCGGGTATACCCTCTACGTCCATTTACGGCAAAAAAAAAGTATGCATATGATCCATAGTTAAAATCCCTCTACCTATATGTTGTGACCCGGGGACATGTGGCATGTAAAAGTGCCTATAAGGTGACATTAAACTGAATTAATGGAAATGGAAAAATTATTATTATTATTGCTATTATTATTATTATTATTATTATTATTATTATTATTATTATTATTATTATTATTATTATTATTATTATTATTATTATTATTATTATTATTGATGTTTGGTTTTTTAGCATTTTTTTTCTTTTTATGATGAACGAGGAGCTGGCCCGATGCATCAACCCCCAACCTGGGGGACGGGTAATTTTTGTTCAAGGTTTTCTTCCTCTAGCCTTTGATAGTCCAGTATCTTACTGCAAGGCAGCAGCGCTAGTTTTGGTCCGCCCTGGGTATTTTATTTCCCCAGTACCCGCCATATCTGGTGAGCATTCCCCTATCCGCCACCAGGGGAGGCGTCCGATGGGAGACTGGCAACTCCAAACGAATGCCAAAGCAAAGATTGCCAAAAAATTTTATAGAATGGATCCCAATGGAAAGGAGGAAGAGAGGAAGACCGAAGAAAACTTGGATAGAAGGGGTACAAGCAGCTATGAATATCAGAGGAATGGAGGAAGATCAATGGATGGATAGAATGGAATGGCGTTTGGTTTCCGGAAGACGGCGGCAGCTGCCATGATGCCGGATGATGATGATTATTATTATTATTATTATTATTATTATTATTATTATTATTATTATTATTATTATAGTAAAAGTAGATAAAGAGGATAAACAAGAAAGTGATATTAAGAAAAGAAAAAAAATAAAGATATAACAACAGCAGCAATGATGAATTGAGTCTTATGGAACAGACAAATAACCAGAAAAAATAAGTTACAAATATACAATTCAATAGTGAGAGGTACTGTTACATATGGAGCTGAATTTTGAAAATTCAACAAAAACTTATGTCTATTGAAATGGATTTCTTGAGGACAGCAGCAAAATGTTCAAAATCAGAAAAAATAAGAAATACTGTCTTACGAGAAAAAAATGAATATTAGATATTCAATAGTTGATTACAGAAGATATTCTATTCTATAGTAATTCTGCCCGTGGGCAGGTCTTTCACTATAGTCATAACAATTTCATGTAATGCTTTGCAGCTTTACTAAGTAATTGTAAGTGTGGTAGCTTCCCGTTGCTTTCCACACCGGTGATGAATGATGATGATGACGATGATGATGGCCGGATGATTTTCGGGGACTGCTGGGCCCTAACCGTCCTGACATTTGTCTTACAGGTGATGAAAAACACCGAAAAACAATCTCACCCAAAAGTCTGTCCCGACCGTGAATCGGACCCAGGCCCGCTGCGTGACAAGGCAGCACAATATCTCTAGACCACAGCGGTGGACATATAACAGAAAGCAATTAAATTGGTTGGGCACGTACGACGAATGCAAAAAAAAAGGTTACCCAGATAAATATTGGAATGGTGTCCACCGGGAAGAAGGAGGAAAGGAAGACTCATGGATGCAAGAAATAGTAGTAGTAGGAGGACTTTATTAGACAAAAAGTAAGATATTTACAATATTGTTTACAAATATGGGTCGCACGGGCAGTAAGCCGTATGTGCTGCTGACAGTCCGTTACAATAAAGTAATAATTGGTAATAGTATAAAGAAAAACAAAAAAGAAAACAATAACATTACAATTACATAAAGAAAACAATAATATTACAATCACATAACACTACAATAGCATTATACATTAATTAAGTTATGTATAATTATTAAGAATTAATGGTATTGCATTTTGATAACATATATTTATTCATAAATAATCTTTGTTCTTATTTTCCGCGTTTTTTCCAGGAATTTACCCAAGTTTATCCAATTTTCTGGATTTACCATTAACTCGTAGCATGCCAAACTTTCCCGATTTGAATTTAGAAATCTTTCCGGTAACAACTGACGTCTCCAATATTCTAAATCATCACATTTTCCTAATGTATGTATCTCGTCTTCAAATTCCCGCACATTGGACATATTCGCATATCGTGATCGTCGCTAATTTTTAGAAATTTCCATGCCCCTAGCCTAACCCAAAGAAGCCCTGATCTCTCTTTAAATCCTAGGTTGAGATTATAAGTTTCTTTTTCCCAAACGTGTTTTGAACTGGAATGAGAACAAGAGGACATGGAGTGGATTGGTTTTTTATGTTTAAGAGCATGTTCATATAATAAATACTTACGATCTTTTTTTAAATTTAGCAATGTACAATTTTATATTTTTCTGGTGATGAGGGAGCTGCCTGATAGACTACATTAACCTCCGAGCATGGAGAACCAAGGAATCCACCTTATTGTTAGATGAGTTGCTTCCTCCACAGCTCAGCCTGGTCTACTCTGTATCCTCCGTCTCTTTACCTGTTGGGAGTCGATATACTGTTCATCCTTAACAGCTGTATGATATCTTTTCGAATTATTCGGTCGTCCAGTATGAAAACAGAAGCCGATTTACTCATTGCGGAGTGCATTTTTTTGTCCTCGCTTTCTACTAACTAGCGAGCTAAAAAAGTAGTCTTCCCCATTGCTATTTTCTGGTTCATTGAATACCAAGTCTCTTTACCACGTAAAGTTTATAGGTAGTTCATTGATAATGTACCTTAAAATATATTTGACAAGAAGTAAATGATATAGGCCTACATATGTTTTCATACATTTAAAATTTATAAAAATTGCTATTCATTTTAGAGAATAAGGTCTTACAATTTTTGTCCCATTAGCATCGTCAGGCATTTGGGTAGCTACAATAAGTAGCGACTACAGGTTGAGAAGACCAGCTATAACGGCTGGGGACCACATGTCACCCCTACACTGGCTAGATGATCGTCTTACCTCTGTGATTAACACATGTGGATGTGAGGCCAGCAGCCGGCTGGTCAGCCAAGGGCTTTCTAGGCCTGTCGCGCTTCGAGAGTTATATAGACTATTTATCTCAAAGACCGGTAACTTTGCCTCTTCCTGTTGAGATATCTGCAAATTAGCTTATTTGACAAGGATATCGATTCAACAATATACGATCGTTAAGTTACACGAAGAAATGCCAAAAGAAAGCAACTTTAAAAAATTACCAAAACAAAAACAAAAATGTTCTGTTGCTCAAAAAAATTATTAAATGTTTTATAATGAATCTGCATTATTGTTCATAGTTATTTCTCATACAATCATCTGTTATTGATTTTTCCCAAGCCCAAAGAGATGTAACAGTAAATATATTATATTTATAACTATACAGACGGCTTAGAAATGGCCCAGAAGTAAGATCGGAATACATAACCTCACATTTGGTAAATATTAAACATTATAATTATTTTTATCTTCTGATTTAATACACAAGTGATCTTCTTGGTGATAAAATATTAAAATATATATGCAGTCAATATGCCCATTTCACCAATTAATGTTTTAAAATGGTCAACAAGTTTCTACAGCCAAGCTGTCATTCTCAAGACCAGATATTGACTGAGTCAATTAGTGAAATGGGCATATTGACTGCATATATATTTTTATTATCTTCTGATGTTATATTATGCGCTAAATAGTCACTCCAAATCCAACGCGAGCCTGAGTTTTTCATTAGACAAAATCACCCAAGACTTTGTTGCTCGTGATTTTTTCAGACTATTTAACTCATGCCCCAAATGGGACTCAATGGCCAATCACATTTCAATGATTCCTGTTTTACAACCAATCAGAGTCGTGTTTCACGAAATATTTATCAGTGTTATAATTACCAAATTAAAGAAGGCTCCTCCTTTTTAATATTCTGAACAAGTCTGACCATTATTTTGCAGTGACTGAGCCTGTGAGAAATACGGCTACCAGATTGTATATATAGTACATGAATTTCAACACATGCCGCATGCGGGAGTTATTATAAAAACATTTGTAGCAATTGATTATACCACCAAAAAAAGAAACCACTGTTTGCACTTTATTAAATGTATTTTTTCCCAGGTAACAATCCAGAAAAATATAATTGTCATATTTACTTCATAGGACATCAGAAATGAATTAATATACAGTTTGATGTGTTTCATTTTTTCTCCACTAGAGAGCATTCTTACAATTTTGCGTTCCTTTGGCAGTAAATACTATGATCTGGTTGCAGTGATAAACAAAAGAAGCAGATGAAGCGTACCTATCGTTTCTCATTTGTTTTCAAAACATCGCCGTTTACATTATATATAAAAATATTTTAAAATAACTACAGTTAAATAATGATTTGTGAGTAAACAGCTTAATTTTATTCGTTAAATAGTCCTAACAAATGCCACTCTTGATTTCCAAATTCTCTAGATAAATTCACTCCTCACTTCGTGAGTCGTGAATTTATCGATAATTTGGAAATCACTCGTGGCATTACTTATGATAAACACGACGTCTTGTTCGACAAGTGTTGATAATCTTGTGCTAGAATTTTATACTCAAAACTTCTAATACCGGTAATCGGTTTACGGTATTACTGTTATTTATTGTTGATTTGAATAAAATAAATTAACCCATTATACACAAATAAAAATATGCAATTTCCAGGATGAAATAGCACAGATGTATTTAATTTTTTTTTTGCAAATGCCCCAGGTTGTCTTTAGACATTCCTGGTGTTCTGTCCTGGCATGGCGTACTTGTAACCCACTTCTGAGGTAGGGGGGCCTGGAAGGCGGGGTTACGTTTCCCCGATGATATGATGGGTGATGATGATGATAGTGGTGCGCCAGGAGAGTCCCTAATCCTAAACTTAATCTAAGATGAATATGAATGACGATGATTGCGATGGCCATATGATTTCGGGAACCGTTTGGGCTTAAAGTTTTCCTGACATTTGTCTTACAGGTGAGGAAAAACCCCGATAAAAACCTTACCCAGAAAAACTGTCCCGACCGGGGATCGAACCCGGGCCCGCTGCTTCACCACAGCTGTGCACTATTTAATTAAATATCATCATCAATGGCAGTGATGGATTAGGCCATTGGCCTGTTCCGCTTCAGGAAAGAAATTGATCCCTCCATCTCTTCTTAGATCTTCCTAGGTCTCTTCGCCCTGTGGGTCTGTAGTTCAATAGCTGCAGAGGTAGTCTATTGTTTGGCATTCTCAGAAGGTGTTCATGCCAATTATTTTGATATTGTTGAATGATTTCAGTTAATGCTGGTGTGTTGAGAGCTTTGCGGATATCTTCATTAAGTATGTGATCATAAAGCATATAACCCGCTAAGGGTCTTAATAACTTCATTTCTGCAGCTACTATCCTATTTAATTTACCTGTAGTAAGAGTCCAGGTTTCAGAACCATAAAGTAGAGTTGGAAGAGCCATTATTTTATAAAATTTTAGAATTAATTAAATATAATACCTATAATTACATAAAATAGAAATGATAGAATATAGGCCTAATAACATTCAATATTGAGAAAATTAGTATTATAGAAGTTGGGTAAAAAAATGGAATGGACTAAATCTTGATTTAATAATAGTTATTTTGAAAACTGAGCTTTATGGGTTATCGCCTAAACACCATCGGTATGAAGACAATAAGGAAGAGAGGTTGCTTTGCTGTTTTAGAACATCCGTAAATAAGTGACCGAGAACCGCATGAATGATGGCTGGAATGTAGGGCACTCGGCGACGCCAGTCGGTCGGTCGGTAGCGGAGGGCAGAAAGGGGGTGCGCTGCAGTTAAGAGGCGGGTGTGGCTAGAGCCGGGGACGCCGCTACTCAACATTCTAGGATTAATTGTTATTCCAACTATTCATGTTACTAATACAGTTAACTGGCTTCACTCTCCATGCAGCATATGCTCTCACTTACCAGGATAACGCGCATAATTACCAGAGTAATATTAAGTTATCACTATTATCGATTCACTAGCTGTTTAAACAATTGTGTTAGATCTGTTTGTATGGTAAATTGTATGTTAGTACCAAAAGAATACACTAATAATGTCCCAAAATCTAATAAATAACTTTTTTGCGCGATAGTGCGTTTTGTCATACTTACAGCAATGACGACCATGATTGAAAGTTCAACTTCCTATATTTCGAGGTGGCCAACCTAAATAATAATAATAATAATAATAATAATAATAATAATAATAATAATAATAATAATAATAATAATCCTCTTCTTCTGCTACAAGGTTTAGGCTATGCAGCCTGTTCCGGCGAAGTTAAAAGTGGAGTCCATCTTCTACGTGGTCGGCCAACATCTCTTGTTCCTCTGGGATTATACAGGAAGGTTCTTTTTGGTATTCTTTCGTTGTTCATTCTCATTAAGTGTTCTGCCCATTTCTTATTATTGTCGCTGAATTTATCTTCAATTTTATATATATTTAATTCTTCTCGTATAGTTTCATTCCTTATTCTATCCGCTCTTGTGCATCCTTTCACATTACGTAAAAATAACATTTCCGCAGTCTGTATCCTGCTTTTATCCCTTGATTTCATTATCAAATTTTCACTTCCATACAACAACAAAGGAACAGCCGTTGTTTTATATAATTAATAATAATAATAATAATAATAATGTTTTATTTTTTCTGGCAGAGTTAAGGCCATAAGGCCTTCTCTTCCACTCAACCAGCACAAATACAAATAAATATTTGACAAATATAGATATACACTTTACTAATTATAAACAGTTAAAGATACATTAAGTGTAGCAATGTAAATAACTATACTGTAATAAAATAACGATACTATAATATTACATATTACAAACCGCGTATCGGAAGTATAACCACTGCCCTCTATGTATATACAAAAAAATATCCAAATGGTAGTGCTAATATACATTATATGAAACAAATCACTGCATTACCGGAAGGTGCGGCTAGAGTGGTCATTTGAATTAGGAGGCATTAGTTAATCAAGTTATTCCAAGAGTTAGGGATTTCATTTACATTGAAAGTTTTATTGTGCAATTCAATATAACTTGATTTAATTTATATTAATTTTATAAGAACCTATTTGAGAATAGATAGTACTTTAAATATAATTATCTTTTTGTACTGAATTTTATTTGAAACAATATAAAACAATAAATACGTATTAGCCGCCACTTTGCCATTGATTAGCGTCACGGCCTGCTATAGTTTCAACTAATAAACAATGCCCACACTGTTGACGTTAATCAGTTGTTTATAATGAACGCAAATATTTACAACAAAGATGTCATTATTCTTCTACTATTTATTATTTTGAAAACACCACCGTGCAAAAAATAATGTACAATATTTTGTTTGTGAAGTGTTTTACAGAATCTAGGAAATTAAAAACCTGCCTTCGCTCGATTTTTAAACACTTCCTCGCTTCTGTAAAAACCACTTCACAACCTCGCATCGTAATATATTATTTCACAGAGGTGTAATAATATCTAAATAATGATTTCATGAAAATGATGTATTTCTAAAACTTTTCAAATAAATAAATTAATTAATTAAATATAGGCCTAAAACAACCGAATATCCAACAATGCCTGAAGTGTTTTCTTTCACTGGTTGACAAACGCGAGTAAGAGTATTCGCGTGGTTAACGATTCGAAATCCCTTAACCGTTAAAAATTCATTTCCATTTAATTTATTTACCGATTTACCCTCATGATGCTGCCTGAATATAGGCTACTTCCTGATCCCCTACACAACGAAACATATATCTTTTTATAAAATCGGGAATTGAATCTGGAACTCCTGATATAGGAGTGAAACACGTTCAGCGTTAAATTAAGAAACTATGGAATTCCTATTTGTATGAAAAACGTGCCACGAATGAGGTCATATTACCCTATTATAGTTGCACAACGTTTTCTCATGATTCTTTACATAAATCGTAATTTTGAAACATCTTATACTATTTTTATGCTGCCTAGAAAGTTAATTTAAAAACATTTCATTATAAGGCAACTTTTATCTCGTCTTGTTAAATAATAGTTCAAATTAATTACGTAAATGGATCTTGAATGTAAGCACATGTTTAAACTAACTTTAAAACAAATGTATATCTGCATTTAACTTAAATTACAGTATTATAATATGATAGAAATAAAAGTATTTTCTTTGTGACGCCATTAACTTTCTCACAAATAATAAATGATACTCTGAGTCAGAGAAGTGGGAAAGTTGCTCTGGGATAACATATAAACCATATCTTTAATCTACACCTTAACACGAAACAATAGCTGATCCTGAAATGTTGAGATTACTGGCATCCAATTCTAGCACTATCCATAGTGATTCTTCAAGTATTATCTTATGTAATTATAAACTCTTAAACTGTATTTAACCGTTCGAGAATTTTGTCTCTCTCTCTGTCTCATTTCCCGCCACATAATCTCTCGTAATATTTCTACCTCCCTTTAGGTTCCAATTTTATATCCACATCATTAAAATTCCTAATGTAAATGCATGAGTGTTTCAGCAAATTATATACAAACATTAAATTTACGTGTAATATTTTAATGAAACTATAAGATAATTTGCTGAAACACTCATGCATTTACTTTATATATATATATATATATATATATGAGGGTTGTAAGGGGTAGTGACGTGTGTATAACCTCTCCTACCCAATTCTCATCCTCACCTTCTCGTGGTACAACCTGTTTTCACAAACGAGGCTCTGAGGACCGAGTCACGGCGGTATAACCGTTCCATCAGGTACTGAGTAAATGCGGTATCCTAATGTCTGTCCAGAGACTAAAAGGTAGCAGCCCTACCGCTGGACTACTTAGCGTCGGGCCAGTACCTGTCCTAAGGAACTTCAAAACTACTTTCAAGTCTCAACACGAAAAAAGCCAGAAGGAATTGAAATATGACGACCCACAGCAAAGAAATATGGTTAAAAGAAAACGGCACAATGATATTGTAAGATATGCAACCTGGAATGTCCGAAGCATCCATGAAAAAGAAGAGGAACTAGACAGTATATTTAAAAATAGAAACATTGATATTGCAATAACTACAGAGACTAAGAAGAAACTTAAAGGAACGAAAGAAACACAAAATTATGTACAAATATATAGCGGTGTCGACAGGAAAACCCATGGACAAGCTGGAGTAATGATTTGGATTAATAAAACCATAAGAAATAAAATTCAACACTACACTTACTGGAATGAAAGAATATTAGAGCTTCGACTGAAAATAAATAGAGGTAATTTGACAGTTCTTGGTGTATATGCACCAGAGGAAGGCCGTGAAGAAGACAATGAAGAATTTTATAAAATATTACAAGAAATTTATAGCAAAATTAATAGAAATGATTACATTCTCATAATAGGAGATTTAAATGCCAGAGTGGGCAATGCTCAAGTCAACAATAATATTGGAACATTTGGCGAACCAACCAGCAATAGGAATGGGACAAGATTAACAGATTTTGCTATCTACAATGAACTGAAAATAACGAATACCTTTTACAATCATAGAAACATACATAAATATACCTGGCATCGTCAGGACTCAAAATCAATCATTGATTATTTCATTGCAAATAATAAGATTTTTAAATTGTTTCTCGATGTCAGAGCCTACAGAGGATATGATATTGGTTCAGATCACTACCTAGTAGAAGCAAGAATAAGATTTCCACCAAGATGGTTAAAAAAGAAGAAACAACAACAGAGCATAGAACAAAAGTACAAGGTAAAATTATTTTATGATGACAGCATTAAATGGTTATATTCGAGAAGAATTCAGCAATATATGGCTACAACTCCAGAAAGTAATGATGTCGAAGAAGAATGGAAAAACATTAAAATGATAATTCAAAATGCAGCTAATGAAACTTTAGGAAAAGTAAATATACAACAAAGAAGAAATAGAACTCTAAAAATCTGGGATGATCAAATAAAACAATTGATTGAAGAAAAAAATGCAGCTTATAAAAAATATTTGAACACAAAGAAAGTAGAAAATGAAATAGAATTCAAACGCTGTAGAGCTATTGTTAAGAGGGAAATAAGAAAGAGACATAGGAAAACATGGTTAAATTTTGTTACACATTTAGAATCAGATTTGCATAAGCTCCAACCTAATGCCTTCAAAATATTAAAACATTTGAATAAAGATATTAAAGAATCTACCAAAATTAATTGCGGAGTAACAAAAGAAGATTTTTTCAATTATTATAAAAGTCTTTGGACTGACAATAGCTATGAAGATACAATTTTCCGAAATAATAATGAGACAGATTCCATAATATCATTGGAAGAATTGAACAATAGTTTAAAGAAATTAAAAAATGGGAAGGCAACTGGCACAGATGGTTTGAATTCTGAATTGTACAAATATGCAGGCAAACAGTTCCATGAAAGACTGTTGTCCTTCTTTAATAATGTATTCAAAAATGCAGATATACCACAAGAATGGAAGACAAGCATTGTTATACCCCTGTTCAAGAAAGGAGACAAGAGAAAAATGGACAACTATAGGGGAATCAGTTTGTTAAACACATGCTACAAAATTTATGCAGACATTTTAAATGGAAAATTGAAAAGTTTCAGTGAAAAATTCCTTATGGAATGTCAAAATGGATTTAGGAAAGGACGATCTTGTATTGATTCAGCATTTTCTGTTAAACTATTGCTTGAAAAAAGAAGAGAATTCAACTTAGAAACACATTTTGCTTTCATAGATTTTGAAAAAGCATTCGACACAGTCAAGAGATCAAAACTCTTAAATATATTGGAAGACAGAAATATACCAAATTTACTTCGGCAGAACATACAAAATATTTACAAAGACAACACCATAAAGATTAAATTAAATAACAGATTTTCTGAAGAAGGAATTATAAATCGTGGTGTGAGACAAGGCTGCCCCCTATCCCCAACACTCTTTGCAATTTATATCAATGAAGTAATATGTTGCTGGAACAAAACATATAAATTTGGAATAAGAATATCAGAAAATAGAAAATTAAACACCCTATTGTTTGCAGATGACCAAATAATAATAGCAAATTCCGAAGATAATCTACAGAAAGGTCTGTATGAACTTAACAAAATTACAGAAGAATATGGATTAAAGATATCTACAGAAAAAACAAAAAATTATGGCATTTCAAGGTGTAGATCCTGTCAGAAGTAAAATTGTACTGGACAATAAAATTTTGGAGCAGGTGAATAATTTTACATATCTAGGATGCAATATCTCATATGAAGAAGAAAAGGATGTAAATGCAAAAATATCTAAATTTTTAAGAATTTTAGGGTTAATAAATTCTATCTTCAAGCCACAGTTAGTCCAAAAGCATTCAAGACTGAAAGTGTATAAAACACTGGCTCTTCCAACTCTTTTGTATGGTAGCGAAGTATGGACGTTGAAACAGAAGGATATACAGAGACTTAGATCTGCTGAAATGAGATATCTTCGGAGGACTGCAGGATACACACTACTAGATCACAAAAAAAATGAAGACATCTTAGAAGAATTACACATGGAATCTTTAGAAAACAAAATTTCTGATTATAAGTCAAGATGGATACAACATGTTCATCGAATGGAAGATCACAGAATACCCAAACTAATGTTAAGATATCAACCTGCAGGAAGAAGAAGACCAGGACGTCCACTCAAAAGACTTCTGGATGGTGTTTCTCTTGAGGCCGAAACAGGTCAACAAATGGCCTAAATTCGTGAATGTACTATGATGATGATGATGATATATATGTCCACCCATAGTAATTCTGCCCGAGGTCAGGTCTTTCACTGTAATCATAGCATTTTGATGCTATGCTTTGCAGCTTTACTAGGGAATTATAGGTGTGGTAGCTTCCCGTTGCTTTCCACACCGGTGATGCATGATGATGAAAATAAGGATGATAATGATGGCCAGATGATTTTCGGAGACCGTTGGGCCCTACGTGTCCTGATATTTGTCTTGCAGATGAGGAAAAAAAAAACGAAAAAGACCTGACGCAAGAGCTTGTCCCTATCGGAAATCGAATCTGGGCCCGCTGCGTGACAAGGCAGCACGCTACCTCGAAACCACAGCGGTAACTTATACATATATATATATATATATATATGTGTGTGTGTGTGTGTGTGTGTGTGTGTGCGTGTGTGTCTGTATTTCCATGTTATAACCAAATATTGTCCTTAAGCAATGAAGGCCAAAAAAAAAAAAGTTGTCTTGTTATAGAAGCCATGAGATGGCACTGCGAGAATTGTTCCGCTGCCTCTTATGAGAATTTTATATAAGCAAAGAAAAATCCATGTTTGCACTAGGAGTCTGAGTAGAGTAATTGATAGCCACACTAAAGTATGAAGTAGAAATCTCGGGTTCAAATCCCGGTTCAGACTTATATACGGGGTGAATCATAAATATGGCTATACGTTTGATCGCGTTGCGTGATGAAAATATTACCAGTAAAGGAAATATGAAATTAGCGTTGGAAAGGCAATTATTCAAGTTACAACAATGGAATAAAGCAAAACAGTGTGGAACTTACGTCATTAGTCAAAATGGCGTTGAATATGCAACAGCAAATTACAGTTACTGCATGAGCAATAACGTATGCTAATGATCGTTAGGCCGCAAGACGGGCAAGTTGTGAGTTTAACGTAGCATTGCAGCCGTCGACTGTGGGGAAGTGGAGAAAACGACTGCTGGAAACGGGGAGGATGCAGAAAATGAAACTTCCTGGAAGGCCTCGCATTAGCACGGATGTAGAAACAACGAAGAGAATATTGTGGTGGCGTTCGACGCTAGCCCACAAAAATCAACCTGCCAAGCTGCACGTGAGCAGTGATTTGTTTTGTTTTGTTCTATTTTTGTAATTTGATGGTTTTCCTTTCCAATGATAACATCATATTTCCTTTAATGGTAATATTTTCGTCACAAAATGCGATCAAACGTATAGCCATATTTCTGAATCACTCTGTATATCGATAAACTCTCCCTCTGATATATAAGTGCTCCTTATGATCAGCCTGAACACTAGAATGAAAATTATAATCTACGTGGAATACTATACTCTATATTTAGTTAATAGAATATAAGTTTCATCCTATGTTACACAAATTCCTCATAGAAACCACTATAAATTATAAGTGTGAAAGACTAAAATATATAGTTCAGTTATCGGCCTATTTACCTCCAAATGTTGGCATACAGGAAGTATGTATGTTGTACAACTAGAATAACGTTTTCTAACTTTCAAGGGGGAAAAAAAGGTACATTTTTTTTTCTCTCCTGTAGCCTTCATATGATTTGTTCAAAATATCTCGTAACTCTTAAATCACTAAGAATTTTACACTTGTTTCATAAACCCATAAATTTAAACAAAGAATCAATTACTATATTTATATAATGGAAATGGACAGCTAGTGAAAAATGAGGGAAATTTTGAGGAAGTGGCTGAATTCAAATACCTAGCAACAATAATCACAAATAGGAATGAGATGCACAAAGAAATTAAACTTAGGCTTAATTCTGGAAATGCATCCTATTATGCATTCTTGACGTCCCAACTCCTTTAATAAAAGGTTAAACTGATAATGTATAAAACTATTATTCTACCAGTTATATTATACGGATGCGAAACATGGACTCTCACTTTAAGGGAGGAAAGGAGATTACAAGTATTTGAGAATAAAGTTCTTAGGAAATTTTTTGGATCAAAAAGAGATGAACAGACAGGTGAATGGAGTTAAATACATAACAGTGAACTACATGGTCTTTATAGGAAGCTAGATATAATAAGAACAGTTAAATCTCGTAGACTGCGATGGGCAGGACATGTGACACGAATGGGGAATGAAAGACGTGCATGGATGCTCTTGTAGGAAATCCAAAGGGAAAACACCCAGTTGGTAGACCGAGAATGAGGTTGGAGAATAACATTAACTATGATTTGAGGGAAGTAGATTATACAGGGAATGATTGAAAAATATTAGCTCAGGATAGGGATGTATGGAGATCTTATGTCCGCGCGGCCATGAAACTAAGGGTTCGATAGTGCCAGTGAGTTAGTTAGTTATCAAATACTATTTTGAAATATTTATAATTGGTATTAAAGTTGCATAAATAGAAATAATGAAATAATGGTATTTTTACTTAAATGTGTTATCTGAGATAAAATTCAGCGGTAGCAGTGTTAAACACATTGAATATAAGAATAGCTACTCCAATCTTCAATCACAGAGCCGAGCCTTGTAATCAGATTTCTGAATAATCTTATCCATAGGAAAATTCATGTAGAACAAGAAGACTGAACGGAAAACGCCTGACGCGATGTAATTAGACTACCCGCTTCACAGTGGTGCTGGAGAAGTTGTCGTTGCAGCACGGGGGAACTGTCGCATGCAAACTCTCAATTTGATCATCAGATTAATTTGCATACTAATTCTCAAGCTTTTGAATGTACAGGTCGTAAGGTCATTCATTTCGGCTCAGTTCCTTCTCTAGCTCCCTCTCTATCTAATAACTCCTTCACTTTATATCTGTACCCAACGTTCGTTGAAGGAAGATTGAAATAGCCTAGTTTATATATGCTGTTGCTAGCGTTAATTGGTTTTAAACTGTTGTGAACTGTTGCCATAAAATTATAACGACTGGATGCTGCATTCAAGTAAACTTCCTTGCTTTTATTAACATCCCAAGAAGTTCTCTCAATGTAAATTATTTAATTCTAGTGATGAAGGAGAACACAATGCTCCGCCACTAGTTTGTTTCACCACAACAATTGATTAATAAAATAAATTCATGAAAAGGTAACTTACTTACTTACTCACTGGCACTATCGAACTCGTAGGTTCATGGCCGCGCGGACACAAGCTCTCCACACATCCCTATCCTAAGCTAATGTTTTCCAATCATTCCCTGTATAATCTACTTCCCTCAAATCATAATTAATGTTATTCTCCCACCTCATTTTTGGTCTACCAACTGGGCGTTTTCCCTCTGGCTTTCCTAGAAGAAGCTTCCATGCAAGTCTTTCATTCCCCATACGTGCAACATGTCCTGCCCATCGAAGTCTACGAGATTTATATCTGGCTTCTTATAAAAACCTGTCTGTTCATCTCTCATTGTATAAAGTCCTAACATTCCATGTTCCTAGGAACATGTCCCTGTATTTGAGCCATTGGCATGGGTTCCCTGAAGTATTGCCCGCCCGGAGAACCGAATGGGGGAGTATTTGACCTCCGGAAAATTTTACCCCAGTTGAACCCATTTCCGCATTTCTTGGCTGTTGTATTTTTATGGTGAAAAATCGTCACTCTTTCGACCAAGGTACTTTTTTTTCGTCCGGCTTATCACCTTCGACCAGACCGGCATGGGTAACCCTATCATCAGCAATGCTACCGCCGGCGTAGCTCTCGGGATCATTTAAGCACGCAAGCCACTCCACCACGACAAGGTAAAGATACCATGGATGGTATGAAAAGGCAACATTCTAGTTAAATTGTTTCAGTACTTGAAAATATCTTGGTAAGGCAAGTACAGAGAGAAAAGCACACATATTTTATTTTTAACCAAACCAACAAACAGGTTAGGATAATCTAAACACAGTATTCTGATGATAATAGTGTTTTATTTTACTACATAGTATCTGAATGTATTAACGTTGAAATTCGAAACTAGGCGTTGAAAGTGTCAAGTAATTAATATCAGGTACCTCTCTTTTTCAGACTTGAGAATCTTCTCTCTGTCGTTAATCTACGATATCCATGGTGTTTTCTTTTGAATGAAAGACGTACTCGACATTTTTATAACCAGAAAAAAAAATACGCGGAACGATTTGTAACCGCGATTTTCGGATCTTTTACGTGCACGATAGTTACTAAATCACTGGAACTGTCAAGTTGAGGCCACTGATTGATAGTGCGTATGCCACGCTCCTTGAGATCATAATTTAGTCATAAATCAGTGTAAGTACACACACTCACACACACACACACACACACACACACACATATATATATATATATATATATATATATATATATATATATATATTCATAGTAATTCTGCCCGATGGCAGGTCTTTCACTGCAATCATAGCATTTTCATGCTATGCTTTGCAGTTTTACTAGGGAATTGTAGGTGTGGTAACTTCCCGTTTTCCACACCGGTGAAGGATGAAGGATGATGATGATGATAATGATAAGGATGATTATAATGATGATGGCCATATGATTTCGGGGACCGTTTGGGCCTTAAAGTTTTCCTGACATTTGTCTTACAGGTGAGGAAAAACCCCGATAAAAACCTCACCTAGAAAAACTGCCCCGACCGGGGATCGAACCCGGGCCCGCAGCGTGACAAGGCAGCACGCTACCTCGAGACCACAGCGGTGGACAGTTTTCCCTTAAAAGTTATAATTTTCGTTTTTCTTTTTTTTCTCCCAAATGCCCCAGTGGTCAATTCGACATTTCTGGTGTTCTCTCCTGGCATGGCGTACTTGTAACCCACCTCTGAGGTTGGGGCGCCTGGAAGGCGGGGTAACGCTGCCCGATAATGTGAGAGTTGGTAATGATGCGCCAGGAGAGGCTTTAAACTAAACTTAAGCTAATTAGGCGAATAACATATTGATAATAATGATGGCCAGATGGTGTTCGGGGAAGGTTTGGGCCTTAAAGTTTCCTTACTTTTATTTTACAGGTGAGGAAAACTCCGAAAAAACTCATCCAGGAAACTTGTTCTGACAAGGGATCGAACCCGGACCCGCTGCTTGACTAGGCAACACTCTTCCTCGAGACAACAGCGGTGGACTCGTTTAGCTTTTTAAAATCAAATAATTTATATATTTCATTTAATTTAAGAATACTGAATATTTTATATACAGATATATGGAAACAACCAAGAGACAAAGAAGCAGTTCTCTGGAGTCAACTTCCTCATAAAGGAAAAGGCGTTGTTCTCTACAGTGAATATACACCGGCAAATCAATGAATTCGTGACCATAAGGGATTGTCTTGTTCAGAATGGAGAGAAGCGATTAAAATGCAAGCCAATGCGTTCTTTGCCGGGTAGGTCTAGGGACGATACCCTCTGTAGACGTTGTCGTTTGGAGAATCACTGAGAAACATTCGACACCACACTATTCGAAATATGATGGCAAAAGCCTTGCGAGATTTTGGATACACAGTTTATGAGGAAGTTCATTGTGTGACCACTAATGGGAGTAACAGACGAATAGATATTATTGCATTTAGACCATATTCTAAAATTGGTATGATATTAGATCCCACAGTTCGTTTTGAGACTCATAGTGGCCAAACTGAGGAAGTTGACTCTGAAAAGAAAGCCATATATGAGCCAAAAATTGACTATTACAAAGATAAATTGTAACTAGATAGTATAACTCCCACAGGATTGCCGATCGGAGCAAAATGTACTATACCAGGATTCTTAGCCAAATTTTGGTATTCCTTAGATTTGGACAGGGTGTATCTTTCTAAAATTGCCATCGCTGCCATTAGAGGATCAATGTCAATTTTAAGAAACCATATTTACAAAATCTCTACTATATAGTACGTATACTTCAATTAGCCCTCCTACAATTTGAATTTTTTTAAATGTATTTACAAAATGTATTTCATCAATTCCAAAAATTAATTGTCTGTATCACTTTGTCCTTGAAGCAATCCTCTAATGAGGAAAGTTGTATATAATAATAAAAAAATGTATTTCCAATCATTCATTTAACTGATAGAGCACGGGGTATTCATACGCTGCCTTTATTATGTTCATTATAGCTCAGATTTTTTACCTCCTTGCATTGTTACTGTGTGCTAATATTTTATTAAACAATACTGTAAAATAGCCCAGTCATTAGCGTAGCATTCAAATCTGGATATGGAAAGGCACACAAATTTTGCTCAGTTGCCTCTGACATGATCCATAATACGCTAAACGGGATTTACGATTTCACTTTCCTTCCTTGCTCAATATTGTTATGTCCTTAAAAATTAATCAATCCTGATCATGCTTGAACTCGCGAACCTCAGGTAAGCAAGATAACCATTAGTCTGCCAGAACAGACTACCGGTACTTATTTTTTTCATTCCATCAATAATATTTTTCAATCTTTCTCGTTTCCAATATCTCTTAGAGTCCATTCTACTGCATACTTGAAACAGTTTCATTGCGTTTTCTCATCAAATGTTGTATTTTGGCTTGTTATACTTTGTTTTGCTTATTTTATTTCCAAACTCTTTAGTTTGGTCCATCGCTGTGGTCTCGGGGTAGCGTTTCTGCCTCATACGCAGCGAGCCTCGGATCGATCCTCGGTCGGGACAAATTTCCTTGGTGATTTTTTCGTGGTTTTTACTATTTATTGTTCTTATTGCAGCCAAATTGGCATTAAGATTAATATAATATTTTACTTAATCAATTGAGTTGGTGTTTACTTGATGAAAATCCATATTTATTAATTAAATAAAAATAGAACGTAGTTTTATTTGATTTTCATATTTATTATATAATTCAGTGACAGCTGTTTCGGTACACTGTACCTTCTTCAGACACGTTAACAAATTATGAATTGTGTTCCAACAATATTGTTGTATTGTTGCTTAGATCAGTTGGAACACAACTCATAATTTGTTAACATGTCTGAAGAAGGTACAGTGTACCGAAACAGCTGTCACTGAATTATATAATAAATATGAAAATCAAATAAAACTACGTTTTATTTTTATTTAATTAATAATATTTTACTCTTTGTGCTTTGCTTATTTGTTTAATGATTTTGTTCTCTTTGTGCATAATTCGAAATGGTGGCGTTCACATATTTTGTTGCACAATGTACACTCGCACGATTGGTTTGGTACGTGGTATGTTGTGGTCTTGCAGATAAGATGGTGAAACCCATTACTGACAGTCTTGTTATTACGTGTCGCAATTAAGTTTTCTCTTGTCCATTGCTCCTGTGCCATATAATTCTATTGGAGTTTCTTCTCTATTCTTCCTAAGTGTCGTTAGGAGTTGGTTCGAAGCTTTTGTATAAGGCTAGATCAATTTTGTCCTGAGATCTTCAATGACAAAGGTCTCCATTGCGAGCAAGTATACAAGTTAATATTATTCGTTATTAAACATCTTAATAATGGACAAATTATATTTGAAAAGAAAAATATACGCCTCGACTGGGGTTTGAACCCAGGACCTTTGACTCTCTATGTCAATGCTCTTCCATCTGAGCTACCTAGGCCTCCAATCTAAACGCGTACTTTTCTCTTATACATAGTTAATTCCCCAACCCCAAATGCTACGAGCCATTGCTACGATTTTTGCAAATGGCGGCTTCTTTATTAAGAAGATTTTTTATTGGGAATTTAAACATTACTTATAAAGCCAGTAGTGCTTCTTTCAATGTTAATATAATTCGTTATTAAACATCTTAATGATGGACAAATTATATTTGAAAAGAAAAATATGCGCCTAGACTGGGGTTTGAACCGAGCACCTTTGACTCTCTATGTCAATGCTCTTCCATCTGAGCTACCTAGGCCTCCAATCTAAACGCGTATTTTTATCTTATACATAGTTAATTCCCTAACCCCAAATGCTACGAGCCGTTGCTATGTATAAGAGAAAAATACGCGTTTAGATTGGAGGCATATGTAGCTCAGATGGAAGAGCATTGACATAGAGAGTCAAAGGTCCTGGGTTCAAACCCCAGTCTAGGCGAATATTTTTCTTTTCAAATATAAAGTATACAAGTCTCGATCATTTTTCCTCACTCGTAAACGCTCCCCGAACATTAGCTTTCGATCTTAATCAGCATTTTCATACGAGCCATGTTTAGTAAGAATGTTTGTATGATTGGTGCGTTTCGTCTCGGAGGAAGCTCTGACAGAGATCACTTGTTCAGGGAAGCTGTCCAAGTCCTTGTGTGGCGAAAAAAGTATGTGTGTGACTCAATGTTTAAAATCACTTTCCCGAAAGATCGTGTCATTCTAGTCCCGGGTGGCGTGTGGCATGCAAAAAATACCTATAAAGTGAGAAGTTCAACTGAGTTAAAGAAGAACAGGAAGACTCTTTATTTTAAATTGTCTCAATTAATTTATTCTTCATTTTACTTAAATAAATTTTTAATTGCCTGTGACGTGGCGTTTAGGTGGCATGGATGTTGTTAGGAGAGTTTCTAACGGCATTCCCTCACTCTCTAAGTAGGTAATTGATATAAAAAGTAGCGAAATACGATTAAGAATACTGAAAACAAGTTTAGGGACTACGTAATCTAATCAGGCGACTCTCTTTATCGCCACGATGTAGGCAGTAATAGGTACCTCTTCAATCGGGCTTAACTCTTCGGAACTTTCATGCCACACGTTGATTATTATTATTATTGTTATTATTATTATTGTTATTATTGTCATAAGAGAAAAATGAATATTGGTTAATCAATAGTATATTATATGCGGTATAAGCAATTAAATTGATATGGGCACGTACGACGAATGCAAGAAGAAAGATTACCCAGGAAAACATTGGAATGGTGTCCACCTGGAAGAAGGAGGAGAGGAAGACCTCGAAACTCGTGGGTGCAGGAAATAAGAACTGGAATGAGAGCAAGAAAACTGGAGGACATGGATTGGATGGAGAGAGACGAGTGGAGAAGAAAAATAAAACTTTAGGCACAGAAAGATGTGTAAACATTAAAATTCTGTATATAAAATAAAAATAATAATTATTAAAATATACAGTCAATATGTCCAATTCATCAATTAATGGTTAAAATGGTAAATATGTTTCTACAGCTAAGCTGTCATCCTCAAGACCAGATACTGTATTGAGGATGACAGCTTACCTGTAGAAACATGTTGACCATTTTAATCATTGATTGGTGAATTGGACATATTGGCTGTATATTTTAATATTGTATCAATCACTTGTGTATTAATTTATTATTATTATTATTATTATTATTATTAAGCATATTTTCTTATATCGTTGCTCCATATTTTCAATAATATTCTTCTTCCAGTTTTAAATGGAAATATGACACACTAAAATAACTAAATTATTTACCGTTGTATTATTTATTCTGGTTCTCCTGTATTCTAAGATAAGGTAGTTGCCTCAGACGCAGCGACCCCGGGTTCGATATTCGGTGGGGTACGTTTCCTGGATGAGGGTTTATTTCGGTGTTTTCTTCACCTGTAATAAAATGAAGGGCGACAGCTACAAACTATCACAGACCCCATTTTTTTCAAAAACTAGATTGTAATAGCATTTACCTAATATAAGTATTAGTTGTCTTCACTTAATTTGTAATAAAATTAGTTGTTTTTGCATTGTGTTTAATTACTTTTATTATTTTTAATTCTTGTAAAATCAGATTTTAGATTTACAGCCTTAAATTTTAAATATTGAACAATATCCACAATGTGACTCTCTTTGTTCTTAGCTTTCACTCTTCAAATGCCAAGAAATTTAAGACCTAAATTCTCGAAACTCTAAGAATCAACTATGATATATTCTAAATTCAAATCGTGAAAGATTGACATGCTATGAGTTACTGGTAAACCCAGAAAACTGGATAAACTTGGGTAGATTTCTGGACAAAATGCGGAAAATAAGAACAACACTTATTCAGGAATAAATAAACATGTTAACAAATTGCAATACCATTAGTTCTTAATAATTCTACATAACTAAGTTAATGGTAATGTAATTGTATTGATATCAAATGTAATATTATTGTGTTTTCTTTTTTCTTTTTTTATTTTGTTTTAAGTATATTGTTACCAGACATCAACTTATTGTAACGGACTGTCAACAGCACGTACGGCTTACTGTCCGTGCGATCCATATTTTTAAATAAGATTGTATGTATCTTACTTTTAGTTTAATAAAGTCCTCATGTATGATATATTAGCCTTGTTTAGTATAAAAAAAGTTTTTAAAATCTTCGAGTTATCTCGGAGCTGACCAGATAATAATAATAAGTAAGATCCGGATAACAGATAGATGGAAAGCTCTGCGACCATCACTTGAGTGTTGGCGGTGAATTATCCTTTTTGGTTCTCCTTTATAGGTACAACCCCGCGTTCCTGTAAAATACATTAGCCCCGGTTTAAATTATGAAATTAAATTTTAATTTTATGACGTGGTAGCAAAATCAAGTCGGAAGCGGACCTTTTGGGACTACTCCAGCATTTGCTCCTGAATTGAGGGGAACCGCTTAAAATCTCGTTCGGAATAGTCGATCACGCGGGATCTTGCCACGTTTGGCTTTCGGAGGACTCTATATTGGGAGGACCAAAACCAGACATTAGGCTTTTCTTTATTTAAATTTAATCTATGTACATGTCAGGTGATTACAATTATTCATACAATTATGGTAATATATGCATTCTGTTTTGATTTTACTCTTCAGTTGTTGTTGTTCTCTCTGTAGTTGTGTGGTGATGTCAGTTTCTCTGGAACTGGTGGGATGAACCTGTAGCAGTAGGATTAGTTTTTAATCATCATCATCATCATCATCATAGTACATTCACGAATTTTAGGTCATTTGTTGACCTGTTTCGGCCTCAAGAGAAACACCATCCAGAAGTCTTTTGAGTGGACGTCCTGGTCTTCTTCTTCCTGCAGGTTGATATTCTTTTAACCATATTTCTTTGCTGTGGGTCGTCATATTTCAATTACTTCTGGATTTTTTTGTGTTGAGACTTGAAAGTAGTTTTGAAGTTCCTTAGGACAGGTTACTGGTCCGACGCTAAGTAGTCCAGTGGTAGGGCTGCTACCTTTTAGTCTCTGGACAGACATTAGGATACCGCATTTACTCAGTACCTGATGGAACGGTTATACCGCTGTGACTCGGTCCTCAGAGCCTCGTTTGTGAAAACGGGTTGTACCACGAGAAGGTGAGGATGAGAATTGGGTAGGAGAGGTTATACACACGTCACTACACCTTACAACCCTAGTTTTAATTTGTTATATTAAAATATTTTATTGATACGCTGACCAATCATCAGAAGACGGCAGCTATATTCTTGTGTGATAAGAAACGTACGTGTATATATGTATGTGTGATCCTGAGTTAAAATGCTCTTCATACAGTAGTGTTCACGAGGTGTAGGACACCTATAAAAGGAGAGATTAAACAAAGGGAAAGAGAGATAAATATTTCCTATATTGGCTAACACTGAGTAACAAAAAATACACTTTTTTTGTCTCAGAAAAACAAATATGTGATTCGGATAGTATTTTTTCTCCTGAATTCAAATATGATATCGGTTTTTCTCAATGACGCAAGGTTTCTGAGAGACTGGAATTTATAATTTAAAACACTTTAATATTTTCTACATTCGTAACTACACAATATTCGAACATTCGGTCTCACCTAGAAAGTAAGAAATGACGATTTTCTGCTATATTTCACCTGTGGAGCATCCCTCTTGATGGTTCAACAATAATCAGCCAGCATATTAGGATTCAATTTGCCTTGATATATCTTTTCCATAGCTGAAATCTCCTGAGTTAGCTCATTTGGTTTTATTTTACAATGGACAAATGGAGGAAAAAAGTTTATTAAAAATAATTATTTAAATCCATTAATTGAAATTCAAATAAAAAAAACTGTGGGTGATGGAGAAATTCCGAATACATATTTGAAAACACGATAAAAAACTGCATTCATTACAACTATTGGTACTCATGGACAAAAATCATGTTGACCAGTGTAATTAGCGTATGTAGGCCTATTAAGGTTAACTAAGGTGCACTAAGGAAGACAGAATCAAGAACTCAGAAATAAGACAGGAACTTGAAATATTTGCAATAACTGATAAAATAGATACATATAGACAAAAATGGAAGCAACATATAGACAGAATGAATGAAGATAGATATCCAAAACAAATAACAAAATACAAACTTAAAGGCACCCGAGATGTGGGCAGACCTAGAAAGAGATGGACTGAAGTCGGAACGGGTCAACAGACCTAATCCATAATGCAGATGATGAATTGTATTGGTGATTGTTGTTCAGTACTGAAGTCGTGGCCATAGAGAAAAGAGAAGTGGTCCTTAAAGCAAGTGGGCATAGAGCTAATACAAACCACATGGCAGTAAGAAACGTGATAGAAGGACACGCTGACTTGCTACCTATTGTTTGATACAAAGTGTTCTTGGCACTTGACATGTTTAAATGTAGTTTTCAACTTTTTAATGTGACAGGTTTCGTGCTAACTCAGTTTGTGACTTTTACTAATAAACGTCACTAAGTTGTGTGCCAAAGTTAAGTAATTTACGTGCACAATGAGTCCTGCTTCATTTACTTTTGTAAAAACAGCTTTGAGCAAGGTTCAAACTTATTATGGGTGCGTACATTGTTTCCTTAACCGTTTGTTTTTAATATCATTAGGAACTTGTGCCGCTTTTAACATAAGGTCCGTCGACGTGGCGTAGTCGGTAGAGTCCCTACCATCCACTCCGGGTTCGATTCCCGGAGGGTGGGTGATTTTTAATCTCCACCTTGGGTCTGGGTGTGCCTTGTCCTTGTGTCTATATGTGAGAATAACAGAAAGTTAACAAAAAAGGTAAAATCAAAAGGTAAAAAACAAGAAAGTAAACAGTGTAAACGAAAATAGGAAAAAAAAATGAAGTAAGTTTGTTTAGGATGAGATGGTCCGTCGCCGTGGCGTAGTCGGTAGAATCCCTACCTTCCACTCCGGCGATCCGGGTTCGATTCCCGGCGGGGTAGGTGATTTTTAATCTCCGCCTTGGGTCTGGGTGTGTGTTCTGTCTTATGTTTGTATGTGTGAATAAGATAAAAAGGTTAACAAAGGTAAGACAAAAAGGAAGAACAGTGTAAACAAAAGAAAACGACAAAGAAAGAAATTAAAAAAACAGCGGAAATGCATAGCTGCTTCGAAAAGTTGCTTCAGGTCCAGCACAGACAATTTTTCTTATATTTATTACGATTTGTTATGAAACCATATAATGCTTATGAATTAAAACGATAAATAATAATTAATTCAGTTATTTCTAAAAGGCATATTGATTTAAAATAAAAAAATCATTAATTGAAAATTAAGAGCAGTTATTCATGAAATATTTGTAGATATTATACACCAAATGGGATCGAAAAAAAAATGTATAAATCCTTCAAGAACTTAATGTGTCACAAATACTGGACTACATCTCCAGATATCAGCTAAACTGGAAGGAACATGTCTCAAGAATGGCTAGATCCAGGATCCACAAGGCAATAATGAACTACTGTCCAAATGGGAAACGGTCACTTGGTCGACCTATGAAAAGATGGCACGAAAACCGCTTTCTCAGGCCGTAACAGTTCTTCTAGGACTAATACCTGGCAAGATGATGATGTTGTTGATAAACCGAATGATGAGAAACAATTTTAAATAACGAGCTAGAGAAAAAAAAACTTACAATTAATAGGAAGAAATTCTAGTGGAACAGAATTAAGAATTATTCCTCATTTTCTTATTTTTGATACATTAATGGGAAGGCAAAGGATGAGATGGTTTGACGTTTTCATCATCATTATACGGTATCATGGCAGCTGCCGCCGTCTTCCGGAAACCAAACGCCATTCCTCTCTGTCCATCCATTGATCTTCCTCCAATCCTCTGATATTCATGCCAGCTTGTACCCCTTCTATCCAAGTTTTCTTCGGTCTTCCTCTCTTCCTCCTTTCCATTGGGATCCATTCCATAACAATTTTAGGCAATATTTGTTCTGGCATTCTTTTGACATGGCCATACCACTGTAATCTTTTCTTTTCTACAATGTCTTTGATGTCCGGCTCCTCTTGTACACCCATAATTTCCCTTATTTATTTATTTCGTATTGTATCCATTCTAGATTTTCCTGCTGATCTTCTTAAAACATCCATTTCTGTACTTAAAATTCTTTTCGTTTCCCTGGTAGGAATTTGTCAAACTTCAGCACCAAATGTTAAAATGCTTTGAATTATGGTTTGATATATTTGTAATTTTCTATTTTTTTGTAATATTCTTACTCCACGAAACAGAGTTTAAAGCATTTATGGCTTGTTTTGTTTGAGCGATTCTATTTTTAATTTCCACTGAGTTATCGCCTGAATGGTCTAATTTTGTTCCTAAATAAATGCATTCAATACTAGGTTTTGGTTCTTCTCCACTCAACCAGGTTTTAAAAAATATATGAAGCACGCCTGAGTAAAAGAATTCTTCAGTGATAAGGTTACTGTGTTAGTCAAGAAAGATTACTTACAGTGTATTGCGATCACATTTAATCCATAACAATTATTGTATCATATTATGGGGTAATAATCAGTCTATATTTAATATCTTCATTATGTAAATGAAGGTTATTAGCTGGGAAAGTACCTTAGTTGGTTGGGAAATTAGGTACAGTACACGTAGAACCATTGTTGCGCAACGGAACTAGTCTGTCCCAGCTGGTGGCACGTAACATGCAGTGATACGTGAGTACAGTAAGGTACAAAACAAAAGCAAGACACTTACATGATATTTTCTTTATTGTTACTATTACAATGCACTATAAATATGCATTCTAAATTTTTTAAAGCTAAATCTCCTCCTATTGTCACGAAAGCAAGATTTGCATATGGGAAAGTTTCGTTCTACATAACAGGATGTCAGAGGCGCAAATCGAAATTAGCGGACTTTATATGCAGATGTCATGGATAATGTCATTATCCATGATTTGAGAGAAGTAGATTATACAGGGGATGATTGGAAAACATTACCTCAGGATATGGATGTTTGGAGAGCCGCGGCCATGAACCTACGGGTTCGATAGAGCCAGTCAGTTAATAATAATAATAATAATAATAATAATAATAAATAGATAGATCATCGGTTGATTAATGTCTTTGGCATCGTCCGATTCCTAATAGCCAATTTTGTCGGTCTATCCAATCTCATGGTCGTAGATGTTCCTCCTTCATGTACAAACATATTCCCCGACTCGTAATAATAATAATAATAATAATAATAATAATAATAATAATAATAATAATAATAATGACGATGACGATGACAACGACGATTTATTTGTTTGTCTATTCATTCTATCGCGTCGAGGCCTTTCATTACGTCAATCAGCTCAAATTATTAGCGGTGATAATACAAACTATCAATTATAAACTCCGTGGCGCCACAGGCCTAGAAGGTTCTTGTCCAAGTATTAATTATATTACAATAACGTTGCATTGATATAAAATAAAAATTATACTTAAAAATGTACCTGTTGGTAGGTGCCGTCGTCCTCAACTTTGTTAAAATGATGTATTTAAAATATTATTTGGAGGCATTTCGGAATTAACTTGCATCATCAGCAAATGAGTTAGCGTTACTAGTTAATGTTTCTAAAATGTTGTAGAGATTGGTATATTTTATAATAAATAAAGTAAACTTGTCACAGAATATATTTTACATAGTTACCTAATGATAATAATTTAATACAGGTAAATCTTTGTTCTGTAAACACAGTAAAACATTGAGATTGTCAGCTACTTCCTTTCTCTTTACTTTCTCTACAACACCCAGTGCAGTTGCTATTATTTTAACGTAAAATGGTTTCCGTGTATCTGATTTGTGCAATCTATTGGAAGAGAGAAAACACGGCATTCTAAAGTGACTAGACAAATTACTTCCCGACAGATAATTTACTTCTTGACATTTTCTAATAAATTCCAACAATGAATTCGTTTAAGTAGTAATAGATGTTTGTAAGAACCGAAAAAATGAAGATTATTTCAATCAGTGATCCAATAAGAATTAAGCACTTGATGGAATATAAAATGTATGTAAAAAAGTGATCGTACAATCGGTAATTTGATAATTTTCTTTTCAGATAATATAGCTTTTTACTCGTTTACTCGTATAAGACAACACAGTACATAAGCTCTATTGCATAAATGTATACATAAAATATTGCTATTTATAATAGTATAGTATGATGCGAGATTGGGAAGTGGTTTTTACAGAAGTGAGGAAAATGTTTAAAACCGAGCGATACCGAGGTTTTTAATTTCTGATATTCTACAAAACGCTTCACAAATGTGCGTTCTACTTTATTTTGCGCGATGCTGTTTTCAAAATAATAAATAATAGTAAAATAATAACATCTTTGTTGGAAATATTTGCGCTCATTATAAACAACTGACTAACCTTAAGACTGTTCAAACTATAGCAGACTGTGACACCAATCAATGCTAAAATGGCGGCAAGTACGTATTTATTGTTTTATATTGTTTCAAATAAAGTTCAGTTCAACTAAAATGCAGTGATTTGTTTCGTATAATGTATATTATCACTACCTTTTGAATATATTTTTTGTATATACAATTTATGTAGTATACATAGGAGGCAGAGGTTTTACTTCCCACACGTAGTTTGCAATATGTAATATTACAGTATAGTTATTTAGGTTTTTTCTCCAAGCGCGACAGGCCTCGAAGGCCCTTGGCCGGCTGCTGGCCTCACATCCAGATGTGTTAATCACAGACGTAGATCATCTAGCCATTGTAGGGGAGACATGTGGTCAGCATGTCGGGTCCCTGAGCTATTTAACTGGTCTTCTCAACCTGGAGTCGCTACTTATTTTAGCTACCCAAATGTCTCACGATGCTGGTGGGCACCGGTCTCATACTGGCCGAAATTCCATGAGAAAATTTCTTCCCCATGGGGAGTCGATCCAGCGCAAGTCTCGTAGTTCTGCGCCAACGCTTCTTGCCGTAACCACTCGGCTACGGCGCGGAAACTTTTTACTTTAGAAACATGTCATTTATTTCCAATTTTCCACTATTCACAAGTTCAGTACTCTGTTGGTTTGCCATATAAAGTTATTGTAGTACTTAACCAATTAGGTATGGATTCTACCAAAGATGAAGTATAACGTACTGGAATTTTCTCCCATTCTTCCAAGAAAACTGCCATCGCGATGGATGCGCGGCTGCCCCCACTGAGAACTCAGGTTCAAATCCTGGTGGTTCCGAAATATATCGATGTTGGGCCACACCGAATGTTTTCGGGTTTTCTCCGGGTTCTCGCATTTCCCAAATTTCATCCCACCAACAATCTCCACTCGTTTTTCCTTTCCCATCGTGTTATTTCATCTTTATTCATTAATCTCATATCATCTTTAATCTCATCTCATCTTAGGTTATGAATAGCCTCTTTTAGTTAAACAAAAATGTTTAAAATGTGTGGTCATGGTGGTCTGATGGGTGGACACTCATGTAAGGCCTACTTCTTGATGACTCCGAATATGTGTGTGCGTCAACTTATCTCAGAATAGGGTCAAATGGATGATTTGTAGTCCCTCCTCAAGATCTTGGGTCCAGTACAAATAAATAGCAGTACCAGTAATTTGAGTTAACGCTTGATGGGTGTCGAACCAGAAATATAAGAGACTACATATAGGCCTAACCGTAGTGTATATTTCATCTCGTTAATTCCATAAATTAAAGAGAGTCAATACATTGAATTTTACTTAACCAGATACATTTTCTGGTTTAATTCATTAATACTCTATATCACAGAGTTTGCCATATGTTTTCCGTTAAGTTTACTTATTTAATTCTAATGGTATGAAGTTCTTATGAAAAATTTTGGACCAAAGAGAGATAAACAGACAGGTGAATGGAGAAGACTCAATAACAGTGAACTGCATGGTCTTTATAGGAAGCCAGATATAATAAGAACAGTTAAGTCTCGTAGACAGCAATGGGCAGGACATGTAGCACGAATGGAGAATGAAAGACGTGCATGGAAGCTTATTGTAGGAAAACGAGAGGGAAACACCCGGTTGGTAGACCAATAATGAGGAGGGAGAATAACATTAACCATGATTTGAGGGAAGTCGATTATACAGGAAATGATTGTAAAATATTATTTCAGTATACGGATAAAAAAGAGAGCATATGTCCGCGCGGCCATGAACCTTCGGGTTCGATAGTGCCAATGAGTTAGTTACATATATAAGTACCATTAAATTGGGCTCAATAATAAAATTTTAGTCCATATATTTTCTGTTTAAGTGGCGAAAATTCAGGATGGTCGGCCGAGGGGTTTTAACCCGGAACCTTCCGAAACCTAGTTTCAGACTTATAGGTCCCGATGACCTATATTCCAAACTTCCAGAATCAAGGTTTGCGGGCTAGGATCCGCCTTACGTCCATAGATATTTTAATATTTAAATCTCCTCGGTATGGCTTCCTTCGAAAGGGACGTAATTCCGTGGATACAATGTCGTAGATAGGCCAATTCGGCAAGCAAAATAATCAATATATTGTAATATCACACATCTTGGCAAAGTCTGTCGTTCCTTACAGGCCCACCCTTTAATTCCGAAAGTTGTTAAATGAAAATACTGAATGGTTCAAAAGATTACCATCTGAGATACAGCAAATGTTTGCTGTATAAAGGGTATTATGAGCTAAAATTAATTACACTGAGCAACAAAAAATAAACTTTTTTTTTGTCTCAGAAAGAAAAATGTGTGATTCTGAATTTCCCCTGAATTCAAATATAATATCGGTGTTTCTCCATCACGCAAGGTTTCCGAGAGACAGGCATTTATAATTTAAAACACTTTAATACTTTCTACATTCGTAACTACACAATATTCAAACATCGGGACTCGCCTAGAAAGTAACGAATGACGATTTTCTGCGATATTTCGCCTGTGGAGCATCCCTCTTGATGGTCCAACAATAATCGGCCAGCATATTTGTATTCCATTTGCCTTGATATCTCTTTTCCATAGCTGAAATCATTTGAGTTAGCTCATTTGGTTTTATTTTACAATGCACAAATGGACGAAAAAACGTTTGTTAAAAAATAATTATTTAAATCCATTAATTGAAATTGAAATAAAAAAAACTGTGGGTGATGGAGAAATTCCGAATACATATTTGAAAACACGATAAAAAAACTTCATTAAGTACAAGAGACCCAGGGAGACCTAAGAAGAGATGGAGGGATCACTTTATTTCCTGAAGCGGAACAGGCCAATGGCCTAATCCATGCCTGCCATTGATGAAGTACAACTATTGGTACTCATGAGACAAAAATCGCGTTGACCAGTGTTATCAAGCCGAGCATGATTGAAAGATAAAGAATCAATTGAGTTGGTGTTTACTTGATGAAAATCCATATTTAATAATATTAAATAAAATTTGATTTTCATATTTATTATGTAATTCAGTGACAGCTGTTTCGGTATACTGTACCTTCTTCAGACATGTTAACAAATTATGAATTGTGTTCCAACCGAATAAAGAGCTATTTTCAGTCCCACTTTTCAAAAAGAACAATTTTGGACTTAAAACCTTTTACGTAACAGATATTTGATATAGGTTTTTATGCTTTCTTATTTGGTACTATAATATCCAACGTCATGTGACGTCTAGAATATTTGAGTTTGATCCAATAAGTTGAGTTACTGCACGTTTCATTTAACGACGCTCTTTAACAGCTTAAGTTATTATCGTCACAGTTCTAATCTGGGAGTAAAAGGGCCGATATATTTTGTTTTTGATCATAAAAATTATATTTTTTTCAAATGCTCCAGGTTTGTCTTTCGACATTCCTGGTTTCTCTCCTGGCATAGCCTACTTGTAACCCACTTCTGAGGTTGGGCCGCCTGGAAGGCGGGGTTACGTTGCTCCGATGATATGATGGGTGATGATGATGATGATAATGGTGCGCCAGAAGAGTCCCTAATCCTAAGCTTAACCTTAGATGAATATGAATGATGATGATTGTGATGGCCATATGATTTCGGGGACCGTTTGGGCCTTAAACGTTTCCTGGCATTTGTGTTACAGATGAGGAAAAACCCCGATAAAAACCTCACCCAGAAAACTGTCTCCCCACCGGGGATCGATCCCGTTCCCGCTGCGTGACAAAGGCAGCACGCTACCCCGAGACCATAGCGGTGGACTAAAAAAATGAATATTAAAAGTATAGATTACTAGCTAATACCCGGCGTGCGCTGCTATGCCAAAACAAATGAAAATTAACGTGATTTTATGTTTTGTTAAATAAATAAAAGGAAAAATAATTATAATTTTTTTTAGATACCTGTGCTGATTATCCGGCGTTGCCCGGGAATCTACTTATACCGATCTTCTTGACATAAATGAGCTTAAATACGAAAATTAATGTGTTGTATATTTAGTTAAATAAGTGAAAGAAACAATTCATATCGTAATTATTTTTAGATACCCCGTGCTGTTTACCCGGCGTTGCGTTGTCCGGGAATCTACTCATCCCGATCTTCTTGGCATAAATAAGCAAAAAGACAAAAATTAATGTACTTCCTATGATTAGTTGAAACAATAATTATAAATGTATATCGTAATTATTTTAAGATTCCTGTGCTGATTACCCGGTGTTGCCCGGGAATCTACTTATCTTGATCTTCTTGGCATAAAGCTAAAAGACAAAATTCGTTATTGTGAGCTATCTGTAAAAGAATACCCACCACTACAAAGGACGATTTTTAAGGGTGTAGGAGTTGAGTATCAAAACTCTCTTATAGCCTATGTTCTTCCCGGTAATCTCCTGAACATTTCGCAAAAAAACCCCATCACAATCTGATCAACGGTATGGCCGCGCATAAAATACGAACAAACAAACAAATATCAATTTTTATATATTAGATTGAATTGTGATTATCTTGAAATGCCTTCTGGCAATAAAGTTTCAAGTATTTGCTGAAGAAAATCAGGAAAATGCCTTAGTTGGCACTAGAATTTGATTCTGCGTCCTCTCTAATATATCTCAAGTGGATCTCGTGATCAATTCGCTCGATTTTAATTATAGTATTATTATTTATATAACTTACTTTTTTCACATAGCCCATAAAAAAGTCTCATTCCTAACAGTAGACTAAATGTTCAAAGATATTCGATTGCCATAAAATGTATAAAGCGAATTTCTCTTGGAAAATAATGTTATACCCCTGTGTACATTTAATTCTGGAGAAACTTCAATAACACGGTGCGTAAAGTCTTTTCTCTTCAATTTTTTTTATTTACTTTTCCTTCAACATTTCTCCCTGCATTCTTGATATATAAGTTCTTTTATCTCGACTTTTTATTCAACTCTCCTACCTTCCTTCAAATAAGACAACATGTTTTCTTCCAGGTACGGAATAAAAAACTTTTTCCTAGTTCTTGAAAAGTTTTGTTGGTCTACCCCTTGCATTAAGAAACTTGTTTCTAGTAATCTCAAATTTTCTTCGTTTAATCAATTATACACGCTCTTATTCCTTTTTCTTCCCTGAGGGAAATAGATTACATTTTTTTTATTCCTACCTATTAAATTTAAAAATTACCATATAAACTTTAAAATTTAGGTTCAGAGGTAAAACTCTGTTCGATTTTTCACATCACTTTCAGTTATAGTTTCTTGAATATTTTATATCATACAATATCCTTAATTTTTGTGTATTTATCTGTCACATAAATGTAGATAAATTGGCTATCCATCCGTAGTAATTCTGCCTGGTGGCACGTCTTTCACTGCAATCATAGCATTTTCATTCTATGCTTTGCAGCTTTGCTAGGGAATTATAGGTGTGGTAGCTTCCCGTAGCTTATAGTGGTTACAAAAAACAAAAGGGTGTATTTATATTTTTGTGTTATACATATGTTATTTAATTAACAGGGAAGTGAATTGTGTAAATTGCATTCCAATGAAGTATCTTTCTTGAAGAAACACTTTGAGTCCGGCGGTTGTACTAGTACCACGGCATTTAAATGACATTGAAGCTGGAGAAAATTAAATCCCTCGGCATGCCTGTACCGGCAGATTTACAGGGGTGCTTTCTGGTTCAGAAAAACCCATGTAAATCTCCGGCACATGCATGCCGAGGGATTTAGTGTCATTTAAATGCCGTGGTACAGAAAACCGGAAACATTGTATCGCGTTAATAGGACAGGTGATTGATTCCGGGACTTGCCAAGTAAGATTATTCAACTGTACTGCCAATAGGCGCATTACTGTTATTTTGAAATATTTACCCATGGACCGTGCTACTTTTATTTGTACGAATATTCACACTTTATAGGCCTAGTCTCCAGCAAGTTTAAATTCCAGATCACAATCCCTTTTAATCCAACAATACCTTAACTCTTGTCCCAAGAGATAAATAAGTCACATTTTTCCTTCGGATCGCGTCCTGCGTTGTGTTGTCATAATGTTGGCAGTTTGAACTTTTTGCTCTTTTATCATTCAATAACGGGTGTTTATAATAAATAGTATGTCCTTGAGTAGAAACTGAAGTGACTGAATTCAAAACCCAGGAGCAATAATCACAAACAGGAATCAGATGCACAAAGAAATTAAACATAGGCTCAATTCTGGAAATGCATGCTATTATGCTTTACAGAGACTCTTGACGTCCCAACTCCTTTCAAAAACCTTAAACTGAAAATATATAAAACTATTATTCTACCAGTTATATTATATGGATGCGAAACATGGACTCTTACTTTAAGGGATGAAAGGAGATTACGAGTATTTGAGAATAAAGTCATAGGAAAATTGTTGGACCAAAGAGAGATGAACAGACAGGTGAATGGAGAAGACTACATAACAGTGAACTACATGGTCTTTATAGGAAGCCAGATATAATAAGAAAAGTTAAGTCTCGTAGACTGCGATGGGCAGGACATGTGGCACGAATAGGAATGAAATATGTGCATGGAAGATTCTTGTAGGAAAACCAGAGGGAAAACGCCCGTTGGTAGACCAAGAATGAGGTTGGAGAATAACATTAACTATGTGTTGAGGGGAATAGATTATACAGGGAATGATTGGAAAACATTAGATAAGTTAGGGTGTGTGGAGAGCTTATGTCTGCGCGGCCATGAACCTACGATTTCAATAGTGCCAGTGAGTAAGTTAGTTATGAGGAAGTGGTGGAATGAAGTTTTTTGGCGGGAGTAAATAGGATAAACTTAAAAAAAATCTCCCTGGCTCTTATTTGTGCATCACGAACCGCAAATGGAATGAACGAGACTCAAAGCTGGAGGGCGAGTGTATAACCACTTGTGCCTTTACGAAAGCAAAAGTAATCAACATAAATGATATGGACATAAATCATCAGTACTTATTTCATTTAAACGCAAATACAAATAGATAAATTCACCTATGAAGAAAGTATTGGCATTTTATCAGTTATTTTACAATTTCCTTTTGTTTTTGCCAATTTTCTGTACTGATTGAATCAGTCATAATTTAATCCATCGTTACACGAATGGTGCAATGAATGATTACACATGCATAACTGTTAGGTTATGCATTGATCAATATTTTGATAGTACGTATGTTTTACAAATTACTTTTATTCCAATTACCTTATAAGAGCCTATTTATAAGTTCAGTAATGTATAATATATATGCCACTTTGCTCGGAGCATACATATTTTATGGACGTATTTTTTGCAATTGTTTTGAATATGTACATTTTCATATATATATATGTTAAAATGGATAACTTTTTCTGTCTTCTTTGGCTTTCCCCTACTTATAGGTTTGCCGTCTTCAGTTCCCATTTATCTCTATCATTCCAATCTCCCTCTTCCAAATTCCTATCATCCATCATAGTTCTGACGTAGGTTTTCCATTTCCATCTTGGTCTGCCACGTTTATTTCTTCCAGGGGGTGACCACTGGTATATATTTTTTGGCCATCTTTCATTTTCCATTCTTTGTATATAGCCATGCCATTTACGCGTTTGATTTTCAATCCTCTTAACAAAAGATGTGGTGACATTCATTTCTCTCCAAAGGAATTCATTTCTTATTTTATCCTGTCTTGTTTTTCGGAGGCTTCTTCCAAAATAATCAAATTCAACTGTTCTAATTGTATTCATTTTTAATTCCGTCAAAGACCAAGTTTCACTGCCATATGACAAAATATTCTGTATTAAAAAGATCAGTCTCTTAGTTTAATGATAAAAGTTTATTCAGTAAACATAAATAGTTCGTTTCCACTCTATGTTCTTTTAAGAATAAAAGAGCGATTCAAAACAAAGATTGAGGAAAATAACGGAACGATATTTGTACGATTTAGAAAAAGAAATAACTCTATCCAATTTTGCTTAATTTCAGATTTCACCTCCTTGTAAATACATTATGTGCTCTGAATAATGTGCACAAATATAATTCTAGTTTAACATATTTTGTGTATGTTAATTTTATTTAATGCATTTGTATTATGGAAATACATACGTGCTTACGGCCATATACGATGTCAATTTGTTTCATGTAAACCTACATAGTTGGTAAGCGTAATAAAAATACTTTCATTTCTTATATAAAAGAACGTCTATAAGAAAAAAGCTTTGGAAAAATGGAAGGCAGGTAGATGTTTTTAGATCGAAATCAAAGTACGTAATTTAATGTCGTTACTAATACACTGCTTTCCATTGCTGAATCAATTATTAAATCATCTAAAGAGTTTAAAAATATTTTGTTTAAAAAAAGTTCTACTGTTGATTTGATACCGATATGCATTTCTCTTTATATTCGATGAACATTATTAAAACTTTTAAATGTATAATTAAATCATAATGGATAGCATACTAACATATTATCAATGAATTCAATATATTTAAAGTTTTAATTCGGGAGAATAAACCGAACTCTACCCCCTTCTTTGGAAAAGCTCTATTTCAATCCCTCGAGATTAATTAAATCAATATTAACATAGTGCAAATTTAATTTATGGTCGCTTCGTAATAACATTAATTATAAAATAATGACCTATTATGATAATATAGAATTTTGTACGATATAATTTTGTAATTAAAATTATATATTTCCCACACAATTAAATATGTTTTTACACTCCCACTTAGTATATACGCTTTTATGAAATTACTTTTACGCAAATAAATGTATTTTTCCGTAATTTTTGTTGGTTGCTTTAGATAACGGAAAGTAAATTGAATCTCCATAGATACGTAAGTTAAACGAACGGTTTAATAACAAACTAAAATATGATTAATCTATTTAAATCTATTTGGTCCCGCGCTGTAGCCGAGCGGTTAAGGTAGGACGCCTTGGCGCAGAGCTACGGGACTTGCGCTGGTTCGAGTCTCCATGGGGGGAAGAAATTTTCTCATGGTATTTCGGCCAGTATGGGACCGGTGCCCACCCAGCATCGTGAGGCAATTGGGTAGCTACAATAAGTAGCGGCTCCAGGTTGAGGAACCAGCTATAACGGCTGGGGGACTCGACATGCTAACCACATGTCACCCCTACACTGGCTGTTGATCATCTACCTCTGTGATTGACACATGTGGATGTGAAGGGCCAGCAGCCGGCTGGTAAAAGGGCAACCGCTGAAAAGTGGAAAGACCCTCAATCGGAAATCTATTTGTATTACAATTACAATGCAACTAATAATATATTAACAAAATTCGATGAATTCACGTATTTTACTTGCATACAATGAGGTTCAGAAGTAAATTAAACAATTCTGGAAACATATGTATAGTAGGTACTCTTATCACCCCCAATTTCTCTAAAAAAATGTTAAATCAAAAATATGTTTGTACCATTTGTATTATAGGAACTCATGTCTATTCTTTCGTACCAATTAATTTATTGGTTGAATTTCACATTCTATCTTAATATATTCATTTATGATTCTATCGTATTTTGTTATGCTTATAATTTTTATAAGTATAATTATTTCTTGTGTTTACAACATTTGTTTTGTTATGGATGTTTCGGCCCTTGTTTCAGAAGCATATTTTCTGTTATTGGATATTTATTCCTACAAATTACATCGTTCATTGATTCCACCATCATTGCTCCTTTAATTCTGCTTGTTGTTTCGTGATCTTTGACTTAAACTCTTATTGGTCGAAAATTATGTACCAAAATATATAAAATCCATAGTCTGATATATAATTTTTCCTTCAATTTATAATTTACATCGCCGTGGTTCTTTCGATGCTACTATTTTTTTTTCAATCGAAATTTTGATGTAAAAATGTATACAGCAGGCGATGCAGATTATCTTCAGAGTCAATAATTAATACTATGTCATCTGCATAGTACGGTATTGATTTCCTTATTATATAAATTTTATAGTCTTTCACACCATCAACATATTTAATTACACAGGTATAAAAATTAAAACTTATTTAGAGCTGTTTTACATTTGAAAGGCGATTTTTATATTTAAATATCGTTGATTTCGAAAATGACTGTCATTTTTCTCCATCACATCAGGTTCGCTGACAAATCAAGAATGAAATATTCACATATTTTGTTCGAAAAATTATATAATTATGATTTATATGAGTCAAAAATTAACTTTAGTTTTTTTATTACCAAAATCCTATTTCCGTTAACTTTATGAAGCACACCAGTGTGAGTTTGTATCAAATTTTTGTCTCTTGGACATTCTCTTGTGTTTTCCCCCATAGAATTCCTACACAGCATCCAGCAGTAATTTGCAATCATTCTTCAAGTATTTCATCGTCCTTTTGGATCTCCTCTCCATTTCTCTAATATCCTGGTGGAACCTCTCTCCTTGTACCTCACAGTCTGTCCACAGGTTGTCAAAAAATACGTCCAAATGTGAGAAAACAGTAAGTTAGTCATATCGCATCTCAATGTTCTTAACTTCTGTAGCATGGTGTTCAAAATGTTGACATAATCAGGATATTTATTGTTTCCTAGAAAATTCTCCATAACTTCTTTAAATGCATTCATACTATTTTTCTCTTTGGAAATCACAGTATCTTCAAATTTTATGTTCTTATGTACACATCATCTGATTTTGAGGACCCACAAGAATTCCTTCTTTAATTTTGGCTTCAGACAGAGCAGGAAACGTGTCTCTGGGATATATTAAAACAGTCACCATCTTGGACAAACTATTTCATGGCACCAAGATTTATATTAAGACGTGGCAAAATAATTTTCTTAGAATACACTATCCTATCCCATATACTATGTTCTTACTAATAAAATTCATTGTTTAAAACCGTAGAGGTGGATAGTCATAAAATAAAATACCTTCTTAGGTCAGAGCCGTCGTCTCTCAACTTACAAAATGTGTATGCTTTTTTGTCTGAAGGCCTTTCTGAATCTCCATATGATTATTAACAAAATTAATCTAACAAATATAATAATATGTATATAAACAATAATCCAACAATTCCGCTAATGAAAGCTCTGTCAAAAATACATAAAGAAAATAATCCAATGCGGCCAATAGTCAATTGCATCAACGCTCCCAATTATAAACTTTTCATAAGTAATGCCACGAGTGATTTCCAAATTATCGATAAATTCACGACTCACGAAGTGAGGAGTGAATTTATCTAGAGAATTTGGAAATCAAGAGTGGCATTTGTTAGGACTATTTAACGAATAAAATTAAGCTGTTTACTCACAAATCATTATTTAACTATATTTATTTTTAAATATTTATATATTTAATGTAAACGGTGATGTTTGAAAACAAATGAGAAGCGATAGGTACGCTTCATCTGCTTCTTTTTGTTTATCACTGCAACCAGATCATACTATTTATTGCCAAAGGAACGCAATATTGTAAGAATGCTCTCTAGTGGAGAAAAAATGAAACACATAAAACTGTATATTAATTCATTTCTCATGTCGTATGATGTAAATATGACAATTATATTTTTCTGGATTGTTACCTGGGAAAAAATACATTTAAGAAAGTGCAAACAGTGGTTTTTTGTGGTATAATCAATTGCTACAAATGTTTTTATATTAACTACCGCATGCGGCATGTGTTGACATTCATGCACTATATATACAATCTGGTAGCCGTATTTCTCACAGGCTCAGTCACTGCAAAATAATGGTCAGACGTGTTCAGAATATTAAAAAGGAGGAGCCTTCTTTAATATGGTAATTATAACACTGATAAATGTTTCGTGAAACACGATTGGTTGTAAAACAGAAATCATTGAAACGTGATTGGCCATTGAGTCCCATTTGGGGCATGAGTTAAATAGTCAATTTAATTGCACACAAACTGAAGAAAGATATTCATTTAGAAAATAAATACACAACGTTGGATAAAGCATTGAAGTCAATCATGCTTACTCCAGAACAAAGAGTAGAATTAGTACCGCTTTGTGGTGATAACCATCGAACTTTGAAAGGCTGCAGATGAGTTTCACAGGCGGCATCCTGAAATATCAAAACCAACATTTCAAACTGTGAGTAAACGTTTAAATAAATTTACGAGGACCTTTTCTGTGCTGGATGCAAAGCGAAGTGGCAGACCAACGATGGCTTCTGATGTAGGAAACGCAATTAACGTACTTGCAAACGTTATTGCTAGCCCTAAAAGATCAATTCGTTATGTGTCAAGGCAGAGTGGAGCGAGCAAGGAATATGTTCGGCGAATTTTAAAAGCATCACATTTTCGTCCGTGTAAGATGATGCATGTTCACACAATGCATGATAATGATCCTCTACACAGACGTCGTTTCTGCAGTTGGATCATCAATCAAATGGACAATGACAATGATTGCATCAAACGAGTTATTTTCAGTGATGAGTGTTTATTTTATTTGAATGGTCATGCCCATACTCAAAATGCTCGGCATTTGTCTAGGCAAAATCCAGTATGGATACGTGAGGTGAATGACCCGGGTGCCCCCAGAGCAATGGTGTGGTTGTGGGCCCACATTTCTTTGAAGGCAAAGTGAACCAACTGTCTTACAGTGAAGTGCTGGACTCTACTCTACTAGACTTTCTAGATGACCTGCCATTGAACAGACGGCAACCTTTGTTGTTTCAACAAGATGGAGCTAATGCTCTTTATGCTGTACTTGTTCGAAACAATTTGAATATGGAATTTCGATGTTAGTGGATTGGACGGGGTGGCCCAAGGCCTTGGTCTGCAAGGTCACTTGATATGATACCCATAGACTTCTTTATTTGGTGATATGTAAAACAACAGTTGCTCCAGACTCAACTCGCATCATTGGAAGTCTTGAAAGACCGAATCAGTGATGTCATTCGGCATTTTTCACCAGATACACTTTCAAATGTGATTGCTGAATTTCGTGTTCGAGTGAGACACTGTCTCCAGGTGGATAGACGTCACTTTGAACATCTGCATTAGCTCTGAAATGAAACCCATGAACATGACAATTCAATCAGTGTGGTTAGTTTTGATATTTTAACAACAGACAAACTTCTTCCATTTGTCAACCGACTTTTGGGCCACACAGTAATTAATTTTATTGATATTTACTTGTAGCCACAATTAATTAGTGTTAGGCTATTTAATGGAATATGTTTGTTGGCTTATAGTATTTTCTCGCTATCGTCTAATAATACATCAACAGCTAATTAATACAACTGAGTTGAACCACTCTTTGTTCTCTAAATATTTTATGACATGCTCTAGTATACAAAATTGAATAGCAAAGGATACAATGCCTCTTCTTCTCTTAACCTATTATGAATTTTAAGAATATCTGAAATCCCTTTTGCCCACCCGCGCTCTACTATTTGTGCAAATTAGACACACCCGAATAAGTATTTTTTTGTGAATTCATAATTTCAACAGAATATAACATATCCCTCTTAATTCAATTTTAGCCCTTTTTAAATTCTACCAATAGTTGATGTTCGGTGCCATTATATTCCCTTTTTTAAACTCAACCTTACATTAAAAATCTGATCTATTATAGACGTATTTACACTAAATCCACATTGATTATCATGTATTACATGTCAGTATAGGGAGTAAATGCGAATACAAAGCGAAACCTGCCGTAAGATCTCCTTTTCCACTTGGATAGAATAAAATTATTCAGTTACTAATAATTATGAATCATCTTTAATTGAATTATTAACTCATAATGCACAATATATAGCTGATTATTGAAGTACACGATACATTAAAATAATAATACAGTAATAATTTAAACCAACAACTCCATTAAATTATTGACTTTACAATGGAAGTACAAAATGTAAAAAAAAAAAATAAACTATTCCTAGAACTTGGGGGCTATTCGATGCCAGGAGTCCACTTGTACTCATTTTATTTCGTTAGGTGAGAAAATGGGCAAGTTAGTATACACCAGATTAATTTACGGTTTATTGGATTATCTGGTGCATCATAAGAAAAAGTTGATTATTCTGTTTGAACAGTAACTAATATAGGTGGACTCCTGGCATAAAATCTCCGAACTTGAGTATGTATTATCATTATGCAAGGAAATGCTGAATAAGCTTATTTTTAACTAAGGGAGATATATACCTATACATACACACTTATATATATATATATATATATATATATATATATAATTGCGTGTCACGTTGTTTGTCCACGATGGAATCCTAAACTACTGAACCGATTTTAATAAAATTTTGCACACTGTGCGCTGTTTGATCCAACTTGAGACCTACGGTTGTTTATAACTAAATTTATAGTCGCATTATTTTTTATTGCAAATGATTTGTTTATTATTTAACGAAGAGTTATAATTATATGTGAGTTCCATATGATTCTAACAGATGACGGTGTAAGGTAATTGGTTTATTATTTAACCAGGTGGCTGTGCTTTTTGTTGCAACCGCGAATTTCAATTATATTACAAATATTGATTATTTCATAATTTAAGTGTGTTCAGGGTTTATTTTATTTTCAATATATTGATAATAATATTAATTTCGTGTGTAAGTATTAGTTTTAAGTAATCTGCTGAAAGACAGCAATTTAATTTAAAATTTAACTGGGCCGAGAGGGACATTGAACAATATGGCGAATCAGTTCTAGAGACCATGAATGATAAGATATCAAGTGAATTTCCGCAAATTGGTATAGGACTATGTGACATAAATCTTACATTTAAGAAGAATGTCAATTTAAAAACATATGAAGGTCCTAAGGAATGGAATAACAGAACGGTATGTAAGTCTGTTAGTTATAATAATATACCTAATATTACAGAAAAAAATCTCCATGCCTCAATTAAATGAAAAACAAGATGACTATAATATATCACAAGATGATATTACTATACAGAGACTTCTTGATGATGATGAGAATCCAAACTGCCAACACGTTCGTACAAAAAACGAAAGTATAATGAAATCAGCAAGCCTCCTCAAAATATTCCATAAATAAATGTATATAATCCTTATGGTACACTTATGGATGATACTGAGAATGCAGATAACATAAATTCATCTCAATTAACAAAACCACTTCCACATAAACCACCACCCATATTATACCGGGTGTAGTTAATGTACCAGAACTAAAAATTGTGTAAAACAAAAACTTTCTGATTTAGATTTCTCACTTAGTGTACTACAACATAATTTAACGTATACCTTAGCCACAGCAACGCGTGGCCGGGACTTATATATATATATATATATATATATATATATATACAAAACAAAGTCGGATTAGTTACACTATTTATAACTCAAGAACGGCTGGACCTATTTTTTATAATCTTTGATTTGTTGGATTTGTTTCTGCCCCGAATAGCAGTTAACTATTAAAACATCGGAAAAATTAACGTAAAAATATTTAAAGGCGATACGACGTTCGCCGGGTCAGCTAGTATATATATATATATATATATATGATATGATATGATTAAGAAAGGATTCTTAGGTTTCCCGCGTCATGGATTCAAGGTTGGCCTCTGGCCACTGATTCCGACGTTTCGACATGATTTCACAAGCCCTTCCCGTATAATGTATCATATTTATATTATTATTATTATTATTATTATTATTATTATTATTATTATCGTATCATTATTGTTATTACCCTATAAAATGTTGTTTGTACATGACATTTACATTGCTACATTTATTGTATATTTAGCTGTTTATAATTAGTATAGTGTATATCTATATTTGTCGAATATTTATTTGTATTTGTGCTGGTTGAGTGGAAGAGAGGGCCTTATGGCCTTAACTCTGTCAGAATAAATAAAGTATTATTATTATTATTATTATTATTATTATTATTATTATTATTATTATTATTATTATTATTATTATTATTGATAATGGTAATGTGGGATCATATCGAATCGTCGGAATCATTGGCCAGAGGTCAACCTTGAATCCATGACGCGGAAAAAAATGTAAAAAAAAACTTTCTTAATCATACCTGTATCCGCGAGAATCTATATTACAACCTATTATATAGGCCTATTTTTTCTTTAAGCCTACATATAGTTTATGTATAATGGTACTGTATATCGACTCTATGTAGATTTGAAAAAGGCTTACGATTCAGTTAAGAGAGAGAAGTTATATAGTATCCTGCTGGAGTTCGGAATTCCAAAAAGGTTAGTTAGACTTATACAAATGTGTCTAAATGGCACAAAGAGTAGGGTGCATGTAGGCAAACAGTTTTCGGTTATTTTTGAAATCCACAACGGGTTGGAGCAAGGAGATGCACTATCTCCTCTAATTTTGTACTAGAGCATGCCATAAAATATTTAGAGGATGAAGAAGGCCTAAAGCTCAATGGTATTATTAAGCTGTTAGTTTATGCTGATGATGTAGTACTATTGGGCGATAGCGAGGAGATACTAAACGCCATCATGCACGCACACTATTGAGTAACACTAAGAAAATGGGACTGGTAGTAAATATCAATAAAACTAAATATATGGTCACACGTAGACGTACATTATATAATGGAAATGGAAAATGACAAATGAGGGAAATATTGAGGAAGTGGCTGAATTCGAATACCTAGGGACAATAATCACAAATAGGAATGGGATGCACAAAGAAATTAAACATAGGCTCAATTCTGGAAATTCTGCTATTATTCATTACAGGGACTCTTGACATCCCAACTCCTTTCATACAACGTTAAACTGAAAATATATAAAACTATTATTCTACCAGTTATATTATATGGATGCGAAACATGGACTCTTACTTAAAGGGAAGAGAGGAGATTGCGGGTATTTGAGAATAAAGTACTTAGGAAAATGTTTGGACCAAAGAGAGATAAACAGGCAGGTGAATGGAGAAGACTTACATAACAGTGAATTACAAGTCTTTATAGAAAGTCATATATAATAAGAACAGTAAAGTATTGTGGACTGCGATGGGCAGGACACGTGGCACGAATGGGGAATGAAAGTCGTGCATGGAAGCTTCTTGTAGGAAAACCAGAAGCATAACGCCCAGTTGGTAGACCAAGAATGAGCTGGGAGAGTAATATTATCTATGATTTCAGGGAAGTAGAATATACAGGGAATAATTGGAAAACGATAGCTCAGGATAGGGATGTATGGAGAGCTTATGTCCATGCCAGTTGGATATATATATATATATATATGTATACTGATAATTATGTAAAATTGTTATGCAGTGAGACAGTTATTAACTAGCATGCCAGTCGGTGTGAAGAGGTCAAGGCAAACATTCCTGGTACACCTTGACCCAACTGAATCAATATCCTACCACTGGGTTGTAGTAATGAGTGTACCAAGTAATGCGAGGGTGCCAATGTATACACCAACTGTGTGCACTGCCCCGGAAACCGTTTGTCCATAAATTAACATCCAAATAGCTATGTGTTTAATTGAAACATTCAATCAACATAATCGATTGTATTTTAACCCAAACATTTTAATTACACAATATCTAAATCAGGAGCATACAGCATTTCTTTATGTTTAGGATAGAGATATACCTTGAATTAAACAAAATGGAAGTTATGAAGAGGAAATAAAAAATATAAATAAAAAAGGAAAATTAGCAATTGCTTGCCTCAATGGAATATTGTGGGATAAAAATATAAATAATGAAAATAAAATGAATATTCCATTCCATAGTAATTCTGCCCGAAAGCAGGCCCTTCACTGCAATCATAGCATTTTAATGCTATGATTGCAGCTTTAGTAGGGAATTGTAGGTGTGGTAGCTTCCCGTTGCTTTTCACACCGGTCAAGGATAATGATGGTCATATGATTTCGGGGACCGTTTGGGCCTTAAATGTTTCCTGACATTTTTCTTACAGGTGAGGAAAAACCCCGATATAAACTTCACCTAGAAAAACTGCCCGGACCCGCTGCGTAACAAGGTAGAACGCTACCTCCAGACCACAGCGGTGGACTAAAATGAATATTTATCATACAATTGTTAAAAGCATCATTACTTATGGAGCAGAACTTTGACCATTAACATCAAAAACAAATAGGTATCTTTTGGCAACCGGAAATGGATTTTATACGAAGGGCAGCAAGAATTTCAAGAAGAGAAAAAATTAGGAACTCAGTTATAAGGGAGAAAATGAAGATTGAAGACACTATTTTAGATTATATTAAAACTCAGCAATTAAGATGGTACAGACATGTCCAGCGAATGGAAGAGGATCGGCTACCAAAATCTGTTTTGGAATGGAAACCTGAGGGAAGAAGAGGCAGAGGAAGACCTAAAACCTCCTCGAGTCAGGGAATATATTTATGCATGAAGGAGAAACAGCTACAATCAGGAGATTGGATGGTCCGACAAAATTGGCTATTGAGAATCGGACTATGTCAAAGACATTAATCAACCGATGATCTATCTATACATTTAAACAAAATGACTATCTCAATGAGTTATGGAACCCGCAAATTCAATATCAGAGTCTATACTTTTAATATTCATGTTTGAACACCGTTGAGGTTAAAATAATTTGAATTATAAAATGTTTTTGGATCTTACATAACACTATCGTCGTCAACTGCAGTGTGATTATAAAGTCTCAGTACATTTTAAAGAAATCGCTTACATATCGTATTTCTGTTACAGCCATTCGAAAGATACAAATATGTTCACCATTGAAGAGCGGATAGGGATTGTTGCTGCGCGTTTAAGAGGCCAGTCATACGAGGAAGTTAGAGACAGATTCCAAAGGAAACCATCACGGGAGACGTGTATCTTGATATGTTGCAACTTTTCTTACAGCCACAGTTACAGCAAGATGGTACCATTGACACAGTGGTGTTACAACAAGATGGAGTACCACCACACTTTGCTCTGGCTATACGCGGGTATCTCAATGATAGGTTTCCCAAAAGGTGGATTGGAAGGGCATATCCTCGTATCTGGGCACCTCGTTCGCCAGACGTCGCACCCCTGGACTTTTTGCTTGGGGGTTCATCAAGCAACAGGTGTACAGAACCAAGTTTCCTAATCTGCAAGTGCTAAAAGAACGCATACGCCAAGCGAGTCAAATGATTACAGAAGATATGTTGGTGCATGTTTTCCGGGCGACGGTGCGTCGTTGGAAAAAATGTTTTGAGACTGATTGAGGTTATGTTGAACACTAACTTGATAGTAGAAACTACCTTATAATTTTTGTTTTATTTGCGCTACATTATCCACAAAATGTACTGGGACTTTATGATCACGCTGTATAATAATTTATGTTATAATCTACGTTATATTATTAAAATTACAATTATTATAGTTGAGGACGGCTGTGTTATGTAAGATACAAAAATTATTATAATTGAAATATCAGAGTCAACAATATTCTCCAGGTATCTCTGTCCTCAGTTAACCTAATGTACGCAATTTATCTGATTTCCACTACATTTGGATCTGTTTGATTATTGTCCTTCTACCTATACTTAGGCAGTAGCCTTTGCAGATGACCAGGTTTTAATAGCAAAAAGAAAAGACGAACTACAAAGAATGTTATATAAACTAAATGGAATATGAAAAAATACAATATGGAAATATCCTCACAAAAATAAAGAACAATGGCGTTCAAGAGTGCTCATCCAGTTCGGACAAAGATAATATTAGGAAATAAACCAATAGAACAAGTAGTAACTTATAACTTCCTAGGTTGCGAAATATCATACTGTGCCGGTTCGCTCAGGGAAGAATATGATCACTCAGGGATGTTTTAAATTATACACTTTTTATTTTATTGGATACATTTATATGTACAATTGTATATCTACAGTGTTTTATACTTCACTCGATGTGGAGTTGATGAATTACTTCCGCCCACGTGTTTTAATATCACCTTCGCGAACGGTTACTGAAGAACTTGACTATTGTAGGACGTAGGAGCGTGAGAGAGCTTTCACGCGTGTCCTCGCCTTATAAGGGCGATTACTCCTCCCATAAAGTCGCCACCCCCACTCCGAGTGTATATGTTATTCATTATAGCTTAGAGGGGTAGGTACCATTCGTTTTGGTTTCTGTGTTGGTAATAGACTCGTGTGCACGTTTGTGCGCCTTCCAGTTATTACTATTAATGGTACGTTTCAGTACTTACGAGTCTATTACTTCTTGCCACAATACACAGCAGAAACAGATATAAATAACAAAATAAATAAGTTTAATTATATAACAGGTACACTAAAAAGAACTTTGGAAAATAAAGCCAGGAAAGACTCTATAATGAAATTACACAAGACAATGGCAGTGCCTATTATTACTTATGGATCCGAAACATGGACAGTGACAATACAACAATTCAAGGATTCAAGCTGCTGAAATGAGATTCCTCAGACCAATAGCAGGATATCATAGAACAGACAAAAAACATAACACAGAAATAAGACAACAACTAAAATAGAGGAATTAAACTCAACAATAGAGAAATACAGAACAAACTGGAAAGAACACTTGGCAAGGATGACTGAGAATAGAATTCCAAAAGCAGCATACAACTACTCACCACGAGGAAGAAGAAGTTTGGGAAAACCAAGGAAAAGATGGAAAGAGCAGCAATTTGGAGCCGGAACAGGTTAGTAAATAAGCCTAAACCGTTAAGAAGAAGAAGAAGAAGACCTATACTTAGGACTTGTGATGGTTCCTTTTTCTAAAAATATTTCCCTTAAAACTTGGAAATCTAACGTATTCTAAATTACATACCTTAAGTTTTAAAATCGGTCTGGACAATTTTAACAATTCTAGCTTTCATGAAACCAGTATTAAGCTGGATTCTAAAAAAAAAGTATTTGAAATCGCAAGTAATGATTGTATTATACGTTCTTAGGCATGGAAGTAAATGTAAGACTCGGGTTACAAACTTAGAATTAACTGCTCACAAATGAGATTCCTGCGGTCGATAAGAGCAGTAACATTACGTGATAGTATTGTAACTGAAAGATAAAGGCATGTCTAAGAAAAGATAACAGAAATTTATAAGTACCATTCACAATTGAAAAAAATATACTCGGCAGATGTAAGATAACAGACTAGTAATAAAATTATTTAAATAACGAACAAAGGGAACTAAGATTATAGGGAGACCACTACCTCCTGCAATTACAGAACGGACGAGAAAACTCAAAACTTCAAGTGAATAAAAAGAGAAAAATAAATAAGAAAAAGAAATTCTACGAGAAAATGATAGACAGTGATATGACGAATATTAAAATATAATTTCAAGTTAAAAAATAAAATGTATTAGCAGTAGAAATGGATTTTTGGAGGCGATCGACAAGAATTTCAAGAAGGAAGGTCAGAAACAACACAATAAGAGAAATTATGCAAGATAAAAAAAAAACATATTAGGAAATATAAGAAAAACGTTTGAAATGGTATGGGCACCTCATAAGAATGGAAGAAGAGAGAATATCCTTGATTGGAAGGCCAAGGGAAGAAGTGGAAGAGGCTGGCCTTACAGAACGATGGATGGATGAAGTGAATGGAAGTATGGAAGCTAGAGATTTGAGCGAAGAAGATGCTTTAGACAGCACAAATCACTTTGGTTTGAAGGAGAAACACTGTATTGTGGAATACTAAATAAAAAATAAAAGATGAAATATAATAATAAAATATATAATCTCCGATTTATATCAAATAGCCTATAAATGGAAGATAATATTATTAATAATAAAAATAATAATAATACCGTGCCTGGTTAGCTTACATGGGGGTTTGGTTCTGAATTAAGTAAGGGCTAGACTTAACCTCATGTAAGACACAAGTCATAGATGAAACATTTAGACTCAGAAGTAAAAGGGAAATAAAAATATATACAGACATTCACAGTGATATTAGGAAACGAAGGTTAAAATGTTATGGCCATATTAAACAAATTAACTGAAATAGGCTTACAAAACAGATAAAGGAATTCTACGAAAACAGAAGTAAAGCTCCCAGTGGATACTATGAAGTGGATTGATGAAGTCAAAAAGGACTTAAAATTGGCAGGAATTACTAAAGAAGATATCCCAAACAGAGATATATTTAGAATTAAGGTGGATAAGTGGCAAGTTGACCAAGAGGACAAACCGAAGAGAAAAAAACTGGAACAACTTGGACAGATGAGAGAAAACAAGCTCATAGCAAAAGAATGAAAGAAATTTGGGCTCAAAGGAAACGCCTCTAAGTACTTTGCGTAGACCTACATGGGCTCATCCGCAATTTAAAAAAAAATAATAATAGTAATGATGATAATAATAGTAAAGTTTTATTTTAGCTGGCAAAGTTAAAACCATAAGGCCTTCTCTTTCACTCAACCAGCGAATACAAAAATTACATATTTATTAACAGTCCCGCGCCGTAGCCGAGCGGTGAAGGTAGGAAGCCTTGGCGCAGAGCTACGGGACTTGCGCTGGTTCGAGTCTCCATGGGGGAAGAAATTTTCTCATGGTATTTCGGCCAGTATGGGACCGGTGTCCACCCAGCATCGTGAGGCAATTGGGTAGCTACAATAAGTAGCGGCTCCAGGTTGAGGAACCAGCTATAACGGCTGGGGGACTCGACATGCTAACCACATGTCACCCCTACACTGGCTGTTGTTCATCTACCTCTGTGATTGACACACGTGGATGTGAAGGGCCAGCAGCCGGCTGGTAAAAGGGCAACCGCTGAAAAGTGGAAAGACCGTCAATCGGACATATTTATTACCATGTTAAAATATTGTTAAAATATAAACCAAACAAAAGACAATGGTGATGTTATCTAATACTAGCTAATACTAACAAAAACATTGAATATAATATTATTAAAATAATATAAAATAAAGTAAATAAAGTTTCCTACATGATTATTTACAAAATGCTGAATATAGTTGTTATGCAGTTAATATTTTCATTGTGTAGAACTTAAGATATCAGTTAATTTGTATTTAAATAATGATATTGATTGACAGTCCGTGACATGACTGGGATATGGGTTCGAGGCTTTAGTCATAGATATTGTGTAAGATTTAGAGTAGAGACATGTCCTGTAGTTTGTAGATAATGTAGTTAATTAGTGTTTTGTTTAATGACATTAAGTTATTAGAGTCACAATTAAAAGATTCACGTAGATTATAATTTATTCGGTGAGTAAGACAAAAACTATGGCGTTTCAAGGGAAAATACCGATAAGAATTTAAATTGTTATTAACAACAATATAATAGAACAAGTTAATAACTTTACTTATCTTGGCTGCAATCTTTCGTACGACACATGTAAAGACATAGACATAAAATTGGTCAAATTTCAAAAACTTATAGGAACAATAAAAAGCATTCTTTTCCGAAAAGTACGTCCAGATACAATTCTAAAATTTTATAAAACAATGGCTCTTCCAACTCTACTTTATGGTTCTGAACCTGGACTCTTACTACAGTTAAATTAAATAGGATAGTAGCTGCAGAAATGAAGTTATTAAGACCTTTAGCGGGTTATACGCTTTATGATCACATGCGTAATGAAGATATCCGCAAAGCTCTCAACACACCAGCAATAACTGAAATCATTCAAAAATATCAAAATAATTGGCATGAACACCTTCTGAGGATGCCAAACAATAGACTACCTCTGCAGCTATTGAACTACAGACCCACAGGGCGAAGAGACCCAGGAAGACCTAAGAAGAGATGGAGGGATCAATTTCTTTCCTGAAGCGGAACAGGCCAGTTGGCTTAATCCATGCCTGCCATTGATGATGACGTAAAATGTCCAATGGAATTTGAGAGATCTGCTCCTATTTTTTAGTTATTTTTACGTTTTCTAAATCTACAACATGATCTTAGCAGCTTCCGAAAGAAAAATACTCGGAGTTTTTACCCACAGAGAAACGTTCATGGATTATGGATAGGTTTAAACCGTGTACGTCGGTTGAAGAAGTTATCTCATAGTTTTACGGTTAATAAATAATAACACTAATAATAATAATAATAATAATAATAATAATAATAATAATAATAATAATAAAATATACTTACTCACTGGCACTATCGAACCCGTAAGTACATGGCCACGCGGATATAAGCTCTCCATACATCCCTATCCTGAGCTAATGCTTTCCAATCATTCCCTGTATAATCTACTTCCCTCAAATCATAGTTAATGTTATTCTCCCACCTCATTCTTGGTCTACCAACTGGGCGTTTTCCCTCTGGCTTTCCTACAAGAAGCTTCCATGCAAGTTTTTCATTCCCCATACGTGCAACATGTCCTGACCATCGCAATCTACGAGACTTAACTGTTCTTATTATATCTGGCTTCCCATAAAGACCATGTAGTTCATTGTTATGTAGTCTTCTCCATTCACCTGTCTGTTCATCTCTCTTTGGTCCAAACATTTTCCTAAGTATTTTATTCTCAAATACTTGTAATCTCCTTTCCTCCCTTAAAGTAAGAGTCCATGTTTCGCACCCATATAATGTAACTGGTAGAACAATAGTTGAACATATTTTCAGTTTAACATTTTTTTTAAAGGAGTTGGGACATCAAGAGTCTCTGCAATGCATAATAGCACGCATTTCCAGAATTGAGCCTATGTTTAATTTCTTTGTGCATCTCATTCCTATTTCTGATTATTGTTCCTAGGTATTTGAATTCAGCCACTTCCTCAAAATTTCCCTCACTTGTCATTAGCTGTCCATTTCCATTATTTAATGAATTTCTACGTGTGACCATATATATTTAGTTTTATTGATATTTACTTCCAGTCCTAATTTCTTAGTGTTACGCAATAGTGTGTGCGTGTTGTCCTTTAGTATCTCCTCGCTATCGGCCAACAATACTACATCATCAGCATAAACTAACAGCTTATTAATACCATTGAGTTGTAAGACTTCCTCATCTCTAAAGATTTAATGACATGCTCTAGTACAAAATTAAATAGTAGAGGAGATAGTGCATCTCCTTGTTTCAACCCATTCTGGATTTCAGAAGTGTCCGAAAACTGTTTGCCTAACAAACTGTATTTAATAAATGTGTTGCAACAAACACAATTATGATTTACACAAATAGTGACATAAAATACAACGATTTTCTTATTAATACTTCTAAAATGCATCAACTTTATTAACATTATTCTTATATTACGATACGAGTATAGTAAACACTTGATACGGATCGAGGAAAAGTTTAAAAAATCGAGGCGCTTGCGCCGAGTTTTTTTTTTATATTTCCGAGATTTCGTTATGTGTTTATCACATTAGTATTGCATACTATTTTCTGCACTATGTGTATTTATTTTAGTAATTAAGATATTAGCTAAAATATTAATAAAATTAATTGAAGATAAATGTTAGATTTCAGAAGGTGAATAGGCTATATGTGTTGCTATGGAGAAATAATAAGTATCATATTTGAAGAGAAAAATTATACGCTCAGACCGGGACTTGAACCCGTGACCCTTGGTTCTCTAGACCAAGTGCTCTACCAACTGAGCTACCTGAGCAAGTACCGATCTAAACGCAAATCCTTCTCTATATACATTGTAATTCCCATCCACCAAATGCCGTGAAGCCATGCTTCTATCTTGCAAATGGCGGCTCCTTTATTAAGAAGACATATTTGGGTCCCGGGTTCAAGTCCCGGTCTGAGCGTATAATTTTTCTCTTCAAATATGATTTATCCATCATTGAGATGTACGAAATCAATAATAAAAACTTGGAAAAAGCCGTACTGGCTGTAATATATAATTCCCAAATATGTCTTCTTAATAAAGGAGCCGCCATTTGCAAGATAGAAGCATGGCTTCACGGCATTTGGTGGATGGGAATTACAATGTATATAGAGAAGGATTTGCGTTTAGATCGGTACTTGCTCAGGTAGCTCAGTTGGTAGAGCACTTGGTCTAGAGAACCAAGGGTCCCGGGTTCAAGTCCCGGTCTGAGCGTATAATTTTTCTCTTCAAATATGATTTATCCATCATTGAGATGTACGAAATCAATAATAATAATAAGTATTGTTGGTCATGCCGCCATCTTATATTTGTTAAAACTGTAAAACCAATTTGATTTGGGATTTATTTCTGATTATGGAAAAAGTTTTAGACGGTATGTGCAGTGATAATGGAATAAAAGAAGCGAGGAAAGCTGGATGTGATGAATTAATACCGAAATTAATTCAAATTGCAGTAACACTATCAATATTTCAAAATAAATGTTTTACTTACCGCACTAGTGCTTTTGGTCATTTTAAAGTATTTAGATTTATTTTGTTTTGACAGCAACCATGATTGTATGCGGGAATGTCAAATTACGATGCACATCGACAATAACAGTAAGTAGGCCATACAATGTAAGTTATATAGTGCAAAAAAAATTTAATTTTTCCCAAAAAAATCACACAATTTTAAACAGTTAACTAATCGTTTTCAAACACAGCATATTTCGTAAAATTTAACTTTATTATATTATCTCATACCTTCTCTCCTAATCCCATCAGCACATTGTCCTTTATATCCCGCCTCATCACACTGTATATTATTCATTATCTTTTACTGTCTCACTTACCAAAACATGGAATTCCCTTCCGTCCTATGTCAGAGACTGTCAAACTATAACATCCTTCAAAAACAAACTAAAGAATTATTTAATAACAAACTAACTTATACGCCTCACTGATAATATTCTTTTAGCAATATTAATATATTTAATTATTTATGAAAATAATATTAAGAATAACAAATATTTTTATTTGTTTTGTTTTAAATATTGTATAATCGTAAAATTAGTTTTCTATATCTCATTATTTTCCTTTGTTTTTTATATACACTAGACAGGGACAATTTAATATGCCTTGCTTATATACATTTTATTATTAGTTTCAGTCTTAATTTTAACTAATATTAACTGGTTGTATTATAGATCGTAATATATTAGATATTATTTTTTGATCAAATTTTTACTTAGTGTTTAATATTAGAGTTAATTAAGATTGTTATATTCTGATGTAATATATGTTTGTCCTGGTGAGTGGAAGAGAAGGCCACATGGCCTTAACTCCACCAGGCTAAATAAATCTAAATCTAAATCTATATCATGTTTTGTTTAATTGTGAATGGAAATAAATTATTGGAAATACGAAATATGTATGAAATTTTAATACCAGAAATAAAACATATATTTTTCGGATTGTAATATTTGTCCAATAACAGATTTCGCTATTTACAGCTCCGAGATCCTGTTTTAAACCACTTGAAAGAGCTGAACACGTAGTTCGCAAAATGGCTATACCAGACAGTATAGATATTATTACCACATTAGAAGTTTCGGCCTGAATACTTAGTGGTCTTAGGCTATGAGTAGCTTCTCTTTAGATAAATCAACATAATACTGCAATTGAAATGGCCTTTTTCTAACCGTGTCGTTATATTTTTCGAGAAGAACTGTTATTTGCCATTCAATTAAATGGCATAGGTTTTGTTTCCAGGAATAAAAATATTTTTTGCTATTAACGTTTGAATTCCGCAGTATCCATCCTGTAATATACATTTATTTTATTTGTTTAATAATTTAATTAAGAATTTTAAGTACAGAAATGGATGTTTGAAGAAGATCAGCTGGAAAATTTAGAATGGATAGAATACGAAATAAATAAGGGAAATTATGGGTGTACAAGAGGAGCCGGACATCATAGACATTATAGAAAAGAAAAGATTACAGTGGTATGGCCATGTCAAAAGAATGCCAGAACAGAGATTGCCTAAAATTGTTATGGAATGGGTCCCAATGGAAAGGAGGAAGAGAGGAAGACCGAAGAAAACGTGGATAGAAGGGGTACAAGCAGCTATGAATATCAGAGGAATGGAGGAAGATCAATGGATGGACAGAGAGGAATGGCGTTTGGTTTCCGGAAGACGGCGACAGCTGCCATGATACCGGATGATGATAATAATTTTAATAAAATAGTTTAAAATAATTCAATGGTATTGAGCGACAGATGTATTCCAAATTATAAAATAAAAAATAATAAAAACAATCCGAGCGAGTTGACTCAGGCGGTGGTGTTTGAGACTCGTATTCGGCAGGCCCACGTTTCAAACGCTGGTCCCGAATAAAGAGATTGAAGATTTTTCTTGGTTTTCATCATTCGTTAAAGTAAATCCAGGGTTAGAAATGTATTACCACAGACCATTTTATTACATTAACTTTCTTCTTCTTCTTCTTCTCCAAGGTGGTTTAACCTCTCATCTAATAGATGTCCGACGCCGTTTGGGCCTTAGAGTGGCAAAACCAGTCGGGAAAGGGATTTAGAGCTTTGGATCCCATACATACATTTTTGACTTCACAAAGACATGGAGGCCTCCTTGAATGAGTGATTACCTCAATCCAGGGCCTGCATTAAGACGAAACATATCATTAATTTAACACATTCACGTTAAACAAAGCGAATTACTTATTTTCTTTTATAAATAGTGTTTATTCTCAACTATAATTTAATTTTACTCTGCTCATCTTTGTTATAATATTGTTATGTAATTGTCTTTTGTTCTACTGTTTTATGTCAATTTACTTCTTCTTCTTCTTCTTCTAAGCCCTTGTTTCCCTCAACGAGATTTAGGCGCTCTCCACCTACAGGGAAGAAGTTGAACCATACTATTTAGTTACACTTGTTTTCGTATAGATGTCATTGGAGTGGCCCGTGGTCAGCGTTCCGACTCATAGTGACATATAGGAAACCAAGGTAGTACTAGGACAGGAAAGTTCGGTAAATTTTGCTTAGAGGCCTTATTATTCAGGCTTAAGAATCTTTTACGAGCCTGAAAATCTTCAGATTCGGGACCCACGGCTTAAAGTCCCTCACGGAGAACTTGCTCCTTGGATTTTTCCATCCTAAAAGATCCATCGACCCCGGCCGGGTTTGAACACGTGGCTCTCGGGGCCAGAGGCAAGGACATAACCACTAGTCCACCGATTAATTTACTTCTTAATGTTAAATAATTACAACCGATTTATACCGTATGGTAAAAAAGGGTTTCCTATATTGTATATAATAAAAAACAAAAAAGCTAATAAAAACGATGATTATGATGGCCGGACTATGTTCGGGAGGTATTTGGAACTTGACGTTTCCTTAAAATTTGTCTTACAGGTGAGGAAAAACCTCGAAAAACACCATCGATCAGGAAACCTGTCCTGACCGGCGATAGAACCAGGGCCCACTGCATACAAGGCATCGACGCTACCCCGAGCCCACAGCGATAACCTCGTGTTAATAAAATATTAAAATCAATTAACTTCAGAAAACACATTATCAACTCAACATAGAAACACGCAGCTTGCTGGCTAACCTTTAGGTTCTTAGATGCGATACCTCTGATATTAAAGCGTCTATAAATTAGAATAAGGAAAAAAATAAGAGTAAATTGATTTTCACTTTCATTTGTTGCGCTCCATCACATTTCAATAAACTGACATGAGAAACAGAATTTCTTCAATTTGAGAATTTATTTTCGAAGAATGATACCCTATATTTATAAGATTATAAATCTCAAAATCGATTCTGATGCCCTATAGAAATAAGTAGATTTGAACGAAGTCCTTGTGCTTTACTTTTTATTCAAATATTTTGAAGGGAATTATTTTTTAAAGGAGCGACTTACTCAAAACGGATATTGTTTACAGTTCTTTATTTTGCATAATACGTATGAAATAGAATATACGAGATGTACAATCAATCTTAGAAAAAGTGGTAGTAAAAATCATTATGTCCCCGTATGTATAGTTATTAAAACTATATAGTTTTACAGAAATATTGTATTCATTTGAAAATTCTATACAGTGATATTTTTTACACGCTTTATATTGGCTTGACCTGTATCTGTATAAGTAACGGAATCTTTCAACATGATTTTCACCCACTTAAAACATTGGATCGACTTTAAACTTTGTATACTCGTAAAGGACCAATGACAATACAATAATTTCATATTTTTTTCTAAGATCCTGGCCAGGATCATCAGGACATCAAAAAATAAATAAAGACCGGTATAATAGGTTGCGACGTTTAGTCCATCGTTGTAAGAAATTAATATTATATCCTCTGGTAGCTCTGTTGGTAGAGCGGTGGACTGTAGTGGTATATAATTTCAGTAATTCATATGTCGCTATTTCAAATCCGGCCCGGAGTATTTTTTAGAAGAGTATTAAGCAATTAAATTTTCATGGTATTCCGGTATATGACAATTAATTAAACTAAAAATTAAAAAAAATAATTGTTTTAAAAAACTAAGACAACACGCTTGATTAGAAAACCAAACTAAAAATTAAATAATAGTTTAAAAGAACTAAAACAATACGCTTTATTAGAAAACCGAACTGAAAATGGAAAATAATTTTAATTTTAATTTCCAACACGCTTGGGATAAAAAAAATAATAATCTCCAACACATCCAGAATAAAACTGGAGTTATCTACAAAAAAAAATACCATCAAAAGCGTGGGGTGCTTTTTATGGTTTTTACGTTTTCTTCTTAGAGACTTAGTTTTACCAATATCGGTTTATTATCAGATATATTAATTGATATAGAGCACCCCACGCTTTTGATGGTCAAATTATTTTTTTTGTAGATAACTCTAGTTTTATTCTAGATGTGTTGGAGTTGATTATTTTGTTGACCACTTTAATTTTATCCCAAGCGTGTTGGAAATTATTTTTTTTTCATTTTTTAGTTTGGTTTTCTAATAAAGCGTGTTTTTTAGTTTTTTTTAACTATTATTTATTTTAAATAAGCAATTGATCAAACAATAGTTACAAATGAAAAGATCATATTAACATAGTCTATGTAGATCTATTCTTTTGATAGGCTCTATCTTATCGTTTATCGATATTTCTTCTATCCCTCTCAAATCTCCATGCATCATTTACGGAAATAAAGGTTTCTATATGTGATGGAACCTTTGAACCGAAAAATTAGCTTTTTCTTGCAACTTCTCACATAGAATTATAAAACAGATGCGCGGAGTGAGACATCCTTTGTCACTTCTTCATGTCACAGCGGAATGTGCTCCTTCTGATGACAAAGTGGAAAGACAACCACAGAGAAGAGGCGCTGGAACATACCTAATACACATTCTGGATCAGAGGTTATCTCTAGGGGCCGTATAAGCGGCACTTGAGTGCCTTCAAAACTTTATTACATTTAAATTTCGCATTATAAAGACGCATTTACAAACGAATGCTTCAAACACTATACGGTCAAATTGCTTCTTTTTAAAACATTGTACATGAAATATTAGCAATATTTTTGTTTTTATATGTGTGCCAAATATGGTAATTTTTCTAGTATATATTGTAGTGAATAAGAAATTGCGGGGGGGAGAGAGAGAGAGAGAGAGAGAGAGAGAGAGAGAATGAGAGAGAGAGAATGAGAGAGAGAGAATGAGAGAGAGAGAATGAGAGAGAGAGAGATGAGGAGAGAGAATGCGAGAGGAGAGGAGAAGAGAGAGAGAATGAATGAGAGAGCGACATGAGATGAGAGGAGAATGAGAGCGAGAGAAGGAGCGAGAGAGCATGAGCGAGGAGCGAGAATGAGAGAGAGAGAATTGAGAGAGAGCGAATGAGAGAGAGAGAAGAGAGATGAGAGAGACGAGAGAGGGAGAGGAGAGAGAATGAGAGAGAGAGGAGAATGAGAGAGAGGAGAGAGAGAGAGAGAGATAATGAGAGAGAGATGGAGAGAGAGAGAGATGAGAGAGATGAGAGAGAGAGAGAAGAGAGAGAGAGAGAATGAGAGAGAGAGAGAAGAGAGAGAGAGAGAATGAGAGAGAGAGAGAATGAGAGAGAGAGAGAATGAGAGAGAGAATGAGAGAGAGAGAGAATGAGAGAGAGAGGATGAGAGAGAGAGAGTGAGAGAGAGAGAGAGAATGAGAGAGAGAGAGAATGAGAGAGAGAGAGAATGAGAGAGAGAGAGATGAAGAGAGAGAGAATGAGAGTGAGCGAATGAGAGAGGAGAGAGTACGAGAGAGAGAGAGGAATGAGAGAGAGAGAATGAGAGAGAGAGAGAGAATGAGAGAGAGAGAGAATGAGAGAGAGAGAGAATGAGAGAGAGAGAGAATGAGAGAGAGAGAGAATGAGAGAGAGAGAGAAGTAAGCTGTTTGGACTGCGTAAAAGTATTTTTTTGCGCGATACTGTGTTTTGTCGTACTTACATCAAATGGCGACCATGATTGAAAGTTCAACTTCCTACATTTCGGGGTTACCAACCTAAATAACAATACTGTAATAAAAATAAGTATACTGTGATATTACACTGGACCGGGAAGGAAGCCTTCAAATCCCTCAACAAGTACACAAGAAGAGTCTTGGGATTAAGAAGAGACGAAGACCAGCGGAGACAAGAGAGGCGTTAAAATGCCACCAGTCTACTACTACTACTACTACTACTACTACTCACACACACACACACATACACACACACACACACACACATACACATATACACAAACAAGCACTAAACATAGTCACATACAGACGCACACTAACACACATACACAAACAAACAAAACACACTTTGTTTTAATTTTATGTAAGAACGAAACACTTCAAATAACCGAATTGTATATTTATTATGTATTTCAATAAAGATAAGACATAGATAGGGACATAGAGCAGACCCGGGGATAAGGGCATTATGCCCGAGTTAACCCGGGGGGTGGTGATGCGGCTCTAAATAAAATAAAAAAATACTCAAACGCGTGCGGGAAGTAAAACAACTGCTCTCTATGTATACTACATATAATGCATATACAAAAAAATATCCTTTGTATAAAACAAATAACTGAATTTTAAATGAACTGATCTTGATTTAAAAAAATATAAATCAATAAATACGTACTTGCCGCCATTTTTCACTAAATTAGTCTAACGGCCTCCTGTTGTTTTATCACTAAGTGGTCTCACGGCCTCCTGTTGTTTCAACTAATGAAGATTGCCCACTCTGTTAACGTTAGTCAATTGTATATAATGAACGCAAATATTTCCAACAAAGATGTTATTATTTTACTATTATTTATTATTTTGAAACCACCATTGCGCAAAAAAAAGTACAACTCACGTTTGTGAAGTGTTTAACTGAAACTCAGAAATTAAAAAACCTAGCTATCGCTCAATTTTTAAACATTTTCCTCGATTCTGTAAAAACCATTTCCCAACCTCGCATCGTAATATATACTTTTACGGCGTTTATCACCTTTTTAACACGCCTTATATTAGCTTGACCTGTATCTATCTATGTAACGGAATCTTTCAACGAGATTTTCACCCACTTAAAATAATTGGATCGACTTGAAACTTTGTATACTTGTAAAGGACCCGTGACAATACATAATTTCATTTTTTTCTAAACTCCTGGTCAGAATCATCAGAAAATAAAAAAAAAATGTCTTTATGTCTATGTAACGGAATCTTTGAACACAATTTTCACCCACTTTGAAACATTGGATCGATTTGAAACTTTGTATACTTGTAAAGGACTCGTGACAATACAATAATGTCATATGTTTTTCTAAAATCCTGATCAGAATCATCAGAAAATCAAATAAATAATAGTTTTAAAAAACTAAACCAACACGCTTTATTAGAAACCCGATCTAAAAATTGAAAAATAATTTTAATATCTAACACGCTTGGGATAAAATTAAAGTGGTCAACAAAAAATCATCTCCAACACATATAGAATAAAACTAGAGTTATCAACAAAAAGAAAATCATTTTACCATCAAAAGTGTGGGGTGCTCTATATCAATTAATATATTTGATAATAAACATATATTGGTAATGGTAAAGTCTCTAAGAAGAAAAACGCAAAAACCTTAAAAAGCACCCCACGCTTTTGATGGTAAAATTATATATATATTTTGTAGATAACTCTAGTTTTATTCTAGATGTGTTGGAGATGATTTTTTTGTTGACCACTTTAATTTTATCCCAAGCGTGTTGGAAATTAAAATTATTTTTAATTTTTTAGATTGGTTTTCTAATAAAGCGTGTTGTTTTAGTTTTTTTAAAACTATTTTTTATTTTTTTATTTTTTTAGTTTTAATATTTTACAGAATAAGATAAAAATGTAAATATCTTGAAAATTCGATACTACTGTAGTATGAGCTAAAAGTAATACTGTTCTACAAAAAATCCTCCCAGCCGGATTTAAACCAGCGACCTATGGATTACTGAAATTATATACTACTAGAGTTCACCGTTCTACCAACTGAGCTCTTACAACGATTGACTAAAAAGTCGACAAGTCCGCAATCTATTATACCAGTTTTCATTTTTTTTTCTGATGATTCTGGCCAGGATTTTAGAAACGAAGTATGAAATTATTGTATTTTCACGGGTCCTTTACAAGTATACAAAGTGTCAAGTCGATCCAATGTCTCTAAGTGGGTGAAAATCGTGTTCAAAGATTCCGTTACATAGATACAAAGACACTTTTTTTATTTTCTGATGAATCTGGCCAAGAGGCTTCCTTTAGGAAAAACAGAAGGAAAACGCCTTGTTGGTAGGCTAAGAATGAGGTGGGAGATTAATATTAACAATGATTTGATGGAAGTAGATTATAGACGGGATGATTGCAGGATAGAAAAGAATGGAGAACTTATGCCAGCACGGCAATGAACCTATGGGTTCGATAGTGCTAGAGAGTTAGTTATTTATTATTATTATTATTATTATTATTTAGTATTATTATTATTATTATTATTTTGATTATTATTAGTAGTATTATTACGATTATCATCCCTAATTATTATGATTATTATTATGGTTATTTTTATTATTACTATTATGATTGTTATGATTGTTATTATTATTATTATTATTACCGGTATTATTATTATTATTATTATTATTATTATTATTATTATTATTATTATTATTATTATTATTATTAATCTTTTCAATAAATTGTTTTACCACAAATATGTGATCAATTGTAGTTCTCCCAGACCTAAAGCGTACCTGTACTTCATTCTCCTTTTGTTTTAATTTTCTTCCAAATAATATTTTTGATGACTTGTCCATATATACAGCTAAAACCATTCTTTACGGTGATTCCTCTATAATTATTGTAATGATATTTCCTTCCTTTCTTATGAATGACTGATATTTACCCAATTTTACACGGAACTCGTGGATGCAAGAAATAAGAACTGGAATGAGAACAAGAGGACTGGAGGATATGGAGTAGATTTATAGAGACGAGTAGAGAAGGAAAATAAAACTTTAGGCACAAAAAGATGTGTAAACATTAAAAATCTGTATATAAATAAATAATAATATTGTTATTATTATTATTATTATTATTATTATTATTATTATTATTATTATTATTATTATTATTATACAGATGGTTACAACTGGCATCGTTTCTCTATTTCCACTATATTACCTTTTGTGAAAATATTTATAACTCTAAAACAATTAACATACTAACTAATTAACTCACTGGCTCTATTGAAACCATAGGTACATGTCCGCGCAGACATAATCTCTCCATACATCCGTATTCTTAGCTAATATTTTTTTCAATCATTCCCTGTATAATCTACTTCTCTCAAATCATGGATAATGTTATTCCCCCACCTCATTCTTGGTCTACCAACTGGGCGTTTTCCCTCTTGTTTTCCTAAGAGGAGCTTCCATGCACCTCTTGTATACCCAATTCGTGCTACACGTCTTGCACATTGCAGTCTACGAGACTTAACTCTTCTTATTATATCTGGCTTCCTATACATATCATGTAGTTCGCTATTATGTAGTTTTCTCCATTCACCTGTCTGTTCATCTCTTTTTGGCACAAAATTTTCCTTAAGGACTTTATTCTCAAATACCCGTAATCTTCTTTCCTCCCTTAAAGTAAAATTCCATGTTTCGCACCCATATAATATAACTGGGAGAATAATTGGTTTATATTTTTTCAGTTTAACGAATTTTGAAAGGAGTTCGGATGACATGAATTTCCAGAATTGAGCCTATGTTTAATTTCTTTGTGCATCTCATTCTTATTTGTAATTATTGTTCCTAGATACTTGAAATCAGTCACTTCTTCAAAATTTCCTTCATTAGTCATTAGTTTTCAATTTCAATTATATAATGTATTTCTATGTGCGAACATATATTTGGTTTTATTGATGTTTATTTCCAGTTCCAATTTCTTAGTGTTACTCAATAGAGTGTGCGGTGTTGTCCTTTAGTATCTTCTCGTTATCGCTCAATAATACTACATCATCAGCATAAACTAACAGCAATTAACGTAGATAGTAAAAATAGATTTAATGGCACGTAAATTGTTGCACTCTGTACGCAATGTGGAGTATCCATATTATGTAGAGTAGTTTATTGAAACAGGAGGGTCAGCACGGTCAGTAAACAAACGGCTTACCTTTGTTCAACAAGCAATTTTGATGTATTATTGTAGTATCGTGCCCCACTACTGTTTAATTTGCATGAGCTCGTATTTTTGTTTCCTTGGCGCTGTGTTGTTATCATTCAATTAATGCGACTTGCTTGTGTTCCCAGGCCCCGGCTACAACCCATTTAGACTACTTGCTAGTTAAACTAATAAATGTCACGTGCTCCAACAACAAAATCATAAAATATTCATCCGATATTCAGTTATTTCAAATCAACTTACCCTTTGCTCCTACAATACAGAATGGAAACGAATTCTACAGAAAAATGTTCAGCGTTTGTTTTAGGAATTTTTACTGGGAATTACCGCTGTGGTCTCGAGGTAACGTGCTGCCTTATCACGCAGCGGGGCCGGGTTCGATTCCCGGTCGGGACTGGCTCCTAGGTGAGGTTCTTTTTTATTTTTTTTCTCACCTATAAGAAAAATGTCAGGTTTTTTATTCCTTCTTGTTTTACCTTTTTGTTAAACACTGTTTTCCTTCTTGTTGGAATACTATATCTCAGGATAAGGTGTATGGAGAGCTTATGTCCGCGCGGCCATGAACCTACGGGTTCCATAGTGCCAGTAAGTTAGTTTTAGAGTTAGTTATTAATATTACATTATTATTAGTTTGTTATTCCTTGAACATTCCATATAACCAAAATAATTCTCATTTTTCTTAGCTTAAGTCTTTTATAATTAAATCCTTCCGCCTTTGATACTTTGGACTTTTTAGCAAATACTTTTTTATTTGCTAGTCTAATGCATCATCGCCCAACCTGGAGGACCAGGTAATTTTTATTCGAGGTGTTCTTCCTCTAGCCTTTAACGAACCAACGTCAATCTACAAGGCAGTAGATGCATAGTTGCCTCTTCCGCCAGGTACACCGTACCGAAAGACTCCTTACCCACTCTTTCTGCCGTTGAGGTCTTCACCGTAACCCTGGCAACGGTCCCTCACAAGGCGCTGTCAGCTGGTCAAGCTGAATCAAGGTTTTTTACGAGGTGTTACTCCTCTCCCACACCTTTTATTCTACCTGGCTTGGGATAGGCTATATACTCGTATAAGAAATGTATGAAGGAGCAAGTTCTGGAAGAATTCAAATGGGAAGATAGAGAAGAATGGTGTGGCAAGAAGTAATAGACTCTAAGTACTAAAACATAGATTAATAGTAATAACTGGAAGGCGCACAAACGTGCACACGAGTCTATTACCAACATAAGAACCCCAAGCGAATGGTAGCTACCCCTCTAAGGTGTAATGAATAACATGTGAATTTGGAGTGGGGTAAATGACTTTATGGGAGGAGTCATCGCCCTTATAAGGCAAGGAAACGTGACAAAACGCTCTCACATGCACTCACGCTCATACGTTCTACAAGAAACAAGTCCTACAGCAACCGTTCGCGACCTTTAGTAAAAGTGATATTAAAAACACGTGGGCTTAAGTAAATTCATCAACTCCACTCCGAATTAGTGAGGTATAAAACATTGTAATTCTATAAAGTGTATATGCAAAATTATTCAATAAACTGAAGTAATGAGTTTCTAATATAAGCATCACTGAGTTACCATATTCTACCCTGAGCGAACCGGCACAATGGAGAAAGAAGATAAACATTTAAAAGACTTTGAGCACAGGATGATGTTGCATTACATTGTAAATCTGTTTATAAATAAAATAATAATAATAATAATTATTATTATTATATTTATTATTGTTATTATTATTGTTATTATTATTATTATTATTATTATTATTATTATTATTATTATTATTAGTAGTAGTAGTAGTAGTAGTAGTAGTAGTAGTAGTAGTAGTAGTAGTAGTATTCTACATCGTCAGCTAATTAATACCGTTGAGTTGCATGCTCTAATTATTGCCTAATGTTGATATTGGATGTTATGGTAAAAAAAATTACTAACAGAACAGGTAGTCCATCTCCTTACTTTAACCAATTGTAAATAACAATATCAAACCCCTTAAAAATAAAACTTTATAATACTATATACAATTATGGATGTACTAACATTTGTTTTAGTAATATTATAAGTAATGCCACTTGTGATTTCCAGATTTATGTAGGGGATAGAGAAATCAAGAGTGGCATTTGTTAGGACTATTTAACGAATAAAATTTAGCTGTTTACTCGCAAGTCATTATTTAAATATAGTTATTTTAAAATATCTATATATATTTAGTGTAAACGGCGATGTTTGAAAACAAATGAGAAATGTTTGGTTACGTTTCATTTTTTCATCCACTGCAACTAGATCTTATTATTTATTGCCAAAATAATAGGATCGCAATATTGTAAGAATGCATCCTAGTGGAGAAAAAATGAAACACGTAAAACTACATATTATAACCATTATTATAGGCTATTAATTATTTTTTAGGAGACAACTCAGTAAAATCATTATTTAATAACACAATTATTGAACACACAATTATCAAATGTGTAGTTCGAAGGAATCTGTTCATTATTTGTTATATTCAACGTATTTGTTGGAGAGTCGGTCGCTGCAAATTAATGCTCTGACCTGTTCAGAATATTAAAAAGAGGAGCTTTCTTTATTTTAGTAAACAGAAGTAGATAAATATCGAGGTAAAACAAAATTCATTGAAACGTGATTGGTCATTGACTCCCATGTGGGGCATGATTTAAATATCAATACTAGTAAAATACATATCAAATATCGTTGAGGTGAAGTCATGTGATGAAAGTTAAACATTAAATTGTACCTGTTGGTAGGTGCCGTCGTTCTCAACTTTGTTAAAATATTATACGTGATCGTCAAAAACAAGTCAGTTGCTGCTATAAATAGTTGGAGTATACATCACCGTACACAACAACAAAGAGTAGCGGAAGCTCAACCTGCAGAAGATGGAAGATAACTTCCGAAAGCGCTCCAGTTAATTTTATATACAATATTTTAACAATTTTTTAATTATTAATTAATTTTTTTTTAGTTTGGTTTAAGATAGATGGGGCTAAGCTTGTTTATAAGCTGAGGACGCCGGCACCTACCAACAGGTACAATTTTAATTTTAATTTTCATCATATGAGTTAAATAGTCAATATATTACTGTTTAATTATAATATTGTTGTCCTATTTATATTAAATTCTTGAATTGATGTCACCTCTAGGATTTATATTCTTAGTTATTTTGACAACAGCATATGTTTATTGTTTTGAATGCTTTATTAGCCCTTTCCCATTTTCCATTATTAAAGCTTTTGTATACAATATGGAAATTAACACGAATGAGACAAAATGCTTAACAACATCAAAAGAACCAGTAAGATGCAAATTAGAAGTGGAAAAAAAAATTATAGAACAACTGTCAGAATTTAATTATTTAGGTGTGTCTTCTTCTTCTTCTTCTTCTTCTTCTTCTTCTTCTTCCGAATGCAGTATTGGGTGATGATGCCCGTTCTGCGACTACAAAAACTGATCCTTCCATAGGTTGAAGGGTCTTCCCAGGTCTCTTTTGCCATTAGGGTTGAGGTGGTAAATCATCTTTGGTAAACGGGAATTTGACATTCTCTGGACGTGTGTATTAATAACAAACACTAAAAATTTAATAAAATAAGTAAATAAACAAGCTGATAAAGCAGCACAAATATCAGGGTGTATGAAATATTTAATTTGGCGCAACAAACATATGTCAATAGAAAGCAAAATCCGCATATACAAAACGATAGTTCGACCAGTTATCGTATATGGAACAGAAACTAGGGCTGATACAACAAAAACTAAACAAATAATAAGCACATGCGAAATGAAAAACTTACGAACTATTCAGGGGAAAACATTATTTTATAAAATACACAACACAGAAATTAGGGATAAATGCCATATTCAAGACATAACCAAATTTATTATAGATAGACGAAAATATCGGAAGGGTCATATAGAAAGAACGGAAGAAAACCGGCTTGCAAAAAGAGCTAAAGAAGATAGACCAATGGACGGGAGAAGATCAAGAGGAAGACCAGCCAAGAGTTGGATAGACAGTGAATGCACATCCAATACGTCTTCCTCCGAGGAGTGATTTTGTAAATAAACAGGATGAAAATCCTACAAATTAAGTTTAAGAAGAAGAGAAGAAAGCTTTTGTATTTGCTCCTATTGTCCTACAATTCGTTTATTCGTTTATGTTCAGACCTTATTCTTCATTTACCGCAATTATTTCTCTAACTAAATAGAAAGACCAGTAACATTAAAACACACGTAAAATAATGTATATAATCGCTTATATGTTATAAATACATGTATTGATAATTTGTAATTTATCAAACTACTCATGACTTAACACATGAAGAATAGTAATACTAATGGTAGATTTTTCTGAACTGTTAATTTTTGCTTGAAAGAGACTATTCTCCGAAAATTCTAGATTCCATCACATACTATTTACAAAGAAGCATATAATTAAATTTAAGTTAAATATTTGCAAGAATAAATCAAACCTAACCCGTAATTGGACTAATGCAACCATGACGAAAAGCGGAATTGACGCATTAATAGATTTATAGTGAATCGGCGAGTTGTAATTTAATGTCAATTAGTATTCTGTCAATACATCAGTGTCAGTTGTATGACATGTTACTTCACTTGTTAAATTCGCAACTCAACTCATTCCATAAGACATTATCTTTGTCATTCACAGAGTTATGACTGTCATAGAGAACTGTCATTATGTTCACATCCTGCTTCTCTGCGATAAAATTAGATGGACTATGTCCCATAATTGATATTGTACAACCAACTCGTATACATTGTTTCATTGTAAAGCCACAAAAAAGTATCATCTTCATGTAGGCTTTCAACTACTCCCAAATCGGCATTCACACTTCTCAAAATGATTAGACATTACGTAAATCATCTCGTTATGTTGCTCTCGAAGGAGAGAGGCATTAGATTAGATTAGATTTATTTAGCCTGGTGGAGTTAAGTTCATGTGGCCTTCTCTTCCACTCACCAGGACAAACATATATTACATCAGAATATAACAATATCAATTAACTCCAATATTAAATACTAAGTAAAAATTTGATCAAAAAGATAATATCTATTATATTACGATCTATAATGCAATCAGTTAATGTTAGTTAAAATTAAGACTCCGATTGAGGGTCTTTCCACTTTTCAGCGGTTGCCCTTTTACCATCCGACTGCTGGCCCTTCACATCCACATGTGTCAATCACAGAGGTAGATGATCAACAGCCAGTGTAGGGGTGACATGTGGTTAGCATGTCGAGTCCCCCAGCCGTTATAGATGGTTCCTCAACCTAAAATTAAGACTAAATCTAATAATAAAATGTATACAAGCAAGACATATTAAATTGTCCCCGTCTAATGTATATATGAGGTAGGGGAAGAATTGACAGGGACATTAGAGCATTGACGATTCCTAGAACTATCCAAAAGTAATGTTGCCATACAAATTTATTTGAATGTATTATTGTTATTATTATTATTATTATTATTATTATTATTTATTATTATTACTAGTATATAAAACTATTATTCGACCAGTTATATTATATGGATGCGAAACATGGACTCTTAATTTAAGGGAGGAAAGGAGATTACGAGTATTTGAGAATAAAGTTCTTTGGAAAATTTTTGGACCAAAGAGAGATGAACAGACATGCGAATGGAGAAGACTGCATAACAATGAATTACATGGTCTTTATAGGAAGCCAGATATAATGAGAACAGTTAAGTCTCGTAGACTGCGATGGGCAGGACATGTGGTACGAATGGGGAATGAAAGGCGTGCATGGAAGCTTCTTGTAGGAAAACCAGAGGGAAAACGCCCAGTTGGCAGACCAAGAATGAGATGGGAGAATAACATTAAGTAAGTAAGATTATACAGGGGATGATTGGAAAACATTGGCTCAGGATAGGAATGTATGAAGAGCTTATGTCCGCGCGGCCATGAACCTACGGGTTCGATCGTGCCAGTGAGTTAGTTACTTAGCTACTACTAGTGGTCGCCCAGCGGTTAAAATTCGACCACAATTCATTAAATTTTTAATTTTGTCGCAAATACGACATTATGCATTAATTTTCGATTTATTTTTAAAAATATAAAAGATAGGAAATATGTGGTATAGCTTGGGTAAGCCATATTTAAAGAAACAATAACGCGTCATTTGACATTTGTATACTATTTATACTATTTGCATTTAGCCTATTATTATGTGTCCGGGAACATATACCCCTTCTTCTTTGTCTCTTACTCTGACCCGTCAATGTTCTATGTCGAGGCTTAATGGAATTAGGTGCGAATATCTAAATATAATGCATAATAGTTTTAAAAAACTAAAACAACACGCTTTATTAGAAAACCGAAATAAAAAATGAAAAATAATTTTAATTTCCAACACGCTTGGGATAAAATTAAACTGGTCAACAAAAAAAATCATCTCCAACACATATAGAATAAAACTAGAGTTATCAACAAAAAGAAAATAATTTTACCATCAAAAGTGTGGGGTGCTCTATATCAATTAATATATTTGATAATAAACAGATATTGGTAAAAGTAAAGTCTCTAAGAAGAAAATGTAAAAATCATAAAAAGCACCCCACATGGGGAAGTATTGGGTATATAGATCTACTGGGTACATAGATATTTATTACTAGGCATATTACAATTATGTTGTATTACAGTATTATATATTTCGAAACTACATTAAATGATTTTTTAATAGTGGCAACTATTCTGCAGCGATGTCATGCAAAGGAATCACGCATTGTCGTTTTATACCACAGGTTGCTTACATGTATCCCTCAATCAGAGCAAATAAATGCGCCCTTCCCTCATCATGTCCGTTCACATGAAGTATTTTGCTTTATCCCACGTTGTGGCGACGTTTTGAAGAAGTAATTCTCTTCATGTCCGATGTTGTAGTAATATTTTGAAGAAAGATTGATGTCCCAAAAAGAATTACTGGTTCAGGTTGGGTTTAGTTTTCGGTAGAGTCGGATTCTCTTCTTAGAGTCGGAAGTTGGTACACTGGGTAGGAAAACACTTGGGTTTAGTTTTCGGTAGAGTCGGATTCTCTTCTTAGAGTCGGAAGTTGGTACACTGGGTAGGAAAACACTTGAAGAAAATTACTAAAAAAATGTTTCTTGTAGAAATGATTTCACATTTATTCACTTCTTCAAGTTCCCAGCAGATTAAGTAAATGTAGGTTGTATTATTCTTCAACGTCAATTGAAATTAAATTATTTTCTTTTACATTTTATCAGGAGATCTCTTCTTGCTTCTATATTTGTTGAAAGTTGTTTGCAGAATGACTAGTGTAATTCTTTTATAATTTTAAAGAACATTATTACATCACATGATGTCTTATTTATATTCTATTGGTTAATAGTTCTTTAAATATAAGGTTTAAATTGATTTGTTAAATAAGAATGTTAATTGTTTTATCATCCAATCAGAGTTTAGTTTACTTTCATTTAAGAATATGAAGTTAGGCAGGTGTTCTTATTACAGTTATAATAGAAGGCTTTATAATTTTGACAACAATGACTTAAAACAATTTTTAAAAGTATTCTTTACAAAGACTGTTATGTAATACAATTTATTTAATTGTTACTGAGACATTTTTATTCAACAATAACTAACAATGAATTATTTAGATGATTTTATTTATTTTTTATTTTTATTATTCCAGCTTTTACAATGAATATACATTTTTCCGGTACCCATGTTCACAATAATTAACTACACATTTGTTTCAACACATTTTTCCATTCTTGTCTGTTCATATTTCCCATTCCCTCTTAGTTTCATTGATTCCCTGAATCCACGTAATATTTGGTCTACCCTTCTTTTTCCTTCCCTGTGGTACCCAATCCATGATTATCTTAGGTAGTCTTCTATCTTCCATCCTTCTAATGTGTCCGTACCAATTTAATTGTTTCTTCTTTATAAAATCTAATATTGAATATTGTACCTGCATTTTTTCTTTTATATATGAATTTCTGATTTTATCCTTCCTGGATATTCTTGCAGCACGTCTCCAGTAGTCCATTTCACTGGCGAGTAATTGTATTTATTTAAGTTATATATAAATATTAAAAGAATTTTAAAATACAAAATTATTAACTTCAATGTTTATATTTATTATAATATTAAAATTCTGCTTTACACAATGACAAAAATGAGACTAGCAGTTGTTAGCAAGAGGTTGCGGAATACAGTCGCAATATTTTCTAAAGCATGAACTGTGATGCATCAGTGTGCTAGAGGTGACAGCACAACAGTGTCATAAGGACTGCAAGAGGCTTGTGGCGCAACTGCATTACCATACCGAACGGTAGCAAGGTAGAATAGAGCTTCCAGATAAGTACGTTAGACATGCCTCGATGTGGGCGCCCACCAGCAAATGACTAAGTTGTACAAACTGTTCCCGTGTTCGTGGAGACGGGTCGATTCGTGAGTTAGCGCAAGATAAAGTATTGTACTTCACATCCTGAAGGACCCCTGAAAATTCGGAAAATTGCATGCTTTAACGGACATGCAGAAATTAGACCGACTATTTAACTCATGCCCCAAATGGGAGTCAATGACCAATCACGTTTCAATGATTTCTGTTTTACAACCAATCAGAGTCGTGTTTCGCCTAGAATTTACCAGTGTAAAGTTTATCATAATAAAGAAAGCACCACCTTCTTTAACATTCTGAACAGGTCATAGCATTATTTTGCAGTGACTGACGCCTATAATAAATACGGCTACTAGATTGTATATATAGTGCATAGATGTCGACACATAGCGCTTGCAGGAGTTAATATAAAAACATTTGTAGCAATTTATTATACCACCAAAAAAAGAAACCACTGTCTTCACTTTCTTAAATGTATTTTTTCCCAGGTAATAACATTCCAGAAAAATGTAATTGTCATATTTACATCATATAACATCAAAAATGAATTAATATACAGTTTGATGTGTTTCATTTTTTCTCCACTAGAGAGCATTCTTACAATATTGCGTTCCTTTGACAATAAATAATATGATCTGGTTGCAGTGATAAACAAAAGAAGCAGATGAAGCGTACCAATCGTTTCTCATTTGTTTTCAAACATCGCCGTTTATATTAAATATATAAATATTTTAAAATAACTCTAGTTAAATAATGATTTGTGAGTAAACAGCTTAATTTTATTCGTTAAATAATCCTAACAAATGCCACTCTTGATTTCCAAATTCTCTAGATAAAGTCACTCCTCACTTCGTGAGTGGTGGATTTATCGATAATTTGGAAATCACTCGTGGCATTACTTATGATATGACTCTTATTGTACTATTTGCAGGGCTATGAGCGCGAAGTAGCGGCTTTCTTATGGCGTTTCATCACAAGTGAAGGTATCTAGGATAGATATTATGAACCAAGCTGAGACGCCAATGCCAATCTGAAGAGTTGGGTCATCACGGGTGACCATGAAAAACATATAGGCGGACCCAAGGTGAAGACTATGGCCATTCTTGAGATCGTTTAAGCATACCGTTTCCCCAAGAAGAACGTTAATGTTAAGCACTACTGTTTTAATTTTTAAAAAACATCTGCGACCAGCTCTGAGAAGAAGACGGCGATACTTTATGGATAATACATTCATCTTCCTGCATGACAGTTCTAGGGCGCATATAGAGGGAGATTTGTCTACATTGTTCAATCGCTGGGAAGTGCTCTATCATCCTCCATACTTCCCACGCACGCACACACACACACACACACACACATATATATATATATACATATATATCCCTGCGTCATCGATATAATCATTCATTTAGATGAAGGAACCACTTCGCTGGATTCGCTTCCGAAACGATGAGAAGTTTTACAGACAAGAGACCGCTCTATTCGCACAGATTTTATAGCATCAACAGGATCCAACGGCTTCCGCGTTGTTGGTACATGTTATACATAATGCTGATGACTATATCGATGGCCTGTAAAACTTATAACCACGTAGGTATTCTATGTATCGAGTAAAAAAAAAATATTTGTGTGTGTGTTTTAAGTTTCTCTTTCTCTCTCTCTCTCTCTCTCTCTCTCTCTCTCTCTCTCTCTCTCTCTCTCTCTCTCTCTCTCACACACACACACACACACACACACATTCTGAGTGTGTATATATATATATATATATATATATATATATATGATATTAAAATTAAAATGAATGTTTGATTCGGGTTTTGAACCCGAGTCTCTAAACTCTGTACGTTTAGTGCTCTAACAACTGAGCTACTCAAGTATTCCAACACAAACATACATTTTTCATATATATATATAGTATTCTCAATTCACACAAGAGGTAGCGGGAATACAAGAGTAGCTCAGTTGGTTAGAGCACTAAACGTACAGAGTTAAGAGACTCGAGTTCAAATCCCGACTCAAGCATTCATTCTTCTTTTCATATTTGCCTTCATTGCCAAATGTCAAAATATAGTTATAACATCTATATATATATATATATATATATATATATATATATATATATATATTCTAAAAATAACTAAGTCACTCGTACTATTGAAACCGGAGGTTCATGGCCAGGTGGACATAAGCTCTCTATACACCCTTATCCTGAGCTAATTTTTCCACATTCCTTATATAATTCAACTCCCTCAAATCATGCTTAATATTATTCTCCCACTCCATTTTTGGCCCACCTACTGGAGTCTTCTTCTTCGGCTTTCTTACAATAAGTCTACATCCCCCTTTTTCATTCCCCACTCTTGCCTAATTTCCATAGCCAGCTTAAGGCATAAAGTCCCTCCCGGAGGACTTGCTCCTTGGATTTTTCCATCCTAAAACGTCCATCGACCCCGGCCGGGTTTGAACCCGCGACCCTTGGGACCAGAGGCAAGGAGCATAACCACTAGTCCACCGCGTCACTATTGAATTATATATATATTTTTTCTTCAAATGCCCGAGGTTTGTCTTTCGACATTCCTGGTTTCTCTCCTGGCATGGCGTACTTGTAACCCACTTCTGAGGTTGGGGCGCCTGGAAGGCGGGGTTACGTTGCCCCGATGATATGATGGTGATGATGATGATAATGGTGCGCCAGGAGAGTCCCTAATCCTAAGCCTAACCTAAGATGAATATGAATGATGATGATTGCGATGGCCATGTGATTTCGGGGACCGTTTGAGCCTTAAAGTTTTCCTGACATTTGTCTTACAGGTGAGGAAAAACCCCGATAAAAACCTCACCCAGAAAAACTGTCCCGACCGGGGATCGAACCCGGGCCCGCTGCGTGACAAGGCAGCACACTACCCCGAGACCACAGCGGTGGACTATTATTTGTAACTTATTTTTTCTGGTTATATGTCTGTTCCATAAAACTCAATTTATCATTGCTGTCATTGCTGTACATTTATTTATCCTGTTGTTAATATAATTTTCTTGTTTGTCCTCTTTATCCACTTTTACTCCCACATACTCAATTGTACTCATAATGAATTACTATATTAAGAATTGAATTATTTAGAGATGGCATATGATAGAGTACCTCGAAATTGTTATGGACGGCAAAAATCATCATCATCATAGTACATTCACGAATTTAGGTCATTTGTTGACCGGTTTCGGCCTCAAGAGAAACACCATCCAGAAGTCTTTTGGTGGACGTCCTGGTCTTCTTCTTCCTAGGTTGATATCTTAACATTTGTTTGGGTATCCTGTGATCTTCCATTCGATGAACATGTTGCATACATCTTGACTTATAATCAGAAATCATATTTCAATTCCTTCTGGATTTTTTCATGTTGAGACTTGAAAGTAGTTTTGAAGTTCCTTAGGACGGGTTACTGGCCCGGCGCTAAGTAGTCCAGTGGTAGGGCTGCTATATTTTAGTCTCTGGACAGACATTAGGATACCGCATTTACTCAGTACCCAATGGAACGGTTATACCGCCGTGACTCGGTCCTCAGATCCTCGTTTGTGAAAACGGGTTGTACCACGAGAAGGTGAGGATGAGAATTGGGTAGAAGAGGTTATATACACGTCACTACCCCTTACAACCCTTACGACAAAAATATCTGTGATAAATGGATTGATATTGTTAGAAGGATCTATACTAATACAAAAGCTAAAATAAAAATACAGAATAAGTTAACAGAGGAATTCACAGTGAATAAAGACCTTAAGCAGGGATGCAGTTTGTCACCAATTCTTTTTAACATTTATTTAGACCAGGCTCTTAACTTGTGGTGTAAAAAATGTTCTGAAATGGGCATTCCTATAGGAGGAAAAGTACTGCATTCATTGGTTTTTGCAGATGATCAAATTATTTTTGCAGGGGATGAAGATGATATGAAATATATGATAAATAATCTAATGGAAGAATATAAAAAATGGAGACTGAATATATATTTACAGAAAACAGAATATATGCGTTTGGGAAAGGATGTGGATGACCTCATACTCGAAGCAGAGAAAATAAAAAAATGTGAATTTTTTTAATATCTTGGGTCAATAATTACAAGTTTAGGTACCTGTGAGAGAGATGTACAGACTAAAATTTCAATGGCAAAAAATGCAACTAAGACATTACATGGAATAATTTGGAATAAAAATATTACAAAGGAAACTAAAATGAAAATTTATAAGTGCATAATACAGAATATTTTGTCATATGAAAGTGAAACTTTGTCTTTGACGGAATTACAAAAGAATACAATTAGAACAGTTGAATTTGATTATTTTAGAAGAAGCCTCCAAAAACAAGACTTGATAAAATAAGAAATGAATTCCTTTGGAGACAAATGAATGTTACCACATCTTTTGTTAAGAGGATTGAAAATCAAACGCTTAAATGGCATGGCAATGTACAAAGAATGGAAAATGAAAGATGGCCAAAAAATATATACCAGTGGTCACCTCCTGGGAAGAAATAAACGTGGCAGACCAAGATGGAAATGGAAAACCTACGTCAGAACTATAATGGATGATAGGAATTTGGAAGAGGGAGATTGGAATGATAGAGATAAATGGAAACTGAAGACGGCAAACCTATAAGTGGGGGAAAGCCAAAGAAGAAGAAGAAGAATTGAATTAATGTTGATGAACAATACACGAGATCACTAGGATAAAATATAAATTTATTTTCTTATATTTGCTTAAAGAACGAAAACTGAAAAATATATTGAAAGTAGTTTTTAACGAATATTAACATTTTGGATTTAAGTTTTAAGATATAATTTTAACAATGTTTTTATTGAACAGCATCGCTAATGGAAGTTAAATAATAACGATTCACTCGTGAATTAACATGACAAAAGACATAAAAATATTCAGTTAAATATTTAATCTTCATTTCCTACGGTTGTAAATTGCATGTCGTCCTGAGATTTTCGCCATGCTGAGTAAATTTTTACTTGTCAATGTTTCCACAAGGGAAATGGAAATGTTTCCGTACGGAAACGGTGTTGCCCTAGCTCCCGAGATATTTACATATTTCAATCGTCATATGCTTCTTTGTGAAGCTGAAAAGTATTTTACTTTCAGAATATCCCATCGTTGAATCCCTATGTTGCTTTATTGCTTCCCTTGATGTAAACGATTAATTCAATACCCCATATACAATGTGGAAATGAACATCTCTCCGTAAGCTTCTAAAGGTTGTAACTGTGTTGTTGGCCATTTTTAAATAAGTGAACTCGTGGTCTTCCATTACTTATTAAACAATAACATTGGATGTTTCTATGTTAGACTGCTTTATATATATTCTCGGACGGGACTTGAACACGGACCTCTGGATTTATATCTCAGTGGTCTACCGATTACGCTACCGAGCAAGTCTAGTACAAACATTCATTTTTCTTATATATATTCTCATTATTACTAGATGTAGTAGGAACTCGGTCTCAACTGCCACCTAGTAGCTCCTATCACAAGTAAGCAAATTAAAGAGAATATTTTTTACTTTATAGCAGTGACGCTTTATCGAGGTTATAACTAGTTTTTTTATTAAGCTTGCTCAATGTAAAAAAAATAGTTATAACATCGTTAAAGCGTCACTGATATAAAGTAAAAAATATTCTCTTTAATTTGCTTACTTGTGATAGGAGCTACTAGGTGGCAGTGGAGACCGAGTTCCCACTACATCTAGTAATAATGAGAATATATATAAATATAACCGTACAGGCCACATGGCCTAAAACGAATTTGTTCATGATGATGATGATATATAAATATATAAGAAAAATTAATGTTTACACTAGACTTGCTCGGTAGCGTAATCGGTAGCGCACTGAGATATAAATCCAGAGGTCCGGGTTCAAGTCCCGTCCGAGCATTTATTTTTCTTATCGTGTCATATTAAGCTTGCATTGCTCAATGTCAAAAAAAATAGTTATAACATATATATAATAGATTTAGAATAGATTTATTTAGCCTGGTGGAGTTAAGGCCATGTGGCCTTCTATTCCACTCACCAGAACAAACATATGTTACATTAAAAATACAAAAAAAATTACAATAAGAGTAAACACTAAACAATTAATTATCTGTCAAACTGAACAATAATAACAATAATGACTAATAATACAATAAAATTAAATACAATTAAATTAAACTAATGGAATAATGTATATTCAAAGTAATAACACCTCGAATCTCCTATACATAAAAAGAAAAGAAACATATACACAAACAAAATAATAAACTCTAATGAATTAATCTATTGCTTACATATAAGACATTTGGTAAATATATTGACTAATCTTAATACTATTTTTATTAAATAATGAAAAAAATATTAATAATAATAATTAAAGAAGAATATTAGTGAGGTGTTGCTGTTAATAATTTTATTTTAAATTTGTTAATGAAAGATGGTAAAATTTGGCAGTCTCTGACATACGGTAGAAGAGAATTTCATGTTCTAGCAAGAGAAACGTAAAAGATTTCGAGTAATAGGTAGTGTAATGAGAAGGGATATAAAGGACAATGTGCTGGTATGATAAATGTTATTATATTTTTTATTACATGTAAATATACAAGAGTTACTGCTATAAAGTAAATATTCTCTTTAAAAATACTTACTTGTTATAGTAGCCCCTAGATGGCAGTTGGAAAAATATCCCGCTACCTCTCGTGTAAATTGAGAATAATATATATATATATATATATATATATATATATATTTGTTTATTTAAGATAAATAAATGTTTGTGTTAGGATTCCTGGTTAGAGCGCTAAACGTATAAAGTTAGAAACTTGGGTTAAAATCCCGACTCAGGCATTTATTTTTCTTTTCATGCCATATATATATATATATATATATATATATATATATATAGTCCACTACTGTGGTCTCGAGGTAGCGCTCTGCCTTGTAACACAGCGGGTCCGGGTTCGATTCCCGGTCGGCACAGGCTCCTGGGTGAGGTTTTTTTCGGGTTTTTTCCTCACCTGTAAAACAAATGTCAGAAAGCTTAGGGCTCAATGGTCCCCGAAAATCATCCGGTCATCATTATCATCATCTTACACAAGTGTGGAAAGTAACGGGAAGCTACCACGCCTATAATTCCCTAGTAAAGCTGCAAAGCATAGCATGAAAATGCTATGATTGCAGTGAAGGACCTGCCCTCGGGCAGAATTATGAATGGATATATAAATATAAGGACCTGTGGCCTTAATTCTGCTAGTTTAAATAAAATATTATTATATTTATATTATTATTCATTCATTCATTCTGGGAAACTATCCATCTGTCCTTGTGTGGTCAAACAAATATGTGTGAGATTCATAGTTTTGAAATCCGTCTCTCGACAGGTCTTGCTACGTACTCTAAGGCCCGGGTGGCGTGAATCATGTACAAAGTATCTATAAGGTGAGACGTTAAACTAAGTTAATGGAAACTTACTTACTTACTTACTTACTTACTTACTTACTTACTTACTTACTTACTCACTGGCACTATCGAACCCGTAGGTTCATGGCCGCACGGACATAAGCTCTCCATACATCCATATCCTGAGCTAATGCTTTCCAATCATTCCCTGTATAATCTACTTCCCCCAAATCGTAGTTAATGTTATTCTCCCACCTGATTCTTGGTCTACCAACTGGGTGTTTTCTCTCTGGCTTTCCTACAAGAAGCTTCCATGTAAGTCTTTCATTCCCCATACGTGCAATATGTTCTGCCCATCGCAGACTACGAGACTTAACTGTTCTTATTATATCTGACTTCCTATAAAGACCATGTAGTTCATTGTTATATAGTCTTCTACATTCGCCTGTCTGTTCATCTCTCTTTGGTCCAAAAATTCTCCTAAGTACTTTATTCACAAATACTTGTAATCTCCTTTCCTCCCTTAAAGTAAGAGTCTAAGTTTCGCACCCATATAATATAACTGGTAGAATAATAGTTTTATATATTTTCTGTTTAACGTTTTTTGAAAGGGGTTGGGGCATCAAGAGTCTCTGCAATGCATAATAGCACGCATTTCCAGAATTGAGCCTATGTTTAATTTCTTTGAACATCTCATTCCTATTTGTGATTATTGTTCCTAGGTATTTGAATTCAGCCACTTCCTCAAAATTTCCCTCATTTGTCATTAGCTGTCCATTTCCATTATATATTTCTATGGTGTGACCATATATTTAGTTTTATTGATATTTACTTCCAGTCCTAATTTCTTAGTGTTACTCAATAGTGTGTGCGTGGTGTCCTTTAGTATCTCCTCGCTATCGGTCAATAATACTTCATCGTCAGCATAAACTAACAGCTTTTAATACCACTGAGTTGTAAGTCTTCCTCATTCTCTAAAGATTTAATGGCATGCTCTAGTACAAAATTAAATAGTAGAGGAGATAGTGCATCTCCTTGCTTCAACCCATTCTGGATTTCAAAAGTGTCCGAAAACTATTTGCCTACACGAAGTTAATGGAAAGGATTTACTGTTTTTATTATTATTATTATTATTATTATTATTATTATTATTATTATTATTATTATATTTTTGATATTATTAAATGGTTTATTTTACTTAGGAATTGAAACTGCGATTAATTAAATATGTTGGTTAGAAAAATCAGTCTGGTAGATAAAGCAGTATGTCGTCACTTGCTGTGACCTCATCAAGAGCATCAGGATTTCTTTTGCAGGAGTGTCGCCAGCTTTTTCTGTCATTCCTTTCTTGCTGGTGTGATTTGAAGCGCAAGGGAAGTAAAGTAAATGAGGCGCGATGTCACAATTGTCTTCTAGGCTCTTTCTAGACGATTGAAAAAATTGAGTGAACACCTTCAATTTATCACACCTCTGCAGGATGCATTCTTCGCCGTTGAACGAAATTCAACCACCGTTATTATTATTATTATTATTATTATTATTATTATTATTATTATTATTATTATTATTATTATTATTATTATTATTGAACTACATGGTCTTTATAGGAAGCCAGATATAATAAGAACAGTTAAATCTCGTAGACTGCGATGGGCAGGACATGTTGCATGTATGGAGAATGAAAGACTTGCATGGAAGCTCCTTATAGGAAAGCCAGAGGGAAAACGCTCAGTTGGTAGACCAAGAATGTGGTGGGAGAATAACATTAACTATGATTTGAGGGAAGTAGATTATACAGGGAATGATTGGAAAGCATTAGCTCAGGATAGGGATGTATGGAGAGATTATGTCCGCGCGGCCATGAATCTACGGGTCCGATAATGCCAGTGAGTTAAGTATTATTATTATTATTATTATTATTATTATTATTATTATTATTGTTATTTCAGGATTCTTTCTGTTATTTACACAAAATATACAATTTTTTCTTCCACATTTCCCGGTATTACGTGTCTAAAAAACTAACTCCTGGCGCGACAGGCCTACAAGGCCCTTAGCCTACCAGCCGGCTGCTGGCCTCACATCCACATGTGTCAATCACAGAGGTAGATGATAATCAGCCAGTGTAGGGGTGACATGTGGTCAGCATGTCGAGGCCCCCAGCTGTTATAGCTGGTTTACTCAACCTGGAGCCGCTACTTATTGTAGCTACCCAAATGCATCACGATGCTGGGTGGGCACCGGTCCCATACTGGCCGAAATACCATAAGAAAATTTCTTCCCCCATGGAGACTCGAACCAGCGCAAGTTCCGTAGCTCTGCGCCAAGGCTTCCTGCCTTAACCACTCGGCTACGGCGCGGGGCATTACGTGTCTGCTTCTGCCATATTTCTCTTCTTCATGTTGTCTTGATTTCCTTTATCTACGTAAGACTTTGGTCTACCACGTTTCCCTTTTCCAGGAGGTATCCATTTCAATATTACTTTGTTTGTTTCTGTGTCCCTTCTTCTCATTATATTATCATACCATCTGGATGGATTTCTTCAATCTCTTGTACAATACTCTTTTCTACATTCATAATTTCTCTTACTGTATTATTTTTTATTTTGTCTAATTTTGATATTCTTGCCGATCTTCTTAAAAAGTTAATTTCTGTGACTAATATTTTATTTCTCTGTTTTTTCGTCAATGTATTATTATTATTATTATTATTATTATTATTATTATTATTATTATTATTATTATTGATTACCTAAACAATTTTTTACCTTAAAATAGGTGAAACATCACTTCTTTGAATTTGTCGGACCCCGGTAAAAACAAAATCATGTATAGAATTGAAAGATATTTATTACTATTATTGTTATTACAAGTATTGTTTTTATTATTATTATTATTATTATTATTATTATTATTATTATTATTATTATTATTATTATTATTATTATTATTATATGGACAAATTATAGCTGAAATTAGATCGAGAATCATTAATTTATTACAATGGACAATCCCATGACATATAATAAAATTAATGAAGTATGAAAGTTTTATTAAAATAATATTATGAAGCAGTTAAACTACATTCAGGCTAAATCTTGTCTCACAGCAATTATTAAACATATTCTGGATCTTTAAAGTGAGAGATGAATTTATTTTGTACAATAGAAGAAACAGTAATTCAAGATATTCATAAATATTAGAAAAGGAGATTTATTAAACGGTAGTTGAAATATCTAGGTTTAAAACGGTAGATAATATTTTATTTCTTACAAAGTGAATTGTTCAAGAGAAACCATTGTCTCATCTCTTTTCCAACTATGAATCTCTTGTTGAAGAGTGTAGAAAAAACTGGATTTTGTTTTGTGGATTTCTTTTGTTCACTGCAGTATTCAATTGTTTTCTTTTACTTCACCCGCCTGCTGAGGAAGGACTATTCACATTTTCTGATTGAATTCTTTATTTTCCAATTAGCTATTGTTAGAATCCTTTCATGCATGCCAGTAACTAAATTGCAGTGAACTGAATTCATTTTCTAAAATTAACCATTCGCTTTAAACCGGCCATAGTTCTATTACAAATCCAGAATATTTGGTAAAATATTGTTGTAGAATTTATAACATCTAAACAAAACTTATTCTCTAGCTGGCTTATGGCTGCTCAAGTTCGCATAGCATACATGGGAATGTGGTAAAGGTAATATATATGCCTATTTCTAACATGGCGCTACAGCAAATTACAACTTCAAAGAACATTACTCAAAAAAAGCCCTCCAAACAAAGTGGACATGGGGTGGTCATGTAACAAGACAACAACAAGGCAGATGGGCGCGGGACACCACCATGTGGGACCCCTACATTGGAAGACGAACACGAGGCCGGCCAAGAAGAAGATGGGCAGACACGTTCAAACTGATGTTGGGAGGACATTGGTCAACCACAGCCCGCAACAGGAGCAAGTGGAAACAACTAGCGAACAATCTAAGAATGGACTAAAATTCTTAATAAACTGCAGTGAAGTGCATAAGTGAAAGACTCTATAAACATAATGTTCACGTGAATTAGCTCACCACGTGAACTTAAAACTTTAAAATTGAGCCCCCCTCTTGTAGGAGGCCCTAGCCCTTCATGGGACATAGTGGCTACATTCATTCATACCTAGAAGAAGATGGCTGGAAAGTACGTAGACGGTATAGGCAATTCAATGCCTATACCTTGAAGTGAGGATATATATATATATATATATATATATATGCTATATCAGTGGCGTGCTTTCAACCCCAACTACCCTAGCACAGTTGGAGTAATTAATATATGCATAATTTTTTATCAAAATTAAATTTAAAAATTGCCAAATTTCATTCAAATCAATTAAGCGTGAACATTTAAATTGACTACCGCGCCAGCAGGCATCTATCGCGTTCAGTTTGTCGGAGCCTTCTGCAGTCAGATTCTGTTTCTCTATGTTCGCATTATCCCTACTAACGCCAGCTACTACAATAGAGGTGAGTTCGCGCAAGCGCATATCATATATTTCGATGTGTGACTACTAGACCAGCGGTAACCCACAGTAGACCAAGCTTGTGACTAAACCACCAATTTTTTATTGATTGCCAGCTGGCTGGTAATGGCTACGTCACAACTCGAATAAGAAATGTAGAAGTTGATCGATAACCAAGATTGAAGTTACGGCCTATCGATTCATGAAGCATTCCTTTGATGTTATTGGCCGATGCGAGACAACAAATGTGATTGGCTGATTTAGAATAGAATAGAATAGAATAGAATAGATTTATTTAGCCTGGTGGAGTTAAGCCCATGTGGCCTTCTCTTCCACTCACCAGAACAAGCATATGTTACATATGAATACAAAAAAAATACAATAATAGTCATATTAAACAGGACAAACATATGTTACACATGAATACAAAAAAATTACAATAATAGTCATATTAAACAGGACAAACATATGTTACATATGAATACAAAAAAAAAGTTACAATAATAGTCATTGAACAATTAATTATCTGTCATATTGAATAATAATGATATTAATGTCTAATAATAGAATGAAACTAAATACAATTACAATTAAATTAATGATACAATGAATAAAAAAAGGAATAACAGCTATAAAAAGGAATAACAGCTTTAGGAAGCGATATAAATATTATATAGTTTTAAAATTCATAATAATTAATTTATATCTTAATATTTACAGAACACAAAGGAACAGTATAAAATCAAATCATGTAGTGCGCTTTGTCAGGTATAGCAACCTATTAATTTAAGATATTTTATTTATATTACATACCTAACCAAATAACAAAAATTAAATGATTATTAATGTGTATATAAAATTTGTGGATTCAGATTAACTACAGGATACGATTGCCTTGCTAAACACTTGCACAAGATCAACATATTGTCTACACCGATCCGATTGAGGGTCTTTCCACTTTTTCAGCGGTTGCCCTTTTACCAGCCGGCTGCTGGCCCTTCACATCCACATGTGTCAATCACAGAGGTAGATGATCAACAGCCAGTGTAGGGGTGACATGTGGTTAGCATGTCGAGTCCCCCAGCCGTTATAGCTGGTTCCTCAACCTGGAGCCGCTACTCATTGTAGCTACCCAATTGCCTCACGATGCTGGGTGGGCACCGGTCCCATACTGGCCGAAATACCATGAGAAAATTTCTTCCCCCATGGAGACTCGAACCAGCGCAAGTCCCGTAGCTCTGCGCCAAGGCTTCCTACGTTAACCGCTCGGCTACGGCGCGGGACCGTCTACACCAAGATGCATTATATGCAACCACCCAGAAGATGAAATGGATGATGAACACCTCATGAACTGTGCAGCCGTCAAAGAGGAAACTTCCAAAATTTCGAAGTACTGGAGAGCAAGACTGCTAATGACTTCAGTGTTAGATGCAGCACATTATACACCAACTATAATATTTGTGGAAACCAACAGTTTCTTCTTCTTCTTCTTCTTCTTCTTCTTCTTCTTCTTCTTAAACTTAATTTCCAAAATCACTCCTCGGAGGAGGACGTATTGGATGTGAATTCACTGCCTATCCATCTCTTGGCTGGTCTTCCTCTTGTTCTTCTCCCGCCCATTGGTCTATCTTCTTTAGCTCTTTTTGCCTGCCATAGCCTGTCCCAAACCAGGTTGAAAAAGGGTGAGGGGGAGGAGTTACACCTCGTAAATAGAAATCTTGGTTCAGCTTGCCCAGCTGATAGTACCTTGTGAGGGCGTCTTGCCAGGGTTACGGTGAACACCTAAACGGCAGATACAGCGGAGAAGGAGTCCTTCGGTATGATGTACCTGACGGAAGAGGCAACTCTACATCTACTGCCTTGTAGATTGACAAACGGGCGGATGGGGTTCATTAGTCCTGCAAGACAACCCATTTAGGAGAGACAACTCCGAAATAAAACGGGGCAGGCTGAGCTCTGGAGCTGGGTGAAGGCAATTGGCCAAGGGAGGAAACCCCGAATAATAAACCCGCCATGAAAACGGGCTAGCAACCCACTTCAAGGTGTATCTTATACATTGCTCGCAGTCCCAATGATCAAGCCTCGGATGAAAGACGGAAACAAAAAAACCAACAGTTTAAGTTATTTAATATTGACACTGAGTTTATTCTAATTGTTTTCACAAGTTTAGTTAAAATGATTCATGTAATTTGCCAAGTTACTGAAAATGGATTTTTGTGGCTACATATTACAATATACCACTCGTACAGACCTTCCCATGAGAGAAATAACCTCGTAAAAGGTAAGCCAACGATTTACCGAAAAAAAAAACCGATAAAATTTAGGAGATAATTTATTTGTTCGACGTATGAAAAATATTCATAGTTAGTTGGCAGCAAACACTTTAATGCGTGATTTTATTGGAATTATTTATTATTCGGTCAAGGCAGAAACGCCATTTGACGAAAACTACTGTAGTTACGTTAATTTGGGAAGTTTAACTAAAGCAGCAGTTTCCCACAATGTAACAATTTGCCATATCATGGAAACTTATATGTGGGATTCCTTTTGCAGAATTACTGAATTGTACATACAAGTGCATGAAATGGTTTAAATGGTAAATATTTATATCAGTTACCAAACTCTTATGAAAAGTTTCTGGAATCCCAACCTCGATTCTCGTTCCAAGGTTCGCGACATCAAACTAAGTGAGATCGGTGCAAGTTTCAATGCAAAACAAATCCTGAGCTTTGACCATGGGTCCTGTATCGTATATTACAGCACGGAAAAGAACCTCATGCCTGAAAAAGAGACATCTGGGCAAACTTTGTTGGCCCTTTCAGTCCCATATTTAAATCTCGATATTAATGAGTATAATGGCCTTATCTGTTAAAGTCGCACTCACACTCACTCGCTGGCACTATCGAACCCGTAGGTTCATGGCCGCGAGGACATAAGCTCTCCATACATCCCTATCCTGAGCTAATGCTTTCGAACCGGCGTACATGTTATTATAAAGTACTAGCTAATACCCGCGTGCACAGCTACTCCTAAATAAATGTTAATGTGTTTTTACCACAAGCCGTGCACTGTTCGGGAATCTGCTTATCCGGATCTTCTTGTCATCAATGAAAGACAAAAATGGTTATTGTGAGTTATCCGTAGAAGATAAACATATGCTGTCGCGGACTGTTTTGTAGAGATGTTTGAGATGTTCAATTTTGTGAACATTAATTTGGTGAATTTGTTATGGTTTAGGCAGCGTAAATCATTTAAGCGTCAAAATAGGGACTTCATTTCACGTTTTTCACTACAAAGGATAATTTTAGAGGTGAAGGGGGTTGAGTATTACAACTCTCTTATAGCCTATGTTCATCCCCAGAATCTTCTGAACATTTTTAAAAAATCCTCATCTCAATCGACAGAGCACGCTTGCCCGGGAATCTACTTATCCCGATCTTCTTGGTATCAATGAAAGACAAAAATGGTTATTGTGAGTTATCCGTAAAAGATAAACGTATGCTGTCGCGGACTTTTTTGTAGAGTTTTGTGAGATATTCAATTTTGTGTATATTAATTTGATGTATTTGTTATGGTTTAGGCAGCTTAAATCATTTAATCGTCAAAATAGACTTTATTTCACGTTTTTTACTACAAAGGGTGATTTTTAGGGGTGAAGGAGTTGAATATCACAACTCTCTTATAAATTATGTTCATCCCGGGAATCTCCTGAACATTTTACAAAAAACCATCAAAATCGGATGAATGGAATGGCGGCGCATAGAATACGAACAGACAAATAAACAAACAAACATTTATTTTTATATATTAGATGATGTGCATTTTTATCGTATAGCTGGGGTAACTGTTGTGTGACCACCGCACGCCACTGATATATATATATATATATATATATATATATATATATATTCTGTATTACTCCATTTATCCTGCATTAATGCTCATCGCCAGGCTGGAGGCACGTACCCGCCCCAAATTCATAACATCACACTCGTTTGTTTCTCGATTCTCGAATATCAAGCACTCTAAAACTTGCGCTGTTATAAGACACTTTTTTCAAATTCATTCATATTCTTCCCTGGAGAAATTGTATTGGTAACGCTTGGTTAATATTTGTCTGCTTTACAATTAACTGATATCTTACGTTTTTTTTATTTACATATATGTTACAACCCGTGTTTCACCAATGGTATATCACGGGATATTTACAGTTTTACAATTGTTCAATTATTGTTCTAGTTGTTCTTGTAGTTGACGGAAGATCCTCGTAAGAAATTCTGCAACGTTGACTGTGTTAAAGTGGAACTTCAGAATATTTGGCGGAGTAGCAATTTGTAGTATAGCTGGTCGATCTCTGGAGAACATGTTGCATTCAGTCATCAGATGGTGGGCCGTCTGCAGTGATTTTTCTGGGCAGTTGCAATAAGGTGAAGCAGTTTTGTTCATTTTGTGTAGGTAGGATTTAAATAGTCCATGGTTGGTGAGAAATTGTGTGGTTATATAGTTAGGCCATAGGGATAGGGACAATCTATAGGGTATGTTGGGGATGAACATTTTGGTATGGAAGGCGTCATTTGATTTTGGTGTAAATTAAATTCCAGATTGTTTCATAGTATTCTTTTAATAACTGCTTGCCTCGTGTTATAGGGATGGAGTTATAGTCATAGTATTTTTGTAGCTAGCGGCTATTTTAGCCAGATAGTCAGCTCTTTCATTCCCTCGAAGACCTGCGTGACCTTTAACCCAGTGGAGGTCAATCTTTCTCGTCTTTTTGAGTACGATTAGCTTTTCATATCTTACGTTGGACACAATGAAAACATTAACTGAACTATATTCAACATTTTATAAATAATCGTCTGGGAAGTCTTACGTATCTATACATTAACACGTAAAGAAAAAACTTCTTCTTCTTCTTCCTTCCAAGTATTAGGCCAAGGCCTGTTACGATCCTATAGAAAATTTTCTCTCCAGCGTTTCATAGGACGGCCCAGTGATCTTCGTCCTCTTGGTATATAATTATAAACAGCTTTGGGGATCCGATTTGAACTCATTCTTTCAAGATGGTGTTTCCAATTTAGTTGGTACTGTTTAATATATTCCAAAATTGGCGTAGTCTTCAATTCTTTTAAGATATCGGTGTTCCTTTTCCGATCCCATTTGGTGTAACCTGCTGTTCTGCGCATGAATCTCATTTCACAAGCCGTTATTCTGCTTTCATGTTTTCTTAGTGTCCATGCTTCACTACCATAGGTCAACACTGGTCTAGCCAAAGTGTTATATAAACGTAATCTGGTGTTTTTTTTTGTACAAGGGATGGTTTCATAACTTGATTAATAATTCCTAAACTTTTATTATAACTTGTAACTTTTTCAGGGATATCCTTTTCATCCCAGATAGAGAGATAATATCCAAGATATTTAAATTGATTAGATCTCTCTAAAATTTTATTCTGGAGACAGATTTTACTTTGTATGGGGTCCTTCCCATGAAATGCCATAATTTTAGTTTTGTTAATTGATATTTGCATATTAAATTTGGAAGCTATTTTTTGTAAATTATAAATTGATCGTTGCAAATCATTTTCGGAAAGTGCCAGAAGAGCTAAATCGTCTGCAAAAAGAATAGCATCGAGTTTGAGGTTCCTATTGATGGGTATATATCCTCGTTGTGGTTTCCTCCATTCATTTATTAATTTAAGAAAAAACTTTGCACCCCTTTTTAAGCGCATTGCGCTCATGGAGGAGTGTGATACATGGCATAATTAAATTTCATATCGAGAATGAGTGCAAGAAATAAAATTCATGTATAATATGTGTTAAAAATAAATTAAATTAAACAAAATAAAATAAATTGTCTCTAAGGAATTTATGTGTATTACTCATTCATGTACTCATTCATTTGTTTGCGTTCATACTGAAATTGCATTGTTGTAAAAAGAAAATTTTGCAGCAGCAATGTGAATTGATTTACTCCCGCGTATTTATTATTCGTGATTTATTAATAGTGACTTAAAAAAGTGAGTACATTTTATTATTTAAGTTTAAATTAAACTCGGTGTAATCTTGGTTTCAGTAATGTCATTACATATATATTTTTTGTATATTTAGATATTCGCACCTACTTCCATTATGCCTCGACATAGAACATTGACGGTTTGGAATGAGAGACAAAGAAGAAGGGATATATATTCCCGTGCACATAATAATAAGCCAAACGCAAATTTACATAGTATACAAATGTCAAATGACGCGCTATTGTTTTTTTAAATATGGCTTAGCGCAGTTATACCACAATTTCCTATCGTTCGCATGTTTAAAATAAATCGAAAATTAATGCATAATGACGTATTTGTGACAAACTTAAAAATTTAATGAATTGTGGTCGAATTTCGACCGCTGGGCGACCACTAGTTTAATTTTATTTTACATTATTTTAATTATATTATATTCCATGTTTTTGTTAGTATTAGATCACATCAGTATTTTCTTTTGTTTAGTCTATATTTTAATAATATACTAAAATTGTAATAAGTGTTTAATTTTTGTATAATTTTTTCTATTCGCTGGTTAAGTGGAAGAGAAGCTCTTATGGTCTTAAATCTACCAGCTAAAATCATGCATTATTTTTTTTAAATTTATATACAGAATTTTAATGTTTACACATCTTTCTGTGCCTAAAGTTTTATTTTTCTTCTCCACTCTTCTCTCTCCAACCAGTCCATGTCCTCCAGTCCTCTTGCTCTCATTACAGTTATTTCCCGCATCCACGAGTTTCGAGGTCTTCCTCTCCTCCTTCTTCCAGGAGGACACCATTCCAATGTTTTCCTGGGTAATCTTTCTTCTTGCATTCGTCGTACATGCCCATACTATCATTATTATTAATTATTATTATTATTATTCATCATTAAATTCCATATGGTGGGATAAGCATATTTGGAAAGACACAAAAAAATATATTGGTAAAACATTGGTGGAATCTGTTGCAATGTACGGAAGTGAGGTATGGACAATCAATAAGTACTACAAAAATAGACTAATAGCTCTAGAAATTGATTATTTACGAAGAAGTGCCAGAAAGTCTAAATTAGAACGTGTCACAAATAAGGAAATTAGAAACATAATAGAAGCAGAAGAAAGCATAATTGAAAGAATTGAGGAAAAGGAATTGAAGTGGTTAGGACATGTTTTAAGAATGGAAGATGAGGGATGGCCGAAGCAGCTATATGAATGGCATCCGAAGAGAAAGAAGAAAAGAGGAAGACCAAGGTTAACATGTAAGGAAAACATGAAGACAGTAATGCAAGCTAGAGGGCTAAGCATCGAAGATGCCCAAGACCGTAGGCTTTGGAGGTTTGGCACGGGAAGACGGCAGCAGCTGTAAAAACCCGAAGATAGATAGATAGATTATTATTATTATTATTACTTTATATTTAAAAGTCATATATGAAACCACGGAATAGTTTTTTTTTCGAAAAAATTGTTAATGGATGTTTTGTCTAATTTGAAAATTACAACATAAATATGTAGTTAGTGAGTAATTCATATTGCCTGTCACGCAGCTGGCCCGGTTTCAATCACCGGTTTAGGTTTTTTTTTAATGTATGCAGAAAATTCGAGCCAGAACTTCGTTTAAAAATAATTAGCCTCATTTATGATATAATGCATTTAATGAATTAAGTAAAGATAATATAGCCATATTGTTTTACAACAGGTGCAGATCATCGCAGTTCCATGAAAGTCCACGAGATAGTGTTTATGGAATAAGAGTTGAAATATCCAATCCGGAGGTATAATATTATTACGGTATTCCTGGCACGTTTAAGAATTCAGTGTGTCGTGATATTCGGTGCAGTATGAATATAGAGCCCTTCTCAATGACGTTAAATTGTCCGCCAATCATAAGGGCTGGTTATGGTATGGAGAGATCGGAACGCTAGATTAAAAAGAATCCAAAGAACATAGATGAAACATTAAAAACCATAACTTGCTGGAATGTGGCGTCAAGACCATTATTTATACATACAGTAAACTTAAAATTCATCGGAGAACATATTGTTTAAACAACTCACCTCATAAGATTCATGCTTCCATGATATCGCGATTGCAAACATAATCATGTTCATCGTCAGCCATAACTCCGACTGATGAAATTCTTCGGCCGTCAACTATTCTATTGTCGCCATCTTCAGTGCTGCCATCTATGGTTGAATTTATGAACTTCGAAATCAATGTAATTTCGTTAGGGATATCAAAATTCATTGATCTATTTTTGTTTTTCTGAATGTATATTTTTCCCAAACTGTCAATTCCAAAGGTTTCTCTACTTGTTTTAAAAGTTTAGCTTCTCTTCCAATTTTATGATGTTCTAATAAACTATGTGCAGCAATTGCAGATTTTTCAATTTCACAATTTTTAATATTTCTGAAATGTTCTTTTGTCCGAATTTCCAAATTCCTTTTTGTTTTTCCTTTCGGACAAAAGAACATTTCAGAAATATTAAAAATTGTGAAATTGAAAAATCTGCAATTGCTGCACATAGTTTATTAGAACATCATAAAATTGGAAGAGAAGCTAAACTTTTAAAACAAGTAGAGAAACCTTTGGAATTGACAGTTTGTGAAAAAATATACATTCAGAAAAACAAAAAATAGATCAATGAATTTTGATATCCCTAACGAAATTACATTGATTTCGAAGTTCATAAATTCAACCATAGATGGCAGCACTGAAGATGGCGACAATAGAATAGTTGACGGCCGAAGAATTTCATCAGTCGGAGTTATGGCTGACGATGAACATGATTATGTTTGAAATCGCGATATCATGGAAGCATGAATCTTATGAGGTGAGTTGTTTAAACAATATGTTCTCCGATGAATTTTAATGATTATACCTCATAATGTTTACTTCCCAACATTAATTAAATATACAGTAAACTTGTTTAATCCGGAACGTAAATAATGCGGAAATCTGTCCTATGTGATTAAATGTATTGGTCCCGGCGAAATAATAGTAATTTTACGTGTATTTATTTAGTATAAAACGGAATCTGTCCAACGCGGAAATCGAAGGATATTTCTACATAGTTCATGAAAAAAAAATTTATAAAGTTGAAAGACAAAGAAATAAATTATTTTCCATTTCATTGAATTTCCGTTATGCCAAAAAACGTTGTGCCGCCGGGAGAAGTATAGATTCTAGCTGTACCTGAAATTTTACTTCGCCTCACTACACATCCGTTACGCGAAATACAGATATCTGTCTTACAAATAACCGTTGTACAGTAAAATCTTAAATTAGTTTTAAGTTCTGAGACCCATCTTTCACAGGTAGTATTCTGATTTTACGAAACAAAGATGGCTAAAACGTATGTATTATTGTCAGTAAACGAAAAGTGAAAGTGATTTAAGATATATCTACAAATTTCCGGACCGATGCTCCAAAGTCAAGCTCTAACTGTTGCTAAATCCCTAGGAAATAACGAACTCAAGACATCTTCAGGTTAGCTGGGCAGTTTTAAAAGACGACACAATGGAGTGTGGAATGAAATTTGTGGAGAACCAAAGGATATGGACGAAAGTGTAGTTAGTGAGTGAAAACCGAAACTACATACTTTAATTTCAGGATACGCACCTAAGATACTTTTTTAACGCTGAAGAACCGGAATTTTTTATGGTAATCTATAATCTAAGATTTTTAGATTTTTAATAAGTTTTATTTTTTATAATGTGGAATTTTGTCTAATATGGAAAAAATTGGTCCCATGCAATTCCGCTTTGAGCAAGTTTTGCTGATATATATATGGTTTTGGTTATTTTGTACAGGTTATGGTTATTATATATATAGTATATATAACATGGAAAGCACATCATTGTCAGAGCATGACTCTGGAGATACACGGTTCATATATCGATTCAGTTCCGTTTATTTCTCATTAGAGAGCATACATAATATATAGGTAATGTGGAAGCAATATCTAATTATTATATTATGTAATGTAACCAATAATTAATTAATATGCGTCTTGGTTTCAACCATTTATTCCATTTTGATATAATATAATTACAAATATTTCAATTTCAATACATAATACTTGAGCACTTCTCATATATTTATCTACAGTAGCGTAAAAGTCAATGTTGGGCCTTAGTCTTTTCTTTGTTAGGAGTTACTAGACTTCCCGTCACGAAGAATCGCGCCATTTTTTCTAAGATTGTACACTGTAGTTCATTGTAACATAAGTAGCCATGAAACTGAGACAAATACATTTTGATTTATTTCATCGTTTCCGTATACAGAATGTTAAATGATCTAAGCGGCAAACGTTGAGGGACGATAGTTATACAAGGAGGTTAATTTTGTTGTTAAGAAACATTTACCCTTTAACATGATATCTGCAGCGCCGTCTTAGGCTACGCCGGGGCCCTTTTGGGCACAAAATATTTTTGGGCCCGTAGAAAAGTAAAACAAAATATATGTATGACAAACATTAGTCTGCTATGATCTTATATTTATCATGGTTAATTGGTACAAATCAAATAAAATGCATATGTTATTAATTAGATAAGTATGCAGTTTGAATTGGTTAAGATTACAGTAATGGTTTATTTTAGGATTTATGTTGTGCAAAATCTTTTATTGTATCCTTAAAGTATATTTTTTGAAGACATCACTTTCTATGCACATAATTGACAAATTAGTTAGTCATTCTTGTAACATTGCTCTTTGTAATTAGTTTTTTATTCTCTTTAATTGTGAAAATGAGCGCTGTCCACTACAATTGGTAATCATTAAGCAAAAGTATATTCTAGTAGCGACTTTAACATTTGGAAAAGTTTGTTCTAATTTATCAGTCTTCACTTGTCCGTCGCCGGGGCGTAGTCGGTAGAGTCCCTACCTTCCACTCCGGCGACCCGGGCTCGATTCCCGGCCGGGTAGGGGATTTTAAATCTCCACCTTGTGTCTGGGTGTGTCTCCTGTCTTGTGTTTGTATGTGTGAATAAGGTAAAAAGGTTAACAAAGATAAAACAAAAAAAGGAAGAACAGTGTAAACGAAAGAAAAACGAGAAAGAAAGAAGAAAATTAGGTCATGTAAGGTTGAGATATTCAAATCAGCTGATTCCTTTGCTATATTCTTTGAATGCTGCCTTAAATGAAAACATTCTGATTTGAGCACATATGCATTAATGTCTTCGTGATATAATTCTGTAAATTATTTGTATTTTTTTGTCAACTCGTCACAATCGCTTATTAACTGACAAAGAAAATAAAAAAGATTGTCATGTAAATTTTTTGGTATGCTGCCAAATGATTTTTTAAATGTGCATATAATGTGTCGATTGTAGGAATAAACGTAACTACACTAGAGGGGATTAATTATATCATCCTGAGCATAGCGTAGTGTAAGCGAATATATCGGCCTTTCGGGGCCACAGTGATGATGGGGGCCCTGCGCATGGGCCCCCTGTGCCCTTATGGCAAAGACGGCAATGTATATCTGTGAGTTTCTGCTCATTGTTAAATGTGCAGTCCGTGCCCCATGATCAAACTGGATCCAGCATGATGGAGCACCCAGCACACGTCTTCAGTATTGATGCTGAGTACAACTGACCGTCGACTTTTGGAAACAATTATATGTACGAGCAAGACCTGTTGCGTGGCCGAGTGTGTTCATGTGACTTGAAGTTCTTTTACGTTTACTTAGAGGCCGCGTCCAAACTACTGTATATGAAACTTACTTGCCACCAGAACTCAACTGATTGCCCGTATTATTCATTTCACTATACCAAACAGAATCTTATCATGCCCGACAAGTGTTGGACGGTCGTTGCTGCGAAGGCATCAAGCATGCTATGAAGCACAAAGCAGATTGTTTGAACACATATTTTAAACTTTTAAGAGGGGGCGATGGGTGAAAAATTGACCATTTGAGATCAAAATTGGCATTTTTTTTTGTACTAAAAAATAGCCTGTACTGTAATGTATATGTTGACAAAGTTTCAGAGGCCTATGGCGCTTCTACGTAAGTGCCCTAAATTATGTCATAGTTACAAGACTGCGCCAGTTAAATACTACTTGCATGAAAACCTTTAAACTTGTTTTACACACTTTTATTTCCACTGCATTTTTGTACATTCAAAATTGAATGGAATTCAGAAATTTTGTCTAGAATGTTCAAATTTTTACTGGTTGTCCCAAAAACAATGGGTAATAAAATAGTGCACGAGTCTCATGATTGAAGTAGTATTTTAAGAAATAAATAATAAATTGTATGCAATTATTTTTTTTTTGTTGAACCGAAAGTGCGTTTTTCGGCTCATTACTGCAGCGTCGTTATCCTCCCTAGACTGTGAGATTCATGAACTATGCCAATATTCCTTTCTCTCTGCAACTACCTCCACTCTCCCTCTTTACCTCTCCTGGTGCGCTGTTTCTACGGCGCATCTCCCTTCTACCTCAGAGCCTTCAAATACGTTATGCACAGCGAGAACGTTATCATTCTTCATTCATTCATCAGTCATTCTTCAGTTATTCATCTATCCAGTCCGGGATGGGATCGGACTTTTAAGTGGACAATGTCGTCTGGAGCCGCGAAGTGGCGGAATTTATGTTGGTCCTGAAGACAGGGGAAGAAGCCACCCTGGCTTGGACTCTAGCATGAGTGTAGTGTGAGGTATGGTGTGGTTTTTTGTCTTGTGAAAGTATTATCATTTATTTATTTATATTCTTTTTTTGAATGATCAAATGTTTATCTTGATTTTTTTTTTACTTCAGACTACTTGTTTACATTAAATATCATTTTTTTATAGTTAATGTTCAAAGTGATTTATGTGCACGTAGCTGTTTGGTATAATCCTATACGGAAACTCACTCACTTAGGAGATCATTTCCAGCTCCCTTTATTTTGCTGTCTAGCTTTCCTGATTAATAATCATAGTGAAAACAATCATTTTCAGGCACTCTGTGGGTTTGAGAATCATTATTGATTTTGTTAATACGCCTTGGAAAGAAAGATGAATCAATTCTTGCCTTCTATGGGCCCGAGGCAAGTAATTTTGTGATTAATAACCTTGGAGGTAATCAGATCTACGCTAATAGAAGCAACGAAAACAAAAGACGACCCTTAAGCGGCACGCATGAGGTACGTTTTTTCTCCCTTTGTATTCACATTATAAGAATTCTAATGCATGATGTTTTTCTAAATATTTTAGGGGTTTTGTAAAAAAATCATACAATTTTACTAAAAAATTGTGCAACTCATTTAATTATAATAATATATGCAATTTTTGTTTAAATATAATATTTAATAATTCATAAAATAAATGTCTCACAAAAATTAAACTTAAACATATTATGTATCATGCTGTGAATGTTTGTACAAAAAATCAAGCCCTTAGCTCAAAACATGTAGAAAATATAAATTTCACTAATCGCCCCCTTAAGGGCGAATACGTTGACCAATGCGCGGGACTCATAAACGACGTTCTTTAACAAAACAAGAAGCTCTCCATATGACCTACGTGTGCACATCAAGTTGATAAATAAAACGTGGATATGACCAGACTGTACCTATTTTTTTTTCAGCTCACGCTGCACAATGCTCAGCATTGCTTACAAATGTCTGGTTACACATATGTTAATTAATAGAGCTAAGTTTGGCTGTCTCGTAATAAGATGTGCTGGGTTACTTTTATCATAGAATTCTCAACATCCCGAAGCAAATTCTGAAAGTTTGTCGGTAGAGGTCGTTTCAACTTTGTATTTCTTACCTCAATGCATGTTTTTTGTACACTTCAATTTAATATTTTATATACTTGTATTCTCTAGGTCTTGCTTATACGCGCAATTCTAGTGGACGTGTTCTGCATATTTTAAAGTATTACTCTCCTTTGAGAATTCTCGAATTCCCTTCCAGTGTCACTGGCAATTTAAATATTCGAATTAGGTTACCATGGAAATGAATCGTACAATCTGGACGTAATACAATGTAAACTTTTTCATGACAAACAACGAATTACAATAATTAAAAGATGTTTCCTAGTTACAGAGCTCCACGTCAAATATACAAAACTAAAGTTTTTGCATGATAGTGCGTTTTGTCGTACTTACAGCAATGACGACCATGATTGAAAGTTCAACTTCCTACATTTCTGAATTGCCAACCTAAATAACTATACTCTAATACAACATATTACAAACAGCGTTCGGGAAAAAAAACCCACTGTCCTTATGTACAAAAAATATCCAAAAGGTAGTGTTAATATACATTATACGAAACAAATCACTGCATTTTAAATGAACTGAACAATTTGAAAAATTGTAAAACAATAAATACGTACTTGCCGCCATTTTATCACTAATTGGTCTCACGGTCGCCTGTTATTTAATTTCAGTATATGTTAAAAGTTCGACATTAAGTTCAATTCTAGTTAACACTATAACGATGATTTTTTTATTTCATTAAATAACAATAAAACTTAAGTTGTATATGATTTTCATATTTATTTTTATTATAGTTTCTCTTATAAAGAATCTAATATAAATAAATATATATATATATATATATATATTAATTTCATAGTGCGGAATACTTTCCATCCTCATAGAGTTATGAGTAGGGCTGAAAAAGGAGTATCGGTATCAGGGTAGTAACTAATTTCTATGCACATTGTTTACAAAATGCGTGTCTTTGTCTAGCGTCTCCACTGCCTGTTCGGAGCGGAGAGTGTGTATGTTCGAATGTCCTCAGTAATAGACCTGTTTACGTGACGTGTGGTTGTATCAGAATGCCGAAACTAAAATTGTGCAAAGACGAGTCCATTTTTACAAAAAGCGGACTGTACTAGAAGTCTGTGCCGGGTAGCGCGTGTCAACGTGCAGTTTGTAAACACAGTGGTCTAAGTAAGATGCAGCCTAGCCTGTAATCCATACTTTTTTTTCACTCCTAGTAATGAGTTATAAGCACTATTGATTAAAAATTAAGTTCAGAAGTAAATGATGTATTAAATAAAGTATGTGAGTCGTGTAAAAACAATAGCATTACCAGAAAACTCCATATATATATATATATATATATATATACTCCAAGCCGGCCTACCAGCCGGCTGCAGATTAGATAAATCTCTATACATATACCAAATATATAGCAACATAATATACCTAATACATGTATTATATATATATATATATGTTATTTATATACAGAATTTTAATGTTTACACACTTTTCTGTGCCTAAAGTTTTATTTTTCTTCTCCACTCGTCTCTCTCCATCCAATCCATTTCCTCGAGTCCTCTTGCTCATTTGGCGGGTATATATAAGAATTTATTGACCCTAAAATTCTTAAAAATGTTGATATTTTTGCATTTACATCCTTTTCTTCTTCATATGAGATACTGCATCCTAGATATGTAAAATGTTATTGTCAAGTACAATTTTATTTTTGACAGGATCTACACCTTGAAATGCCATAATTTTTGTTTTCTCTGTAGATATCTTCAATCCATATTCTTCAATAATTTTGTTAAGTTCATACAGACCTTTCTGCAGATTATCTTCTGAATTTGTAATTATTATTTGATCATCTGCAAACATTGAGTGTTTAATTCTATATTTTCTGATATTCTTATTCCAATAAGATTGGAATAGAAGATCACAGGATACCCAAACAAATGTTAAGATATCAACCTGCAGGAAGAAGAAGACCAGGACATCCACTCAAAAGACTTATGGATGGTGAGGCCGAAACAGGTCAACAAATGGCCTAAATTCGTGAATATACTATGATGATGATGATGATGATGTATAAGAAGAAATGTGCGCTCAAGTTGATCATTGGTTTTGAGTTTAGTTTTTTGTTGTAGTCTGTTATCGATATTGTTCTATTTGCACACGTTAAGATATGGTATGTCCACCGCTGTGGGCTCGAGATAGCGTACTGCCTTGTCACGCAGCGGACCCGGGTTCGATCCCCGGTTGGGATAGATTCCTGGGTGACGTTTTTATCGGGAATTTTCCTCACCTGTAAGACAAATGTCAGGATACTTTAAGGCCAAAACGGTCCCCGAACATGATATTGCCACCACAATCATCATCATCATTTATATTCATCTTAGATTAAGCTTAGGATTAAGGACTCTCCTGGCACACCACTATCATCATCACCCATCATATCATCGGGGCAACGTAATCCTCGCCGTCCAAGCGCCCCAACCTCAGAAGTGTGTTACAATTACACCAATACCAGGAGAGAACATCAGAAATGTCCAAAAGGACAACTTGAATTAAAAAATGGTATTTTGTACATATTTCTCCATATGTATTCTATAAGACTTTGAAATTAATCTAAAATTATTACGTAAAATAAACTTCCTTTCAACGAGAATACAGTTTAAATTGAAATATATATATTATATTTTTTTAACCCATTCGCCTCAAAAGACAAGATAGACTCGCCGGGTGTTACATGGCCTTCAACTCAGAAGACGAGGTACACTCGCTTAACTCTGCTGTTATATATTTTGCAACATTTTGTACATCCCTTGGCAGGGAAATCTTTCGTTAACATTTATGAATAGTAGAGGAATGTGTTTTTGCCCTCACCCCTATTGTGACCTCAAGTACCGTTATCTTTTGTTTGTTCTGAATGTCCGAAAATAGACAATATAATTTAAAGTGACTTAAATCCAGTTTCTGGGAAAATGCATTGAGCATTTAAACCTGAAGCGAATGGGTTAATTACTTTAATAAAATACTTGTTTTAAGGTAAATTAATCTTGTATGTCCATAGCAAGGTCTGGAAATGCGTGCTATTATGCATTACAGAGACTTTTGATGTCCCAACTCCTTTCAAAAGAACGTTAAACTGAAAATATATAAAACTATTATTCTACCGGTTATATTATATGGATTCGAAACATGGACTCTTACTTTAAGGGAGGAAAGTAGATTACGAGTATTTGAGAATAAAGTTCTTAGGAAAATTTTTGGACCAAAGAGATATGTACAGACAGGTGAATGGAGAAGACTATTTAACGATCAACTATATGGTCTTTATAGGAAGCTAGATATAATAAGAACAGTTAAGTCTCGTAGACTGCAATGGGCAGGACATGTGGCACGTATGGAAAATGAAAGACGTGCATGGAAGCTTCTTGTAGGAAAACCAGAGGGAAAACGCCCAGTTGGTAGACCAAGAATGAGGTGGGTGAATAACATTAACTATGATTTGAGGGAAGTAGATTATACAGGGGATGATTGGAAAGCTTTAGCTCAGGATAGGGATATAGGGATGTATGGAGAGCTTATGTCCGTACGGTCATGAACCTGCGGGTTCGATAGTGCCAGTGAGTAAGTAAGTATGTTCATAGCAAGGTCTCCTTTCTTTTGCACTAATGTGTTTTTGTTACGATACCTCTGTTACGTGATGTTATATATTAAGAAGAACAATAGAAGGATTTAAACGTGTTTTGTAACCACATGACGTAACTCTCCAAATTCACAATCATAATATTCAATTTTAGAAGAGAGGAATAAGGGATTTTGCTTGTAGCGTCAAATAGCCGATGAAAGAGGGGAAGTTACATTGTGCAGGTATGCAGTGTGGTTTTGCTGGTCATGTCTATTGTTGTATGACGCCTGTACTCGCTTTACGCCCCGGAGCTTATTCCCCCCTCCCGAATACAAGGGTTAAATCAGGGATGAATAAACTTCTCTGCATCACCGGAAATACAACGCCTGATGTAGAAACGCGTCATGTGCTACTTGACTCATAACATCATAACGCCTGCAGAGAGAGCCACAAGCATCAAATAAACTTTATTATACTCTAATATACCTATAATTAACTCCAGTTTAACCAAATATCATGAATTCTTCTTCTTCTTCCTTGCAAGTATTAGGCCAAGGCCTGTTACGATCCTATAGAAAATTTTCCCTCCAGCGTTTCATAGGATGGCCCAGAGATCTTCGTCCTCTTGGTATATAATTATAAACAGCTTTGGGGATCCGATTTGAACTCATTCTTTCTAGATGGTGTTTCCAATTTAGTTGGTACTGTTTAATATATTCCAAAATTGGCGTAGTCTTCAATTCTTTTAAAATATCGGTGTTCCTTTTCCGATCCCATCTGGTGTAACCCGCTGTTCTGCGCATGAATCTCATTTCACAAGCCGTAATTCTGCTTTCATGTTGTCTTTTTAGTGTCCATGCTTCACTACCATAGGTCAACACTGGTCTAGCCAAAGTGTTATATAAACGTAATCTGGTGTTTTCTTGTACAAGGGATGGTTTCATAACTTGATTAATAATTCCCAAACTTTTATTATAACTAGTAATTTTTTCAGGGATATCCTTTTCGTCCCAGATAGAGAGATAATATCCAAGATATTTAAATTGATTAGATCTGTCTAAAATTTTATTCTGGAGAGAGATTTTACTTTGTATGGGGTCCTTCCCATGAAATGCCATAATTTTAGTTTTGTTAATTGATATTTGCATATTAAATTTGGCAGATATTTTTTGTAAATTATAAATTGATCGTTGCAAATCATTTTCGGAAAGTGCAAGAAGGGCTAAATCGTCTGCAAAAAGAATAGCATCGAGTTTGAGGTTCCTATTGATGGGTATATATCCTCGTTGTGTTTTCCTCCATTCGTTTATTAATTTATTCATATATATATAATGAAAAGCACCGGTGAAAGTCACATCCCTGTCTTACTCCAGTGTTGATCTTTTCCCAAGAAGATAATTTGCCATCTTTTTTAACAGAGATTTCGTTATCTTTATAGATGTTGAAGATATTAGTAATATATTGTTGTGGAACGTTATCATCAGCTAAAATTTGTAGTAATATATTTCTGTCTGCTTTGTCAAAAGACTTTATGAAATCAACGAAGGCGATATGAGTTTCTATATTGAATTCCTTGTGCTTTTCTAATAATAGTTTTAGAGTGAAGAATCCATCTGTACATATCGTGAATAATAAGGATAATAAAAAGGAAAATTATGTGACATATATTTTTTTAATTAAAATATTTTAGTTAATTTCACTCGCGAATGTAGATATAGTTTACAGGGGAATGGAAAAGACTTTATAACAGTGAGCTACATGGTCTTTATGGGAAACCAGATATAATAAGAACTGTTAAAGTCAAACCATTGAGTCACCAGCTTTGATGTTTAGGTTGTACGAGGGGCAAAGGGAGAATCTCGCCCTCTACTGCCAATAAGAAAATAGTTGATCTATGAGTGGACGTCTACTATAAGCAATCACTGCTCTTGACGCCACTTCTGAAGCTTGAAATTGCTGCGATGTTGTCGGCTGTATTCCCACTAACCGTGTGGTACATAAAGCGGCCCCCACTACTGAATATCCATATCGGTAACACTGTTGTGAAAATTTCAGGGCCGGAAACTGAGCGGCTGGACTGTAAGTCTCTTAGACTGCGATGGGCAAGACATTTGGCACGAATGGGGAATGAAAGACTGCATGGAAGCATCTTGTAGGAAAACCAAAGGGAAAACGCCAGTTAGTAGACCAAGAATGAGGTGGGAGAATAACATTAACCATGATTTGAGGAAAGTAGATTATACAGGGGATGATTGGAAAACATTGACTCAGGATAGGGATGTGTGGAGAGCTTATGTCCGCGCGACAATGAACCTATAGGTTCGATAGTTCCAGCGAGTTAGCTAATTAGTAATCTAGGTATTGTTTAAAATCGGATAAGTAGAATAATAATAATAATAACAATAATAATAATAACTTGAAAATATTAAGGATTTGCAACTATATAATTGGAATTAATAGATCTATAAGTGAAATGATTTTCAATTCGAATTCCTTATGATAAATATAATCAAAATGTCTTATAGGAATTTTGGTAGCGAATTTACAGTTTTTCGAAAATAACTTTTCTGTACAGATGTTTATTTGTGCGTTATTATATTTCATAACAATGGTAGTCATTGACCTGATTTTGATACAGTATATTATAGAGAACATGAAATAAACAACTATTTCTCTTCTTGTACTTTTTTTTTTTTTGCTATGTTCAGTTTTAGCACAAGTGGATATAAAATAAATAAATAATAATGTAAAATAAATATAGCGTGCTAGATCCCGTAAGGGCAAGGGCCTCCTGATTAACAGGGCTTGGCTCAGTAGACTTCACTCATTAGGTGAGCTGGTCCTAAGTAGTGACAGCATCGAAGCACGCCTGCGTTATTTGCACTAATCCAATCACTATGTGTATTCTGAAGTTTTGTTTTTCATTTCCACCACACTAAAATAAACACTAAACACTAGGCACTGAGGATGGATGTTTCCAGACCTTTCCATAAATAAATAAATTATTATTAATGTTACGAGAGAAGAGCAAGTAACATTTCAGTCTTCTATTATAATTACACTGGTCAACAAAACAATAATCAGATATAAGAATAGGTGGAATGTACTAAAATCGTTGTGCTGATTTCAAATATGCAATTAGTTTTCCAATAGCATGTGTAGTTTTTGAGATAATTGGACGAGATGAGAGACTTTAATCCATGTGAAATAGGTATATAAGCTTCTTACAAACAGATTGAATTCTTTATCTACATAATTGTTAAACATTTGTTATATTATGATGATCTTGAAGATTTTCGGACTGTAGGCCGTGGTCGTGATGCTTGTAGTTCCGCAACGTTTCGCCAGAGACTGCGTCTGGCATTCTCAAGGGTTGTCTTGAGACGTCGGGGAACTACAAGCCTCACGACCACGGCCTACAGCCCGAAAATCTTCTTCAAGATCATCATAGGAACTCTGGCCGTGAAAGTCTACGTGAATACATTTGTTATATTGTTTAATTCCCATAACACCCTACCTATTTTGCCATATTATTTTATCACATTAAATTTATATAACAGATAGGACAAATGCTGTTTACTTTGAACATTTTAAATTAAGTATATATTTTATTTGGGGCATTGTATTGTGGTTTGTATAGTTTTATGACTTGTTTATAATAGTTGATAATTGCAAGAACGATTCAAATAGTTTCTGCTATGCATGTGGTTCATTCGCACCAAAGTCTCAGCGGCGTGCTTTTATATCGGACTTTAGGCATTTGTATCATGTTATATTTTTAAATATCGCTGAGAGACTAAGACGTTTAAATGGATTTCGTGTTTTGGTTAAAAGGAGAAAAAATATAATTGCTTTTGTTATGACGAGTGTCAAAGAATCACACATTTTTGTTGAGTCAATACTGTAGGTTCCTCTACAAAGAATAATCAAAATTGTTTATTTAAACTCTGGCTATACAAGAAAGTCAATCCTAGATGAGACATTTCATCAGTTCTTGTTCCTGCTTTGGTAAACTGTAATGACTATTTAACTCATGCCCCAAATGGGAGTCAATGACCAATCACGTTTCAATGATTTCTGTTTTACAACCAATCAGAGTCGTGTTTCACGAAATATTTATCAGTGTTATATTTACCATATTAAAGAAAGCTCCTCCTTGTTAATACTCTGAACAGGTCTGACCATTATTTTGCAGTGACTCGCCCCTTAAGAAATACGACTACCAGGTTGTATATATAGTGCATAGATGTCAACACATAGCGCTTCCAGGAGTTAATATAAAAACATTTGTAGCAATTTATTATACCACCAAAAAGAGAAACCACTGTTTGCACTTTCTTAAATGTATTTTTTCCCAGGTAATAATCCAGAAAAATATAATTGTCATATTTACATCATACGACATCAGAAATGAATTAATATACAGTTTAATGTGTTTCATTTTTTCTCCACTAGAGAGCATTCTTACAATATTGCGTTCCTTTGGCAATAAATCGTATGATCTGGTTGCAGTGATAAACAAAAGAAGCAGATGAAGCGTACCTATCGTTTCCCATTTGTTTTCAACATCGCCGTTTACATTAAATATATAAATATTTTAAAATAACTATAGTTAAATAATGATTTGTGAGTAAACAGCTTAATTTTATTCGTTAAATAGTCCTAACAAATGCCACTCTTGATTTCCAAATTCTCTAGATAAATTCACTCCTCTCTTCGTGAGTCGTGAATTTATCGATAATTTGGAAATCACTCGTGGCATTACTTATGATAATTCTCCCTTATATGCTCAACATTTAGATGATGATTATGAATATCTCCCAGAGAAATATTTAGACCAAAACTTTTTAATCAACAGGAAGTGAATGGTTTAATTAGAGATATTTCTTTACTGAAGGATAAGTTAGAATGTCTTGCTTCTAAACTAAAAGAAAAGAATATGATAAAGGATAAAGTCAGAGTGTTTGGATATAAAGTAAAGTGATCCCACAACAGGCCCGGAGGCTCTTGGGGTAGTAGGAGGTTAAGGCTACCACTTTTTCTAGACAATCGACACTTTATGTCAGCCGGGTTGTCAGCCCTGCGTGACGGCCGCCTTTACCCCAGAACAAGCGTCTGGTACTCATTTCCGTTAGAGGATGAGTCGACCCCGGGGCCATAGTGCCACCAGAGGATTTGGGTCAGTTTAAAAATCCTGACCCCAACGGGACTTGAACCCTCGACCCTCCAGCTTGTAGCTCAGTGCCTTAACCACTATGCTGATATACAATTTTTTTGTGGTTGATAATCTAGCGGTTTACTCTCATACCATTAATGACTTATTGAGACAACATAATCAAGAGCACACATATCATTAGATTGGAGACTAATCATTGAGCTATGTTAATGGCCATTCAAGCTGGGTTCACAAGATTTTGCTGTTTACGTTACTGATGATCAGATATATATATATATATATATATATATCTGTGTGTGTGTGTGTGTGTGCGTGTTTTTTTTCTTGGCATATGATTGAGTCATACTTTCACTAGATGTTTATTGTTTGCATTATGTTCGACTATTCGACTATGCCGCTATTGTTGCGTACGCGGAATTCTGGAAGATTAATTAGATAGTAGTAGATAGGCCTTAGATATTTCTCGATTTGTGATTGTTACAACACGGATTTTATATAATTACATATCTTAGTACTATATTTATAGGCATGAGTAAAAGGAAAATGTTGAAATTACTAACTAAGAATGTTATACATAAATTTTATATTTATTTTTCTTAGATATTTGGTATATTATTTAGATATTTCACAACTTCCTACACAGTTTCACATAATTTAACTTTATTATATAACTAGAGCCCAGATTTTATGTAATTACATATTTTCTTAGATCTGCTGAAATGAGATATCTTCGGAGGACTGCAGGATACACACTACTAGATCACAAAAAAAATGAAGACATCTTAGAAGAATTACACATGGAATCTTTAGAAAACAAAATTTCTGATTATAAGTCAAGATGGATGCAACATGTTCATCGAATGGAAGATCACAGAATACCCAAACAAATGTTAAGATATCAACCTGCAGGAAGAAGAAGACCAGGACGTCCACTCAAAAGACTTCTGGATGGTGTTTCTCTTGAGGCCGAAACAGGTCAACAAATGGCCTAAATTCGTGAATGTACTATGATGATGATGATATATTTTGTTCCATTTTTATATTCTGTAGTTATACGAAAGCTTAAATGTCGACGAATTATACTAAAAGGACCATTATTACAAAATTTTATATTGTATATTTTTACATATTTTGAGCTATAATACATACTTAATTCCATAGTGCATTATTTTGAATATTTTAATATTATTGCGGAAATTAGGCCTATATATTATTCCTAGCAAAATTGTTTTGGATGATGAAATTTTAGAACGAGTAAATGAATTTAATTATTTGGGTTATAATTTAACATTTCAAGATGAAGCTGATATATCAAAGAAAAACACAAATTTTACAAAAACAACGGGGATAATTAACAGTATAATGAAACCATCTTTAGTACAGAAGAACACAAGATTACGGCTTTATAAGGTTCTCGCAAGACCAGAATTAAGATATCGTAGTGAAGCGTGGACAATACGAAGAAGAGATGAAAGCCGAATGACAGCTAATGAGATACGATTTATGTGCCGAACAGCGGGTACACAAAGTGGGACCATAAAAGAAATGAGAAAATTATGGAAGAGTTGGATGTAGAACCCATTCTTCACCATATACAAAACTACCAGAACAACTGGAAAGCCCATCTTCAACGAATGCCGTCTCATAGAATTCCAAAAGCCATACTTCGCTACTGCCCCAAGGCAAAAGATCGCTGGGACGTCCAAAAAAGCGCTGGATGGAAAATACCTCTTTGAGACCGTAACAGGCCACATGGCCTAATACTTGCATGGATGATGATGATGATGATGATGATATTTTCGTCAATCCCATTCATTTTCGTTAAATAGCAAGAAAGAAAAAATGTAAGATTTATTGTTGTGCTTCTCATACATTGTCATTTTCTTTACATTCAAAGCTAAATTGCATGAGTGTTCGATGCAAACAATGTCTCGTTTTAAACGTTTTCCTTTCTCGTGAACAGTGTTTAGAAGTTCCTGAGATAAGCAACAGCTACACTAACCAATATGAGATTGTAAATGTGGCGGAAGAAAGATCGATGGATTTCTGGTTTTAGTAAATTATGGTATTTGCTTTTATTTTGTGAGATTACTGAATTGAGTAGCAAAATAATATCATCGTTAAATTCCATATGGTAGGATAAGCATATTTGGAAAGACACAAAAAATATATTGGTAAAACATTGGTGGAATCTGTTGCAATGTATGGACAATCAATAAGTACTACAAGAATAGACTAATAGCTCTAGAAATGGATTATTTACGGAGAAGTGAAAGTCTAGATTAGAACATGTCACCAATAAGGAAATTAGAAACATAGTGGAAGCAGAAGAAAGCATAATTGAAAGAATTGAGGAGAAGGAATTAAAGTGGTTAGGACATGTCTTAAGAATGGAAGATGAGCGATGGCCGAAGCATCTATATGAATGGCATCCGAACAGAAAGAAGAAAAGAGGGAGACCAAGGTTAACATGGAAGGAAAACATGAAGACAGTAATGCAAGCTAGAGGGCTAAGCATCGAAGATGCCCAAGACCGTAGGCTTTGGAGGTTTGGCACGGGAAGACGGCAGCAGCTGTTAAAACCCGAAGATAGATAGAAAGGAAGTAATGACGACCGATTTAAATATCTTCTCTCCAAACTATGATTATTTACCCTATAAAAATGAGCAATTCGTAACAACTATCCGGATAATTAATAAGATCAAAACTTAAGTTAAAAGAGAACAAGCTCCGGTAATATACGATCTGAAATTCTAAATGATATTCAAAAAATAATTAGGCTCTTCTGTTATTGCACATACCTGACTCAAAAATCGTTTTTTTCTCTCTCTAAAATAAATTGGATTTGTACGTTTCTAATGCTTTCTGGCCGTCGCTATTGATTGGGATTGAATCAGTTCACTCAAGGGAGATTTATACAGTACGAGGAGATTCGAGCACAAGTAGTGCACCCACCTCCACATTTCATAAATTGGAGTTACTGTTATCATTTTGAGAATTGGATGATTACAGTTTCAGTGCTTTAATATTTCACATACAGAGAGCGCTTCACTCTTTAATTCAGAGCTTTAACTTAGTAAAACCATTCCTGTTTGTGAAGTATGGATGTACAATACATTCATCTAGTTCTGTTAATGTTGTTCAGAGTAATGTGGATATTTAGGGAAGGAGGGGATATTCACAACCATAGATCCAAGAGGAAGAAAAACGCCTGGAAATAGCAGATAACACCATCAAATTCAAAATGTACAGCAAGAATTAAATCTATTTTTGCTTTCACTTTTTTGCAGATTTGGATGTCAGCTATTTTAATTATATAACTAACTCTTACTCACTGGCACTATCGAACCCGTAGGTTCATAGCCGCGCGGACATAAGCTCTCCATACATACATATCCTAAGCTAAGGCTTTCCAATCATTCCCTTATAATCTACTTCCCTCAACTCATAGTTAGTTATTCTGTCACCTCATTCTTGGTCTACCAACTGGGTGTTTTCTCTCTCGTTTTTCTACAAGAAGCTTCCATTCACATCTTTCACTCCCTATTCATGCCATATGTCCTGCCCATCGCTGTATACGAGACGTAACTGTTCTTATTATATCTGGTTTCCTATAAAGACCAAGTAGTTCACTGTTATATTCCGTGCCCCATTCAAACCTCCTACATTTTAATTAATCATAACTCTCAAAGTATGCGGAATTATCAAATGAGGTTGGTATCAAGAGAAAGGGAAACTCAGAGAATTTTTGTTTTCATTGTTGCAGTTAATTCATGTGTCGCATGTTGGACAACAATGACATAAACAAAATGGCGAGCACTAATTGTTTTCTGGTATGCAAAAACGAAGTCAATAATTACAGTGCAAAGAAATCACCGGAGAGAATATGGAGGAAATTCACCTGATGGGAAGACTATTAAGACATGGCTTGAGAAGTTTTTGGCGACTGGAAGGGTTAAAAAAGAATCAGGAGGTCCTCGTACATGTTGTTTCAGAAGAAAAGATTGAAGAAATGGTGCACATACAGAGGTGTTTCAAAGTGTGGCAATGAAAATTATTTGAATTTCTGTTTCGTTTAATACCAACCTCATTTCATAATTCCGCATACTTTGTTAGTTATGATTAATTAAAATGTGGGAGGTTTGAATGGGCTTCTCCATTCATATACCTTGTACCGGAGCTCGGTGGTAGGCAAGAGATCTCAGGGTTATGAACTCTTTATAAGCAAAAGAACAACGTATAAATGTACACTCAATTTTAACGAATCCAAGAACTCTTTATTTTCGGAGAAATACACTTTTGTTAATACAGTTACAAGTTTTATCTAAGAGTGGAGTCGATGAAATACTTAGAGGTCCACGTGCTCGAGTCAATATTTTTTAAAGTCCAAATGCTTAACGGACTATAACTTTAAATTTAACTATTTCTCGGACGAATCTAATATTAACACTGAATCGGAGATCGCGGTCTGCAGGTCTACGATGTTCCAACACTGAACACAGAGTCACTGAGAGTGATAGTGAGTTTTTTAACTGAATCGAAGATCGCGGTCTGCAGATCTACTATGTTTCAACACTGATCACAGAGTCACTGAGAGTGATAGTGAGTATTTTGATATAAGTTCTCGCTTATAAAGGCGGTGGCTCCTCCCACTTTTCTCGAATCCACTCCTTACAATTGAATATATATTTATGTTTTATAATATTATTTACTAGTATGTATAACATTTCTAAGAACTGGGTAAATTGGTTCTTTGATATTTAATAGAAAAATGTTTATCAGTTTCTTTGTAAACTGTCAATGTTAAGAGATTATCTTTTCTAGAGGTGAATGAATGTCTTTTGTTGTCTGTACTAGGCAGGTAGTAATTCTTTATCATCATTTCTTGGAATTCCTTAGTAGCGTTAATTGGTTTCTAAGAATTGGTCAATAGATTTTTAATATTTTTAATAGCTAACTAATGTTATCTTTTCTTATTAGTTGTATAGACTGCTAATTGGAATTCTTTTGACAATACCCTTTTTGTGTTCCTATACTATTTTTAAGTTGTGTAGTAGGTAGAGTTCTGACAATACCTCTTTATTTGTCATTTGTATAGCAGGTAGCGTTTTACAGTATTTTATTCTAGACAAATGTAGGTGGAATTTTTACCTGGATATTTTTACGTTTCCACATACATATTTTATAGCGATATTAGTAATATATTCTATTTTCATTTTTATAGATTTATTTAATTTTAATAACATTTTAATATATTTCGGAACATTTTAGTTTCAGCTCCATGCATATTAGAGTTGTATCTTAGTTTATATGTCTCCTTACATATTAATCGCTACAACCTATGATAAAATGTCCCATGTTTGTTAGCCAAACATACCTGATAACTAGCAGAAAATAATGTCATATAGGATCTCAAGCCCAACGTTTTATTAAAACGTCAATATTGAAAGATTCTCGTATGAAATCCAAAAAATATAGCCTTGTTTTTGTATGGTGTTTGGCATCCCTGTTTGTGGCGGTATGCGGTGTGGTTACATCCATTGTAGGGACGTCACAAGGCCTGAGAACACAAGGCATGGCTAGTCAGGAGGCTGATGATGGCTGGTCAAAGGCGACGATACACAAACACGTATACCTTCACAAAAGGCGTCACCTGTGACAAGGGCTGATAAGCATACTCAATTAACTTGATTCTCTACAAAAGGAAACGAGAAAACAAGTGACGTTAATCCCCAACAGTTCAATTGCTCTGTATATTACTCTCACCACCAATACTATAAGTTCATAGTCTTATTGTGTTTAACATAATATGTTAAGGATATTAGCCAAGAAATAATATATCACAAGATAGATGTAAAATTAATCATTTTCTATGGATAGGGAGGAAAGTGGGGACAAATTTCCCGTTAGAATAGACAAATATTTTATATATAAAAAGTTAATATGTAGCATTAATTTGATTTGTCAGTTGTTTCTGAATTCAGTATACGAATTAGATATGTTATAAGAAATATAATAATAATAATATAATAATATAATAAAAATAATATAATAATAATATAATAATAATAATTTTTTTTATTAATTCGGCTTTTACAATGAATATACATTTTTCCGGTACCCATGTTCACAGTTAACTACACATTTGTTTCAACACATTTTTCCATTCCTGTCTGTTCATCCATAAATCTTCTTCTATTTCCCATTCCCTCTTAACTTCATTGATTCCCTCAATCCACGTAATAGTTGGTCTACCCTTCTTTTTCCTTCCCTGTGGTTCCCAATCCATCGTTATCTTAGATAGTCTTCCTTCTTCCATGCTTCTAATGTGTTCGTATCAATTTAATTGTTTCTTCTTTATAAAATCTAATATTGAATATTGTACCTGCATTTTTTTCTTTTATATATGATTTTCTGATTTTATCCTTCCTGGATATTCTTGCAGCACGTCTCCGTAGTCCATTTCAGTGGCGAGCAATTTTTTTCATAATAATAATAATAATAATATTATTAATAATAATATAATAATAATAATAATAATAATAATAATAATAATAATAATAATAATGATAATGATTGATAATGATAATGATAATAGTGATATTGATAATAATGATAATAATGATAATGATAATAATAATGATAATAATAATAATAATGATAATGATGATAATAATGATAATAATAATGATAATAATCATAATAACAATAATAATAATAATAATAAATAATAATAATAATAATAATAATAATTGGCTGAATTCAAATACCTAGGAACAATAATCACAAATAGGAATGAGATGCACAAGGAAATTAATCATAAGCTCAATTCTCGAAATGCGTGCTATTATGCATTACAGAGACTCTTGACGTATCAACTCCTTTCAAAAATCTTTGATCTGAGAATATATAAAACTATTATTCTACCAGTTATGTTATATGGGTGCGAAACATCGACTCTTACTTTAAGGAAGGAAAGGATATTACGAGTATTTGAGAATAAAGTACTTAGGAAAATTTTGGACCAAAGAGAGATGAACAGACGGTGAATAGAGAAGACTAAGTAACGATGAACTACATGATCTTTATAAGAAGGCAGATATAATAAGGTCAGTTAAGTCTCGTAGACTGTGACGGGCAGGACATGCGAGACGTATGGGGAATGAAAGGGGCGCATGGAAGCTTCTTGTAGGAAAGCTAGAGGGAAAACGCCCAGTTGGTAGACCAAGAATGAGGTGGAGAATAACATTAAATATGATTTGAGGAAAGTAGATTATCCAGGGAATGATTAGAAAACATTAGCTCAGGATAGGGATGAATGGAGAGCATATGTCCGCGCGGCCATGAACCTACAGTTTCGATAGTGCCAGAGAGTAAGTAAGTACGTAAGCAATAATAGTAGTAGTAGCAGTAGTAGTAGTAGTAATAATAATAATAATAATAATAATAATAATAATAATAATAATAATAATAATTAATAATAATAATAATAATAATAATTACATAAATAAATTACATTAATATTTTTACATTAATAATAATAATAATAATAATAATAATAATAATAATAATAACTCAATATCACTATCGAACTCGTAGGTTCATGGCCGCGCGGACATATACTCTCCATTTATCCCTATCATGAGGTAATGCCTTCCTATCATCCCTAGTGTAATTTACTTCCCTCAAATCGTAGTTATTATTATTCTCTGACCTCATTGTTGTCCTATGTATACTGGGCGTTTTTTTTTTCTGGTTTTGTTAAAATAATTTTCCGTGCCCCTTTCTTATACCTCATCCGTATCACATGTCCTACTCATCGCATTCTACGATACTTAACTTTCCTTATTACATATGACTTCCTATAAAAATCATGTACCATAGCTCACATTTGTGTATGCTTCCTCATTCAACAATCGGTTCATCTCTCTTTGATGCAAATATTTTCCTATGAACTTTATTCTCAAACACTAGTAATTTTTTCTCCTTCCTTAAAATAAGAATCCATGATTCGCATAGTAATAATAATAATAATAATAATAATAATAATAATAATAATAATAATAATAATAATAATAATAATAATAATAATAATAATAAACACACTACTAGATCACAAAAAAAATGAAGACATCTTACAAGAATTACACATGGAACATTTAGAAAACAAAATATCTGATTATAAGTCAAGATGGATGCAACATGTTCATCGAATGGAAGATCACAGGATACCCAAACAAATGTTAAGATATCAACCTGCAGGAAGAAGAAGACCAGGACGTCCACTTATAAGACTTCTGGATGGTGTTTCTCTTGAGGCCGAAACAGGTCAACAAATGGCCTAAATTCGTGAATGTTCTTTGATGATGATAATAATATTGATAATAACAATAATAATAATAATAATTATTATTATTATCATTATTTATCTATTTATTTATTTATTCATTTAAACGATATACAGCGTATAGATAACATATGTGCTAAATATTTAGCCACCAATTCCTTACAATAAGTGGGTGTGTTTTAATTATATCCACTGCACTTTTCGTTCTTCGCGTTTAAGCGTTAGGCGGATAGGTGGTGTTAATGTGATCTATTTTCAATTTGCGTACTACATTGGTGGACCACTTTACGTAAGTTATGTATTCTTGTATTGTGTACAGAAAGGAGTTTAGGATGAGTGTATGTTTAAATGTCTGTATGTAGTGTATGTGTTTTATACGATGGATGATGATGATGATGAAGAGAAGGGAATAGATGCTACTGTCGAAAAGCGCCAAGGTGGTCGCAGGCTTAACGTCCGTATCCGGTGGACGAATAGCCATCAGGGTACCACATGTCTTCTCAACGTATGTACTGAGGAGAGATTTTCAATTTATTGCTGACATTTGGTGCACAATCTAGCGATTAAAAATCGCACACCCCATTACCTCTCCTTGTCCACAATTGAAAAAAATTACATTTAAAATACATTTCCAACTGCGGATAAAACATGTTTTAAAAATTTGATTAAATTGCCTCCACACAAATAAAAAACCTGGAACGAAGAATAAAATCGTCAGAAATGAAGTTTCTAAGAAGTGTAACCTGCTATACAATAATGGATCAAAGACGAAGTGAGGATATACGAAGAGAACTGAATATATTCAAGCTATTAGATAGAATTACACAATACAGAGATGAATGGATGGACTACATCAATATAATGGATAACAATAGAATTCCGAAACAGATTCTTCATTACAAACCACTAGGACGAAGAAATGTTGGAAGACCCACTAAAAGATGGTTAGACCAATTCTAACATGAGATCGGAACAGACCAGCAGGTCTAATCCTTGATGCTGATGATGATGTCAATGAATTACAATTGTTTACCATCCTAAATGAGGCATATACAGAGAAAACCTAAACAACGCCGGAGAAATCAAGAACATTTTGTGATGTAGAAAGAGGTGTAACTGAGTCTATACCTAAAATGTTTATAATGACTATTTAACTCATGTCGCAAATGGTAGTCAGTGACCAATCACGTTTCAATGAATTCTGTTTTACACCAATGACAGTCGTGTTTCACCTTGCCCTTTATCGATTTCTCTTTATCAGCTCCTGCTTTTGTGATAAAGAAAGCTCCTTCTTTTTTAAAATTATGAACAGGTTAGACCATTATTTTTCTCCAACAAATACATTGAATATAGCAAATATTGAATAGATTCAGTGATTTTACTGAGTTGTTTATACAAAATATAAATGATTAACCTATAATGTTGATTATAATAGTTTAATGTGTTTCATTATTTCTCCACTAGAGTGCATTCTTACAATATTGCGATCCTATTTGGCAATAAATAATATGATCGAGTTGCAGTGAATATACATAACCTAACACTTCTAATTTGTTTTCAAACATCGCCGTTTACATTAACTATATAAATATTTTAAAACACCTGTAACTATATTCAGATAATTATTTTTTAGTAAAGAGCTTAATTTTATTCGTTAAATAGTCCTAACAAATGTCACTCGTGATTTCCAAATTATCTAGATAAATTCACGACTCACTTCGTGAGTCGTGAATTTATCGATAATTTGGAAATCACTCGTGGCATTACTTATGAAGAATTATGAGGAGTTTTATAAAATCATGGATAATTTTGCTGTAAATGTACTGTTTTTCGAGGAAAAAAATAGAGTTTAATTCGTGTATTAGAACATAATGATAGCGAATACTGGCCTCATAGGAGACACGTTACATTTTTTAATAAACGCATTGATTAAGTTGAAAGAAAAAGGAGATACCTTTAGTTTCTGACATTGTGTATTATAATTATATTTCTATCAAACATACCAAAGCAAACATTTTCTTTTTCATCTCCCCTATGTAAGATAAATATAGGCCTACCTGTTTCCGTGGTATCCCTCATATTTAACCATGTACATGTAGACGAAGGAAATTCTTAAGAATATTAACAAACTTTCGTATTAATAATATTTTTTTTTATTATTCCGGCTTTTACAATGAGTATACATTTTTCCGGTACCCATGTTCACAGTTAACTACACATTTGTTTCAACACATTTTTCCATTCTTGTCTGTTCATCCATATATCTTCTTCTATTTCCCATTCCCTCTAGTTTCATTGAATAATAATAATAATAATAATAATAATAATAATAATAATAATAATAATAATAATAATAATAATAATAATAATAATAATAATAATAATAATAATAATAAATTACGACACTATAACACTGTAATTAAACCAGAGTGCCTCTATGGAGCAGAAATATTCATTTTGAACAGAAAAAAACTAATCGAAAATATAGCGAAAAAAGAATGCAAAATTATAAGAAAAGTTTTAGGTCCACAAGACATAGGTGAATCATTTAGACTCAGACGTAAAAAGGAAATAAAAATATATACAGACATTCATAGTGATATTAGAAAACGTAGGTTAAAATTTTATGGTGTCATGGCGGATTGTGAATAAGAGTGAAACTGGTTGCTCGTGTTTTTGCACAATTTTCAGCAGGTGTTAGTTTGTTTTTATAAACGTAATATCGATATTGTGAATTTAGTTTGTTTTTTGCTTAATTTTACGCATAATGGCTCCACGTAAAGCAAGAAATTGTGAAGAAAGCAAAGAAGAAATAACTAAGCGTGTGGTCCAAGAATGTTTGCGGGATCCAGCCATGTTGCAGCTGTTGAAGGACTCCGTGCGTGAGGCTATTGTATCGGAGCTAAAGGTAACTATAGACCGTAATACGGAAGTTATTAGGCAGTTGGAACTCTCGCTTCAGGAGAGGGACAACAAAATATTAAAACTGGAACAACAGTTAAGTGAGAAAACCGACTCGCTAGAGCAATACCAACGTCGACAGTGTCTACGTATTTTCGGTATACCTGAACAGGATGGTGAAGATACGGACAATATAGCAATCGACGTGGCCTCCAAAATTGGAGTTAAATTAGAAACCTGTGATATCGACAGGAGTCACAGGGTTGGGAAAAAATCGGATCGACCACGGCCTGTTATTGTTAAGTTTATCAGTTATAGAAAGAGAAGGGAGGTCTTCCAAAATAAAAAACAATTGAAAGGCAGTGGGATCACAGTAAGAGAAGATCTCACCCAAATTAGATATAAATTGTTAAAGGACTGCATCACAAATTTGGCGTCACAAATGTGTGGACAATTGATGGCGCAATACATGTGAAAAATGGAGATACCAAACGCATCATCACCCGGGCCTCTGATATGTAAATCTACCTAGTGCAAACACGCCCAGTGATACCATATCCCCAATTTAGCACTTTTATATAAATTATTAAAATTATATTTAGAAATTTCACATTAATTATTAGTATTATATTTAGAAATTTTACTTTATTTATTAATTTAATATTTGAATAAGATATTAGTGACTTGTTCTTTTCTTATAATTCTAGTTAAAATATTTTTAAAATTTTCCATCCAAATAATGCTATTCATTTGGCGGTCTCTGACAGGTTAGAGGACACTACCCTTCTCAAACCCCTTCCAAACAACAATAATGCAAGACAGGTTCTAGAAACAGCATTCTCCCCCTTCCCGTCTTCCCTACATGTGGTTCACTTGAACGTACAAAGCTTAACTGCACATACAGACGATATTAGAATGATTTTTTCTTCTTCCAATATTCATGCTATTCTCGTATCAGAAACATGGCTCACTCCCTCCATTAATTCTAGTTTAATTGACATGGATGGTTATACTTTTCTTAGACATGATCGTGTACATAGTCGAGGGGCGGTGTTGGTGTCTTCGTTAGGACAGACCTTGCCCTAAGTCTGTATACTTTTCTAATAACGAGACATCTCCTGAAATTATGTTTATAGAAATATACGCAAGCTTCAAAAAATGCCTTCTTTGTGTAGTGTACCAACCCCCTAAAATGAAAAAATAGCAGAAATAGAATCCGCTCTACAAAACGCACGTATACAATATGAACACGTTATCGTCATGGGTGACTTTAATATAAATATACAGACACTGACAACAGACATACACAACAGCTTATGTCCGCGTTCCAAGTTTGTGATATGACTATCCTTCCCTTACAGCCTACACATCACACCAATCACTCTGAGACTTTACTTGACTTAATTGCTACTAATAATCCAGACAGAGTACTAACCCACGGGCAACTGTCAGCTCCCGGAATATCAGCACATGATATTATATTCTTAGCATATTCACTGCAGTGCCCTAAACTAGCTCGTAAGACTATCACATATAGAGACCTAAAACATATAAACAATGCAGCTCTACTTGAAGACGCTATAAAATTACCCTGGCATACTATATGGGCGTTGCATTCTGTTGACGAAAAAGTTGAGGCATTAAATAACCTTATATTACAACTATATGACAGACACGCTCCACTGAAAACTAAACTAGTGAAACGACACCCTGCTCCCTGGATGTCTGCTAACATTCGTGACTTGATGACTGAAAGAGACGCAGCATATCGGAAATATAGAGTTGACAAAACTGATATAAATCTTAATCACTATAAACGGTTACGAAACAAGACTACACAAACTATCAGAAACGCCAAACTTAGATATCTATACAGCCTTACTGAACCTAATAACAATAACCCAGATATTTGGAAAAATCTGAATAAAATGGGTGTAGGTAGGAAACACACACAGGTAGAAAAACTACCTGTTTCTCTGAACACACTTAATAACCATTTTACAAGCACATTCTTTACTCCTAAAGACAAAACACATACAATAAGTGAACTACTATTGACAAATCCACCAGACAGAGAACATTTCCATTTTTCATATCTTACAGAAAATGACATAAAGAAAGCTCTCAAACGAATAAAAACAAAAGCAGAAGGTACTGACCGTATAAATATCACTCTACTTAACAAAATAATCGACGTTATACTACCTACCATAACTCATGTTTTCAACTCTTCACTACAAACCTCTATATATCCCACATTATGGAAGCAAGCAATTGTACGCCCACTCCCGAAAGTAAAAACTCCCTTAACTCCTAACGATTTTCGACCCATTAGTATATTACCTACCCTTTCAAAAGCTTTGGAACGATTAGTCCACAAACAACTGACTGACTACCTAACTGAACACGACCTTTTAGATCAATACCAATCAGGCTTTAGGACAGGACACAATACAAATACTGCTCTACTAAATATATGTGAGGACATACGCGAAGCATCTGATAATCGAAAACTTACTATTCTTACACTACTTGACTTTAGTAAAGCATTTGACACGGTAGACTTGGACTTATTGTTGCTTAAACTAAAAAACCTCTCACTTTCTGACAGTGTCACGCAATGGTTCAACTCCTACCTTCGTGAGCGCCAGCAATATGTTGTAGGAAATTCTACATTACGCTCTTCTTGGACCTACCGTAAAGCTGGAGTTCCACAGGGCTCGGTGCTCGGCCCATTGCTTTTTACAATCTATATAAACGACATATCTGACTCCCTAAAACATTGCAAACATCATTATTTGCGGACGACATGCAGATCTACCTTCACTCAGACAAATATTCTTTAAATGATGCGGTAACCAAAATTAATGAGGACCTTGACTCGCTAACGGCGTGGACAGAGAAATATGGACTTGAATTAAATCATAGAAAGACACAAGCAATCATTATGGGCCATCAGAGACTATTATCCTCAATTAACACAAATGCAGTATTACATGTGTCACTTAATGGGGTTCAGATCCCTTATAGTGAGACAGTAAAAAATCTAGGAGTGTTTATGGATAAACATTTAATTTGGAATAAACAAATAAATAACACTTGCAAAACTATCTTCTCAATAATACACTCATTAAATCGTATAAGAAATTGTTTACCGTTTTCTCTAAGAAAATGCTAGTAGAAACACTCGCAATGCCCCATTTTGATTATTGTGATACTCTTTTACTGACCTAAATACTGTTCTTACCCAAAGACTTCAACGTGTTCACAATTCTTGCATACGTTTTATTTGTGGTAAACGTAGATTTGATCACGTTACACCATCCCTGGAACAATTGTCATGGCTTCGTCTTCAAGATCGTAGAACCATCCATTCCCTATGCCTACTCTATAACATATTACACACATCTTTACCTTATTATTTATCACACCGCTTCACTAAACTCTCTGATACACATAACTTAGATACCCGATCCCTTGAGCACAGTGTCCTCTATATCCCTCCTCATCATACTACCTATTATTCGAAATCTTTTACAGTTTCTCTTGCTAGAACATGGAATTCACTTCCACCCTATGTCAGAGACTGCCAAACTTTACCATCTTTCAGAAATAAATTGAAAATAAAATCACTAACAGAAACAACTCACTAATACTACTTTTTAAGAATTAATAATGCGTTTTTGCATTATTTAATAAAAATAGACTTAGGATTTGTTAATATATTTACCTAATGCCTTGTATAAAAAGCGTAGATTAATTCATTGTAGTGTATTTTTTTTCTCTTCTTTTTTATGCATAGTAGATTCGAGCTGTTATTCCTTTTTTTATTCATTGTACCATTAATTTAATTTTAATTGTTTTAGTTTCATTCTATTATTAGACATTAATTTCATTATTATTCAATATGACAGATAATTAATTGTTCAATGACTATTATTGTAACTTTTTTTTGTATTCATATGTAACATGTTTGTCCTGTCTAATATGACTACTATTGTAATTTTTTTTTGTATTCATGTGTAACATATGTTTGTCCTGTTTTATATGACTATTATTGTATTTTTTTTTGTATTCATATGTAACATATGCTGTTCTGGTGAGTGGAAGAGAAGGCCACATGGCCTTAACTCCACCAGGCTAAATAAATAAATCTAAAATCTAAACGAATGAGGCTTACAAAACAGATAATGGAATTCTACGAAAACAGAAGTAAAGCTCCAGTGGATACTATGAAGTGGATTGATGAAGTCAAAAAGGACTTAAAATTGGCAGGAATTACTAAAGAAGATATCCCAAACAGAGATATATTTAGAATTAAGGTGAATAAGTGGCAAGTTGATCAAGAGGACAAACCGAAGAAAAAAACTGGAACAACTTGGACAGATGATAGAAAACAATCTCATAGCAAAATAATGAAAGAAATTTGGGCTCAAAGGAAACGCCTCTAAGTACTTTGCGTAGTCCTACTTGGGCTCATCCGCAATCAAAAAATAAATAAAATAAAAAAATATTAATAATAATAATAATAGCTTTATTTTACATGCCAGAGTTAAGGCCTTAAGGCCTTGTCTGCCACTCAACCAGGTTTTAAAAATACAAAAATATAGTCTTACATTTAAATTACAAAAAACATAAACGATTACATGTTATAAATACAATACAATACAATTATTATTTACAATGTATTTTGATTTACTCTAGATTTAACGAATTAAATATATAATGTGTACAAGATAGTTACATTAAGTATAAATCAATTATATTAAAATTACATATTTTATTTCATCAACAGGGCTATAATATTTAGCCTATAGGCTAAGTAGGCATTTCATTGAAAGCAGTTTCCTAAAATAATTTCTTCATTATTCGTTAAATTATTGAGTTTTCCTGTATTTTTAATTTTCGTTGCTATTTCTCTAAATTATTATTATTATTATTATTATTATTATTATTATTATTATTATTATTATTATTATTATTATTATTATTATTGTCATTTCACGCTAAAGTTTAGAGAGGACAATGTTTTTGCTATAAAGTATGACTAGTGTATTTGTTTGCAGACATTGTATCACCACGTGTATTCTTAATATTAATATTTAATGTCAAGTATATTTTTACAGCGAAATAGGTCTAAATATTATATGTCGCATGATATCATATGCAATGTTAGTATTTGCCTTCATATATCTTATTTATAATATTTATTAGCTACTTTAATAAACGGAGAATTCAGTTTTATTTGTAATTTATAAAATTCTGTTTTCATATCACGAAATTAGGATACCACAATCAGGAATTTAGGATTCATATCACGTATTTAGGAATCCTTGTCTTGGAGAAAAACAATGAGGCATTTCGCAACAACTGTGCGTCGGTTTGGAGTGAATTTGATCAATAATCTCGTGAAATATTTGGTGTTCCTGTAATTCATATTGTGTCAACATTGTCTGAAATGTTACATTTGCACAACAATGTAAAAAAAATCACGGAACCTTACTATTCTTCTATTTTCTGCCTATATACTAATGACACAATATCTTCTTAGATATTTTATTGCCGAAATAATATTTTGTTATTTATTAGATATGTCACATAAATCATTCTTTTCTTGATTCAGTTAGTATGGAAAATTTTGTATAACTTTTTTAAATAAACTTCTATAACACAGCAACTTCTATACCACAATGGTTGAAAAATTTGACCCACATACAATGAAAATATTAATTTTAACCCTGATGTGTATATGTGCATGTGTGTGTACCCATTGCACATTTTGTACTTCGGTAATCAAACTAGGAGCATGTGTTTAAGTATTTGTGTTGTATGAGGGATTATAAAATAAAGAAAGGGAAGATAAAATCCGGCATGCAACATACTCCTATCGAAGAAATCAAGCATCAAGAGGACCTCCCGGCTTAACATCTGAATCCGGCGGATGAATCGCGATCACCAATATCACATACTTTTCAACGACTAAATAATTATACATAACTTAATTAATCTATAATGCTATTGTATTATTATGTAATTGTAATATTATTGTGTTTTCTTTATGTAATTGTAATGTTATTGTTTTCTTTTTTTTTTCTTTATATTTTTACCAAACATCAACTTATTGTAACGGACTGTCAACAGCACGTACAGCTTACTGCCCGTGCGACCCATATTTGTAAATAATATTGTCAATATCTTACTTTTTGTCTAATAAAGTCCTACTACTACTATTTTTCAACGTATTTAAATTTAAATGTAATCCGTGCATATGTTGCACAATCTTAGCAATTAAAAATTGTACACCAATATCCCTCCTGGGTTTTCCTCACCTGTAAGAAAAATGCCAGGAAAACTTTAAGACCCAAACGGTCCCCGAATTCATATGGCCATCATCATCATTATCATCCTTAACATTATCATCATCATCCTTCACCGGTGTGGAAAGCAACGGGAAGCTACCGTACCTACAATTCCCTAGTAAAGCTGCAAGCATAGCATGAAAATGCTATGACTGCAGTGAAGGACCTGCCCTCGGGCAGAATTACTATGGATGGATGAATATCCCTCCTATCTCCAACATCGAAAATTTTAATATTAAATTTCAATTCTCGGCGAGTAAGAAGTAAGCATGTTACCACCTGAGCTGGTGCGGAGGAGAAACTTAAGGATATAAACTTTATATTAAAATAAAGCTAAGCAATTGTGTTATCATTAAACATGTAAACTTCCTATTATTATTATTATTATTATTATTATTATTATTATTATTATTATTATTATTATTATTAATTTCTATTATTATTAATAATAATAATATACTACTTTAGAACAATGTAGTTTCTCATGCGTCTTCTTAATTGCATAGTATTTTCTTCTGGATACAATTACTGAGATTCCAATAAGCGAAGAGGTTGGATTTTGCGAAATTTCACTTTAAAATATCGTGTTTATATTTTCTTTGTGCTTAATTAACTCAATGCAAACTATAAATAGGCTCAATTTTTTTTCAGGTACATTGTGTTTGCGTCGAATATTCATTTTGAATGGGTTTATATCATCTAAATTGTGCTGTGATTATAAAATGTTCCATGACTGGACCCATTTGGCCGTCACAGTCATACATAAACTTCCATATCTGTCTACGGATGTGAAGGTCTCTGACCTCAAATGCAGTGCAAATCTGGCACTTGTGAGAGCCAGTAGGCCAAACTAATTAATCAACCTAGTCGAGGAGTTGTGTGGATTAGTCGGAAATATTAATATTACTATGTGTGTTTCCGACAAACACTGGTTTCCAAAACACATTCTCTCTCAACTAGTTTACATGGAGCTGAACAAACATTAAAATATGTTCCTCTATAATTGAAGTAGATAATCCGGTAGCGTGTTCATTTCTTTAAAAATCCCTCATGATTTATTGCTCAGAGCTCAAGTACAGAGAAAGTTACGAGATAACTTGACATTTTGGGATATCATCCATCATAATTGTTTCATATTTTCTTCTTATACTTACATTTGGAATTGAGCATCAGTTTTAGATAAAGAGATAAAGTTCTTGCATAGATAGAAAGGTTTTTATTGTCAAAACATGGTACAAATGGCTTTTAGAGGAATAGATCCAGTGAGATCCAAAATTATTTTAGAAAATCGAAGTATAGAACAGGTGTCTAGTTTCAAATATTTGGGCTGTAATGTTGGACACAATGCGGAAAGAGATATTGGCTCCAAAATAAATAAATTTCAAACGGTGTGTGCAACAATACAGAGAACATTCAAAAATAAAATTAGAAAAGAAACCAAGATAAAAACGGACCACATGCGAAAACTCTATTTGTTTAATTATATAAGACCTAAACCTGTGACTCGAACTTATCATTTCTTGATAATGGCATGTGGGATCATGTCGAAACGTCGGAATCAGTGGCCAGGGGCCGAACTTGAATCCAAGACGCGGAAAACCCAAGAAAAGTTTCTTATTCATACTTATATCCGCGAAAATCTGCAATATAATATATATATATATATCACGAAGCCATACTCAGGACTTTTATGCCTTTAAAATTTTTGTTTCATCCTACAACCCTTGAATCAGAGGCGAGCATGAGAGCCAATTGAGCAAAAAACTATTACATCTCTAAAGGAATAATATAAAATAAAACAAATAGTTGTTTTGTATGGAAGTTTGACTTGTGGCCATCTCTGCTTAAACGTCTTAATTAATCCTTTTCTTAAATTAATTTCATCAGTTTTATTATATAGCAACAAGCTAATCCCCGTCATGCGTTGCTATGCCTAATTAAATTAAAATTAATGTGTTAGGCCTATATGTTTTGTTAAATAAGTAAAAGGAAACATTTATATCGTAATTATTTTAGATACCGGCTGCTGTTTACCCGGCGTTGTCCGGGAATCTACTCATCCCGATCTTGTTGGCATAAATGAGCTGAAACACAAAAATGAATGTACTTCTTATGATTAGTTGAATAAGTAAAATGAAAAATAAGTATAAATGTATATCGTAATTATTTTAAGATTCCCCGTGCTGATTACAGATGTTGCCCGGGAATCTACTTATTTCGATCTTTTTGGCATAAATGGCCTAAAAGACAAATATCGTTATTGTGAATTATTCGTAAAAAGAATACCCGCCATGTGTTGCTGTTATGTTTGCACAGGAATCTACGTACTTGTCTCGATCTTCTTGGCATCAATGAAAGACAAAAATGGTTATTGTAAGTTACCCGTAAGTGATAAACATATGCTGTCGCGGACTTTTTGTAGAGCTTTTTGAGATATTCGATTCTTTGTACGTTAATTTTGTGTATTTGTTATGGTTTAGGCAGCGTAAGCAATTTAAGCGTCCAAAGAGCTACTTTTTTTAACGTTTTCCACTACAAAGGGCGCTTTTAAGGGTGTAGGAGTTCTGTATCACAACTCTCTTATAAGCCTATATTCATCCCGGGAATCTCTTGAACATTTTGCAAAAAGCCCCATCACAATCGGATCAACGGTAAGGCCGCGCATGAAGTAAGAACAAACAAACAAACATTCATTTTTATATATTAGATTAAAACGGTTATTAATATTGTTCACAAAACCACTGTGAACATCGGAATGTCTTGTGGTTTTGTGTCTTTCCACGTTGTATCTCAGATGTTTTTCTGGATTACAGTGAGCTTCCCAAAAACTCGCCGTTTATTCTTGAAAACAAGTCATTAATATAACTTCATCCCTCATCAGTATTTTCATCAAAACAGAAAAGCAAACAGCGCGGTAGCGTTCTCTGCCATCATAAATCAACGCCACACTTTATATTCCATTTCCTTTCCACGTTAATGAGTTTATCTCTTTCAACACCGATCTTGGGTTCACATATTGTTCTGATATTACATAAATATTCATTAAATTGGATATCATCATAGAATTTCCCTTCTATCTCCTGTAGTCTAACTTATCATAATATTATTGTATGGGTTCTGAGATCGATTTCCGACGATACCACAAAAATGTAGCTTGATTGTAACATCTGGTACGATATCTGCTCAGCCTACTGACAACATTCAGTTGAATTAATAAGTATCGATATCCGTTTTATATTTATTTACCGCATCTGTGGTGCAAAGATTGGCATTTCTTACACTTATTTCAGAGCCCAGGTTCGATTCTCGGCGGAACTAGATCTTGCTTGAAAGTAAGAGTCTGGAAATGGATCCGCCAAGTCTCGTAAAGAAAAATACGATTGAGAAAGCTGAAAATAAGATTTAAGGAATCGGTAAAACACACTTTACTATCTAACCTCTCTTGGTTAACTCTTGTTTTTCGACCCCAACGCTATTAGGGCATCCGAGGGTAGGGAGTCTTTCCTTTCTTCCATTTCTTCTTTCCTTTATTCTCTTTTCTTCTCCAGAAAAGCCTGACCAGAGGCTATAAGATGGCAGCCCCATCACTGGTCTTGCCTTCCTTTGGCCAGCAACCAATCGAAGGGACTATTATTATGCTTTCAAGTCTTATACGAGAATTTTCCAGAAGGATCAATTTTCTATAGGATCGTAACAGGCCTTGGCCTAATACTTGGAAGGAAGAAGAAGAAGAAGAAGTAAAACACACTAAAATACAACAATTCAATTATCCATGTGACACAATTAAACGCACTTTATTGAATAAGACTAGAAAATAAACTATTTTGAAGTTTTTCGAAGTATTGGCAGTTCCATCTCTTATCTATGGGTGTGAAACCTGGACATTAACAAAGGCAGATAGTAAACAAATAGAGGCTGCTGAAATGAGGATGTTGAGAGCAATAGCAGGATACCAAAGGATCGATAAAAAGAAAAACGAAGATATGAGAACAGAACTTAATATATTTAATCTCTGTAAAAGAAGAAAATATTATCAAAATGCTTATCTTCAGCACGTATTACGAATGAATGAACAGCGCATACCAAGAAGAATGTATAATTATAAACCAAAAGGGAAAAGAATGTTGGGAAGACCATTGAAGAGATGGAAGGACCACTTCGACCTATAATGAGATCGGAACAGAACATTGGGTTAATCCTTGTTGTTGGTGATGATGATGGTAAAACGCTAACCACACGATTACATGTACTATCATGTGCTAGCTTTTAATTTCATCAGTCGATCTTGGCTCTTTGCAGGTAGTCGTGAAACTTGCTCAGTTATTTAATTTAGCTGATTATCCGACGTTGCTTAAAAATTTACTTATCCCCATACATTAATTAATTGTTATATGCCAAGTTTGACTTCGATTAAACAAAAATTGGGGCCACTAAAGAGTTAACGGACTATGACACCGGGAGCGATGTCCCGCTGCTCTTATGATAGATAATCCGACATTGCCCGGGAATCTACTTATCCCGAACTTCTTGGGATCAATGAGCTAAAAGACAAAAATTGTTATTGTGAGTTATCCGTAAAAGATAGACATGTTGTCGCAGACTTTTTTTTCACATATTCAATTCTTTGTATATTAATTTGGTGCATTTGTTACATTTGGGCAGCTTAAACCATTTAAGCGTCCAAAAAGCCATATTTTAGTACACCAATGTCCTTCTTTTTTTTTAGTTCCGGCAATATGTTATATACGTCAATTGTCCCAATACAACTTTCTAAATGGTGGGAAAAAAACCATTCAAATCGGTCAAGTAATTCTTGAGTCCATAAAGGACAGAGAGCCTCATTGACTGAAGCAGAGATAGAGATATTGTTATGCCATTTTCTATATACAACTTCCATTCCCATGACGGTTCTATATGTACTCGATTATTGTGACATTATATATAATGATCTAAACTATGACTTGTCGCAGAGACTGCAGCGTGTTCATAATGCTTGCGTTCGATTCATTTTCAATATCCGCCGTTATGACCATATTTCCGAACACTTTAATAACCTCTCTTGGCTCCGTCTTACTGACAGACGTAAATTGCACTCTCTTTCACTACTTTTCAAGCTTCTGAATTCCTACATCCCTACTTACCTGGCGTCTAGATTTGAGAAGTTATCCTCTTACCACAATATTGACACTAGATCACAAGATAGCAGTCTGCTAACAATTCCTCTTCATAGCACTTCCTCCTATTCTACTTCCTTCACAGTAGCCTCTGCCCGCTCCTGGAATCTCCTTCCTCAAGATATCAGGGGTTGCCGCACACTTGGTGCCTTTAAGTCACGCTTATACAGTTACCTGTTGTCTAATAATTAATTTTTCTCTATTTATTTAATTTTATACTATGTCATTAATCTTTTCCTGTTTATATATATATATATATATATATATATTTAATTCGTTAAATTTAGAGTAAATCAAAATACATTATAAATATTAATTGTATTGTATTCATAACTTGTAATCGTTTATATTTATATATATATATATATATATATATATATATATATATATATTGTAATTTAGATTTAAGACTATTTTTTGTTTGTATTTTTTAAACCTGGTTGAGTGGTAGACAAGGCCTTAAGGCCTTAACTCTGTCAGGTAAAATAAAGCTATTATTATTATTATTATTATTATTATTATTATTATTATTATTATTATAATTTCAGCACACTATTTATTTTGTAATTTACCTTGGGGTAAGACGATAGTAAATTATGTCTGTAAATCCATCGTCATCACTATTTCCATATCCCTAAGTGGTGCGTTTCTCAGAACCATTCTCGGTTCGTCTCTATTAAACGTGTTGAAAATTTCATGCAGCCATAAACACAGATTTGAACTCTGAACAATGGCAAAGAGCAGAAATAATTGTCATTGCTAATTGTTTTTTACTAATTATGTAACGTTCTGCACAATTTAATCAATATAACTGACAAAATAGATTCTTTACGCAATGCAGGGTATATACTTTTAATAGATGAACGTAGGATTTCACGGCGGTAATCATAATGATGAGTGATTCCGGGCTACGTGGCCGTGGTCCATTACTGGTGTTCTTACCAGACGTTTCTCCCTCAACTGCGGAGGGCATCTTCACTGGCGAGTACTTATAGGTTTTGTTTCCTGGTCGGAGGCATCCTGAAGATGCCCTCCGCAGTTGAGGGAGAAATGTCTGGAACACCAGTAATGGACAACGGCCACATAGACCGGTATTACTCAACATTATATACTTTTAAATTAATATATATATATATATATATATATATATATATATATGTATATGGGTGAAGAAGAAGTAGATAGTGTAACACACAGCCTCTCTTATCCAAATGACATCCTCACCTTTTAGTGGTCCACCCTGTTTCTACAAACGAGGAAATGGTGATAGAGTCACAGCGGTATAACTGATTCATCAAATGCTAGCAGCTTAAATAACACTGGTCAACATGATTTTGGTCTCATGAGTAACAATAGTTGTACTTAATGCAGTTTTGTATCGTGTTTTCAAATATGTATTCGGAATTTCTCCATCACCCACAGTTTTTTATTTCAATTTCAATTAATGGATTTAAATAATTATATTTAATAGACTTTTTTTCGTCCATTTGTCCATTGTAAAATAAAACCAAATGAGCTAACTCAATTGGTTTCAGCTATGGAAAAGAGATATCAAGGCAAATGGAATCCTAATACGCTGGCCGATTATTGTTGGACCATGAAGAGGGATGCTCCATAGGCGAAATATAGCAGAAAATCGTCATTTCTTACTTTCTAGGTGAGTCCGAATGTTGGGATATTGTGCAGTTACGAATGTAGAAAATATTAATGTGTTTGAAATTTTAAATTTCTGTCTCTTGGAAACCTTGCGTGGTGGAGAATAACCGATATCATATTTAATTCAGGAGACGAAATACTATCAGAATCACATATTTTTCTTTCTGAGACAAAAAAAGTTTCAGTATAATAAGTCTGTTCGACCTTTAAATACTTACATGATCTGAGTTCAGAAATGCTGCATTACAAGCCTGTCCAGAGGCTAAAAGTGACAGCCCCACTACTGGACTTCCTAACGATAAGGATAATAACCTATCATAGAGAAAACTACATTACTTTCAAACCTCAGAAAATCAGTATGAGGGTAATATAAGCCTAAAGGACATCGTCAACCAGGAATACATCTTGAAAGACTGCTAGATGAGGCCGAAACAGGTCAACAAAGGCCTAATTCGTGACTGATGATGATATATTTATATGTCATATTTTTTTGTTAACAACTGGCTAATACCCGGCGTGCGCTGCTACGCCTAAATAAATGATGTGTTTTCGCATTTAGTTGAACAAGTGAAAGAAAAATAAATATAAATGTGTATCGTTATTATTTTTAGATACCCCTTTCTGATTACCCGGCGATGCCCGGGAATCTACGCATTCTCATGTACTTGGCATAAGTGAGCTGAAAGACAAAATTCGTTATTTTGAGTTATCCATAAAAGAATACCTGCCGTACTCTGCTTGCCCGGGAATCTACTTATCCCGTTCTTTTTGGCATCAATAAAAGAAAGAAATGGTTATTGTGAGTTATCCTTAAAAGATAAACGTATGCTGTCGCGGACTTTTTTGTAGAGTTTTTTTGAGATATTCAATTCTGTGTACAATAACTTTATGTATTTGTTTTGGTTAGGCAGCGTAAGCCATTCAAGCTTACAAAAAGCTATATATTTTCACTTTTTTCACTACAGAAGGTGATTTTTAAGGGTGAAGGACTTGAGCATTAAAACTCTCTTACAAACTATAATTTTCCTGGGAAAATCATGAATATTTCGCCAAAAGCACCATGAAAATCGGATGAATGGTATGGCAGCAAATGCTTGCACGGGAATCTACTTATCCCGATCTCCTTGGCATAAATGAAAGAAAAAATGACTATTGTGTGTTATCTGTAAAAGATAAACATATGCTATCACGGACTTTTTTGTAGAGTTTTTTGAGATACTAAATTCTGTGTACATTAATTTTGTATATTTATTATGGATTAGCAAAGGAAGCCATTTAAGGGTAAAAAAATTGACTTTTCACGTTTTCTACTACAAAGGATGTTTTTAAGGGTGTAGGAGTTGAGTATCTGAACTCTCTTATAGCCTATGTTCATCCCGGGAATCTCCTGAACATTTTGCAAAAAACAAACAAACAAGCATTCATTTATATATATATATATATATATATATAGGCCCTATATATATATATATATATATATATATATATATATATTAGATGTATGGTACTGATTACCCAGATGTATTAATAAATACACATATAACCTATACAGTAATATGAAGTAATAAAGTACAGAATAAGTAAGCTATAACTAATCTAAAAATGGCGTGATCGCGGAATTATTATTAAATTACTATTAAATTTAATATTACATATGTTATGTATTTACACTATATAAAGTAATCTGAATTCCTTTATGAAACACAACTTGAAATTAGGATAACAATAAAAGAATACACAAATCTACTATTCAATTATCTCTTGTACTTAAGGGCATATTTCTTCTGTTATTCTGAAAAACCTATTGTAATTTTACATTACTAAAATGTAACTTTAAGTACGTGCAAATTCGACACAGAAAGGAACTTCGAGGAGCATTTGTTATTTCATAAAACAAATTCAGAATAATTGTATGAAAATTAACATGTTTTATATAAAAATATAATAGTTTTATTTTAAGGAAATCTTGAAATTATCAAATTAAATTTAACATTAACGCTTCTCTCATCCGTCCAGTAATTAGGTATTGTAGTAGACCCGCATCGTGGCCAAGAATTCTCAGGCATCCTGACTCGGCGCAGAGCTATTTGAGCGCGCTTGTTCGTGTCCCATTGGGGGAAGTGAATTTCTCTTGGGATTTCAGTTCCCACCGGTTCCCAACAAGTATCATGATGCATTTAGATAGCTATTATTACTGAAATATTTATCCTGACGATATCCACATGTACATAACTCCAAACCTGAAGAAATCAATGAAAGCATCGACAAACTTAACACTGATCTTATGCACTTATCACAGTGATATAAAGACATTGGACTTTGAGTTAATGTGAGAAGACCCAAGCGATAATTCTTGAACATTTAAGACTATTTTACACCAATAATGATATGAAATTGCAGGTCATCAAGCTAGGGAAATTAAGCAATACCTTATTCATCGTTTGTTAAAAGTTTAGGTATCTGCCTTGACTCTGAAGTAATTGTAAGTTTAAACATCCAGGTGAAGCAAATGTCAAAAAGGTATTTATGAGCGATAGTGCATTTTTCGTATTTACAGCAATGGCGACCAAGATTAAAAGTTCAACTTCCTACATTTCGGGGTTCCCAACCTAAATAACTATACTATAATAAAATATTTGTACTCTAATATTACATATTACAAAGCGCGTGTGGGAAGTAAAACCACTGCCCTCTATAAATACTGCATAGAATGTATATATAAAAAATATCCAAAAGGTAGTGTTAATATGCATTATATGAAACAAATGACAGCATTTTAAATGAACTGAACTTTATTTGAAACAATATAAAACAATAAATACTTACTTGTCGCCATTTTATAACTAGTTGATCTCACGACCTCCTGTAGTTTCAACTAATAAACATTGCCTACACTGTTAATGTTAGTCAGTTGTTTAAAATGAACGCAAATATTTCCAACAGAGATTATTGTTTTACTACTATCTATTATTTTGAAAACACCATCGCGCAAAAATAATATACGCCCCTACGACGCAGGTTTGTGAAGTGTTTTACAGAATCTCGGAAATTTTCCTCGGTTCTGTAAAAACCACTTCCCAACCCCGCATCGTAATAAACTATTTCAGTGACGTAGCTTAAAATATACTCTAAACCTTTCTTCCTTAAAAGGATTGTAGCGAAAATTCTAGTGTGGCCGCGTATTGATTATTGTGACATATTTTTGATGTATATTAAAGATGGGTCAGCACATAAAGTTCAACATATGCAACATATTCATAACATGTGTATCGAATATACAACCAATATTCCTAAATAGATCTAACTAACTCACTGGCACTTTCGAACTCATAGGTTCATGGCCGCGCGAACATAAGCTCTCCATACATCCCTATCCTGAGCCAATGTTTTCCAGTCATTCCCTGTATAATCTACTTCCCTCAAATCATAATTAATGTTATTCTCCCACCTCATTCTTGGTCTACCAAACTGGGCGTTTTCTCGCTGGTTTTCCTACAAAAAGCTTCCATGCACGTCTTTCCTTCCCCATTCGTGCCACGTATCCTGCCCATTGCAGTCTACGAGACTTTACTGTTCTCATTATATCTGACTTCCTATAAAGACCATGTAGTTCACTGTTAAGTAGTCTTCTCCATTCACCTGTCTGTTCATCTCTCTTTGGTCCAAATTTTTTCCCAAGAACTTTATTCTCAAATACCCGTAATCTCTTTTCCTCCCTTAAAGTAAGAGTCCATGTTTCGCATCAATATAACTGGTCGAATAATAGTTTTATATATTTTCAGTTTAGCGTTTTTTGAAAGGAATTGGGACGTCAAGAGTCTCTTTAAGGCATAATAGCACGCATTTCCAGAATTGAGCCTATGTCTAATTTATTTGTGCATCTCATTCCTGTTTGTGATTATTGTTTATAGGTATTTAAATTCATCCAGTTTTTTCAAAATTTCCCTCATTTGTCATTAGCAGTCCATTTCCATTATATAGTGCATTTCTATGTGTGAACATATATTTAGTTTTGATATTTACTTCCAGTCCTAATTTCTTAGTGTTACTCCGGTGTGTGTGCGTGTTGGCCTTTAGTATCTCCTCGCTATCGCCCAATAGTACTACATCATTACCATAAACTAACAGCTTATTAATACCATTGAGTTGCAGGCCTTCTTCACCTTCATTTTTATATATTCACGAACAGAGCTTCTTAACCTTTATACTAATTCATGAAAACTGTGTAACTTGATTTCTAACCATTTTGTGATTATGTAGAATTATACAGCATTTCCATGTCAATATGCAAATAAATTAATAAAATACTATTTCAAACAACGAATATTGATTATGTTTTGAATTGTTAGTAGGCACTTGATATCACTGTGATATTTGCATAAGATCAGTGTTAAGTCTGTCCATGATCTTACTCTACTATTCAAAATAAACGTACCTCTAAGCCAAGCTACGTATGTCTCCCATCCATATTCTATCTTAGAATCAAAATTTTGGTCTTTGACGGAATTACAAAATAATAAAATTAGAAGAGTTGAATTTGATTATTTTAGAAGAAGCCTCAAAAAGCAAAACAGGATAAAATAAGAAATGAATTCCTTTGGAGAGAAATGAATGTCACCACAACTGTTGTTGGAGGATTGAAAATCAAGCGCTTAAATGGTATGGCCATGTACAAAGAATGGAAAATGAAAGATGGCCAAAAAAAAATATACCAATGGTCATCACCTGGAAGAAATAAACGTGGCAGATCAAGATGGAAATGGAAAACCTACGTCAGAACTGTAATGGATGATAGGAATTTGGAAGAGGGAGATTGGAATGATAGAGATAAATGGAAAC